>CM076650.1:7096881-7133492 GCA_038496675.1 Rachycentron canadum | reverse complement strand
CCGCCCCCTCCCTCCTGAAGCTTAAAATGAGGAGAAGGTTAAACCTCCTCACTAAGGCAAAGTTGGTGCACCACTGAGAGCTTTCTGCATCAGTGGCCTCATGCGGTGTCACGTCTGCCCTCGTAAGATTATTTAATACCCCCGAAACATTCCCATGCATGGCTTTGATGTCGCGACAATGTAAGAGAAAATGCGTAATCCAAGTGTCATGTGTTCAAAGATTGTGCTCAATAACTATGTGGAAATATTCAGTTATGTGTGTTTGTATGTTGTGTGTCTGCTGCTGAGATTTTGTCACAGGATGGACAATGACTATTTTCAAAAGATTTAGACCCAATGTTGGTTTGTTCAACCTCGAAGTTGAAATATGTGTTTGGAGGGAAGAACAACAATTAGAAAGCCTTGAGCTTCAGTAGTAGTGTGATGCCTCTCGGAGTGAATCCAAATATGTAGCCGAGCTTTAATCATGCAAGAAATTTGAATGAAATCCTAAAGGACTGATGGGATTGATTTAGAACTGTAATGAGATACAGAGCTGAGACGACTGTGGGATCTCACCCGCATCTGCCTCAGCCGTGTTGTCAGATCAACACACAACAGAGAGACGTGCTATCACTCTGCTCGGTGCCACGACCAATGAGCAAAACGGGGTTGGATCATCGCCCCAAGAGATATTTGACTGGATACATTCAAGTGTCCAGAGTTTGAGATGAGTCATTAAAGATATTTTACTGTTTTACAGGAAGTATTTTACATAGTTTTAGCAAAGAATAAAACAGAGGTAGAATGAGAAAATATTTTTTTTTTGTTTCCTTTAAGTTTGTGAACGTGTCTGCCTTGTGTTAAAAAGTCTCTCACAAACCAGTGTGAAGTTAAATGTGTAATGTGTTAGTGTGATGTTGTTGTGCTGTGTTCCTGTTGCATGGTGTGGGTTTTTAACATTAACATGATGGCATTTGGTGAATGTTAATAACCAGACGTGATGATCTGAGCTTTGGTGCAGACACTAACACGTGGCTGTTGTCTCCTCAAACAGGATATCACTGGGACACATCTGATTGGATGCCAAGTGTTCAACTTCCTGGAATCCAGGAGTTTCCACAGTATGAGGTTGTGGAGTCCCCTGCCCCTCTGTACAGTGACCCAAATGCCATCGACACCGACTATTATCCCGGCGGCTTCGACATTGAGAACGATTTCCCTCCACCGCCAGAGGACTTCCCTGCCAATGACGACCTGCCGCCACCACCTCTGCCAGAGTACAGCGACCGCTGTGACACGCTGCGGCCGCTGGGCAGAGACTTGGACCCGTCTGCTGCCAGCCCAGGTGGCTCAGGTGGGGTCCGCCAGCGCCCGGCCCTGCCTCAGCTCTACAGCCTTAACCAGTATCTGCCGCAGCACTCCTACCCAGGCGACGGGGGTGACACCGAGGGCCAAGGGGCTACTTCCACCTCAGCCAACACCACCCCAGCTTCTACCTTGGGCACCAGTGGCTACAGAGGGGGCTACCCTTTAGGTTGTAGTCGGGACTTTGACTCCTCAGCTCTGGACAACATGTCCATGTCTCTGTACACGTCCACAGCCTCGTGCTCGGACATGTCAGCGTGCTGTGAGGAGTCCGAGGTGATGATAAGCGACTACGAAAGCGGCGATGAGGGCCACTTTGAGCGGCTGGCCATTCCGGCGCTGGACTCCCAACAGCACACTGAAGTCTGACACTGGATCCAAACAAAAGTGCCTGAACCCACAGCTACACCTTATGCTAGCCCCTCTCACACCACCCACACTAAATACGCACAGTATGTGGACACACACAACACACACCCACACACACACAAACACCCACACACACACACACAATGAAATGAGTCAAAACACAGGGGTTGTTGAGACTGGTTGTCAAGGCCAATCGGCTGAGAAGATCTGAAGAAGTTATAAGAGAGACTCTGTAGCATCTTTGCGTCTGCTCAGTCCAACTCCTGCCCCTTTGAGTTGGCGGTGCCATTGCTTTAAGTAACTGTCATCTCACACAGGAAGTGGATTGTCTGAAGGATCAACATTTCAATGTACAACAGGAAGAACATCATGAAAAAAAAGAGTATTTCACCACAATATCTTTGTTTCTATAAATAAAACCAAGCAAAATGTTTTTATACAAGTGCTCATTTTCAATGTAAATTTAAATGTACAGTTTTGATTTCAAAGTTTACTAGGTTTTGTAGATATTCTATGCTTTTATTTTCAAAAAAAAAAGAGCTAAATGGTGTGACATTATCAGCCTTACTGTGCTTACATTCACAAAAAAAAGAAGTGTTAAAAGAGAGAAGAGCGTGGCTTTCCCACACAGTGTACTCGTAAAGTTTATTGTCTCCTGCTCATTTCAAAAAGGGTCTTCAGTGAACGACTGCATATTCTTGTGTTGTTGTTTTTTTTTTTTATTTGTTTGTTTGTAAATTTTGACTTTGGAACCTCTTTATTTTTCCACCAAGAAAATGGGACCCAATATATTTATAGTGCAGAGTTATCCATGGACACGTGACTTTTTCAGGTGTCTATGTGTGTGTGAGCAATGCTATGGTCTTGTTAAGGTTTTTATTGAATACTGCCACAAGCTCACGCTTTCCTACTGGCAATAAATTATTCCTAAAAAATATTTATCCTGTCTCCGTGTGCATTTATTTCCAAAGCATGTTTATGAATAAAAGTTGAAGTAGTGAGTAGTAGTTGTGGGACAATACTGCAGCTGCTAACAATAAAAGCAAAAAATTGTAATACAAACTTTTTAATAGGTGACTTTTTCTTGTTGTCTATCATTTCCAACCTTTAACCTGTGGGATGCATGTTGTGCTGCACATACAACTATTAGTTGATACATAGAAGATCCAGCTGCTACAATTTTGATAATTAATTGATCGTTTCCTCTACTTTTATCTCGAGCGTTCATTTCATATCCTGTTAACTGTGATGGGTAAAAGTTAAAGTTTGAATCACTTAAAACATCATGTAGCTTCAACGAGGAGTTGGGACAAGCTAATAGAGAAAAGTATGACACTGTCGTGGAATAAGAACTTGAATATTGATGGGGAAACAAAGCAGAAAGCTGTTTTGAATGAACTTTGCAGCACATCTTGTTTCAGGCCTCCTTAAAGTCTGACACTTACATATCACCTCCCTCCTCTGACTCCCTGCGGCAGCTTGTATCAATAAACCCTCGTTGTCTCACATGAGGCTGACAAACTAACATGACCCTGATACCTCCAGGCCAGGTCCGCCACCACCGCCACAGTCTTCTCACTGTTTGGCTCCGTGCGCTGTGTTGACCTGGTCATGGATCCACACAGGACTGACTGTTCTTCCTCCTGGGCTCTGTCATGGACGAATGACCTCTTGACCATCAGTCAGGAAAGGAGAGTCAATCTCAGTCTGTTGTTATAGGCTGACTACTGTCAAGACACATCTCTCTTCAACCTCACTATAATGATTCATATCATGTCACCAATATAACTGGCTGTCAGCAACATAGTGATGTTTACTGTACCATAGTGCATTCTGGATAAAACCTCAACGCCTCTTTATAAGGAAACTAAGCAACGTGTGGCTTTTATAATTGTATTAACTAATGTTAAATACCCAGCAATCCATTTGTGACAATAGTCGTGCAGCGTAACTCATTGTGTCTTTTCATTAGGAAGATTTTTAATACAATTATACAACACATATAATGGCATTGGGCTATGCTGTCTTGGAGTTGTGCCACCTGGGACATCGAAGTTGGACATTTTCAAATTGCACACATACAGTAGTTTATAGTAGTATAGTAGTAATAGTATAGTAGTCTATTGGAACTTAAGACCCTTTATTAGTAAATGACTTATATTTAATAAGTCATCACTCTGCAGTTATAAATGCCATCAATGAAGGATCTCAATTCAATTTCCAGTCTAGGAAGCCATTGTTGTGTTGACAAGACAACGAGTTAACATACGTCCCTTTAGAAGCGCTACTTCCTCAGGGCAGCTTGCATGCTACAGTGACTCTGTATTAAAAAGCGATGAGCCTCTCTGACAGAGCGTTAGCGGGTTAGTCTGCCAACTTCAATGCAATAAATGAAGAGAAACAGAAGCCAAACAAGAGAGTTACTTTCCAGTTGTTGAACGTTTGATGCCGACGGTGGTCGAATTTGATGCTGAACTCTCAATGTTTCTTCTAGACTTCTCTTGAGGCGAACACTGACTATGTATGAACAACAAACAGAGCTTACAAGTAGCTCCTTTAAAATATATAAATCCTTTACACTTGCGGCTCATTCGCTGTTTATAAATTAATTCCTCTGGCTTCCTCATTTCTCATTATTTCTCATGCTTCAAAGTACGGATGAATACATTTCTTGTTGAGGCAATTGGCTCCAGACTCCACCCGTTCATTTGTCGTCCACCTGTATGTATTTTGACCCTGAGCTAAGGCTTTTACAAAGACCTGGTCCTTTCAAAGTTGGAATGGACAACTCTTTCTCAGCTGGCCTCCACAAACAGGGTTCAGGGTCCCAAAGTCTCAAACTCTAGCAGAAGTGGGTAATCGAACCACCACTAATTGCAACTGCTCATGTGCTGCTTCATGTCATGCTTGGTGGATCCAATTAACTCTGGAAATGGCACCAGGTGTTTTTCTTTGAAATAAATTAAGACTTTAGTACCTTTTAATGCATTATTCATATAAAAGAATCAGGAATGCAGTTCTGTGGGACAGGACGTGTTCTGCTTCAAGGGTTGTGGTTATTAGCTTTTAGTTTCGGGGCCAGTGAGTCTGTAGTGTAACACGACAACCACAAGATGGCTGCAAATGGCAGCTTATGAAAACTGAGGGAGGAGAGGACGGTTTGAGAGCCCAGCCAGCAGAACAACCCAGTGAGAGATGAGCAGGAAGATGCTTCAGGCCAGGTAAAGTAAATCAAATCAACTGTTTCACTGATTATTTGGTTCAAGAACTCACAGCTCTAACAGTCACACTCTCAACAGTCATGCTCTCTCTTTTGCCCTTGAAGCCAAACATTCACATTTGTAAGATTAAAAATTGCTGTTTAACTTATATGTATGCGTTTCATGCTCTTTGCGTGTGAACTTTTGTGAACTTAAAGTTTCTAACATTCAGTGTAATGCTTTTGACAGCAAGATTAGTTTTTCATTAATCACACTTCAAGCTGTGCTGTTTGCACAGGAAACGTGCACAAGACTCTTTATACATGCAAAATGTTCCTTGGACAACATGCAAATATTGAATACTTCAAATGTCAAGCCAAATCAAACAAAAGTGTCTGAGAGAAATGAAGAGTGGTAGAAGGCGATTAACTGGTGATTAACGTGCTGTTTAAATTTGTCTACACAGCAGTGAACGACTGGGGGCTGGGGTGGGGGGGGGTCTACCTCCTGGGCCTGAAAATCTGCCCAGTCATTCATGAAAAATTGTGCTTAGAGCCCCCCTCAGACCCAGAAATGTCTGATCTATACAGAAAGACTGTTATTAACATCGACCCACCTCAGCAGTCTGCCCCAAAATTATCCTCCCCAGACAATGCAGAAAGGGAGAAATGTTGAGTTGCTGTGGAAAAGCAAAGACTCTTGTTGAGGTGACCTGGTCATAACAGAAGCTGAAGGCATAGAAATAAGGCAAAGATGGCTGCTCTTCCATCTGAACTGCATTAAGCGTCTCAGTAATGACGTTTCATTGTGGAGGAACCGTTCTAGCAGTGTTGTGTATTTATTGACAATCAAGGAAACTAACAAGTGTGGCTACAGTATTTTGTCACCAGACTTCGCTCTGCTCAGCTTGTGAAAACTGGTCTATCACGTCTTTTGTGACTTTGGTGACAGTTTCACCAGATGTTGTCATCGTGATGTCATCAAGGCCAGTCAAGGGCAGATAGTCCCCTTCACCCACGTGACAAATCTGGCTTTGTGGGAGACTTTATCAGCCCCTTTCTCAGAGGACAATCGTCAGTGTTCTTATGTGAATTGACAATGTTCAGTCAGTGGCACTTTAACCAATTATCAGCCAAATCGAAATGTGAATTTGCTCCTGATGACTGAACCTGATGACTAAGTCACATTATTAGCGCAAAGTACTGCTTCACTGCCTCATTTTTAACTTGGGAAAAACTATATTAAACAAAACGTGAATCATTGTTGTCACGAGTTAAAAGCAGTGTGGAGGGGATTTTACTTATTTTTGAATTAATCATTTTGTATCAATTTAATTCAGAAATTACAGCACATGAAACACATACTGCCATCTTATAAAAAGCAGAGGCAACGTATACATCACTGTGACAAAATTTTATTAACAGCCTGTATTTTATTTAATACTTTCAACTTTATTGAGGTGCAATAATAAATCACTTTGGTTAGACTGTTGGAGAAATAACCACAAATATAAAATAAATGCGAATCCGCAAAACAGAAACTGCAGTTAGTGGTCAGTGGCAAATGAATTCTTTAGTTTAACTCCCCATTAATGTAGTCCATAAACAACAACAATAATAACGACAAAAACTATTTGTCTGAACCCATTCATGTAAAATAATCAGTTTCTGTGCTGTTACGTATTTGTGCGTCGTCATATGCTGTGAGAAAACATGTGCGTGAGAAAGAGAGACAGACACGCATGCAGAGACCACTGACCCCAATAATCCTCTTCCTCCCAGCGTACACATCTCTTTCCTGGGTGGAGCTCTGCTGTCGTCATGGCAACCGACCGAGTGGTGGTGGAGGAGGAAGAGTAGGAGGAGGGAACAACAGCAGATAAAAGCAAACACTCTTGTTTCTCTGTGGGATGTAGTGATGACCAGTGAAGCGGCAGAGACATGCCGAGGCTGTGTCGAGACCGCACTCATTACATTACTTCTGTCTCCTCTCCTTCATTTTGCTGACAGCTCTCTCAAATGAGAGATGTGAGCAGGAGTGTGTGTGTGTGTGTGTGTGTGTGTGTGTGTGTGTGTGTGTGTGTGTTGTGTGTGTGTAGGTGGGGGGTAGTCCTCTTGGCACCCTCCTGTCCTCATCACGGGTGCATCTGCCCTTTCCTTTCCCTCCCCCACGCACAGCACTTCTCTTCCACTCTCCTTTCTCCCCCTTCACCCTTACACCCCCCCCAACAAACACACACACACACACACACACACACACACAAAGTCCCAACAGCTCTCTACCGTAACCTGTTTCTCTGGTTGGTACTATCTCTCTTTTCCTTTTGCAATTCAAGTGGCAGAAACTCCTTTGAAGGCATTTCCATTCCTCTGTTTCTCTTTTCCACTTTTCAGTCAAATTCACTTTAAACTAAACACATACAAAATGTATCTGTCTCGTCTTTCTACTACTGAAGACACAATGTGGCATCAAAGTATGCTGATATCCTGAGCCAGAGCATTATCCAGTTATCCAGCTCTTTAAGACCATTTTAATAAAAGTAAACCCTTGTAGCGACAGCATGCTTTCCTAAAAGAATGAGAGTCAAAACAAAACGCAGTATCCCCTGCAGATATGTCTCTCTCCCGTTCTGATGCCTTTTCATTACTTGTCTTGGGTTGGGTTACACGTTCCACACTTGCTCTTCTACCACCGAAATTATGGATTTATAAAGTGCTTCAATTATCTATTAGATAAAAAGTCTCATTGCTCTGGATGACTGTAGAGCCACAGCAGGGAAAACAGTGATGAGCTCCAGCGGGGAATCGTGGGTTGATCCTGGAGGTCTCAGCTACAGATGTATTTATAGGACATATTTTGATGTTTTGAAACTCATTGTTTCTAATGAAATCAGTACATCACTGGGGGTTTAGTTTAATTGTGTAGTTACCTAGGAAGAAACTTTTATTTAGTTGAATTTCTGGTCTGCAGTTTGACCGATGCGTCATCTCTGTGGGCAGACACTGAAAATAGTTTTTTAACACATCCCCAAACTACCTACAGACACACAAACTCTTAACCAGTTGAGCGCCAACGCTGGTACAAGGTGTGTAGTCCTACCTGTGATTTGACCGCTACCGATGCTCCTTAGGGTGTTGAGATTGTAGGACCGCGTGTTGATGTGAGTTTTGATAGACTGATCATTTTTCATCACCATATCTGGACAAACTGCTAATACTAACCAAACCTCTTCCTCTCAATAATACTGAATGAAAACGCTGAGTAAGAGGGAACTACTGGCGACTCAAAAGGATTTGAAGTCAATTAGTACTGATATTAGCAAGCTAAGCTAACTATCTTTCATTTCAAGAAGAATTTAAACTCAACAGCGAAATGTGCTCTTAAATTGCTGAATGCTTTTAAGTGACAGATGTCTTCAGTCGCTGACAGTGCATAGGCAACGCAATGGTCGCTGACCTGTCAATGATTCAGCATCTGTTGAAATAATGTGAATGAAAAGTAACCTAGTGGGAATCTGTGCTCTCTTTTGCATTCTCAGTAAACATTAGCTTACTAGCTTTTAGCTAGAGAAATATAGTTTATATTTCCTAACACAAAAAAAACGACACAATTAAATAATTGTATAAATGTGAAATTGCAACGTCCTTGTTTAATGAGTTTGTGACATGGTGATTTGAAATGCCAGGACTCTATGTTGACTCAAGGGTGGGTCAAGGTTTCATTTCAGCAACTAGCATTTCATTGTAAATTGTGCGAGACATATATTAATCATATTTTGTTTGTTTCCAGCAGTACTTTCCTCACAAAATGTTACTATTGAAGCACAGTTACAGTTGAAGTATTTGCAGCTCTGATGACGAACTGCTATAATTATTTAAAATCACTCACTGTTGCTTCTTTTCCCTCCCGCCCATTCTGATTTTCAGGGCTTTTTTCTCTAATGTGTTACTTGAATGCACCACAGACTTCTGTGTTTGCTGATCAACATCTGATAGCAGAGTAGTTCAGGATGAAGAACAGACCGACCTCAAATGTAATATAGAGAGATGAATGGGGAGAGATAATGATTGTGTTTTGCAACTCACAAATATATTACATGTATTACAATAATGAGCTGTTTGTAGTCTAAAATGATATGGCAAGAGGCACTGAAATGGGGGATAAAGGAAGAGTTCCAGAGGCAGCACAGGATTATTATGACCAATAATTGTGGGACATTGTTGAGAAATAACATAATGTTGTAAAGGGACAGTGATGAGAGTGTCTTGAGAATAAAAGCATAGCCAGGGCTCGATCGGTGTATTATACTGAAAAATCAAAGAAACATGTAGATGTATTAAAAAAAAAAAAAAAAGCAGAAACCAGTGACTTACAAAACAAAGAATGAAGTTCAGCTGAAACTTTCATACATTTGTGACAACTGCATAGAGAAGTATCCTTATTGTGTCTGCAAAATATTGTGATACTAGAATGACTCACTGTTACTTTTAAGACACTCATTTATTTGCTTCTAGGTTTGGTTTCCAAAAGCCAATTAGGTTGGAGCTTTTGAGAAAGTATGTGTTTGGCTCTCCACAGCTTAAGATTCGTAGCTGTGGGTGTCTCTGTGAATAATGTAACAAGGCCAAGTGTTTTTTTTTTCAGTGAGAGCTGAGGATACAGACAACACACATGACAAACTTTATTGAAACAAGGATACTTAATAATGTGACTTTACATGTTGTTTGTTCACTGTCACGTCATGAGTACACAGTGGGTAAATAATTGATTCGGCACTGACAAAAGAAAAACATACTCAGTGTTATTTGTTACATTGCGGGTTAAATATATAGATTATTGTAAATTCACTTAAAGGATAAGTGATCAATAACTTACCAGTGTCTGTCAATGACTGGTGAGTCTGTCAGTAAAAGTCACCAGCAGGTCATTAACTGACCTGCATCACTAGTTCATGAAATGCAGAAATAGGCTATGTGAGTAAATCAGAGCAGGAATACATAAAGAAGGTGTGAAGGAAGGAGCGGCCTAATAATACAAAATGATATCTAATATAACAGGATATGGGAGTAGGAAAACAAGCTTCCAATTTTTATTTTCCTAAGAATCTCTGGATAATATTCCCTATATTTCTTTGCATCATGCCTCACAAGTAGCCACTGCTTCAAAATGGGCCGGGGTTATATGGCTGACTGACTGACTGACTGACAAGCTTTGCCATCTTGTTTGCAAAATATATTAATATAAAATATTATTATTTTTCAGTATCCTCAAATCTGCAAATGAAAATAAAAATTAGAGGTTTCACCTCTTATTGTGACAAACTGTCATTTTCCCAAGACAGCTCATGCATAAGCTGCAGAAGTTGTACGAGTGTAAAAGGATGCTGGGTGGGGGGTTGGGGGGTGGTTGACCCATTTATTGTGAACATCATTAACTAACAATAACATAATGGCTAATCCACCATCCCTTTCCATGGATGCTCACACAAAACTATTGTTGGATTTTTTCTGTTATTATAAGTCTGCATAGTTTTTTTTTGTTTTGTTTTGTTTGTGTGTGTGTGTATGTGTGTGTGTTGGGGGGTAGGGGGGGGATAATATCGCCTGAGAATAAATCCAGTGTTGAATCTTGTGTAAAAGCATTTCAAATGGCAACTTGACGGCAATGGCTGACAGAAGTTGTGTTTTCTGGGTAATTTAAAGACAAATCGCCTTCAATCACCAACACGCCTGAGCCCACAGGTTAAAATAAGGCAGGTTGTTCACGTGCTGGTGAGGATTGAGTCTTTTCCTGAAACAGAGAAAAACATGAATGATTCTTCAAAAATAATAATGAATGGGCTGAAATAAAGCAAAGCCGGAGCCCGTGAAGCCATGAATGAACACGAGACGAGTAAATGAAGAAAAGTAGGACGCACTTCCGAGCAGTCGAGTTGCGCTTCCTCTTTCCGGCCAGCAAGCGGCAGTGTTTCTCCCTGGAAATAAAACCCGCTCCTCTCCGGACTGTTTGATCACATGCTGGGGAAAAGGTTTGAAGTTGCGGCTTCATGTCACACGCGCGTTTCCGACAAAAAGTGAATGGCACACGGGCGCACAAGTGACACCGAGGCGACCAGAGAGGGGAGACTACCGGAGCTGATCCACAGCAGCTGGGCCAAGTCCACGCAGGAGGGACGAAGCAGAAGAAGAAGGAGGAGAAGAAGCGGAGGAGGAGAAGGAGGAGGAAGAAGTGGGGAAAAGCGCGCTTGGAGGGGATGAAGATGAAAGCCGCGGGAGGCTGCAATGTGCCACCACCGGCGCCAGTGAAATCCAGGCTTTAGGGAGTCGCGGCGCGTTGAATTTGGCTCAGTTGAGAAAAAGTTCAGTGACTGTATACAATGGTTATAAATGGGTCCCACCTGAACAGCTCCTCGCCAGACCCCAGTGACGCCGTCCTGAACCGCCCGCCGTGGGTTACCACAACTTTGGGCTGCTTCCTCATCTTCACCATCGTTGTTGACATCCTGGGCAACCTCTTGGTCATCTTCTCCGTCTACCGGAACAAGAAGCTCAGGAACGCAGGTGAGTTGATTGGGGGATAGAGGTGCGCGTGGCGACGCGCGCGATCTCGGACCCCCCCGTCTGCATTAAAACAAAAACAAAAACAAAAAACTCTTAAGCCTAAACACTTTTTTTTTTTCTAAGTGACAATTTCAATGTTTAAACACACTCGACCCACTCATTCGGGGTCTGCGTTATTTTCAAAGGAGAACATTTTATTTTTGTTTTGTTGTAATTTTAACGGTTGACCATCTTTTCTCTTTTTTCTTTTTTTTTTCCATTTTAAATCCGACCTCGCGATATTAATACAACCTCCCATTACGGCTACTATTTCTCTGTCACCCCCTCTCTTATATTATTGTAATATAAACACTGCAACATATATATATTTTCTTGAAATATATTCATTGTGTCGTCCTTCGTCACGGGGGCTGACAGTAAATCGACCTCCACTTGCTGTAGCCTACTTTTGAAGCGGACGTAATTTCACTGACCTGCACCAAGTACGCGGGCGGCTGAGCAGGTCCAGGGTTAGGGTTAGTGGAAGCCAAGAGAAACACTAGAGTAATTATTGACAGTCTGAAGCCACGGGGAAAGCCCGGCGCTCATCCCGGCAGCGCTCAGACTAATGCTCTCCAGGCCTTTCCGCTATCGATGCTCCTCCAAAGCCGGGGGATTTTATTTAATAATGATAATGACAACAGAATTTTTGAAATTATCACCGGGTCGATGATGGACCATTGAGCCACGAGTGTGTTTTTCTACACACTTGATGGGCGTGGATACAATTAAGATATGGGTTTTGGATTAAATTGTAACCCAACCCCCCCGAGTTTGGATAAGATTGACAAAGCAGCGTTTATCTCGCTGAGTGAAGGTGGTAAAAGGCTCATGATCTGATAGTTAGGAGAGGACAGGGCGCTGCTGTGAAAACCCAAGAGGCTTCCGTCATGCTCAGGTCTGCGCACACTAACTGGCAGCTACACTTACAATGGCTGTCATCATTTGGAGGCTGCAGTTGGGTGATTTGCTAAATACACGCCTGACATTACCATTTCACTCACTGCAGAAATGTTGGGGTCAGAATAGATTCCCATCATGTGGATGGAGAGCGGAGATCCCCTGCGAGGAATACTAAGTGATACCCAAGGATGCAATTGCCTCTCACTGAGATTCCTGCAAGCCACCATTGCTTTGTGATGATCAATACTTGATAAAGAAGCGCACACGCAACTCTGCAATAGTCACCCTGGACATGAGTGTTTTCATAGAGCAGCTTTTGCCCCATCTGTCTCCACAGAATTTATCTCAGAAATTCAGAACGTGTGCTTTTTGCAAGTCGTGGTATTGCATGTTAAATCGTGGAACAAAAAAATTGAGACAAGGGGAGAGATATATTTAGGAAACTGTATCTTTGAAGTTCTTCCATTAATTATGGCTAATTACATGTAAGGAGGACATAATGCAGCAGCAGCAGCAGGAACTGAATCAAGCGTGGAGTTAACTCACATTATCTCCTCTAATGTTGTATATGGTTGGGCATTTCTAGCTGGAATTACCGTTTTATTTATTCCATCCATTGGATATTCAGCTTCCTTTTCCCTCAAGCTGAATCCCAACCCAGCATCTTCAAGAAAAGTCTAAGGTCTGAGGATCAAAATAAAGTGAAGGGAGGAGAATCGGCTAAATTGTGTTTTTGCAAAACTCTCCATGAAAACTACGTAGGCTGGTGACGTGGTTCCTGAAATTTCTATTTCTATTCTAAGACGTACATGCCTAACTGAAGGCTCGAACAATTTTCTGTTCAAAAAGCCATCGGAAAATGATGTGCAAATTGGCAGACATATTGATTGGTGTAAAAACTTTTCCATTCATACTTCAGTCACTGTTGGAATGTTTTGTGGGCGGGCTGAGACTGGTCATTTTCCTTTATCAGTGGGAATTTGATGCCACAATTATTATTTTAAACACAGCCATAGGTTTGACTTGGCCCATGCAACAGTCTGAACTTTCAGGAGTGGGATTTTAACTGCCACATTTTCCAATCTTCAAAGAATCCAATTTCCTGTCACTAAATAAATCAAATCTTTTCAGTGGAAAAAACAAATGGGCGTAAACTTCCTTGGCATTCGCTAAATGATGTTTGAGATTGCACAGCAGGCCAACAACAAGAGGGTGAATTAGATAATGAGTCATGAAATATACTCATTAAAGAAGCTGGCAATCGCGGTGGTCACATATTGCAGGCAGCGCATGGCCTAACCCTCCGTCAGTGCTCGAATAGGCCAGTGAGTGAGTGAAGCCAACTTCACACGGTGAGCGGCTTGAGCTGCGTGGCTGGATACGGAATCAGTTCAACACCAATAAATCACGTTCCATGTACCTGTTCTGTTGTAGGTAGGACTAGATGAAGCAATTTTTAAGTCCATGCTGAAAGGAAAAAAAAACCAAAAAACTTTCCAACAAGTAAACGTCACAACTTGCTGTTCGGCTACAGTTTATGAGCTCATGAAATATTAGGTGAGGTTATTTCATGTAGCTTCCATTGATGACAATAGAGGAGAAAACTAAACCTGGTAGCTCTGTGCGATAATAGATATGCAGTGCATTTCTTTGCATTGGTTGAGATACAAGACAGTTTCTCGTGGATGTTTGATCTAGAGTTGTTTCTATCTTGTATGTTATTGTGTATAAAGTGATTTCAAATGTTGTGAGAACTATCTTATTTGTGTCACACTACCCCCTTTTTCTTTTCACTGATCACTCTCAAAGCTGAAAACTTTGCAGGTTCAACAGCACGGGGAGCTTGAACAGCGACTCACCTACTGTACCATCCGCTGTCTTGAAGCGAAAGACAAAAACAAGCTTCAGTGTGCTCATACCTTGGTGTGCTGAGAGTCTCTGCTGCAAAATAAACCAACTCCACATAGAAGTGTGACACAGTTTATCCTTTTTCAGGGTGGCATGACTTGGCTGTGTGTCGGCAAAATGTTACTCCGAATTGTTCAGTACACCTCTAGTGTCTGCTACAGTGGTATTACTCTCAGGGTAATGAAAATTTTGAGGCATTAATGCAGAATTAAGTGGTATTTGCATGTGTCTCCAATTAAAATGCATGTTTTAGCTTTTTAAATATCCACTGGCTTTGTTGGGAGATTCTAAACGGAAATTAGCTATGAACTGTGTGGCTTAATAAAGAGTTGACTATGAAAAGAAAACAAATCCCCTTCTGTAGACGTTGTACTGTAGATGTTTCCTTGCTTTTGCAGCATCCTGTTTTATTTTCATCATGAGGAAAGCCATTTATAAGACTTGTTTTGTGAGAAAGTGTAATCCTGTAGACCAGGGTTAATCAGGGCCTCACGTATCTGTATCAAAATTCCAAAGCTGGGATTAAGCCAAAGAGACAGAAGAGAAGTTTTTTGGGTTAAATTTGTCACGCTGGTACAAAGCTAAAACGCTGAAGAATGTACTCCTGTCTCCTCCCTGTCAATCTGAATGCGGATTTCCATTTAAATTCAAAGGTCTCTTTGCTAAGTTGAAAGTGGGTGTCAAGCTGTCTTTATTTGTTTGTATCAACTTTAATAATACCTGGCCTTTCTGTGCCACCCTTTTCGGGCATTCCCAGTGTAGCTCTCCAACAATATCATTTTCTCAATTCATGCTGTGTTTAGGAACCATCTGCGGCACCTCCTGCATGAATGGCTGCATTTACCACTCTATGAAACTGTGTTCCCTGCATGGCTACACACCACTTTAAAGAACTTTCATTGTAAAGACTAGATGAAGATGAGTTTAGTGACACAGAGGAGCCATGTGCCGTTGAAAAGGCATCAGGCATTGTCAAGCTACACTGCATAATGTATCTGCTGCCAGCAGTATCAATATCGGGTGCCTGTATCATGTGTTCTCGCCTCTGATGACAAGGCTGCCTCTTTGTGAACCCTGCTGTGCCCGCTTTGGCTCACAGTGCTGCAGTTTCCCCAACAGTGACTGAAGTCGTTTTCTCATATGAACTCCCTTTCATACACTACAGGAGTCTGTCTGTATCTCACCTACGGGAAATACTCCATTCGGTTCAGACGGGGGTGGCGCGCTGCAGAAATTGCAGTTTGCAGTTGTCTGTGACTTACAGATAGAATTTCCTGAATCGTGTTGTCTCTCCAGGTAAAAATTTTCGTTGACATCTTTGTGTAAATGATCCTCCTTCCTCATTGCCTGCTGTGAATTCTCCAGATAAGGACCTGCGCAATTAACACATGGGCTCAACTGGACAGTACATAGACTTTGTACTATATGGAGCCGGCAGTGTGCAGTCCGTTTAATGTCCGGTCCAGCTGATTCATCTAGATAAGTCCAGGGTTGCAGTGCACGTGTGAAAGCATCATAAGGGACAGGAGCTGTGCCAACTGAGGCTAAAAAGTTGTTTTGGTGCTTGAGCCACAGGATCAAAACACCTGTGCTTTGTGAAATGTGCTGTATTCAGAAAAGGACAGTAAACAACATATTATATTACATTTTATCATCTCCACTCAGAAGTGTGCTTTTCGTGTTATTCCTTGACTTTGTTTTCACGGTGCAGAGTTTGCCACTGCACTCAGTGACACTTTATTAGGATCGTCACATCACAGGATACTGGGGTGGTTTCTTTCCCCCCAAAACAGCCTTGATTCTTTGTGGCATTGATTCAACCTTCCTTTGAGATTCTGCTCCTTCTCCGCTTGATTGCGTCACATTATCCCTGTAGACTTGTCAGATTTGTCATCTCCCGTTCTACCACGTCACAAAGGTGTTATACTGATTTCAGATCAGGTGACCGGGGAGGCCACTGAAGTACACTGAACTCATTGTGAGGTTCATGAAACCAGTTTGGGAAGACTTTAGCTCATCATCATCGTGCTGGCCGCGATAATCAGATGATCAGTTTGCAGTAACCTATTGTGGCTCTCACACAGTGTAAAGAGAGGCAACATTTAGACAGGGAGGCTGAGTCTGTCTCTACACAGGAGGTGTAGAGTGAGCAGCATGTTTGCAGAGCAGCAGCAGCCTTCGTGCTTGTTAACACATGATGCTTTCAGGCACAGTAGTGAGTCGTAGGTCACTGTAACTCACCTATCTAACATGGTAGATAGGAATACAAAAAGGCAAGAAATAGACTGGGAACATAAAACTCTGGGTATATAATGTGATTTGATAGCTTGATTCCGTTCCTGAAGACGTGTGAGAAGATTGACTGAAAAGCATAACTGTGTCCTGTGAATGCCACATTCATTATGGGAACTTTGGACAGGAAAAAAAAGAAAAGAAAAAATTGGGTGTCATGAAAATTTAATATTAATTTAAATCTGAGTTGATGAAACTTTAAACTTTAAACCTCCAATGGACGATACCTGACAAGGTATTTGAACTTAGAGAAACCATATCAGACAAATTATTATTCATGCAATATGCAGAATATTTTTGTTTCATAAAGTAAATAAAGTATGAATGGGAAAGATCTCTAAAGTTTCTCCCTTGTGTATGAGGCAGATTCAGTTTTTCAGTGAAGCGTAACAGTATTTAGTTATGTTCAAGTGGGCCTCAAGGCTTGAGTTATTAAAGGGGCCCTCAGTATGTGCTAAGGTTGACATAAGAAGACCTGCGCTGTATCTATTGTATGTTTCTTTGCCAAGGCATTAACAGATTATATGCCTTATAAAACAAAAACGATCTCAGGGCAGCCACATACTTTGTGCTGTTCCGCATCATTGAAATATAAGCTCTTAATTTGAGTATTTATCCCACAGATCGTTAATATTTGAAGAAAAGCAAGAGGTAATACAAACATTGCAACATTTAATTAAAATCCTTATTTGGTTGGCATTGTCCTATCATTCCTGCTGCTCGCCAATAGACACGTGAAGGCACAGGAGTCATAGCTGCTCACTGTTTTGTCAGTGTTTGTCAGTTTCTTTGGCGATTGCTGTGACAAGCGTCGGAGCGGCACAGTATGGTGCAGCAGCTTAATAGTATAAGAACTGAAAGAAAAAAGGGCTTAGTGGGTGAAAAATACAGTCTAATTGGGGACCCACAACAGCCAGCGGGTCATGACTTTGCAGTTAATTCATAGTTTACCCAAGCTGAATAAATGAACATTGAGTGGGAGAGGATAAAGATCTCCTTCTTTTACTCATGAGGCACTTAACTCCCAGGTATAGATTAGTTAATGCCCCTGCTGTCAGCCAGGACACGGAAAAAAAGTGCCTGCTAGTGCACCCCGGGGCTCCTCTGCACCTGATAACTTGCAGTCAGCATTAACCACCTCCTCCACTGATTTTCACCGCACGTCTTGAAACATGTAAGAAGACTTTGTACATTTTCATTAATTGCGCCCGGCTCGCAGATCTACTTTGCACAGATTTCCTGTCAGGGGGTTTTTGTTGGTCTCATAAGGATTTAAAAAAATCAAATCATTAGATCACACATGTATGTAATTAGGTAGCAGATATAAGCATGGCTTGTTTCGCTGCTGGGATTGTGTGCATGATGTTATCGTTGCCAACCTTGTCTGGCTTGTTTGCCGCTGCCTTTCGCTCTCAGACACAGCAAGCGAGAAAGGTTCACAACAGTACATGATAGTGGAGATAACGACAAGAAAAAGGAGGCAGCAACTGGGGCGAGTCTGTCACACAAAGCAGACGCACGGTGAAAGAGACAGATGCTTATTTCTTTACTTTGAGAGAGAGACACTGAATCACCATGGTCATGTCAGTTTGTTGCTTCCACCATGAGCTACTGGGTCTATCTTTTTTTTTTTTTTTCTGACATTAATAGCGACAATCATGGGAAAATTGCTCAGCAAAAAGCTGTCTTGTTTTTCTCTGTGTGACCCGACTATTCAAGTCTTGGCAGGTGCCACATTGTCCTGCTGGGTTTAGGCCTCTTTCCAGGGTCATCTGACAAAGAAAAATTGACCCAGCAAGTGCTCATTTGACTCAGTGCCTCGGCTTCTAGACGATTTCTACGATGATGAATATGGTGTGATAAGGACATAAGGTGTGTTTCGAAGACGCCAATCTGTTTCTTTATGTTTCTGCTTTACATTTGGCTCAGTGTTTGGTATTCCCCTCACCAAGTTTTCTGTGCTTCATCTCAAGTCTGCCACCTCCTTTATACGTCTCTCCCTCCCAAGTTTACTCACCCTCACACACCCACACACTGGATATGTATTTATTTTCTTTTTCACTTAAATTTGACCTTCTGGGCTTCATATTCCATGACGCCCTGTCTGTTTGTATCACTCTGATCCAACACCCCCACCGTTCTCTAAGGATGTTATGTTGTCAGACCGCATACCTGTAGAGGAATTCTGCCAATAGGGCTTTGCATCAAGCCAGTCAGGCAATAAGACGGTTATCACACAAAGCCTTTGGATCCCAGATAATATAATAGCCAAGTGGGCAAAATGTTTTAAGCCTGCTCTTTTTGATAAGTGTTGAACAATGACCAGCCTGATGTGGTCGGATTTAACAAGAACAGGCGTCTGGCATCTGGTCCTCTTTGTTGTGGTGACCCCCCGTGCTTGCCTCCTTTTTCTTGTGCTCATTCTGTTTGTGTCTTTCTCTCCATCTCACACACTTTAGAGGGGAAAGCGTGTTTTCACTTCAAAAGGAAGACACATAGTCTATAAATACTTATACATACAAGAGAGCATATTTGCAGCCATTTAAGATCCATCCCCCCACTCCAGCGACCCTCCTCCCCCCTTCCCATGCTTCCCTGTGCTATTTTTAATCATTTACAATATTATACAGTGAAACTTCTTTCTGCTTGATGGGAGCTCGGGATGACGCACATGGGAAGCTTAGGGCAGTGAGATCAAGTAAAACCTAATGCTCATCCAAGGGGAACTATGCATAACACATGCATACTGTAGAGTGCTTACTGTAGAGCAGTAGCTATTTGATTACGCACACACACAAGGCGGAAAAGGCTCAGAGGTTAGTGATGCGGGTTGGTGATGAGAGGGGTGTTTGAATCCCAGTTTGAGTTGAGTGGAGTGAATCAGAACGGGGAAGCAAGAAGCGCTCTCCTCCACGCTCAAGGTGCCCTTGACTCAAGCACTTAGTCCACCATTTCTACTCGGTGGCAAACAGTGGAATACTGTGGTTGGACTCGGCAGCTTCCAGCTGTGAATGCGTCAGATTGTATGACTGTAAAAGCGGGACAACTGATGAAAAACAGAGAAATATGCAGGCTCAGTCGGTCCTTCTCAGATGTAATTCAACACACAAACTGACCTCATTATCGCTTGAATTCCTCTTCCATTATCTCTGTCCCTTTTTGTTATTTTGTCATTAATAGGTCTAAAAACAGAGCACAGTTCGCCCGGTGGACTAACAAGCAAACTGCTCAATCAGAAACCTTCGTCACTCTGTATGAGCCAATGGGCTGATTCAGTTGAATGGCATGTAATGATGATTATTTTGGCAGACACACGAATGCCATTTGATGTAGCTCTGCGAACACTGCCCCATTCAGCCTTATCAGACCACTGTCTCTGGGTGCAGTATGGTGATTTATCTCTGAGACTGACACAGCACGCCCACAAAATAACAATTTCAGTAACTAGAAAGCAAAGAAGGGATGGGGCATTACATGCTAAAAATAATCCTGAGGTTAGAGGGGTGCATGTTGTCTGTGTCAAATTAGTAACATGGTTCAAACCACGCCAGGTCTAAAAATAGGAGAACAAGTCTCTTGTTGTGATGATAGCAACTAATTTTGGAATAGGCCTAGAGGTGTCAGGATTTAGGCAGCACGTGTCTCTGTCAGAGAATGAAATCAGGATGCAAATTTCTCAGGAGATAAATAATAGTAAGATAATCTTTTGTTGTTCAGAGACGGAAAAAGAAGAGGTTGTATTTCCTGAGACGTTCATTTTGTGCCTTTATTATGCAATAGAGCAGTTTAGCGGGACAAGCAATGTGACAGAGACAAGGGGAATGAGATGTGGGAAAGAGTCTGCCCCGGCTGGGAATCAAATCAGTGGCTCACCTCCTCAGAGCATTTGAAACCATATCAGAAATGCCACAATCAAACAAACGTGGCATTTCTGTTAAGCATTTTGATGTGACTTACCAGTCAACATCTACACTGAGAGATGTATGTGGATATAATGTAATATCGGCCAATGATACTCTGCTTTCCTCTGTGTGCTCAGCCATCCACGTATTTAATACTTATTGTTGTGTAATATGTTATCATCCAACAATCAATCCCATCATTACCTCATCCATTTAATTCAATCTAATCACCAATGAAAATTTCCATTATTAGATCTCTATTATGCAGCCAATTTAGAGTCCAATTTAATTTCCCCTTGTCTCTGTTTTGCATCACTTAATGCTCAGTATATGCTTATATAACTGGCTCCAGTGTAAAGACGTCGGCTCAAATTGCGGCTATATGGAGCGACTCCTGCACTTAGTTTTACCTGCAGAGTCATGAGAGACCAGTGATTCTGAAAGAGCTTTTTTAACTGTCCCTTTCTGATTTAAAAACAAGTCACCGTTAGCAGTGCAGAGGTGTACACTAATTCTCAAGAGGCAGATTATGACACATTCTTCGTGGCCTGTCACGTTCGTAAAGTAATTAGTTGAGTCCTACGTGTCCCTCTAATGAGCAGGGGCTTAGTGTGTTTGATTTCCTCGTCACAGTATGCTTTCCTTTAATGACCCATAAACATGCTCCCTGTGATTATTGTCTAAATGAGTGTATTTTGTCACACTTTAAGACACATTCACACATCACTTGGGCTCATTCCAGCATTCTTTGGGTGCTGTCCAAAAGCAAAAGGGAATTATGCAGTAGGAAGTTAGATGTTAATGCTGTTCAGTGCTCAGTGACCTAGTCTTAAGCCTCAGCTTCTCTGAGAATATGAGAGTGAACTCATGTGGCATGTAGTATTATGAAGAAATCATTATATATTTTATGGAAAATATTGCAGTGTGATAAAATGGGAGATGTGTGTGGATATGTATGATATCAGTGCTGCTTTGGGACATTTATTAAAACCCTCTTTGCTGACTCTGCTGCCACAGTCGCCCTAATATCTTATAAATTCTAATTTTAACTAGAAGCCTTGTGTCTGATTCACTGCCAGATTGTTTTGCTGTGCTTGCTGTTCATTGATTAAAGTAAAAGTAGATAAGGAAAGTTTAGGGGAAGTGATCACACAAAAATGGTCTCTGAGAACATAACACAGGTCAGATTACAGATACACATTTTTTTTTTTTTTGAGTGTGAAAAAGGGATAATATTTAGTTGATAAATAACAGCATATTAAAGATGAGGTCATTCGGGGCGGGATTGAGAATTGCTTAATTCTGACGCTGTCAGTTTCTCTATGTAACCTCTCATTTTCTCAAAATTACTTAATTACTTAATTTTGGATCATTATGAGGGCTGAGAAAATCCAAAACAACAGACAAAGAACACACACACACAAAAAAAAAAAAAAAAACAGAGTTCCTGAAATAATGATGTTAGCAAACAACTGCTGTCTTGAACATTCAGCAGACACAGAATAATATCACTTTATCTAATTGGAGTCTTGTTTGTGGCAACATTCACTTGTCGTTTTGGCTCTGTTTTGCTTTCTTTACCATCTAGTTGTTCACTTCAGCTGCCAGTTTGAATACGGGTCCGATAATCAAAACCAGTTGATCAAATGCAGCTAAAATCTGATTAAAGTTGTGTCGATTCACAGTGTGTTTGGCAGTCTTTTCACATTATGCTCTAAAACAGGAAGTGGCACTTTAGCCAGGGCAGGAAAGAAAAGCTAGTTGAGCCTTTCGGTACATTGTTCTTGATTGGACATCAAGAGAAAAATTCTGTGTTTTCTATACTATTAATTTAACTACATCATTGTTATGTTTTGACGTTTGGTGACTGCGTGCCAGTAAAAAAGATTAGTTGTTTTTCATAGCTAATGGTGAAATGTGATGTGGGAAGTATCTGGGTGGCACAAAGTAAAAAAACATCTCCCTCCCAGTGTGAGGAAGAGCAATCGGAGCAATTAGCATGAATGTTCGACGATGTTATTATTTGAGAGAGAGGATAACATGTAGCAAAGGACCACAGGTCGGACTAGAACCCAGGCCGCTGTAGTAGTAGGGACGAGGCCTGGCATTGAAGCCACAAGAAGAGTAGATAAGGGATCGTGATTGACCAAGTCCTTTTCATGTCCATAGTTAATGTAGATGGAATAGCATGTGGCACGTTTATTACAACCTTGTAATATGTTCCAGCTCCTTGTTGTTTGCTATGGATGTACTGGAGGCATTTGTACTTTGGGGTCAAGGTTATGATTAAAAAAAAAAAAAAAAAAAAAAAAAAATCCTCTGGACTAGATTTGATGTAACCAAAGTGGAGACTTCAGTTACATCAAACGGTTACATCAGAACAGATGTTCTCTTAGGATGGAAAAGTTACATGAACTGGTGTGGAGAGATTTATAGCTGGTGATGCACCCACAGGGTTGGGGTGATGATGTTGCCGGAGGATGCGAGCAGCTTTTCTGCTGAGGGTGAAAAATGTTTGGAGAGCTGTGCATGAAATTGTAATGAAAGCAGAGTATGCGAATCTGTCCTCCCATTCCTTTGTAATTCAATTAGGTTTCAGAAAGGCAGCAGCAGATGCTGTCAGTTATTCAGTGCAGAGCCTTAAATACGATATCATCAGATCTGAGATGAGTAATTGATCATTCATTTATCATCTGTATCCATTAATTTCACATGAGTTAAATCATCCTGTCAGGAGTCCAAATTACTGTCCTGTGCTGTAATTTTAGGCCAGGTCACTGTGTGTGTGTGTGTGTGTGTGTGTGTGTGTGTGTGTGTGTGTGTGTGTGTGTGTGTGTGTGTGTGTGTGTGTGTGTGTGTGTCTGTCTGTGTCCTGATTAGGACCAAGAGTTAGGATCAGAGTTGGAAGTGGGTTTAGGTTCACAGTGGGTGAACTTTTGAGGGTGAACATACAGAGCTGGGGGTTAAGGTTAGGATTAGGGGCTGAGGAATAAATGCGTCAGGGCCCTTTGTTTGGGTGTGTCTTGTCATACACGCATCTTGGCTGTAAATGGATGTTTTAATTTAAAGATACTAAAACTCTTTATGGACTTGTGGGGAGCTTTCACATTACATGTAATCAGTTGATCCCTAGTTAATGTAAAGTGTTGAATAGTGCAGCTTTCCTTTTTTATGGTTTATTTAATGAGGAGCTGGCGTTTGGACTGTTAATCAGCCAAAGCAAAAGTTTAAGACGTCTCTGTGGACTGTTTTTTGACATTGTATAGACTGCACAATTTTTTGTTATATCCAAAAAATATTGAAATACTGAATTTGGTTTGTTTTCTTATTTCCATAAATCCTTAAGCTTGAGCTCCCCCTACATATGACAACAAATAGAAGCTAAATACAGACACATCAGGGTCTATTTGTTCCACACGGTCTGACAACATAAATATTGTACAAGATAATATTAGTTGGGTATAGGTCCTCCTTTTTATAACCAGTTTGTTGATGTCATTGTTGCAGAAATTTTTTTTTGCCATTTGTGAGTCTGTGAGACACAAACTGGAATAGAGAGACTTTGCATGACAAGCGTGGGTGGTGATTGATGTGCGTCTCCCAGCTGCTGTGTGTGTGTTTACAAATGATGCTTATTTTTCTGTGTATTTACTAAGAGTCCATGAAACGTCTTTCCACATGCAGATACAGTTTCTGTGTGCATATGCTTGTGCCACTGTACACACACACTTCACTGTTTAAGTGAACTTTTGATTTTGTCATCATTATTATGATGGGAAAGGGTGCACAGGAATTGATGCGAGGTTGAGAGACACATGAATGTGGAAAATAGTGGTGATGCAAAAAAAGATAGTGGCTTTTTGAAATAGGGATTAGTGAGAATATGACATTCTGACTGCTCTGTGTGTGACTTTGAAGTGGTGCTGTTACATGCAGTAAATAGGAAACTGGAGGCTGTGTCCACAGCTTATGCTCAGAGTGACACTCATAAAAAAAAAAAAATGTTAAGATAAGCCGTTAACCACAGCAATAAAATACGGCTCATCTGCTCAAAGCCCTCAAATTTATGGTATGCAAGTCTGAAAACACAGTAAAAACATGACATGACATAAAAATGCAGAACGAATCCCAGCTATGGTATAAGGAGATTACATTGAGCTCTGTCAGGTCAATTGGGGTCAGATGGGATGATGGAAATAACTACTGCGCAAACTAATCATATATAATAAAGCTCAACAGATGCTAAAGCTCTGGTTTGACCTCCATTTCCATGGGAATAGCAATAATATATCAAAATATACAAAGGATTGTTCACTTTAGGATAGTTACATAACTTGTTGCATTACTGATTCATCACCTAAAAGTGTCATACATCTCTGTCTGTTGCAGATTATTTTCATAACCAGCACAATGGTAGAGATACTGTATATACCACAGAATTTGATTGCCACTTTCTCTGTGAACATGCAGTTCGTGCAGCTAACCAGTACTGTTGATATAGGCAGTGTCACTGACAGGTCAGTGGAAGATTGTCAGTATACTCTTCCCTTTTCATGCTAAGTAGTGAAAAAATGGAGATGAAAGTTTAAGAGGCAGGAGAAAAAGATGGACACAACTGAATGTTTTATCTATTAAAATTGACAGATAGTATAGAATCTGTAGTATCTAAAAAACTATGCAGATCAATAGTTGGAATATCCTCTTTCAACTCCTGAAAATGAAACAACAATGAAACATGTAAATTCAGACATCATCACCTGTTGGTATTATCACATATTATTACCACTGTGCTGTGTTAGCAAGTCTATTTTAACATCCAGCAAAACATGAAACAACATTAGAATTCATTTGGAGGAGTGTCTTCAACTTACAACTCTGTTTGGGTCTCCACCAACTGTGTCTGTATGTTTTTTGCTGAAAAAGCCATGAACTAAAAGATGATAAAATACTTAGATGAGGTAGAGTTATACAGAGTTGTAATCCAGTGATAATTATCTGTGGGTTTGCAACTACAAGTGACACCTTTCACAAATATAGTGCATTATTATTATTATTATTATTGCATTGTTTTTTGCCTATCTTGACCGGTACAGTGGAGGGAAACGCTAATTGTGGACAATTCACATGCAGCTAATGGTCTGGTTGGGAATCAAAACTTGCAGGCGCCTGCTCAGGGTTCAGTATGCCCATTTGGCACACACTCACAACAGAGCGCCCCAAGTTATTGCATCTTAGAGGTACAAGAGCCAAAGTGAAAGGCCTTGACTCATCATATCATCTGCTGTTTGTGGAGAAACGGTGGCAGTTCACGCCGGATGTTTTTGAGGTGTGAATGAGGTGTTGGTGAAAACACTGGATTCATGGTTTCTAACACCAATGTGTATCCTGAAGTTGCACAGCAGCTGTTATGAGAGAGTGGAGCAAACAGCAAACACACACACACACACACACACACACACTCACAGATACACACCCGACATCAGCTGTGCAGTGTGATAAGCTCCGAACTTGCACCATGTATGAAGCTGCCTCCACAACGTAAACATAAAGTATATTAATAGTTCATTGAAAATAACTTCAGCTCCAGGCATAAATATTTACTACTGCGGCGTCTTGTACTGTATGTCAATGACATTTCAGGGGCGGAAATTACATATGGTTGTATGTCCCAGCCCACATGTAGCTACCCTCCATTGATGTTTTCCTTTGTGTGGTGTCACAGAAAAGTAAAACAAACACTGGATAGAAATGAGCACAAAAAACACCTGAAACCAAGGGGAGGATCTCCTGTTGACTGAGGGGTAAATTATAGTTTTCCTTCAGAGAGAGGCGGAGGCAATGGCTGGCAAATCTAAAGACAACATAATAGTAACAGATTGGATTGAAGCCATGAACTATCCACGAACCGGACAGTCACCAATATAACCTATACAGTTGCCAAGCACATAAAACATCTGGAACGCATTAGGATGATGTTTTCACATTTCAACCTTGGAGTGAATGAATTACAAAACAAACCCGGTAAAGAAATTATTCACAACTTCACTTTCATCCTGGCCACGTTCAGTGTAAGATCAGTCAATCGTGTGAGGTTCAGACATCACAGTGAGCAATAATGGCGTACAGGTCGGAGAGGTTGATGGATGTACAGATGCTGTACAAATACTTATGCTTTGCTATTAGCACAGGTTTACTTCCTGTCTCTCACCAGTAGTTAATTTAACTGTAATTACTGTTTCACAAAGCAGCTCAGGTAGACTCCCCCTTTCTTCATAGTTTCTTTTTCATTTTATTTCAAATCAGCCAAAATGCCTCCTCACATTTAGTCTATGGTTGCTTAAAAAGTGTAATACATAACAGAAGAAGGTCCCCTTGTTTAATACACTTTTTTATCCATCCGTCCCATTCTCATGCACACGTTACCTCTGAAACTCCTTGACAGAAATTCTTCAAAATTGTCACGATCACTTGTCAACCAAAGGGCGAACTGATTAGAAATTGATGAAAGATTAAAGGTCATGGTCACTGTGACCTCAGGAAACATTTTTAGACTTAACCAAGGGAATCTTAAGCTAATTATCACACAATTTCTCACAAAGGTCTAACAGGACAAAATATTGAAGTGATGGTATTTTATATCTGAAAAGTGCAAAGGTCAATTTTACTGTGACATCACGTTGAACGTTGAAAGGACTGTCGTCTGGTCATTATTCAGTACCGAAAATCAGGAACAGAAGTGGAGATTGTGACCATATTTCACATTTGGCTGGATATGAAATTGGTGACATTAACCTTGATGCCCACTTTGAAACCACGGTGATTGTATAGAGCTCTCGTACTGGTTGGTTGAGGACGTGTGAAGCATCAACGTTTTAGAATTTATAGCTTCTTTGCGTTCATTTTTGAAGCGCTGCCCACTGTCATGGCTTCGAATTTGCTTGCTATCAGAATCAGCTTTTTCTACCATGCATGTGAACACATGCAAGGAATAATATGAACTAACACACGGCAATACGGCAAGAATAACAAAGTCAAAATCCCCATCCCTACATATATATAATTGTGGGATTTGTTGAGTCCCTTTAAATAACTTTATAAAGAATTTGGTCTAGACCTGCTCTATATTTAAAGTGCCTTGAGGTAACTTTGTTATGATGCAGTGCTATATAAATAAAAATAATTTCTTCATTGTTCATTTGTCATTATTCAATGTATATTATGATATCATTTTGGACAGTCATGGATATAAACCCCAACTTGGCTCTTTAGTGGATGCGTAAAACAGCAAGGCCTAATTCTAGTTGAAGTGTAATATGCAATGCAAAACTTGGCTATGGATGAAAGGACTGAAAGCATTAAATAGCTAGAGGTTTGTATTAATTTGGCAGCTTCTGAAGGTCAATTATAGGAAATGTACAGTATTTAGATTAACACGAGTAAAAACACCATTGAAATATAGAAGACAGAACATGAATAATGTGTGCATAATTGATGTCTTCAAAATAGTCATTTTTAATTGGAACATTCTGGTTTTACTGAAGGTTTGGTTTTTATTGTACAATAACTTCAGTGACCTTGAAGCATGATGAATGTGCTCATTTCATAATGAGTGGCAGTGACTCCCCATTAAATACTTGCTTTCCAGGGACCTAAATGACATAAATGGGATCAATCTTCTGACAAGATCAAGCTGCTTGGTAATTGCAAATGGGAATCCAAGCCACCCTGTAATTGGTTGGTGTGTGTGTGTGTGTGTGTGTCTAGGTAAATTGTGAGTGCACGGAGGAGGCTGTGTGCCAGTGTTACTGTGGCAATATTTTTTGTGGTTTTATTTATTTAAAAAATTTTTGTTGACGTTTACCAATAAACCCTTTGAGTAACCATGAAGTGTTACACAATCTATCAGAGGCCAAGATAATGCACATTTCATTTGAATGAAAATTGATCGCTAAGCACATAAAGCCAAAAAAGGATTCTTGTTGTATTTCCAGCTTGGCTTCGCTGCATTAGTCTTTCTCTTGCTAGCCTCCCCTCACGGTCCCATAGACCTTGCATTGGAAAGCTGCACACACACAATGAGCTCTGAGAAACTTTTGCATACATTAATCTACATTGAATAAAAATCCAAAATGCAAAGGGTAATAATCCACCTTGTTTGCAGTTTTTTACTCACGTCTTTGGCGGATGGCAGATTGTGGTGATGTGGCCTTTTCGATACAGTACCAGTAATGGCCAGTGCAAGACAGTGATGGCATCATATCAAATCATTTTGATACGTTGAATACGTATGAATTTGCCGTACCGCTTCCTGGTATAACCAAGACCATATTTACCGATTTTGCCGTCTCTATCACTATGGCAACGCAATATTCTTAACTGTCTGTATATTCGAGGAACTAGCTCCAGTTTTGACACAGTTTCTGTTAGAAGCTTGTATATTTAGGGATTGTTTCATGTTTGGTGGTGAAAAAAGGTTAATCAGCAAATCATGACAAAATGAAATCTGGTATATGCCTCCTCTACTTTGCTTATTGTTGTTATTTCACGGTCTTGGCATTGGAATTCAGGTCCGGTGGGCACTAAACATTATATCAGATATATTGTACGGTGAGAGTGTCAGACCTTCACTTTGAATTCATATTCTAAAACCTGGAGGCTCTTTGTCATCCATTAATCTGCTGGAGCTACAGTACAACTGGGAGCAGAATTGGATGTTTAAACACTCTCCATGTGACCATCTGCAGACAGTACCTCCGTTCATCTATACAGTAGCCCTCTGTCTGCAGAGCTGGGTTTGTCAGCTCTTACGTAACTGACATGACTTATGTTGCCTTTCTCGCCAATCCTTGACTTGTCTTTGGGTAATGAAGCAATATCTGGAAATACAGACACAGATATGGTTTCCATATTGTTTCTGTTCCCGGATGAGCTGAAGATTGAATCAGTGGAAGCGCACATTAGGCAAACAATAACCATGACTATAGCAGGCAAATTATCAACGCTGCAAATTTGAGGTGCGTTGCTGTATGAACTGTAGATTAACTTGTCACAGCACTGGGATCAGTGTGGGTTTTTAAAGGAGACAGGTAGAGCAAAATCAGTGATGTGTGTGTGTGTGTGTGTGTGTGTGTGTGAATGTTTGAGCAAGATACAGAAAGAGAGTCAGCACAACACTGTAAAATCTATCCTGTGTGTCCTGGTTGAACTTTAAGTCTGTCTCTCCTTATCTGGGTCAACCAATCAACCCCCTGCCACGCTCTGCACTGGTCTGCCTTTCAGCCAGCTACTCTACTACTGGAATCACCTGTGGAACAGTGATGCAGGATGAAAGGGGGTTAAAAGGAACATGTGGGACAAGAACCGCCCTGAAAATCGCTTTTCAGCAGACAATTTGTCTAAATTGTGTCTGAACATGCTGCGTTTCCATTTTGTTCTTCCTGTTTGAAAGGATTTTCGCACAGGAAATAAAGTAATTCATATTGAACCACCCTTTATTTTGGTGATTGGAATATTGTGTGCATTTCTGTGTGTTTATGCTATGTGTAAAGGTCATTTTTTTCAGTTTGATTGTCACTTTGATTGCTAGTTGGTTTTGAAATAGTGTACTATGGGATTTGTAAAGAAAAGCATGTTTTGGAAGCTAAGCTAAGCTTCACTAAACACAGAGGTGATACAGGTGAATGTGATCATTGTGTGAAAATAATGTCTGATGGTGGTGGAAGTATTTCTAACATGACCATAAACATGTGCTGCGGCATGGTATTAGAATATAGGGTTATTCATGTCCCTCTGTACCTGTGTCATCATAATGCATCATAATAAGTAGCTAACACAAGCCGGGCTGTTAACTTTCAAGTTTGGACAAATTAGACCTGACATGAAATTTGTTAATTTAAACACAATCCGCTTAAGATAATCCTAAACCATTTTCTAAATTAATGCTGTGATCATTCAAGTGACAAGCTAAGGTTCCTTGTTCACTCACTAGAACAAGAGTAGACCAGTTTATTGTTGTAATGTTATTCTGTTTAAAAAGGAAAGCCCTAAATACTAGCGTCTGACTTGTGAGAAAACGGCAAACATCCAGGTTGCATGGCAAGATAAATGAGATTTTCTCTGTTTTATTGTGTCAAACATAGCTGAAAATCGAGGTAGTTTTTACCTACAGCATTTTTTTTCTTACTACAAAAATAGCTCTGGCTGCAGCTGCATAAATTTCCACTAATCCACCTATTAGTTTATCCATTAATTGTTAAGTGAGCATGTAGTCAATATATGCCAATCACATATTGAGAATTCTTAAAATGTCTTGTTACAATCTAAAGATATTCATCTTATTATCATTTAAGACTAAGATCACCAGAAAATATCAGCATTTAAGAATCTGGACTATTTCCCATTCCCAACTGAAAAATTACTCAGGGATTAGTTGACTAATCATTTCAGCTCTAATGGGAGCTGCTCTCTATAAGTGCAGATTGAATCAGTGAACTGTAAAGAATAACCAAGCCCACCTGCAACATGTACACTGAGTCTGTCCAGAGAGATGCCCATCAATTTAGTGCACAGGAAAGGACAGCAAAGAAAACAGCTCATTTGTTCTATATATATCACAACCTCTGTAAGTGCACAAAAGCAGGAAAATTACCTGTTGAAGTTTTTCAGTTTCTGTCAACAGGGATGCCCTCAGATGAATCCACAACAGCTGCCTCAGACATGGCTGAAACATACGTCGGTCACATGACCCCGGTGTCAAAGGGGTGAAAGACACCGTGGATACCAGCAGCAGCAAAATACCCTGCACCTGCCACATTAATGACAATTTGACAGAGCTTTAACTCAGCAGAAACACGCTCATTCAAACAGCACCTAGACTGATAAGGGTCTGTGCTGGTATCGTCCTACTACTTCTGTCCTCTAGTTGTAATCTTGAATGGTAAAAGGAAGACAAAGAATATGCTACAGTGCGTAAAACTGTGCAGATGATGCAGAGATTTTCTCTAGTTTCTAACAGATGCTGTTGCTGAACCACACACAGAGTGTGGCTCATTGGGGAGCAGCTGGAGTACTGTAAATCTTAGCAGCACCAGCAGCTACAAGAGCTGTGGCCACATGGTTCACCCAGCCCACAGCTCCTCGGGGGATCTAAAGTACAGTAACCCCCCACACAATGACCTGATGTTCATCAAGTGTGATGGACAGATAAACGTTTGTACATCTGTGACTAAAGATGACAATACTGGTGTTAAACACAGACATTAGAGATGCGAATATTGTTCAATTTCATGCCTGGTCTGACAAACAGGTTAATTTTTTAAATCCCCGTTTTGCCACTAGTCCATGACACATGAAGACTGTGTAATCAGATTGACAACATGACATTGGACAACTTGTCTAGGGGGCTTTATCTGGAAGACGTGACTGGTCCTGTCAGGCTTTGTCAGGCCACCAGCTGTGGGGGCCTGGCTGACATCCACTGTGACACCACCCGTGGTGTTTTGTCATCTCTGCTCCCTGACCAGAGAGAGTAAGTGTGGCGGACAGGTATTTTCACAACACATGATCCTCAAAATTGCAAGTGGTGGCTGTGAGAAAGGAGCCGAGCAATTTGAGATTGAGGTTTTCTTACATTATTTTGAAGTTTGACGAGGTTGGCGGCTTAGCTGATAAATCACACTGGGTTTGAGATGCTGCTAAAATCTGACTCAATTTGTCTCCCCGGTGCTAAAAAACCCACAGGGCATCAAAACAGCATCAAGCAGAACAGGGGCTTGTTTATCTTCCCTCAAGTAAAGACTTAATTGTTACTTGAAATCTGAAATGTGTTGCTGTTAGCAAAGTTCCTGTCTCATTAGAAACAGAAAATGTACCACTGTTTTAAAGAAAAATGTGCTGGATAAAGGACATTGTGTGCTAATCCCAGAGCATTTCGAAAGGAATCTCCTGCCCATTGGGAAAACTTTCTCGGTCTGATAAGTGAATCACACAGGAGCCACACAGTGACAAACATTCTTGGACGTCATGAGTCAGAAAATTACCTCTTGATTAAAACGGAAAAAGAAACCTTGTGCTGTCACAGTCATTTGGAAGGATTTTTTTTTTTTTATGTTGAACTGGCATTGTTTGTGTGTGTGTGTGTGTGTCTTGGTGTTAACTGTGGTTATTAACACTTGATTTTGACATTTAAATATTCTTCAGGCTACTTGGGGCCAGCTGCTTTCTGAAAACAGCCCTGGTGCTTGGTGCAAACTAGAATCAGGCTGACAGTTCATAACGCTGCTTTCCACTCGGCTGTTTCTCCTCGGTACACTTCCCTAGTGGAGAGGTCACTTGAGGTCAGTTTGCAAATCCTCTACTTCCTTTTGCCACACCGGGGTAGGAATAAGCCACTTCTGCATATAGGTCCATATCAAAAGTGCTGTTCGATCAGCAGCTGAAAACAGATTCTCTGTACAGCAACAGAGGAGACCCCTGTTTTTTTATTATTAATGTACTGTATGCTCTGTGTGTTTCTCTACTCATCCCAGACTCTTGAAATAGGTTCTGTAAGAGAAGTGAAGAGATTAAACCTGCCGAGTCTCATCATCCACGCCTGTCGCTGGCTTCATTCATAAACACAATATCCGTAAATCCAATAGTGACCCAGAGACATAATCACTCTGCTTCTTCATGGGGCTGCCTACATCTCTTTCTCTTACTCACTCTGTTTTAGCTCTTCTCCATTTTGCCTTACCTCTCTTGCTCGCTCTGCTTTTCTTTTTCTCTGGATTATTATTAATACAGTTCAAGTAAAGTTTCACAGACACAGTTGTTTTGTGTGCGTTTTGTCACATTTCTGTGTGCACACCCGGGAGCTGCGAACCTATTTCTGCCGGACGGATTGCCTTGATAATCCGATTTTTTTTTTTTTTTTTTTTTTTTAGCTGGGAGATATTTTGAGTGAATTCCACAAGACTCTGCTAAATACCCCCAACACAGAGTCACACTCACACACAAAGTAGACACACACACATCATACACATCCTTTCATTCATGAAGGGCTCATCTTTATTCAAGGCCTTTAAATTTGTCAGCACAGTTACTGATTGCTGAATCATGTTTTAGCATTACAGCGGTAATGAGAAAAGGAAAATCTGCAAAAGTATGTTTTTTTTGGAAGAAAAGAATAAGTGCAGAGAAGTAATGCCTTCAGAAGTAAGGCCTCTGTTTTAAAGGCACAAAGGCAATTTCAAACACAAGGTCATGTGGGCAAGGTCACGGAATATGCACCCAAGTATGAGCCCAGCGTTGCATCCAGGGACTGTATGCATTGATGATGGACATCAGCCACACGTACTTGAAGAGTGATTTTTTTAATTTTTTTTGAGGTTCGGAGTGAGCTGCCCCTCTGTCGCCATCTTGGCAGCGCCTGTCTCCATCTGACTTCCGGCTAATCCAAAAAAAAAAAGTCAAAAAGGTGCAGCAATGCGTACCCCATTCTAATTTGTGGTACGCATACCCCACCCACATATCATTCAGAGCTGCACATCCTCACTTATGCAGAACTTTAAACTTTAATGGAATTTAAATGCATGTGTTATGTAATAAATCACCCCCCATACAGTTGTCATGAAAGATGAAATAGACCGAAACCGTTTTTGTAGGCAATTTAACATGGGAGTCCATGGGGCCTCAAGTGGCCGTTTGAGGAACTGTGGCTTTGGCACAGTGGGATAAAAGTCAAATGGTTGGATGTGGTGATTCGTAATTACAGTCGCATTGTCCTGGTGGATATATGTAGCATCACAAATAACATAGTTAAATTTATATTTGAGGCGATATTTTAAGTCAAATTTTCTTAGATTTATTTTTACACTGAGCTGTTTTTTTTTTTTTTTTTTCAGTATTGACAATTTGTAACAGTGATATACATAAAAACTATCATGTGAAATCTGTCAGCTACAGTGAAATTAGTACAATAAGGGGCTACCCATCTGTCCTGGTAGTTACTGTATAACACATGCCATATACAGTGACAGGAGTGTTGCAGGTCTGATTCCAGCTAGGGACCTTATGTGCTCTGAAATACAAACATTTTTGTGCTTATTAGTAACTTGGTGCTTATACACGACACATTACCAGGTGTAATGCCACTGGACTTCTGTGTGGCACTTTCCAAAGTTGTCAATATTCACTAAAGCATGTTGTAGTAGTTGCATTAAAGTTGCACTTTTGTTGTTTCCCAAAGTGTCCTTTGATTAGAGAGTGTGGGATAAAGTTGCACTTTTCACCATTGTTTTGTAATTGCTGTGTATTTTTGCCAAGCATTTAGTTAGAGCCTGCTGGCACCAAATTAAGAGCTAACTGAGGTTTTCAGCAGTAAAAGGCCCATTTTCCCAGTAAAATACCAGCACCTCGCCTTGTGCTGCTTCGATGTATTTGAAGCTGCCATCCCTTTATGGTGCTTCTTCCGTCTAGCGCTCAGCGCTGGGCGTGAAAACACCAAAGCCACAAAGTAAATTTCAAGGTCAGGAAAAAACCTGTGTCTTATAGCACAGCTTTTACCAATCTGTGTGTTGCCGTTCATAATTTGAATTCATATAAGAATAATGCATTTTACTTCTATATATGTAGAGTGTAATTATATCAAAATTTACATATTCTTGACATATTGAAATTTATTCATTTTCCTGAGGTGGTTTTTCACACATTATCATACATTAATTATACGTTCTGCTGTACCAAAGGGCCTTACTTGCTTTTTCTGCACAATCACCCTGACCTCAGTAACTTCCCCTAACAAGGTATGCAGTTAGACTTGACTTTTGAACGTGGGTGATGAAATGCCTAGTTCATTAGTGCAGTCAGGACAAAAGGCCACAGAGTGTCAATGCTGTCATATTCAGACTTCCCCTACCTGCTGCTAACCTTCAGCACTCTTCAGGATTCTGTCTCACACAGAGCCTCAGACTCTTACAGGGGTTTAGTGGGTGCTGAAGGCCCAAAATGACTGTACAGTCGAGCAACTGCTCAAAATCTGAAATGAAACACCCACGTTCTCCATACTGTTTAAGCATTATCCGAACCTGCTCCTTCCATTTTAGGAAAGAGGCATGAAATTCACACTTAACATTTATCACTGCAACAGGCAGTAAGAGTTGGTAGACAGCTGTCAGCACAGACTGCCTGTAGGCTGATGCCTTTAAAGGATCATGCATTGTGCTGAAATTAGACCAAATTGCTAGAAGTAATAATAGTGTTTTATATATACACAATGCTGGCAAAAGTTAAGTGAAGTGAAGCTTTTGAATTCTTTCACTCTTGTATACATTTGTTGTAAAATATTCACCTAAGTGAATAATAAACTAACACAATCAATTTCAACCAATAACCACAACACTTGTGGTGAAGGTCAGATTAGGGCTTCACAATATGCAAAAAAAAAAAAAAATCATCATCATCATCATCATCATGTTCCTTTACGTCTGGAGAGTTTGATTCGTGTGACGGGGACATCTCTGTAGCGCCACAATGCCTATGGTGCTAACAATGTTATGACACATTTACATTTATCAATAAAAAATAGCAGCTCCTGCAATTTGGATATTGCGATTTTGATTATATCTCAATTAATTGTGCAGCCCTAGATCGAATCACGTTTTGTGAGCAACTGATGCAGACAACCAGGTGAATCTGTAGAGCTCACACACTTCTTCCCACTGCAGGAAGTGGGAGACTTTTGAGGCAATATAAACTAAGGGAAGGAGATTTAATGGTTGAAATGTTTAATACGAGTTATCAAGAGGCTGATAAGTTACATGTGACAGGAAGCTGACTGAACAACCGGCAATTTGAATGACAGCCGTCAAGAGCAGCACTTGCTGGCCGACATGTTGGAATACTGAAAGACGTCACTGCTCCAAAAAACAGCCCGAGTCAAAGAGCAAGACACTGGTCTGAAATAAGGAGAAATGAACCTCTCCAGCTGCAATGCATGGCAGTCAGGAGGAAACTGACAGTTAACCTCCCTGCTGTAAAGCGTGAAGGTGGCAGTCTGTTTCTGTGGGTGCTCTTTTCAGTGCAGAGTGATGGGCGGTGGGGGTGGGGGTGGG
>CM076650.1:6755578-7093885 GCA_038496675.1 Rachycentron canadum | reverse complement strand
GGTTGGGGGGAGGCGTAGAGGAGGCTCTGATGCTTGTGGAAAGATGCAGCCATACGTGAAGCCTTGTGTTATGGACAGTGGGTTTTCCCACAGGAAGGCTATGCAGCCACCTCAGTCAGGAGATACTATGTTTGTGAATCCAGAGTTCAGCGATTAAACGCTGATCAGCTGTTGGTGTAGACTTAATTTGGGCTAATGTCCTATTACGGTGGAATAATTGTATAATTGGTCAGTGCTCTGGCTGCACCAGTGTTATGATGATGTTTGTGGGGGAGTGCAGCATGGACATACACTCTGATTAGTGAGTGGCTCCAGACGCTGAATTAAATCTTATGTGGTGATGATGATGCTTAAAAAAAAAAGTGGCAACTTTTGTGAATGGTGAAGAGCCAAGAAGGTGGAGCCTAAGTGATTTAGATGAAAGCAGTCACTGAACAAGTAAAAGCAAGAGATTTAAGAATAAAATAGTCTCCCTGGCTGCACTAACGCTAAGCTCCATATTAAATCATAACCCTTCCGTATCACTGCAGCGGCTTCAGGACAAGAAAGTGACAGTCCTTGCATGACCCAGTAAAAGCCAGGTCTTAAATCCCTTTGGAAAATCTGTGGAAAGAACTCAGTATAGCTGCTCACAGACGATTCACTTTCAGCTTGACTGAGCCTGAGTGACTGTGCTCTGAGAAATGGGACAAAAATCCTAATTCAGATGTTTCAGGCTGATAGACACTCAAAGGTGTTGTTACTGCAAAAAAGCAGAATACATTTTCAAAGCATTGATACAGATGTTTAAACACTGATATGGATGTCAGAAAAAAACATTTTTATGTGAGTGTCACATAAAAACATGTCTAGATACAGTTTAAGGCCACTGTACATCATTTTAGCTTGCCAACCTGTGTCAAAATTCATCGCCAGCTACAGTTGAAAAGGCTCAGATGCTTTTTACCAAAATCGGTTGAAAGCGTGGGATTGCAGAAATGGAAAAAACGGGACACAGCACCAGGCCATATCGCTCCTCAAGCCAAATGAAAACTCAGAGGGATGCGTCAATCACAAGACTAGTCACAGTGACGGAGACAGTGAGTGAGAGAGTCCAACAGGCAAAAGAGCCAGCCTCCTCTAGGCCCTTCACAACATGACCTTGTCAAGGTCAAGGCTGTTAATACCGAGTGACTCGACACAAAAATCCTGTAACAGGGTTGTTACGGGTAGAGAACCACCAAGGCAGGGACCTTAAACATGACTGATTGTCTCAGCAGTTTCTCCAAACATGAGAAGCATGGTCTCACACATTGATTCGTTGATTCATTGATTCATTCTCAGAAATCCCACCCACACACCCACACACACACACACACACACACACACAAAGCATAAAGAGACTTATAGTCACTCCTTATGCACTTATTTTCACCTTAACCAAAACTACTATACCCCTGACCCCAAGCTTTACCAAAAAACAAATTTAACCAAAATATCAAATGTTTAATCTCAAGTTCTGTAATATGATTAAACTGCACACACACACACGCACGCACATAGTCATTTATTGACATTCACTAAATTTAAAGCTTCACTTATCTCTTATTCTATATTAACTGATCAAGTGATCATCACATGACACAGTGACATCCCTCATCTGACTGTGCAGAACAGTTGGCCTCATATACAGTATTTCCATTTGGAGTTGGTGAGACCTGCATTCATCAGGTGGACAAAAACATTGCTTGTTGTCTGCTGGATGTGTAAATAAACAACTGTTTATTGACATCTATGTGAGCCACAGCAACCTTAGGAGTTGATTATATGCCAGTGTTATGCTTACATCTTGTTTTGCTACTGCTCCTGAGTGGCCACAAAAAAAAAAAAAAAAAAAAAAATCAATGATGACAGCTTCTACCGCCTCAACTATAATGGGGTCCAAAAGTTCCCATTGTAGCTGATATGCCTGAATCTAGCACTTTTTCAATTTACTTTCCAAAACGATATCCTTACTTCTAAAGTCCTCACAAAGATAGATGTACAATAGCACACACACTCACATACACATACACACACATATATATATATATATATGTATATATATACACACACACACACATTCAGTAAAGCTCTCTAACCATCAGGATCGTGTGACAACAGCAGGTGCACCTAATTCCATATAGAGGGCAGCTGAATGACAGCTATAAAAGGACAAACCTTAATTAATAGCTGCATGTGATGCTTGGCAGTAGAATGGTTGGTATGTTCTAAGGGAGATAACAGACCACCGGGCTGATCAGTTATGTATTGGGGTGAGACTGACAGGTCTGCCTGGGGGTCACAGCAGACATGAAATTGCCTCTTGTGGAGATATACGACACGTTTAGTTCCCGTCTGACATGCAGCAATGCATCATATGATCTAGTGACAAGATGTTGTCACATAGGGAAAAGTGAATCTGGGCTTGTAATAGACCTCATAATATGGCGCATTGAACTATCCATGCAGCGCCTTCCGCCGATAAAGAGGTGACAGCTGTGAAAAGGCTGTGTTGCCCAGGATCCTCCGATACCCCTAATGAAAGGCCAATCGATGGCAAATAATGCTAAAATGCATAAATAAGGAAAAACTGGGGACACGTGAACCTTCATGCACATTAATTCCACACAACGTAATAACATATTTGCTCTTTTGCCTCTTTGAAGTACATCATACGCTGCACTTGAGAGAGGCTGAAGATCACTGTCACTGTTCTTCGCCTCTCTCCAACAGGTCATGTATAATTTTCCCATCAGTTTGGGGACAAAGTATACACTTGTGTGCCCTTGATTACCGCCCAGCCTGTAGATCATGCTTGCCTGACACGCACAATGTGGAGTCCTTGCTGGCAATTAGAAAAATGCATTATTTAGCGACAGGGACCTCCTCCTCCTTTTCATTATTCACCAACATGAAAAGGTGACAGCTGAAAGCAAGTTGAAGTTCACACACGCCAAATCACCAAGGGAAACTAACGAATGTGTTCACACAAGTACACAATACACGTAAACAGAGACACAAACACAATGCTACATTTGCAGATGTTCCCTCTCAGCATCCAGCCCTAAGGCCCTTTCCTTCTGGCTTATGTAATGAACAAACTGATGTCTTTAAAGTACTGTTTCAAAAGGATCATCCTTCCATCCAGGAAGCTTTTGTATATCTTTTACATTTTGGGTCAGTGTAAACATGAAAAGACTCAAACCTTGATTAATGTCATCACAGAGAACATCCTCGGTGTAAAAAACGGTCCCTTCAGAAACTAACTTGGTGACTTTACAGATGTTTTTTTTTTTTTTTTTCAATGATGTTGATGTTTTGTTCTTTGCATTCACTCTGTAGATATTTATTCTATTCGTTTGTACTATAACTTTCTCCAACTTTGCACTTTGCATTACTTTGCAGTAACTTTCTCTGGAACAAATGGCTGCCAGAGAGGTGGAAAACAGTAAATATGCCAAAACAATCCTTTTTCATGCAGATAACTCCAAAATGTTTCTGAATGAATAATTTGACAGTCTTTCACACAATCACTTGTGCTCTCTTTATCTCGCTCATTTGGATGCTTCTGCTTCTGTTGTCAGTGACTCATGTGTCCTCCCTGTGGGTGTGTTTTGTCTGTAGGGAACATCTTTGTGGTGAGCCTGGCAGTGGCGGACCTGGTGGTGGCCATCTACCCGTACCCTCTGGTCCTCACCTCCATCTTCCACAATGGCTGGAACCTGGGTTACGTCCACTGCCAGATCAGCGGCTTCCTCATGGGCGTCAGCGTCATCGGCTCGATCTTCAACATCACCGGCATCGCCATCAACCGATACTGTTACATCTGCCACAGCCTCAAGTATGATAAACTGTACAGTGACAAGAACTCTGTCTGCTATGTGATGCTAATCTGGGCGCTGACGGTGGTGGCCATCGTGCCCAACCTCTTTGTGGGTTCGCTGCAGTATGACGCACGAGTGTATTCCTGCACCTTTGAACAGTCAGCCAGCTCAGCGTACACAATCGCAGTGGTTTTCTTTCATTTCATTTTACCCATCATGATTGTCACCTACTGCTACCTGCGCATCTGGATACTGGTCATACAGGTGAGGAGACGGGTCAAACCAGACAATCGGCCCAAGCTGACGCCACACGATGTTAGAAACTTTGTCACAATGTTTGTGGTGTTTGTGCTCTTTGCCGTTTGCTGGGCGCCACTCAACTTTATCGGCCTGGCCGTAGCAATCAAACCGGAGGTAGTGATTCCCCTCATCCCTGAGTGGTTATTTGTGGCCAGCTACTTCATGGCCTACTTCAACAGCTGCCTTAACGCCATTGTGTACGGTGTGCTGAACCAGAACTTCCGGCGCGAGTACAAGCGCATTGTGGTGTCAGTGTGCACAGCACGCATCTTCTTCCAGGACAGCTCAAATGACGCAGGGGAGAGGCTCAAGAGCAAGCCGTCACCGCTCATGACCAACAATAACCAGGTCAAGGTGGACTCTGTCTGAAACAGAACACAGAGGGATACTGAAAGGACATAAACAGATTTGCTGTGACTGAAAAAAAAGAAGAAAGAAAAAAAAAAGAAGCTAAGCAAGAAAAATACCAAATATGATTTTATAACAGCTTCTATCCTTTGGGCTGTTCACAGACTGTCATACGGTGCTATCTGACCTCTGAACAATCACAGTAAGAACAGGGGTGCATATTATCTTTGTCTTTTATCAAGCACTTTTGTTTGACTCTGCAGTATCTGTAGTACAGTAAACATATGATGTTGGCTTTGTTTTCATGTTTACAGTGATGATATAAATGTATCATGCATTATATAAGTATTTATTTTGTATGAAATGTCATGTAGATATATAGTGAGATATATCAGGTTCCAGTTAAGTGAAAATAAATTTTAAGGCCAATGTAACAACAAAAAAGATTTCTACAGAACGTGGTTGAAAATATAACCCTGAAGTTTATAAATGAAGTTAATCAATTTTAATAACCTCATTTGTGACACTGTAACACTGAGTGCAAGCAATTTGGGTTGCTGCTGTCTTTATTATGTCCTGCAATACTGTCCCTCTCATTAGGTGGAATAAATATTTTAGTAAATAAAAAAACTCTCTCTTTCTCTCTATCGCTCTCTCTCTCTCTCGCTCTCTATCTATCTCTGCCACCCTGTGAGCTCATTATACTGTATGCATGGATATCAGGAATTGTTCATATGCAAAATAAAATCTGACATTGATGGAGGATCTTGCTTTAGTCCTGTGTTTAATTTATACATCACTCACAAACAAAATCAAAACCCACAACTGAAACGTGTGGGGTTTTTTTTTTTTTTCATATTTTTATTTCTTTGGGACATAACCACACTGAACACTCAGATGATCAGATTTGTTGCACTTGAACAAAATTATATAAACCACTTTATCTGGAGGTAAAACAGCTTGTGAGAACCCCTAAAGAGTTGTTAGTAACTCCTCATTTCACTTTTCACTCCTCATTTGTCAACGGTAGGTCAAAAGTGAACGAAACATTTGGTTCGTAAACTGTTTCCAATCTATAGTTTGGAGCAAATCTCAGTTGAAATTGGGTATATATATATATATATATATATATATATCCTACACTATGGGTCATTACATGCTATATTCTCCAAAATGGAGTGAACATTATACATAACTTAATGCAGGGCTGTTTTGCAGGACTGATTCAATTGGCTTTAATTATTGTTACATAATAACCTGGAAACGGAACAATATGAATTGTTCTTCTTGCCCAAGCCGGCATGGAAGTGTGCACAAACACCTTTAAATCGTGTTATTTGGCTTGTCCTCATTTCAGATTTTTGCTAAGGATCAACTATGATAGCCCTGCAACAAATCTGCCTGAGTAAGGTAATTTTATCCAAGGTGGAACACAGCCAATGAATATTTTGTATGTCAGGTATTTTTGTCTGCGTCATCTGACTCATGCCTGCTAAGTCCAACACAGACACTATCAGGTTCTGTCTGCAAACAAATTTCAAGGTGAGCATATATGAAAAGTGTTGGTGGGCACCAGTGTCCTTCACAATGTAAAGGACTCTGCATTGCACAGGAGCCAGGGACTGTATAGCCTACTGTACATCAACGTTTGCATGTGTGTTGCATTGTGTGCGTGGGCTACCCAGTTAGTGGAACACAAAGGCATCATGCATCACAGAGGAGAACAGCTCAACTATGCATTTGAAATCCACTTGGCTTACATAATGGCTGCTGACCATCATCCTCAAAGCAAGAGCTGAAAGAGCCAGCTCCTAGCGAGCTCCCTGCCCCCTTCTCTATCCGTTTAATCCCAAGAGCTGTGGTAGGAAACAACTGAATGGGATGGGGATGAGCAAATGTAAAAATCCCAGGGATTTACACTGCCCCCAAACAGAGTTATACTGTAATCTGGGCACAAAGATTTTTTTATAGCCCAGGATGTACAACAAAATGAAAGAGGGGAGTCAGGTGTTACATGACTGTCATGAATTAGTCAATTTTCCATTACTGAGTCAATACCTAGAAAAGAAAATAGACTGTATCTTTTACAGTGACAAGGCCATAGATCATAGCTCCAGCAAAGCACAGCCTCCGAATATTAAAACACACCGAAACCCAAGACATCTTCAGCAAAGTTCTATGATCTGTGTAAACTTTGACAGGAAAGATCTCAATTTCTTGAGAAATGTTTTTGTTGGCAGAAAAATATTCACTGAGCACATCCTTACAATATCTATTCACTTGACTCGCTGCCAATTGAATTTCTCCCCTGGAGTGGTGCTGTATAAAAACGCATGAACTGATCAGTAAAGGGTCAGTTAATCCAAAACAGCAAAACCCAAGGCATATGCTCTCTATGTCTATCCCTGAATATGTTTTATTATATTGGAAAATACAATAGAAAAAGTAAAAACAAACACTCCACAGTGAGATCTGAGAAGCCTGCGCATTTCTTTTTTTCTCTGAAGAGACAAATTGCTGTTCAAACTATACATTTTCACTGCTTTGAGTGCCACATAAAAAAAAATTTGAAGTGAAGTGTATTTATATATATAATATATATATATATATATTATTGATTCCTCCTTGACTTTAAACACTGCAGCCTTACACGACCACCTCTTATCACATGATCAAAGTAACCAAATGTACTTTATACTAAACTTGAGCAAGTTCCATTTACTGATGAAGTCCATGGGCTGTTGTCAAAAGATCCGGGGAAATTTTTTTTCTCCCTCCTGCTCTTCGTGCCTTTTCTTTTTCCTGTCGCTGTTTTTTAAAGCAGCAAATTGTCAATTTTTACTATTGCCACAGATCCAACATTAGCACTGGCAGCTGTCTTACTTACCTAGTCAAGGAAAAGAGCTTCAGCTGCAACCTTTCTTCTTCACTAAACTAATGCTAATGCTAATTCTGGGAACATAGTGATAGCAAACATTTACAAATAGACCAGCTCCTATAACTTGACAACCATCTTTCAGTGAGATAAATGGAAAAAAAAAAAAAAGACTGGAATATTGGAATTGGATTGTGGAAGAAATTGTTGTCAGTCAAATTTGACATGAGCATGTTTTAAGGGTTTCAGTTCTCCACCTAATTGTTCCAGGTTTCCAGTTTGGATCTGACCTGCTCTGTACTCTGTCCTAAATCTATCTGGCGGAGCATTGTGTGTTGTACATGGTGTCAGTCACACGATAACCACTCCCAAGCTATACCCTGCTTTATCAACTATTTTCCCTATTGTTTCCTCTAAATGGGCCCATAATTGAAAAATCAGCATTATGTCGTATTGAGGAAAACTTGAAACTATTGATTAAACCCATAAACTAATTTAAACGTTTACTTAGAAGAAGGGACATTTTTCCATAGGGTTCAATTCAGTCAGGTTTCTTTTTGCAAGCAGTGGAGTCGCCTCCTGGAGATTATTAGATATAATGCAGGTTTAAAGCACTTTCACTTTGATCTCACTTTTCAGACCAAGAGTCTATGTCCATTTTTATTGATAGTCTATGTGTCGGACAGTAGGCAGATGAACGTGGGATGTGAATCAGAACACGAAGAAGAATAAAAAGAAGGTTCATGTTCCATTTTTAACAATTAACATTGAAGTTCCTTCATATTTAATACACTAATACATTCTTTTTGTGCTTGTGATTGTGACACTGTACCTGATATACTGTGAAGAGACCAGCTGTCATTTTGCCCATGTTTGTTTTGGTTTGTATCACTGAAAGATGACTTCACCAGCTAAGATGCTGGATAATGCAGCTCTGTTTTGCTTTCTTGCAGAGACTTAATCCAAAGGTGAGTCACTGCTGCCACCTGGGCCCTTGAAAGTTCCCCAGAGCTGTCGAAGGCCAGTATAGGAAAACACTTCACTCCATAGTCTTACAAAGACGCAGCAGTGAGGAGATCACGGTGATCTCACCAGCAGTCAAGTTACACAAAATGAAAAGGCATAGGCAAGTGCTGAAAAGACACCATTACCACCATAGGTGTAATGCTCGGACCCTTCTTATGTGGGATCAGCTCCTACTGGCTCCTACATAACTCGAAAACCTGTCTGCATTACAAATTACTGTCAAATCCTTTTGACTCACCATCGCAGTCAAGGTCTCTCCCCTCTCACTCTCCCTGTTTTCTGGCCCTGACCCAGTCTCTGCCTAAATGTCAGGAGGGTGGTGGAATGATTATTGTGTATTATGTGTGTATTATTCTTTTCCATTGATGATAATGATAACAAGCAAGTGAAGGAGCTGAGCAGTTTTTTTCAGACCAAACACACAACTGACAGAAATCAACATCATGCTAACAATTTAACTTACTGAGCTGGCCGGGCTTTTATTTGTCAAAACTGGGAGCGCCTGGTTCATTGATTACAAGGGACTGTTAGCTGGAGTTAACTAATTACTGCTAACAGGGGTAATGATGACTCCCTTTCCTCCTGAAAAATCCCCTTATGTCCATTTTTGTTGTGGTGATGGTGCACACGCAGTTAACTGGCGGTGCAGCTGTAGCCGCCTCAGTGCAAGGTACCAGTGAAAACGGGGAATAGAACAGATTTACACTGTGAAGTGAATTTTCAACTCTTTTTCACTGCTACTGTATATTCTTCCCACCAAGAGTGGCAGCTTCGCTTCGTGCCTCATTCATTTTCTCCCACAGGTTTTTTTCTTGCTTTCTGCTGCTTTTATCTTATAATGGAAGTTGTTGTTTTCACATACTTTTTAACACATTTTCCAGTAGGGCACCCCAGCTCTGGTTTTGGCCTGACCACACAAGAATGAGATGGACCATTAGGAGCATAGAGAGAAAAGAAAAGAGAAATATGCAGAGAGAAAAGAAATAGAGAGTAACAACAGCACGCTGAAGATGCTCTTATTTTATTGGATGAAGTAGACAAAAGCTTTTCAGTCTCTTTCAATCATTCAAACAAAAACCAAGCATCATGTACCTTGTGTTACAAGAGCTACATGTGTGATTCTCCTTCTTTTCACCACTCTGTGCTTCTGTAACCGAAGCACTGTAAGAGTAGCTCACTTCAGCTCATGGCTTTAATTAAAAAACATCAGCAAACATTAGGGAGTTTTTGCACACATTTACTTTTACTTCCCTCAACAGAGTTGACAGGTGAAGGCACAACATTTTTTTTCTCTTCTCAACATGGTGCCTGACTCACTGAATGGGAACAAAATATGCAGACATTGGACTTTGATACATTTTTTTATAAATTCTTGCCAGTATCTTCAAATGTGGCTCTAAAACATAAGTGCTATCCTGAATGACATCCTCTTCTCTTCTCAGTATACACCACCTCTCTTGGTCAGATCATCTGCTCGCATATTTTTCTTAACATTCCTATACTAAAGCTTGTTTCTATCTGTCCTTCCTGCTGGGTGACACCAAAGACCAAAACTGCATCTTATACCATTCTACTTATATGAACTATTATACACTATATAAATGTCCAATTTGTCCATGTTGCCACGTTTGCTTTATGGCCTGATTACATGTAATTGTTTCTGATATAACTGCAGCGATATTAAAGCTATTTTTAAACAATTTTATTATTTTATTATTATCACCTGTGGACCTTGGGTTGATTAAAAAATCATCAAATATTATATAACTTTATGGGAATATTAAATCTGAACTCCTTGATTTAAGTGAATAACAAATGTTAAATGCTGTCTGTTTATTATTTAAGTAATTCTGAACATTTAACTATCCATTTGTCAGCTGTCAAAGATGATTCCTTTCACTTGATTTAAATAACTTAACTGAGGGAAACTCAAAATTTCATCCACTTAAAGCCACATCCCATATGATGAGATCCATGAACATCCCTCTCTCACCGACCGACAGTCAACAGCTTTATTAAAAGGCCCATCAATCTGCTGAAGGATCAACTTAGGCAGACCCATATTTCACACAGGGGTGTCTTTGTCTCTCAGTCACCTTAAACAACCTAATACTGGTTCCTCTTGTTCTAGTTAATTATTATATATTTTACCGTTTCTCAACAATCATTCTGCAAATAAATCTTCTTTAATCATAAACAGATTCATTTGGACATAACAGCAAACCCACTACCAGCCTCCCAAACTTGGACTTTCCTATGATGTCACTGATGACATCAACAGGAAGTGTTTGGCTGCCACTCTCCCTACCTCCTGGCAAAAGCATGTTGAGAATGGTAAGAGAATGAACAATTTTATTTATATATAAAATAACTGAACTGAAACTATGTTTGTCTTAATTTTGATTTAATCAGGAAAGGTAGATGGTCACTTGAGGTAAACTAAAAGAAGTGATCAGACTTGTTTCAGGTGTTTCTGGCTAAACAAACCACCATGCATGGTTGAAAATGCTGAAGTGCAAATTGGAAAAATGTGTGGTCTCAACCACTTTATACCGATTTTTGTCAATTTAAAAGTAGCTTTCCTTTTTTAGCAATCTCATTTTGACATATTGCAACTCTGAGTTACCCAAACATAGTGTTTCTTACGAATTGAAATGGAGATATCTCATTTAAGACAACACACAAACTCAAGGTCTTTATTCCTAAAAATCAAATCAGGTTTGAACGAGACCCTTCTATTACAGTTATCATTTAATAAGCTGTTTTCAAGTTACAGTACCATCTCACTGTGGTCTGCTAACAGAAACAGAAAATGTTTAAAGAGGAAAAATCCAGTGAAAGGCAACAGAGAGAACACAGCAGCCTCTGTGTCTGACAGAAACTGACAATGCTTTACTTATGTTTCCCAGGACAGTGTGACTTATGTCTCACCAGAGTAAATACCATTAAAGTCATTGTATAAAAGCTTTGAAAATGTAAACAAGGATCAATTTTAGGTCACAAACGCTTCACAGGTTAAACGTGTTTGCATTGATGGTACAGTGAAATGCTTTGAATAAATGTATGCTCTAAAAAGCATGTGTTTTTCACCGCAGTTATTTTCTGACCTGTTTATGAGAGCGCTTTGGTTTGCTTGTTTACATTTGTACCATAAATAGCACTGTTTTCTGTAAACTGACTTCACACAGTGTTCATAACCTCAACATTAAAGTTGCTTTACGTGACTTTTCACTGCAGCACGAAACCGACAGACCGCACTCTCATACTTAACATATGAGCTGCCAGTTTTATTCACAAAACAGAATAGAAACAGCAGTAAAGGTGGAACTGAAAATACAGAATAAAAGCACCAACTTTGGGGTCAAGATATTTAGAATCAAAGATGAAAGTTATAGAACAATAAAAACTATTTTATGTTCTATTGAGGTCAAAGGCACAGATGGTCTTAAAAAAAAAAAAAAAAAAACTATTTGCACCTGAGGCCCGTCTCCCTTATCTGGATTATTAAATTAGGTGGTCAATTTAAAACCTGCAGGCCCCTTAAATCTGGAGCATGGACTTCAATTAAACTTTTCCTTGTTTTATTCAGAAAAGTTCTCTCAATGTCTTTTTTTCCCCTCTGAATGCATTGAACCCTTGGACTCTGACTCACATTTCATGTAATTTAATTAATCAGTCCTGGTGATTCTTAAGATAACATGGACATTATAGCCTACCATCACAGGCCCTCAAGCAGTGTCAGATCTTTGAAAATACATGCACAGTATAGAAAGCCTGGGAGAGTCCTCTCGTGCTCTTGCCAGTTTCATAGAGGGACAGTTTGCTGTCATTCTCTTATCAGGACTCACAGTCAGTGAGGGTAGATCACATGACGTGTCATTGTTCTTGTTATCTGAAACAGCATGACGTCCTTATCTTGAAAAATATGACGTCAACAATATTTTTTCAGTATTTTTTTCCCCCCTTTCTTTTTACACAAAACACACCCAGTGTACAGATTTGTGGATCAACTCGGTATGAGACAGTAAAAGCTACAGTGACATTTAAGACTTCAAAATAAGAAATATACTGTAGGTAGGTGCAGAAACAGATAAGGAGATTAGATAGGAAGAATTACTTTTAAATTATAGCTGTATTAGCGCAGGAGAGGCTGACATTAAGTGAGCATCATCCTTTTTATTCGGATGAGTGTGTATAATGCTGAGTGTGAGCGCTGGATTATTTAATCAGAGGATATTACCAGGAAGGCAACTGGAACTGGCTTTTAGGTGGCTCTCAGATAATACTGACATTTTCTCAAGCCCTCGTTCTTTTTATCAGTCTGAGATTTTGAGCTTGCTGTGAAGAAAAACTCTGCAGCCACCTTCAATGATCTTGGAGAGAGAGAGTGGGAGGAGGGGGGTTGATATCCCAATAGAAAGAGGTGAGATGTCCGTGGCCTAATTAGTGTGATACTACTTTTACTTTGTGAGATAATTAGAGTTTATTTAAGAATCACTTTGCAGCCAGTGTCATTATCTGCCATGAAACACTGACCCAGGTGTGCAGCTCACACACACGCCCACACAGACATACTCTGCAGCCTTTTATCTCAGCAGGTGTTTTGACTTTATCTAAGCAGGAAACAGAAAGATGATATTAATTATATTAATGATGGCTTTGTTCTCACTTCACATATTCAAGGGACTTTCCACGGTTAGTCTTCTGCATGTGGACTATCCTGGATCATTTTTCATTACCTTAGCATGTGGAGTCTTGAACCTGATTCCCCATCACTGGGGGTAAAACCAGGTGGTAAAGACTTATATGTCAAATACTATCGGACCAAAGAAAATCTAAAACACCAGAGCGGAAATAAATGAATAAATCAGCGACTGAACCGACTTCCCTGTGGTCACTGAGCGCTGGGTGGACCAGGTGGCTCATAGAGGACCTGAACACACACCTTCTAAATCTTAACATGTTGCGTTAAAACATATGTGTCAATCTGTCACCAGGCATATTCAAGACAGAAAAGAAAAAAAGAAATGGACATTATAAATCCCACACAAGTGTAAGAGAAACAGATCCACCCACATGTCTAAGAGCAAACCCTGTGGAGCCTGGACAAGCAAGTTCCAGCATTAACACAGTAGGAGGATGAAGATGACTAACCTGCGCTCAGTAATATAATGTATCTCTCTAACCTCATAATGACTCCCATGATCAAATGAATCTTGTATACATGCAGTTAATGGGTCAACATCAATATCATGATAATTATGATTCATGGTGATGGGGTGGTGCACAAATATAATACAGTACAATACAATCAGTGAAATAAAAAAAAAAAAAAAAAAAAAAAAGGGTTTATTTATTTATTTTTTTTGTATGTGTGTTTCAGATTCCTCTTAACTCTGCTGAGATTCAGTCCCATGATGCTACAGGATTCTGGAGGCGGTGTACTTCACTGCTGGACCAGACTATTTTCACCACCAATCAACACCCACAACCAGAGAAAGTAGATTGAGGTGGGAATCTGGAGGAAATTCACAACACATTTACAGCACTTCCTCTTTTTATCTCTGGGTTGTTGAATGTGCAAAATTTCTTTAAATCATTTATTCCCATAATACCTGCACATGGCCAGTATATTGAGATTTATTGTCCTTTATTTATCCCCTCTTTATTTACTTACTTACTTTGATGAGCGTCATTTTAATTGAATTGAACTTAACTGAGCAACTCAGATAGATAGTAGAAGGCTGCTTGTATGTGCTGTGTAAATATTGAACTATAGAGGGCGCCACACTGCTTTGTTTCTGCCTCTAATATGCGTTAAATCTTTGTTGCAAAACATACATGTGGATTTTTTTCACTTGTTTGAATTGTACCGTTCACATCAATCAGTCCAAGAGGATGTTAAATATTCTGTATAACAGTCTGGTTTTCAGAATAAAAAGCATCCGCGCCGTGCTAAAGTTTAGTTTTACACGTTTGAGACGATACCAACACCAGATGGAAGTAAATAATTGCCTGCAGCTGTGAATGTACGAGCGGCATGGTGGTCTAGATGTCTATGTCTTTAACCACTCATTGCATTATTTACATTGAAATGCAGTCATATTTCATTTAATGTTGGCAGTTATTTTTAGAAGCCTGAGAGAAGTGTAGGCACGAAAGGTTATCTGGGTCACGTTTGGTTACAAGTTAGTGTGTGTGTGTGTGTGTGTATGTGTGTATGTGTGCGCCGAGTATGCCACTCTTTCTGTTCGGCTGAGAAAAGCTAACAGTCATTTTTAGCCGTGTACAATTTACAGATGTTGATGAAAGACAGTTGAGAGAATATGCAGGCACAACATAAACAAATGGAATTTGTGACAGTCCATCATTTTAATCACTGAAGTCCTCATGACTCTGTCGACGCCAAATGAATTCGCTGAGATGACTTAATGTTTAGAGCCCTCACAGTTACATGGATAAGACTCTAAGTCATGTCAGGACCAGCAGGTTCCATTGAAACTGCAACGTCAGGAGTTTTCCCCTCCCTTCTATCTGTACTTAAGCTGTGGCCCAATTCAAAGGCTGGATCCTCATAAGTCCCCGTTTCTGCGCCGAATACATCACAGGTCGACAAGGACTGTCCCATTTCAAAGGTTCCTCCAAAGGCAACCAAGAAATACTGAAATGCTTGTTTCTCACACCTGGTGTATCTTTTGCAGTCACCAGTGTCTCCTCCACATCTTGTATGGCCGATATTTGGTCATCAATCAAATAAATAGGTCAGTAAATAATGGAAAACGTCCATGACGTGTTAAAATAAAAAAACTCACTGAACGTTATTTGTTTCAGTCTTTGTCTTCTGCGTTTGACTGTTAGTATTGAATGTAAGTTCAGCTGAGTGCAGGCAGCAGGCCTTGCTGCCTGGATAGGTTTTATTGGTTGGGTGCACCCAGGAGTGTGTTCATGTGATGGTTGGTTGGAGCTGACACTGTCTTACCACAGTGCAAGTCAATGAATGAGATAGTACAGTTGCTCTGATTAAACAGGTCAGTGATCATCAACAGAGAGGCTTACAGACTCAAATGAGGGCCACAAAACTTCTAAACTGTTGTCTACCAACGTTCGTGAGACATTTGTTCTGTTTGGTCTGGACATCACAAAACAATATTATAATATTGTAAAGAGAGGACCACACTACCTGCTCTATATAAAGTGCTTGTAGATCATCTCTGCTATGCAAATTGAAATTGACAAGACTATTGTTACAAATATATTTTGCAAATAGTGTAAAGAGTGGAATAAATGATCAAGTGATTCACTGCTTCTCATACAACACTGGTTTGTTCACTTGTTAGATTTCCATGAGATAAGCTGCTGCTCTCAAAAGCTTTTATATTTTTCCACAAATGTCCTGCTGGTCTCGATAAACTTAGCACATTCTGCATTTATTGCTTATCTCGTAGAGATTGTATCTGTGACAGACAGACTGAAAGAAACTTTCTGTCTGTCTGTCTGTCTGTGACAGACAGACTGAAAGAAACTCTGCACACTGATCTGAGCTCTTGGTTTATGTTTGATGAAAATCAGAGTTGTAAGTTGTGCGAACAGTGTGTGAACAATTTGTGGATTCTATTTTATTGAGTCTGTCCCTGCTGGGTAGCTAACGCTAGCTAGCCAGCTGTCTGCAGATATCAGGCTGATGGCTTGTCAACACAAACAGTGCAGATGAATTAATGAGCAGACTTGTAGTTTCTGCCCTGTCCATGCTCAAAGTGATCATTAAAGCAGATGTCTCTTCTTAGTTGAAGCATCTGCTCCTGACAGTTCATGTGCATGGGATAAAGTTTATTTTTTGAATATGCATAATGATGATGTCCTTGTGCAAGTTGTGTACACTCTACACAAGGAACAGAAGTGTGGCTCACTTCTTGAATGTAGGAGAAACTTAAGTTGTTGGGATAAAGTCTGCGTAATGCAAAACTGAATCTGACATATGTGAATCATCAAGAACTGAATAAAAATCGATTCTGGACTTTGCAAATCGAAATCTGATCGAGGAATCAGTGCTGATCTCTGTCCCTAGAGGTAACCCCCCTGGCACAGTTACATTCTGCAGGGAATTGATTTTCTAACTGAGGACACATGAGTTGTTAAAATAATATACATATATATACATGTTTTTCAATATATATAAAACACCCACAACTCACGAACAACAGCCTCATATCATCCAAGAATTGTCGTAAAATCTAGATAAGCCTCATGTCCTCTTAACAGCAAGCACAATACATGGAGGCTGCCTTACATAATTGTATTATGCAACATCATTTAAGTGAAGAACTGCATATATTCTGTACACTATGTTCAGTTTGATTGATTTACAGCATATCATCACCTAATTCTGTCACTTACATGAGATGGATTAAATTCTCTCTGTGTATTTGCTTGTGGCCGAACAACAGTGGTTCAGACCAGTCAGTATCACATAAGGGAGGATATACTGGCAGCTACAGAGAAGAGACAGAAAAGAATCATCCACCGACAAGCTAACTAGATTTCCGAGCTCCTCAGATTGCAGGGCTTCTGTTGCGTTTCCTTTCTGCACCCTCCTACAACATCATGTGATGCACGGATGATTCATTCAATCACCTGCCAAGTACTTTTTTTTTTTTTTTAGAAAGTTCCTGCCCTTTTCCAAAGGATTTCCAATGAAGTTTTCGCAGATGGTTCAGTGTAACAAACCATCTGCCACGTCAGGTTAGGAACACATGAGCATAACAGTCTGTTTTGTTTTGTGGGCTTCAACAAAGATGGCAGTGCAGCAGTCTTCATAAGACCAGACTCTTAACACTGCCTGCCACTGAGGCAATATATTCATGTCTGTTGTCATTGTCATATTGTGATCCTCGATGAGTGGCAGTCAAAGAGTGTCATTTATTGGTGTTGACTCCCAAGGTTAGCTACTCTTGTGAACCTTGTAAGTCATGAGTCATTTGGGTAAATATGCTGTTGTGTAACACTGAGATATAGTGATAAGTGTTAGTGCATGAAGTACAGAGTTAGAGAAGCAGGAGGAAATGATTAGTCTGGCTTTTTTGTGTCCTGAGATCCTAAGATCCTCAAAATTAAACTATGATCAGACCCAAATACAAACACAACTCTGTAGTTGTTTTTACAATACTGCTTTTATGCAGTTTGAACAAAGATGATTGACTGTGTTCAGGAGTAGTGAACTTTAGCAGTATTTTATTTTTTTTTACTTAATTTTGCAGAAAGGTGGGTTAGCCATCTCCCCTTGTTTCCAGTCTTTTGCTAAGATAAGATCAACTAAACCAAGCTAATCAAACCAAACCTAAGCAAAACTATGATAAAATAGGCTAAGCTGAGATAAACTAAGCCATCCTAAGATAACCAAATCCTGGCTCCAGCACTGAACTGAGGGTAGTATCAGTCTCCTTGTTCCATGGATGGAAAGAGAGTAAATAAGTTGAACTATAAAAGTAAAGCAAACTCAAATCAAACAGAGTTGCTCAGTTCACTGACTGCAGATGGCAATTTATACACCCAGATAAGGATTCATCAGTGTACATGTAACTTTAATTATCACGATGAGTTACATAACATGGATGAACTTCTTATATAAAAAAAAGAATTGTCCACTTTCCATTCATGCAATATTTCATGGCATCATTAATCATATTAGTATGTATCATATTAGTAGTTTGTATTTTTGCGTTAGTCTAAAAAGCAGTATATGTACAATTAAATCAGAAATACTGACAGCACCAGCTCATCTCTCTCCATGTGTCTGCAGACCGCACATTAAATTGACAGATACTGTACAAGTGCATTGACAACTCAGAGAGAATTAAGGAAGTCTTGATGGTTTTTCAAATGGATAAATCACTGTATTAAAAATGAGTGAACAGTAATTTTTAGCTCTTTTCATTAGTGGCATTACAGTGGCATATTCAGACCATCCAATCTATCCCTTCAACGGAGGGATGACGGCGTCTGAATGTGGAATTAGCGCATGCCTCCACAGCGTCTTTGTGAGACTTCTTACTTTTAATGACTGCGCTAATTAAGAAGTCCTCCTCGGGTCCTGGATAAAACAGGGAAAGCAATGATGGATGGGTTTAGAGACAAAGAGAGAAAAGGGAGTCGAGAGGGATGCTCAAGGGCGGCCCCAGTAGGAGATAGTGGTCTGCTCTCTGTTTCAGTTCACAGCAGGGTTCCCTTTTAGCAAAGGTCCAGGAAGTGACACTTCCTCCTAATGAGGGAGCAAGACAGCTTTTGGACATGCTGCGAAGCCATTAATAGTGTTAACTGGGCTAGCTGGAGGAGAATACATGCTCCATGACTTAGCATGTCCCTGTCACACACACACACACACGCATATTTATACTATACATCCTTCAACAGCACAGTTTTCACTTCTCAATATTTTGAAAAATCTGACATTTAAAGTTAAGATGAACAGATCTCAGCTTCGATCTTCAAAAACCTGTCAGGGACAATGATAACTGAACAGAAGCTGGTGTATGGGTGTGAAATTACAATCTGTCTAATTCATACCGCATTATAATTAAACATATTAAGTTAGCTATGTCCTTGTCAGTCATTATGTCATCCTCAGCAATAACATAGCATAAGGATAAACTCACTTGTTAACCTTCTAGTAATATATTAAAGTTAAACTGACTTGTGACTGTAAGTCTGGTCTCCAGTGTCACAGACCTTTGTGTGTTTCCAAACACTCTGACCACCATGACTCCATGACTGAAAACATCCACAATTCAATTAGATTTACACCATAACATATGATTTGATAAAACCATTTAGCAGTACACACACATACATATGAAATAATTCATATTTTGGACACGGTGCATGTAAAGTTCAAGAATTCTTATGGGAGCAGTGTGGAAATAAAAACAGAAGATTTCTCCCGCTGTCAGTTATTTAATTAGTTTTTGTAAAATGTAAATCTTTAACATTTTCTTACACAGACATGTTCAGAATTCATATTGTTCTTACTTCATTTCAAAATGTTGAAAAATATATTCTGTGTTTTGTTAAGTCACACCATGAACTAAACCTTTGAGCCACCCAGAAATAAGTGTAGCACCTAAAAATAATTTAACCTCCAGCTGGTCACCCTGCATCCCGTATGGCACATGAGCGTCTCCTACGATCAATTACAGGACAATTAAGGAAACGGAGGCAGGCAAAGACAAGCGACGGCACATCTGTTCAAAAAGATGTCAAGAAAACAAGTAAAAGCATTGCACCAGTGCCAGACTCTCATACTGCACACACTTATATACAAGAGCACTTCTCAGGGGGGTAGAATACACTGTGTGGCTGCCAAATCCAAAGTCACCTTGTCTTAACTTGACTTGATATGATGTGTTACTTTGTTTTGTGACAAGACCCCTTCAAATTGCACGAACAACACGTTGGTGCTGCCATATCCGCTACTTAAATTTCTACCCATCTGTCATGCTCAAGGAGAGAATTATCTTTTGTCATTTTCTTGCGTTGAAAGTTGAAGTTGGTGCCGAAGATGACGGAGTTGAATGTTCTTCACTTTTGAGTTTCTTTGTAGCCTTTGCTGTTCATTGCTTGCAAATCATTCCAGCTGTGTGTGTCAGAAACTTGCAACAACTCTGTCTTCTAAATCGTGTGAATGTTAATGCACCAAATCCCATTTTGATAAATCGTCAGCTCCTGAATCCCCGGATTTAACAGCGGATCAGATTCTCGTCACTAGAAAGCTTCCTGCTAACATGGATGCTCACACAGCAAAACTTTTTAATTTTTTTTTTTCTCAAACTGGCAAAGAAGAGAACCATAAAGTACTTTTAGACTAATTTAAAAGACAAATCAAAGACGTACATAGCAGTTGCATCAAACTGTATATGACAGTGTTGATATTGAGGTTAATGGGAGGTAGTGGGGTGACCACACTAACATGACACCTGTAGATTTTACATAGGCCAAGTAGGATTGCATCATGGACATTGAAATCCCTGTATTCGCTGGGAATTTACTCTAAACTCAGGAAAAACACAGGATTTTAAATGTGTGTCTGTGTTAAAATGCTGAGTGCTACAGTTGGAGCGACAGTGACAGGTCAGCTCTATGGCAAAATACTTTTACAAGTATAAGTGTTGGGATGTGACCAGAGGCTTTGTACATGATATCTTTACGACCTTGGTTGTTATGACAACGGCCACCAGGGACAGGGCCAGCTTGACTCTGTCCTGTCCTCACGGCTGTCCTTGAGACACACAGTGAGCTGTTGCTTCGGGGGGTGTATGCTCGTAAGTGACCAGTGGACCTACTACCTCTGCTTCCTTCACAAGTGTGTATAAAAGAATCTGCAAATCTGTAAATCAGACATACGGGTCTCCATCAACTTATCAGAGGGCGCAGCGGCGTTCAACAGGTGGTGCGATGGATGCAGAACGAAGCTCACAAGCCTCAAATGACTGAGACAAGACAACAGCTGTGTGTAACAGATTTCCTTTATCTTCTTCGCCTTCAAGCAGACGTCACCTCAGATTAGCATTTTAAAGATGACCATAAACTCCCATTGCAGAATTTCAAGGTGTTAAAATTGAGGATTAAGGGATTTTTAATGGTTATTATAGAGATTTTTTCACCTCAAAGACCTTTAGAGAGGATTTATGCACCACACCATCCAACAAATTCAGGAGAATAACACATATACATTGTGTTTCATAGCTATGTGACCTATGATGCAGCTTCATCTATGGCTCTGAGCCATTACATTTAAATGGACATGTAAAGTGATGCTGTATGTAATGAATGGTCATTGTAATCGTGTTCAAAAATATTGCTTTATCCTAAGAAGAGTTTATAAGTAAGTCAAGTTGCTCAACAGTTGAACTTGAGCCTCAGTGGATGATGAAATGAAGAATCTCTCTTTTTAATCTCATAAATGTTTTTGACCTTGAATCCCCACATGAAATATAAATATAAAGGAAGTCAAGTTTAGCCATTTTATTAATTTGGCAATGACAAGACTTTGCTCTTCTACTGGGCTGGACACTGCTGGTTTGCGGTGTGTTACACTGAGGGTAACATATGGGGTTAATGAACTGTGTTGTACAGGACATATGTCTTCTCTTAGAAGAGAGCAGCTCCTCCCTTTGAATGGTGACGCTCTGACGGTTAGTGTGTTATGCGTGTACATGTTTCATCATATGTCTGCTCTTTTTATCACTCTGTTGAGAAACGAATATCTCTCTCCGTCATTAAGTATTGAACTTTTGATCTGGAACATTTTTTTATTTGAAAAGAAAAATCTATAACTTTTTAATGGGTCTGACCCAAATAACTGTGAGAAGGTCATACTTGATGTTACCTGCATGACAAATATATGAACGCACTTTTTCAGCCATAATATGAATAAGGAGTCGAATGAATGACTTAGTCACATGCACCAATCTAATTGTGATGAAAGTGGCCACAGTGTCAAGGGAGCAAGTACACTTTAGATCAAGAGTTAGAAGATCGAAGTGGTCTTTTAGACCAAGTATTCAAATGTGATGTTGTGACATAGAGCAGACTCGCATGATATCATAGCTCATTATTTAGCCACAGGGTGAGCTAATTAATGCTTGTGTCCAAGATCCTGCTGTAAAAGCCCGGTGGTGTAAAAATAGCTTGTATGACCAGAACAACCAGATAAATGTACAGTGAAAGATACTAACAATGTGAGATCATTTTTCACACAGATAATTGCTCCCTTCATGGGAGTGTGTCAGCAATGCTGCCTTAATACTGATTAAGTTATTATGAGAGACACTGCAATTTTCACCAACTGGAGCATGGGATTTCAAATCTGTGAAGTATACATTTCTGCCTGTATTATGTCTCAGCCTGTCCTTTTTCTTTTGTGAGATCATGTTGTTCTTGTGCTGTATGCTCCAGTACAACCCTGCAGAGATGGAAAAAATCACCCTTGTTGCCACTGCCCCTCAGGCTCAGACAGACAACTTTGTCTGGATGCTGCTCTGAAAGCATATCTAAACAATAAATGGAGATTGTCAGTCGTCTTCAACGTAAAGGACACTTCTTTGCTTGTTTGTCAAGCTTGCCTTGTAGAGTATGTTTTCGTACCTTGAAACTGAATTCTTTCAGGCAACAACCAAACTGAAATCTAAAAAGTGCTGTTCCACAGTCTCATCTACCTTTTCTTATTAATATTTTATGTTAAAACCTTGAGCTGGAAATTTAGCTAATACCACAATCATCCAATTAAAGCTTGACATGCTCTTTTGTTAAGCTACTTTAATTCTTTAAACAATTAAAGTCTGTGAGAGGGATGTTCAAATGTGTCCCTTTTCCCAGGACTTTCAAGGTGAACTCTCATTCAAACATCCACATATGTAGTGTAATTAAAAGTTTTATTTTGAAGAGATAAAAAACATTTTGTGTTTGATGCAGTAGTGTTTGATGTTTCCTGCTTTAAAACGTAACCTGGGGATGGGCAATAACAGATTTTGGGAAAGAGGGGGGTGGGTTTATGATGCATCATCTATCATGATGACGATGATGTCAGCCAATGACTATGGCTGATACCATCATCCATTGGCCCAACCCATTCTACCATTAATAAAGCGCACACTTTTTACTTCATTATCCACACATTGGTTCATTCCTGTGCCTCCATAATCTTAAGTGACTCACAGGAACATGTTAGTGGTGGTTAAGCTCTTGCACTTGCTGGAAAGTGTTCCAACACCTCTGAGTGGAAGGCCTGGAAATAAAAGGCAGACATCCACTGCATCTTGTCACACGAACTTGTTGGAGTAATCAAGCAGGGAAGCCTGGTTATTTACAGATGGCGATAAAGGGAAAGATGGGATTACAGTGTACTGAAAGATAAAAAAAAAAAAAGATCAACTCAGATGGGAAGTAAGGGCAGAGTGATAGAGTGTGAGTGTGCGTGTGTGCAGTTGGCTTGCTTGCTGCATGGTTGGCATATTCTCAGTTGGATGAGAGGACATTTATGTGATGTCAGCACGCATTAACCTCTCTGAAAATACATGGGAAACAAACAGGGACACATGTGCCCAGATTCCACCAGCTCTAAGTAACAAGCCTCTGGAAGGAAAGGCTATGCTGGACAACACAGAACAGATCCAAAAATAGAAATGGGAGGGTGAAAATGGAGGGCTTCTTGGTTGGAGAGAAAAAACTAGGCTTTCCAAGATTGTTGAAAAACAGTGGATGCAATTTGGAATCCATAATTAAGTTTCCAGTGAATTTATGTAGCTATTTTTTTTTTCTCCTAAGTGGCATCTTTTGACCAATCCTAGATTTTATGTAAAGAACATAAAAGCCTTCCCAAGCATTGTATCACTCTGTGGCTCATGACAAAACAATTTCTATTTCTGTTTAAAAGAAATAAAAATAATTTACAATGAAAAATACAAACACCCCTATCTCCAGGTGCATTCGTAGTTTTTGAGGACTATTGGAAGAGCAGGGCTTGGACTTGCACTTATCTATATATAGTAGAGGGGACTGATTACCTTGTTTTGCGTCATTTATATGTCAGAAGGTAATAAACTGATGCACTATGGACCAGATACCATGTCAAGTGGCCACTGGTTAATTGCAATAGGAAGAAGCTAATTATGAGGAATATGAGGCTTTCACATAACATACCCCACCCCCCCACCCCGAGGACACAACTGTTCAACCAAGTGTAGCAACAAACTTAGCATGCTGATGTCATTGGAGGGTACAATACAACGTTAATAACAAACAGGTTTTCCTGCTTGAGTGTGTGAAGTCTAATTCAACCCACCTGTGCGTCACAAACACACAATTGCTCTGTGTTGATGGAGACGCATCAGGACGGATGTCTAACCATGGATGTTCATACTTCACCTTGGATTCACATATCTGCGACAAAATATTCCAAAGTCAGATGTTCTCTCACCAGGAGCGGTCCTTCGTCATAGCCCTTTGAGAGATGGCATTGAAAGTGGAATTGCTTGTGAGTTGGATTGTGGTGAAAACACTGTATTGGATCCAGGTCTTCACATGTGAATCCATACAAGACAGAGTGATTGTTTGGAGCTGTTGATATTTATCAGCTCATTCCAGTTTGCATTTGTGCTAGAGTCACTTGGAACGGCAGCATTTGTCTGTGATTTTTCTGTCTGCCTCGCTCAGTCGGAGGCTGAGGTTGCAGGAATAAAAGTATCATGGATCAGCATCACACCATGTTGTGACCCTTTATGTTTTCTCCTCTACAATCTTTCCATTATACCTCCAGTTAGCTGCAGAAGCACCACAATCACTGCCCTTGAGTTAAGCATGAGACTTCAAAGATTCCATCTTCATCCAGCAAGCCCCTCTTGCTCAAGGAAACAATGAGACACAGTTGAAAGCTCCACGGAAAGCTAGTAGGTGAACCTTGAGATTTATGTATTTTTACCACAGGGTTGAAATTGGTTTATCTTCCGCTGGCTGTCAGTAAAGTCTGATTTGGTCAAAACCATAGTTGGTGCATGTGAATTGTTTTGTCATCTATTGATTACTTTATTTAACAGTAAGTACTTGGAGTTGTTTGAAAAGAGACACCGGGAATCCCTCCATGTAATGTAAAACCCAATTCTCCCCATTTCTGCTCTAACACTAATCTAATCTAATGTAAATAATTTATGTGCATAATTGATTATGCTTATGGGCATATGCATAATTAGGAAGCTGAGGTTGTTGAATAATTGACATGACCTCTTGCATGTTCAATGGACGTGACTGGCTTTTGTACCAATTCAACTGTTATTGCACCCTGAAGTCAGAAATCCATTCAGAGTTAACGGATGTGCCTGGGAGCGAGTACGTGGGTTTGAACGGCTGTTACGGTATTTAGGTGTGCTTTTTATCACATTAAGTAATCAACTCAATTCTGCTCTTCTTTAATTGTTACTTTAATTGTCCAGAACTATTCAAGAGAACAGCCTTCTTTTCCCCTTTCTTCACAGTGATGAAACTGTCCACCTACTCTTTCTGCCTCTCCCACTCCTGCTCTAAAACCTCCAACCAAAGGCAGTGAGGGCTGCTGTGGCCCTCTGGGCTTTGTCAGCCAACTCCTGGCTCCCACGTTACAGACAGTCCAGTGTTTTCCTAGCACTGCCCTGTGGGCAGAGATGCTAATTTGAAGTGTTCCTGGATGAGACAGCTCTGTGAGAATATAAGCAGGAGTCCACAGAGAAGGACTTCTAATGCCTCTATGCTTTAATGCTCTTCTATCACAAGTGCAAACGTGAGAGCTGGTTTTAGAAACCTAAATCACCCTGGCAGCCGGGGCTACCCAGGGAAAGGTAGCTTTTGTGGGCTGTGGCTCCCAAAATAGTTTCACAGGCATTGACTCTGTAAATTTTTAATGCTTGTGCAGTCTGTAATGGAAAGCTAAATAAACAAGTTCCGCAATATAAATGAAGCAGATTTTTACATGCCAAAATTAGACACGTTTAACCTCAGGGATTCACAGAACTGATGAACTGAAAAGAATTGTGTCTTCTAGCCTGTTGATCAACTCTGGGTCATGGTTTAGAGGTTACCTCTAACTGATGTTAATCCTTTAGTTATGCACGAATGTCCTACTCAATACAACCCTTAAGGAATTAATGTTGTCAAATGTCTCTAACTGTGGATGACAATAAGAACATCTTTTAGATGAATACATCTTAATACAGTCACTTACCTTAATCACCAACTGTAAGAGCAGTTGGGGGCAGATGAGCCCTATTTTTATCAAGATTATTCTTTGTAATTATGCTTTAATTTGGCCATGACAGTGGAGATACTGACAGGAAGCATAGGGAGAGAGTGGGTATGACATGTAATCAAGGTCACTGGTCAACAGAACAGAACCAGGGACTTCTCCAGACCACAATGCCTCACTAGCGGCATTTTAGATACAAGCAGATCCCAAAACCTCCTGCCTGAGCTTTCATCTGAGACTGTGTCCAACACCTGGTCAGTAGCAGGACAGTGGCTGGGTGAACTTCCATCACTCAGTTCCTTGAGTATACATCCTTTTCATTGTGATGTTACCCAGACTACCCCACCAGTAGCCCTAAAACCACCCTAAGCCCAACATATACTATATGTTTATATCTTGATTTTCTTCAGTTTGTGTTTACTGTGCTGGCATGAAAAGCCCACACCATTCCTTATTCGACAGCAAGTGATATACAGGATTAGCTCATTCCCTTTGTCAGTTCTTACTCTAAAAATAACTTTTTTTTTTTTTTTAAACTAAGACGGACACTATGTGGTGAAGTAAATGCACCAATTCCCCTCCTTTCAGGTGCTGAGTCAGCCAAATAGAGTAGCAAGAGTTGCAGTCTTATCTCAGGCCACAGTCTGCTGATGTGTCCTTAATACTAATGAACAGTATAACAACATCTATATTCTCTGAATGCCAAACAATGTGACGTAAAATCCAATGTAAGAATAAAAAAAATAGTTTGTAAAGCGTACAATTTAATATGAATCATAATTCATGTTATCATGATGTGCAATATTACTTTAGAAAAAAGGTTTTATTATGTTACTCTTTCTAGTGTGGCTGTTTTTTATTGCACCTTTTATATCATTGTGTCCTTTATTTTAAAAGTACATGATACAAAAGATTTATTCATTATTATTGTTTGTGTATTATTAATATGTTTTGTATGATTAGTACAGTTAGCATCAGTCCGATATTTCTCAGATATATAACTGTGTACAGGTAAGATCAGGTTTAGAGCAGATTTTTTTCTGAGTCAGCGGTGCCTTTCATTTGCTGTAAAATGTGCTGAGTTTATGGACATAGCATTTAAAGAGCGCAGAAACCCTCTTCATATCTGTCACGTACCATAAGAGAAGCTTGTTCTGCTGACATTAAATAATGGCAGGTCCTGTTTGCCATAATTTGTCTCCCAAACAGGAACAATTTATGTTTTCTGTCGTAACCATTAATGCAGTGAACACAGTGGTGACAAGGCAGGGGATCAGGATTTGTGCTTTATACCATTATACGACAGGTCAAGGGCACTAAAAATCTATGTGTGGTAACCTGGCCTCTTTCCATATATTGTATCTCAGCCAAGGTTAGCCACTGTTAAAGGAATAGTTAGACATTCAGAGAAACACACTTATTTGCTCTCTTGCAGAGGTTTAGATGAGAAGATTGGCACCACACTCATCTGTATCAATGTAAGAGCCAGCAGACACTTAGTTTTTCCTGACACCTGTATTACAAAACAGAATTTGGGATTAGTGGGTTTAAACCTCAGGGTTGTTTTTCTTAATCACTATCAGTGCAGAAGCTAACCTGCTTTGACTTTAGTGGATCAGATCAAAACCTGTCAATGGTTCATCCACCTACTGACCAATCAGATTATTGGAAAAACTGTGTCATCAGACCTATAAGATCCTATAAGACAGCAACAAGTTTACAATGAAATGACAAATAACAAAGAGAAACAGATATTTTCAGGGAATTGTTTTGCTGTTTCAGGCTTCCTATGTGTCCTATGTGTCCTATGTTTTAAAAATAACTACATAATAACTCCTCTAACTTCATTTTAATGGAACAAAGACAGCAGGATAGTGTTGATGCTTTTACACTCTTCTTCCATCACTACAGCTCAGAATAGCAGAAGGATAACTAAACCCTCTGATGTCTTTTATTAGAAAAATTATCCACACATTGTTAAATATTCTGCATGATTATAAAAGGAACAATTCAGTGAGACTGACCTCATCACACATTAACTCTCCTTTTCTCTCTGCTTTGGCAGCAGCAACAGTCTATTGACTATTTGTTTTTTTTTAATCTTCACATATTCATAAAAGTGTGTTCATTATAGCAAAACTCACTCAGTACTCAGTAAGATATTCCTGCACTTATTTATAATTAACCATTAGCCTGACTTTAATAACTGGAAATTATTTTGAATGTTTCTTCTATTCTAGTCTGTTTTTGCATTTTAACTTGAATATCACTTTACCGGCAGGTATCACTGTTTCTCCTCATGTTATACAAAGTACTTTATTCATGGCCAGGATAATGTTTCTTATTATAACCTCTTTCATATGAATGCACTCTCGCATGCGGTTATGAAGACCCAGAGTTATTAGAGCCAGTTGATACTTTCAGACAGAGCCAGGTCAGCTGTTTCCTCCTGGTCCTAGTCTTTTTGCTAAGCTCAGTTAGCTGTCTTTTCACAGGAGCTTAGTATTTCAGCAGTCAGTGAGAGTGGCAAACATTTGTATAAAAGTGAAGTCAATATGGTGCTTTAAACCTGAATTCTATGTAATGACCACGAGGAGGCAACTCCACTGGATGCAAAAAGAGTCTGATCGTATTGAAGTCTATAGTAAAATGACTTCTCACTTGACACCTGAGTAAAAGTATTTCTAATTAGTTCATGTTCTCAATCGCTAGGTTCAAGTTTTTGTCAGTTCTGCATGATGTTACTTTTTTAAAATAATGATTACATTTAGAGAAAAATAGACGCTTAAGAATTGTATATTTTAGTGCATGATATCCATTATACTTTGATATCCAAAGTATCCATTTGGAGTGACATCTATATTTTTATGAAGATGTTGAATAAAGAGTATTTAACATTGATCAATACATATATCTACAATTTTAACCCTCTGAAAACCAAAGTCGCAAAATTGCAACAAACAACAATACTGAATAAAACAGATGATCGTTCCAGTCACAGTGCCAAATCTTGTTTGTACCCTCCACCACTAGTTAGCAGACATGCACTAGTTTGATTGAACAATTTTTTTTTCTCACCTACAATAGGCCTTTATCTCTAACCACTACTAAGCCACAACCTTTTTAATCTTGATGTCAAAATCCTATATATATAAGATATATATATATATAAAATATGATATATGATTCAGTCCAAACCAAAAAAATGAGAGGAAGGGTAAGAGAGATCAGGATGAGTTTACTGCTGATCTGACAGTTTTTTTTTTCTTAATGTTAGCAATGTTGAAGTTACCTGCAAGTTACCTGGACCAACCATACCCTCAATGGAGAAGAGCAGGAGCAGGGATCTGGCCCAGTGGATGAAGCTGCAATTGGTGAGTCCAGGTTTCTCAATTCAGGGATTTAAATCTTTCACAACGTAATTGTTACCAGTCACCTGTTGCATATGTTGGAAAACACTCAGCTTCTGTGATCACATCTATGATAACATGTTGCTGTTGTGTCATTGATCACGATTGATGAATTCTCTAAACGGAAGTGACTCTGATCAGGTGTCGTCAGCCATCCATTCATTCATCCTGTGTAGACCTATAATGTGTTGCACTATTTCTTATTTGTTTGTAAGTGTACAAGTGTACATTGTACAAGTTGTTAACTGGCTAAAGTTATTCCAGATGTTTGAATAGAGTTGATGAATTTGACACAAATGATAAAGGCTGGTTTACAGAATGGGGACAACACGATGAGCATCTCAATAATGAGATCGTCGTCATCGTCTGTGGTGATGGTTGTGTGTGTCCTTGCGCAGATATGTAAGCGTGTGTTTTTTATTTTTTGAGCCAATCAGAAATATGCTGCACTACAACAACTGATACAAACTGACTTACCTTGCTGGAACAAATGCTGCACACCTAGCATTTGTTCTTATCCTCTTTACAGATTAGCACCTAGAATAGTAGTCGATAACAACCAAAGAGCAAATAAATGAACAGGGATTTGGAAAAACGAGACAAGACTTCCAATTAGGCCCTATCTGTAAATGCAGCGTATACTGTAACCCTCAGAGGGACTAGCTACTGCGGGTGGAAGTCTTTGACCTTAATGCATAATTTGTGCCTGTGCTACACTCACAAGCTGTTGTCAGGTCCATCACTCATTATTCACATTCCTAGTAATAAATGACAGGAATCTGAAGAGGTCAGAAATGACTTGAATTGTTCCTGATCAGCAACACACTTACTTCTTTACTTTACTGAAAGAACTTTGTGAGGTGTTCTTCGCCCTTAATCTCAGTGAGTGCTACTGCACACTCTTGTGAGATACAATAGCTCTATTATTAGCTTTATCTTCAGTCGGTAAGAGCGATGAGACCACCATGCACTACTGGTCCTCAACTCTCGTACTAAGTCATCTCGTGATGGATCCAAGGTCACTTCATGCCTGCTGTGTGGTGTCCACTGTAGTGTGTCTGGCTCTCGCTTGAAGCCCTGGGTAAGAAACTTGGATGCGCTGTTCGCTCTCGTGCTTCAGAGCAGCAGAGGAGGCAGGATGCCTTGTGTGCTCTTTATGCACATATTTGGCACAGACATAGGTTTTTTTCACTCATGTAATCATTTGTTTGTAAGCTTCGCCAGCTCAGCTCAGGGCAAGCTGTTGTCATGGAAACACCTGTCCCTTCGGATTATAGAGGCTGTCACTGGAGCCAATTCAGCAAAGGGATTTTAGCTGCCTGGTAACATTTGCATTTATCTCACCACAGATACGGCATCTTCTTAGAAAATCATCATGAGAAAATTGATGAAGAACGTCCGCTACCGGCAGTTGGTCCTCGTGAAATACATGTATGAAGTTTGGCCAGACCTGCCAGCGATCTGCAGCAGCATATGCTGCCCAGTCTGTAGGGTCACAACAGATGACCCACATTTGAATTAGTGGCACCTGCACAGATCATTAGAGGTATGTGAGCCCAGTGGAAGCAGCAGAGCAGCATCCTCTTCCTCTGCCCCCACCTTACCCCCTCTGAGATCCTCTAGAGAGCTCTGTGACATACAGAATCCCACAGAGGTAATGTAGTGTGCATATGCCCTGTAGGGTGACGTTGCAGCCTTTGACATTCAAAATCTCTCAAACCATGATTAAAACATTTAACAGTACAAGTCTGACAGCTGAGGAGAGAGAAGCTTTACCTCATTTCATGTGTTTAGGAGACAAAGTGATAGATCTGTCTTTTCAGGTAAATAACTTGATCATCGTAGCAACAAAGTGTTGTACTGACTTCTGAGAAAACACAACAAACAAGACAGAAATTACAGGGCATATGCTTGCCTTTATGAAAGAAACAGGACATATAGAGCGAGGGTGTTAAGCAGCTAACTGTGTAGTAATGATTACAATGCTGTATACTGTGTGCTCTCTATCATATCATATCCGTTATGGTACCATTCACATGTCATTCAGTCGAGCATTATTCATCTGTATTGAACTGGAAAAACAACAGATTTTGGGGGCTGGGCGGAGGGGGTTGAATTTCAAAACAAAAGCTCATCACTCAATAAACAGTGGAGTCTTGAGTACTTAATCTCATGCATATTTAATGAGGAGATATTAAAAACGTGCTCACTCATATTGGGCACACTGAGCTGTGTGCTGATGCTATTTTTAGATCCTCCTTCGACTGTTTCTGGCTCTGCACGTGAGGCTTTGGGAATGTCAACAGAAGGCTGCAGATAACAAGATGGAAAATGGGAAATGTCAGAGATGACAGGGCTGCTGTGAGTATCTGTGTGCATTTTTTTCTAAATATTGTCACCATGATTAGCGTCAGGCTTAGAGGTGAAACATTGGCCTTTTGCCTGTCAGGCAAAGGCATGGTTATTTAGGTTTAATGTTTTTACCCCAGTGAGAAGATGATTTGGGGGAATGCAGCTACTATTTATAGTATAGTGTAGTCATGTGTGGAAAGAGATAAAATGAGAGAGACAGGTAAAGAGAGAGAGAGAGGGAGAGAGAGAGAGAGAGAGAGGTGGGGTTATGAACCTCAGTGAATCTTAACTCTGTTATTTGTTCTCAAGTTAAGTGAAGGTTAATTTGGAGTTGAGATGAGAAAGCTACCTCTGCAATGGCGGTTACGTTTTCTTGTGCACTGAACAATATTCTTCAATGGATCACACAGCTATGTGTAATGTGAAAGCAACAGAGAATTATCAGCCAACTCTGCAGGTCTTCTCAACTCTCAGCAGTGTTCATCGTGTCTTTCAGTTGGTTTTACTGATGCGACTGCACTGTTTTGGTTGTTTCTCCTGGCTCTCATTAACCATATTTAGCAGCTGCCGTGATAGACCCACTGACGGGTATCACAGCCTAAGCTAGCATGTAGCTGTTAATACCGTGGGGAATGCAGCTGCTTAAGAGCTGCAGGTTTCCCCTAAAATACACCAGAGGAGTTCAGGAGAGTTGACTTGACCAGGTCACAGCTTTCGCTCTCTCTGCCAAATTTCCGCAGCGACTTGAGAGTCATCTTTTCTTTTAGTAATTGAGGATACATGCTTGAATTCATACTGTCATCTATAAATATATCTCCCCTACACCTTTTGCACTCATGCGGCTGCACACAAACAGACTTTCCAACTCCATGTTTCATGATGGGCATTGAGCAGTCACTGTGTATATCCTGGCCTGGTCCACATTAAACACAATGGACGCCATCTGATCAAACAAGTTTATTTTGGATTCATCCGATCAAAGAATGTGCTGCCAATATTCACTGGGTGTCTTTTAATGTTGACATGTCAGTGTTGACATTGACAAAATTAATTCTTGCAGTTTTGTACCATTTTGTGAACAGTTTTCTTCTTTTTCTGCCATCTCTAGAGGTTATTTGTATTAATAGTAAATTTTAAATGGCAAAAGAAGCAACTGCACCTTCTGTTAACCACTGTCTCAACTGTGCTTTGGCTTATTCTCAGCAGTCTGCCAGTGCTAGTGCCAGAGCCATGTTTCATTAGATCCAACCCAGAAAGTGAGGAGGCTGTGCATTAGTTTACAACCATACAAACAGCCTCAACTGTTTTTGTTGCAGTGATCACAGGTGAACTAAACCTTTGTTCGATGAGGTGTGGTCTATCGAACTTTTTTTTTTTATTATTTAACACCCTACTCCCCAACTTCATGGTACAGTTTCGAATTGTTCAACCTTTCATTGATATTGCACATACTGTATATGTACATTATATGTTGTGTTTACAGCTTCTTCTAGTGGCCAACAAATTAATGCTACTTAAATACAGTACTTTGCAAAAGTCTTAGGCCACCACTAGCCACAGTTAAATATGTACACAAAATAAAAAAACTAAAAAAAAAACTAAAAAAAAACACAATTTCCAGAACAAAATGGCTTCTCCAGGCAAAGTCAGTATTGTGTGTGACCTCCCTTGGCACTATGCACATCTTGAACTCTTTTGGGGAGATTGTCTTGAAGTTTTCTGAAGTCATCTTCTGGTATATTATACCAGGCATCTTTCAGCAATTCCCAGAGTTCTTCTTTAGCATTTGCAGTTTGCTTAGATCGTTATCATGCTGAAAAATAAAACCATTCCCAATCAGGCTCTTTTCAGAAGGAATGGCATAATGATTTAAAATCTGTCTGTACTTTTCAGCATCATGATCCCATCAGTTCAGACAATATCACCAACACCACTGGCAGAAATGCAGCCCCAGACCAGGACAGACTCTCCACCATGTTTTACTGAAGGCCGCAGACACTCATTCTTCATCTCTCTCCAACTCTTCTTCTCACATACTGTTGACAATAGGACCCAAAAAATTTTAACTTGGATTTGTCGCTCCATAATACTCTTTTCCACTGATCTTCATTCCAATCTTTGTGGGCTTTAGCATATTTTAGCCTTTTCACCCTGTTCCCCTTCTGAAAAAGTGGTTTCTTGGCCACTGCCCTTCCACAAAGCTCATTCCTGATGAAGCTTCTTCGAACTGTCAACTTCACTTCATCCTGATGAAGCTGCCAGATGCTGAGCCAGGTCCTTGCTGGACTTCTTCTGGTCTCTCAAAGAAAAATCATTCATGTCCAAATTTCATTTGGACTATTCATTTGGGGGTGTCACACTAAATACTTGACACTTTAGCCTATAGAAGTTGTTTTATTCAGATTCTTCTTTGATACTTTGCTACACATTTCCTGTATTTTCTAGTTGTATTCTAGTAAAGACACGAAAGACAAGACAAGAAATAATGATATATGGTCATTATAGCATTGATAAAACAACAAATCTAAGGTGGCCCAAGACTTTTCTACAGTACTGTAGATTTCAATGAAATTAGTTGGGAGGGCACCATATTGTATAGTAGCTCCCCATCTGGAGGGTATGTCGACACTGAACAGGATGTTCAGGGGCGGTTGTGCATGTGTCGTGTGTCTTGCAACCTGCAGAATGCATGGCTCCATCATCTTAGGCTCCAGCGAGGCGGGATATTGTTAGTTAGCCCACAGGATTCAGTCTGACGTTTTACTGAACCACTGAGATTTCTCCCAATCCTCACAATTATGGGCCTGCATCTGGAGCTGAGGGCTTCAAAATTCTGTCTTCGTCTGAAAATTGGTTTTAAATGAGTTTGAGGGTTTTTGTCTTCCCACTGTGGCCCTTTGGAATGATAATTAGTGGCGAGTAATCAAAGTGAAATGAGATTAGTCATGGCTCCCTGAGTTTTCTTGTTTAAAAAAAAGTATTTTAGTGCTGGTGGTCTGCCATTATTAAATCCTGATCATGTGATGTACCTGTTTCTTTAGTGTGTTTATGATTTGAGGTTATCATCAGACTCTATCTCACTCTTATGAAGTTTGACTCATTACCTACAGATCTTAAGTAACTGTAATTCTCATTTGTAAAACGCAGCAGCCAAACTGCCATAGATAGTAGGATGATGGTCAAGCATTTGTATGCTAATCAAGTGTAATTTTATCTCATATCAATAGATTAGACCCACTACCTTCGAAAAACATTACCACGTTTGTCTTGGGCCTTTAACTAGAAATTGCACGTTACATTTTTTGCTGACCAACTTCCAAAGTATGGTTAAACAAACTGATTTCCCCTTGAGGCCCCTTGTCTAGAGTCATTTCAGTGAACTGTGCAAATCAAATTGCACTTCCTTGACATAGACAATCCATCCCAGTCCACATTACATGACCTTAATTATCTTGTCAAAGTTGCAATAAGGTCACATGCAAATGATGTAGTCTTTAAGGCACGTTTTGAACTGTCTGCGCGTTCAAGTCTACGAGATTAGAGAGACAGATAACTACAAAAAGCATGGTGCAGAAAGCCAAACCCGAAAATATGTTCCATACTGTGGAATTATATGTTTGTGCATCTTCTGTTTTACAACAAGTTCTGCAACATCCTTCAATATAAAAAAACAGGTATTTTTCTCAACAGTCCTTTTATGACAAAACAACTAAATATAAAACTGTCAAAATGTTTATGTGATGCATTCACTGTTTTAGAGGGCAGCAACTGAATTAAAGTCAGTCATTACCATGATGTTAACAAAAAAATTAGCTCCATACTTGTGTAACAATTTCAAGATAATACAGCTTATTCAAAGGGCAAGAGCAAAAATAAAATAAATAATTAAAAATGTGTTTTTGTTGAGGTTTAAGTCTTTCTTTGTCCTGATAATAGCTAATCCATCAAAGTCTAAGCAGATCATTTGTGCTGTAAATGATACTGACAATGTACATTATTCCTCAATAGGATATGGAGGAAAATGTCTTTTGGTCTTTTTCACCTTCCAATCAGCCTGCTTTGATGTGATGTGATGTGATGTGAAATGAAATCGACTGAGCGGTGATGTCATGATTAGTGTTTGGAAATCAGCTCAGCCTGTCAATCATCTTGCCATCACAGCACCCATCAAAGCCCCGGAGAAATGAAAGCCAAGGGCACAGCGATAAGACTGACAGAGGAAAAAAAGATGGAGGGGGAGAAATGGGAAGCTTAGGAGGTGGTGGAATTTATGAAAAGGCTTGTTAGAGGGGAAAAGGGGAAAATATAGTTATAAATATATGCAAAAACTGAAATATATATATAAATACATATGGAAGAATCAGAATAGTATACAAAGACAAAATGGCCAGAAAAATGGCAAATGAAAGGATATAGTGATTACAATATTTAAAATCTTTGGAGCTTATTATACTGTCAATCATAGTGGGCTTTAACTGCTAATCTCATCACAAATAGAACCATAAATCCAGCCATCTTTATTCTTCTGCTCACTCACTAATGTAGGCCACTAAGGACCAACGTACATAATGCTGGCACAAATCTTTAGCACTGATCGCTAACGTCTGTTTAAGCTCATTGCTCGGCTGGAAACACAATGTACCTGTCAGTGGGTAATTTAAAGGGCATGTGCTAAAACAAAAGACCCACTTTTCTATGTAACACATGTACTGTGAGTTTGTTTTCGCCCCGAGTGCCGCGTGGTGCATGCTGTTTCTTTCATGGGCAGCCCCAGTGGGAGACAAACACCTAAGTCAGCATTAGCTCCGTGTTCTGTATTCAAGGTGACACAGACTCGACGTGTGATGACACAATGTGACACTCCACCGCCGACTGGTTGAGAGCACTGAGAGTAATGTTTCAGACATTTGTGGTTTTGTATTGGTCTCAGCTTTCTGTCCAGTTTTCACACAGGCTCCACCACATAAACAGACTCTATGCTTGACTGCTTCGCCTACAGCATTGCATTGAAATCTGCAATCATTTACTTGTCCAATCACAACAAGCCCATCTTCTTCTCACTGAGACTGACTCAATATAATGGGCATCTTGGCACTTGGATTGCACTTTTATTCAGTGGCCAAAAAAGCATTTAAATGACCTCAGATTCATTCTCAGACACAGCCCTGAATGCTGGGTCTCAAAACAGCAGCTGATTTCCAGCTGTTCAGCTACATCTGCCTATGGTTTGCTCTCTCTACCTCCCCACTGGGCAGCGGTGCATTGAAAGCACTGGGTGAGTTCTCTCTCTCCTACTTTTGGCTATCATAGGTCAGAATGATGGGCAGGTCGAACTGCTAATTTGGCAGGAACCTTCTTCAGATACACTTTCCAGCTGAGTAAGTGTTCCCACATGGCCACTGTGACAAAAAGCAAAGCTTTCCTACATTTATTTAAGTCTGCACAGTGTCCTACCACCAGACCAGACTAGACCACAATAGAATAGAACTGCACTGATAAAAACCTTGAGATGCCCTGAACATGTTTTTATTTTATTTTTTTACAGATACCGAACATCTAGTTGTGATCGTCCAGTCCACATTTTTTTGTGTTTTGTTATGGCGGCTTGTTCAGTAGTTGGTCTATCTGATTAGCTTTGTATGTAGTAATTGATTAATTTTATTTATGGACTCCAACTCTGATTGGCATTCATCTAAACATAACACGCTACTTTTTGCCCCTTTTCCTGCTGTAATGTCTCTCAGAGCACAGACACTGTAAACACACCTGTCTGCTGCCCAGCATGGTGCTGTCAAACCAGACACACTGTGGCTACACCCTCCCCTGAGAGTGAGCTTCAGCCCTCAAAGAACTATTGAAAATACACAATCACCAGTGGAAGCGGCTCATGCGAAGGGTCTCACAGCACCAACCCGGAGATGAGACTGACAGATACAGATACTCGGGGCATTCCTACTAAACCTGAAGCTGCTCACCTGTTCAAAAAAATGTAATACTAAGAACAAAGCTTTCAAATCCTGTTCCCATACCCTTGTATTCATGCACACATCACAGATATGTTAAGTGATCCAAACTGTCAGAAACAACTGACGAGTCGCCATCATAGTAGGTGGGATTACAAAATGGGATTTCATTTCCTGACATAGCTAGCTGGCTGCCTAGATACTTCCTTAGAAAATAAAAGGAAGTACTAGTGTGGATGAGATCATTGTGGCTGTATAAGTTGTTGAATGAGTGAGTTGCTTTGACTCGAGGAAAAACTCTTCAGCATGTAACTGAAAGTGAGTATGTTGGATGTGTTTATGGGTGGGAAGCCAGTGAGGGATCAAATCTTTGTCACTGCACTGGTAATTACACTGGGGCACCGACAATAAAGGTGGATAAGAGTGTGAGTAGTGGGCCCAGGCAGACATTAAGGTGTGTGTGTGTGTGTGTGTGTGTGTGTGTGTGTGTGTGTGTGTGTGTACCTTAGTTGTGTCCAGGTGGAACAGTGCACTCTTCGTGTCAGAGTCAGTGCATTCCTGGTAGCATGTTGTGACCTACACAGCATTGCTATAGGTCATGTATGTGACACTGACATTGCAGGACAAAGAGCAGCATAGATGTGTGTACCACATGACGGGGACGGAGGAGACACGCTGAGCACATGGAACGGAGGAACCTGCTGGGCAAAGCAACTGTTTTTACACACAAACATAAAGTACACAGACTTTTTTTGCAATTAAAACTGATTTATTAGTGTACTTGACCCCAAACAATTAAGTTAGACCCACATTTTCATGATAGTATATCAAGATCATATCTGAAAATAGGCCAGAATATCATGGTTCACTTCTTTGACCTTTTGCAGTTTCCCTTCCCTTCACCTCCTACATAGGGTTTGTGCGAAAGGATGCACTGATCTTATAGATGACATGCTAGCTGGGGGGTTGTGCACGAGGGGCACAGTTACTCTGCGCCTTTTGTCAGCCATTTTACATTTGCACTTACGATGACCACCTTTGTGCGAATTGCACCGTTCATCCTAATGAAGAAGATAAAGCATCACTCACAGACAGGTCGTGTGTCTGTCAATCAAATCTCAAACCCCCCTTGCTGGAGGTCAGACGAAGGGCTGATAGCTATTATCCTTACAGTGCCACACTCCTCTTCTGTCTTCAGCCTCCTCTGTCCTTGATGTAGGTGTGACCTTAGGTGGTTTCTATTGTATTCAAAGTGACTATTTCTTTATAGTCTGCTTTTCTTTTTATCCTTACGACTACAATATTAATACTTTAACCTTTTACATGCTTTTCTAAGCACAAATAATTAAGACCATTTTCATGGCAGACATTTTGACTTATCATTGAAGAAAACGCACAAGTAAAACTAATTTCATTAACAATGGCTCAGTTCCATCAGAAAGCCTTGACAGTGAGACAGCTCGCACAATATCAGGACACTGGAAGTAGCTCACATATGTGAAATACTGACATTTTTAATGTTACCATTCACACCACTGCCTCTCCTGCTATGACAAGCCAACATGTCTGCTTTGAAATAGGGCTATTGGTGTGTCAGTCTGCAGTATGGTTTCTAACCAGAAAGTGCTCATACAACCTGCAAAGTGCCTTTATGTTCCATGCCTTTGGAAAAACAGCTGCACTTGAAGTATCTAGACACCATTAAAAGACAGCGACTGGATGAAGATCAATAGCCTGCACACCAGAAACCCTAACAGCAGGAAATTTCTAGTGAAAGAGACATGCAAATGGAAAACAAAAATCTCATAATCTTCTGCAGTGGCTCAGAAGGCTGCAGTCTGGAGTCTCGTAGGTACAAAGAAAGGTTTTATTCTTTGAGGAAGCCTGCAGCTCCAGCAAAAATATGCTTGTCCTGCAATTACGGAAACAAAAGATTGGGGATTTTCTTTTTCATGAATTGCCTGACACGGACAGATTAGTGATTTTGTGCACTTTGGAGATGGTCTTACAAAAGACTAGTTATAAAGCAAGCAGTTTGCTTTCAGAATAATAATTTAGATATAGCATAAACAAAAGGTGTCTGTCTATGTCAACAACTATTTAAAAATTGTTTTTTTTTTAAATAGATTTGAAATAAATTATTTATGGCACTGTTTGTCTTACTGTTAATTTATGTGTGGCAAATGTCAATGACTTTCAGTTAATCTTCTTCATATGTAATTAATTTAAATGATGAGGCTCATTTATATTCTACTGTGAAAGTATTACTCACATTTGTCTGAATCTCAAGTGAATTAATAGAGCATTTATTTATTTACAAAATATTAATTTCTCCATATCTGTCTATTCCCTACCTGTCTGTGGGTAACATGACTGGTAAAATATGACGACAGACTAAAGCTACCATCTCCATTTTTTTTTTTTTCTGTCACTAAATTCTCCCAGACACAGTTGACTCTGTTGTACGCTGAAAAAAAAAAGTAAGTTTCTTCTAGAAAAGAGGTTCGAAATAATCAGAGGTTTGGACTAATCAGTTGTGACAAAATCAAATGAAAGCTACCAATTAAACCAGTAATTGCAGTGCAGCGTAGTCATTAATTCTGGCAATTAATTAGAGCTAGAGAGATGTGCAATCCATTTATTCAATGGCAAGACATATAAATTATAATCATGAAACTACATCAGTAACAAGAAAGCTTCTCTAATCACTATTTTGACTATTAATTGTAAAATGTTTATTTGAATGTGAAATGGGTTGATGTGAGGAACCCACTGAGCATTATCACCTGACTCCGCAGTTCCCCTGCAGATCTACAGTAACTCCTTTGTAGCGTCTTTTTTAACTTTTTGTTTCATTGAGCTTTACTGTTTCACATTTCTCTCTCTGCTCAAAAACTCACTTTTCACTGCCTGGGTTGGCTAGTTGGACATGTTGCAAGCTGTGGTTATAGCCTGTTATAGACTGTGCCACCACCAAATGGCCAAAAGAAAAAAACTAAACAAAAAAACAGCAATTGCAGCTTCAACCCATTCAGACCAAAGGCGCCCTTTTATTGTACTACCTAAGTACTAGGTGCCAAGTACCTAAGCACCTAAGCTGAAACCTGAAAAACGTCCACTAAAAACTTTTTCTCAGCCTCTGAAACAGATGGGATTATGAAAGAAAAACCTCTATGAGCCTAAACCTTTGACTTTTATTGCAAATCATCAGCTTTGCCTTGGAAATTGTATATGACTAGAAAACTAATTAAATTTTTCAACATTCTCAGTTCAGTTCAAGTTTTTTTTTTTTTTTTAAATCATCTGGTCTTAAAGGGGGCGGCACGGTGATGCAGTGGTGTGTTACCTCACAGCTGGAAAGTTCTGGGTTCGAACCCTGGGCCTGGGGCCTTTCTGCGTGGAGTTTGCATGTTCTCCCTGTGCCTACGTGGGTTCTCTCCTTCAGTCCTGGCAAGTAAACTTACACTAATTGCCAAGTGCTTGAGTGTGTTAACACTAAACTCTGTGCAATTACTAACTTTATGAATAACTATTCGTTTCTAGTGGATGGCAGTAAAGGTAGGCAGCACAGACTTGTTTGAGTAGCTGCATATTGAAGTATCTGGGTGTTTGTGTCAGGGAGATGAAAAGAAGAGTGAGAGAGAGAGATAAAGATGTATTAAGGATTTAGATCCAGGCTCTGAGCCCAGTTCATTATCCCAAACTGCAAAGCCACAAAGAGGAAACTACAAACACTGTGATCCATCACATTATAGTACATGTGTGTTGGTGTGTGAGTACATCTGGTAGCTATTCAAACACTCCTGTATTTTTTTTTCCTACTTGAGAGAGAGAGTTTTTTTCTTTTGTCCATTGGAAAAAAAGAAATGATTTCAAGACCCGAAACAAAAAAATTAGTGTGTTTTTTATGAATCTTAGTAATAAATTAACAATTCATCTTTTGTAAATAAGAATCTCTCATTAATTATTTTGTTAAAGTGAAGATGGAACAAATGTCAGTCGATCCTTAGATGAATATTGGATGAAATGATTACATGCATAGTGATATGGACACAAGAGACCTAACAACTAATTAACTAAACTTATGTTATTGTTGGTCAGGAGCAAAGCTGGAGAAAGCAGGATGTTCTCATTACTAATGCAAATCCTGTGCAAGCAGTTCATGGTGAATGCAGATATTGAAGAAGCATAGGAATTTAAGTCAGGAAATAACTGTCTTTTTCACTTTTCCTCATAACACTAATGTTGGTGCTTTTTCTATCATCAATTGTTTTTGTGCCAGTGTGATTTGAGGAAAGCAGTTGTTGAGGGCCACGAGTAAATGCACATGGAAACCGAAACCTGGTTGAATCAACGATACCAAAAGTGCAGCATGGAGAGAGGAAGGCGCTGGAGTGAGAAGTGTCACCTTATATCGGCTGTCTTTGGCGACTGCATGAATATGATTGGCTGTCACTAGTCAGTTGACACAGCCACACAGCTGTGAATTTATCCAGTGACTGAGGCAATTGATACCAATCAGCTAATGCAGGCTAGACTTCACCGCTCTTCCTGAAATAACATTATGTTCCTTATATCGCTGTTTCGTTTCGGAGAAGTCGTCGTTCAAAGATACATCTATATGGCTATGTTTGTTAGTGCTTTTCATGAATGCAGACAAGTAAAAGAAAAAGAAAGTAATGTTGTTGCTACTACGCCTACCTCCACGCTAATGCAAAGTTTTCAGATGCCTAAAACGGAGCCATTTGGAAACGCTGCTAGTTTGCTGAAAACCCCAGCGTTGTGTTTTAGTCTGGACGAGCAGACTTTTGGAAACGATAACGCAGACACTCCGCTTCCTGATTGGGTTTTTTCTTTGTTGTTTCTCCTGATCATAAAGTCACAGCTTTCAGTGGCTAAAGCAACAGGGATGACAAATCTCAAGTGCTGCCACCCTTGTTGTCTTTGCTAGAAGCTCCTGTGCAGTTAAATTCTATATTTTAATGCCTCCACTGCCTTTTGCTTTTACTCACTACTACTACCTATTATTTTCTTCAACAAACTAACAGCAGACTAAACAATCTGCTTCCTGTTTACACATGCACACACATACCCAGTGTACATGCACGGGTCCGACGAGTGATGTGTTGTGATTTTTTTTCTTTGATATGGACGGATATTATTTTCAAGAAGGAGCTTCAACATTTTATCTGGATGGAAATGAATGTCCACAGTTTTAGAGTACAGCACAGTTTTAAAGTAAAAATTTATCAAAGTCCCCTGAAACTTCCCACTTCATGGAAAGCTGTGGTAATCAGCGATCCCATTTAGACCAATTTCATGAACATGTCCTTATGTAACATATTCACGCCTGGGAATTATTCATGATAATTCAAAATGCTTGATGCACAAGTTTGAAAGTAGAAACTGAAATGACACATAGGAAAAGAGGGCGAAGAATGGCTTGTGGACTTTGCACCGTTTTTAAATCAAGGGTAAAGGCCAGGTTCATTGTCTTTTTGGGACAAGGGTAAAAGCACAGCTGACACTGTAAAGTCGGTGAAACGCAGCATTAAGACTAAAGGGTAGTAAATGCTTGGCCTGGGGTGATGGGGGTATTATCCCTGATGACAACAGGGTCACCTCATACCAGAGTTACCACAGCTGTAGTTCCTAAGACATTGAATGAAATAAACTTAACTCACAAACATTAATACTTGAGATTTGACTTGGACTTGACTGTACTGAGCCCTGACTTCCTTGAGACTTGACTTGAGGCAGGAAGAAGTTAAAAACATTCGGGTTTTGACCTGATAAAGTTAGACAGGACTAAAATAGCCACTTTTCTTGAACATTTATTTCTAGAACAGACTAATTGCTTTTATTGATGCATGACCTGAAGGACCCGAAATTAAAATGTCAGACTTTTACACTGAATACCACTGGTGTTTTCTTTTAACCATGACAACAGCCTTTCCCCAATGCTAATTTCCTCAAACATAAAGGTGTCAGAACAGGAAACAGTTCTAAATGGAGGGTGTTGCCTTGGAGGGAAATCACAAGCAACAAATTTCCTTGTTTAATTTGTAGGATTTGTCTCTTTGAGAGACTTGTAGACTTGTGTGATACACAGACCAAATAAACCTAAATGTATAGCTTACAGTATGTATATGATAGTGTAGAACATGCTGAAATGATCTCAACTCTCACCTCTGAATGAGCTTTTCATGTGTGAGGTGGAGATGGACGATTACACCTCTGTCGTGGAAGTGGCTGTGAGGAAATTTGGACAAAATGTATCTCAGGCTTCTCAGAGCTGTAACCAGAGAGAGATTTAATGGCCACCAGAAGAAAGAGCCTGTGATGTTGGAAGTGGAAGTGTATTGTGGAGGCTGATAAAAATGAGCATCAAAAGAACTGAAGCGACCTGCAACTTGTGTTTTATTATCTCAAAAGGGCAGAACATTACCATCAAATTGCCCCAGACAGCATATCCTGTGTGTTCTAAAGCTAAATGTCAATTCAGGGCAAGTGCGTAATGACCAATAATTCAAATGCATAATGCAAAGTATTTTCTTCAAGGTGGACTGTGATGAGATTTTGAAGTGGAAAGGCTGCACTTTGCACTCATTTATCAAAGTGCACTGTAAGAGTTCCTCCACTCATCATCTCAAAGGAGGAAAATCCCACTACACTGCCACACAGCCTTTGTAAAAAAAAATATCTTAAATCGATGACTATAGCTTGATTTGATGGTGACTAGATAAACTGGATTACCTGTCTGAAAAAACAATGCATTAACCTCTCCAAATGGTTCAGGCAAAATAAGGAAATAAAGTAAATAAACCGACACTGGAAAAATAATGCAACAAAAATTGAGACAATTTCCAATCGAAAAGCTCTGTGTCAAATTCATAGATGGTTATAATTTCTAAATGTAACTGCAGGACAAGCACATAAATAAACATTAAACACAAGCCACTTTTTTTGTGTATGATTCATTAATAATACAAATATTGGTACACTAGACAAATGAATACACAAGCTTCTCTCATATAGGGCAAGTTTATGTGTGTAGAGTGACTGAGTATGATGCTGATGCTGTTACCCCCGAGGCTGTGGTCAGTTTGTTAAGGATGTGAAATCAAATTTTCTTTTTTTTTTAGCTTGTAGAAACTCCAGCACAGGCCCATTCTGAGTTAATTCTGACAACAAGCCTGAAAATGTATCTTCTCATGAATCTAAATACCTGTACTGTCTTACTGTTGCTCTGGGTTTACAGCTGTCCTATTTTGATCATAGTCACTTTCTGTTACATATCAACAGATCAGTTCTGTTTTTAATCTCATTTATTTTGTTGTGGTTTTCACACTAATAAAAGAAAATTTGACTTAGGACTAATTAACCCTCACTGTGTATTGAATGAGGTACACATCTTGCTGCATGCTGACATCCCTGAATTTGCCCTATTCCCTAATTTAAGACATTTTGTGTTTTGTTAGTTTTGTGTTGGTTTCCCTATTAATGGACTGCACTGTCCCCTGGATGTTATATGTTTATGCAAACAAGCTGCAACAGCAAATCTATTTTATAGGAAATGTAATGGGTTGCTGGATAATGTTAAGAGACACTTTGTTTTTTTATTAACCAGGAGTTCGGTGGGGTTGAGGGTAGATGTACAAAGCACATGACTCCCACCCCAGAGACTAGAGTTCACATTCATAGTCCTATCTGCGGTTAGGCTTTGACATCAAAACCCCTTTTGGCTAAAGATCATGGTTTTGCTTGAATGTGAATAAACACATTGTTAGTAAGTAACTATGAATTTTTCCTTTATTAAACCAGATCACAATTTCCCCTAACATTAAACAAGTGCTCTAAGTGTCTAAACATAACCATAAAATTTTTTATTTGGGTTAAAAAACAAATACATTATCTGTTGCAACAGATAATGTCAACAGATACTGAAATGTTCAGCATCAACATATTTGCAACTTGCCAAATACCTAAACTTACATATCCTCACAATATTAATGGAAAACCAAGGGTGTTGGTTTGGTTTCAAAATTGATAAAACAACCGCACCACCCCACCAAAACAAAGGAGACTTTTTAATGCTGTCAGCTGAATGTTCATTAAGATAAAAGATCTATATCCATCTAATTAAAACGACATACAGTAAGAGATCAGATACTAAAAATTAAAATGTTGGAAATTACTTATCATGAAATCATTTGCATCCAACATCAACATTTTTATATTCAGGAGACCTTTGAATATAATTTTAAAAGTAGCACCTTGACCATCTACAACAGTAAAATGCTACTCATCTAATAATGTGAGTCTGGTGACCAATGAAATAACTTGAGTTTCTTGCACCATGTTAACATGTGTCTCTATCACGTATTTTCCTCTAATGAAGTTAGCATGCTAACCAGCAAGTCGCGACACACCTCATCACTTTCCAATAGCGACTCAGTGTTGCCTCCAATCTTCCTTGAAGATGAAACACGGCTGACAGGATGTACTATTACCTCTTGTCTAATAAACACTACAGTGGTAGAAGCTCTTGTCAATCGACAATCACCTGGCAAGAAATCACATTTGGTAACAGAGAAGACTTACAAATAGGCCCTTTAAAGAGCAACTACAATCAGACAAACTGCAACTAACTAATTGTTCTTTTCTCATTGTATTGTACATTTTCTTCTGAGACAGACTTGTCATAGAGGTAAAAGCAGGTCTTTTCTATTTAAGTGTTCCAGTAAGTCATGTCAGTGAACCAGCATTTTACATCAAGGCCCCTGTAAATGGGACACCTAACTTGAATACAGCCATCGCTGATGTTCTTACCTGTCTGGAAAGAGCTGTAGAGTTCTGCAGTCAGATGTGCAGCTAACTTGAATATTTCAACCCCTAGAGTTCAATGCAGCAATTTTCTTTTTCCCCTGCATACAATATTTAGCACAGGCAGTGTTTAAGCGACGCATTTTTCCACAGTACTTTATTCTTACCTGTTTGCCCACAACACCGACACTAATAACAACCTTTTGTGCTGTGTAAAGTTAATTAGCGCTGACATATTCAGTCCATGCACTCATGAATGTAGTGTTCATTTCCATTCTCACTTTTAGTGATCTTGACATCGCTCTAAGCAGCACTGCAGACATGGTCTCTTTCTGGCCTGTGGATTATTGCCTGAATTAAATTACATTCCTGTCACTGCTTTAGTAGCTCTATTTACAGTTGCCCATCTCTGTTTTCTCGTTGCCATGAAGACTGCTGCAGAGTTCACGCCAAGCGATCCGAGCATGTGTATGTGTGAAAGACGCAGGCAGACACAGTGTTGTTCATTCCTGGACATCAACGCACACAAGTGGACGATCGTTTCCACTTCATCTTCTTGTTTGATTGTCTGTGATGTCTCAGAGCTGTCAAGAAAACATGAGAGAACATCATGAGAGACATATTCTATAGCAATGCTTCAGACCGCTGAGACACCAAAGGCTTTTCATTTTATATATTGTGGAGTCCTAAGGTCATTTCATGTCTTATTCTAAATTTTTAAATATTGTTCAAGAAAGTCCTGTACATTTGTTTATCTGTTTACAACTGGGAACATAGTAAAGAGCAAAGGGTTATTAAATACAAGCCTACAAAACCCAAAGGGGGCAAAATAACATCCTTGTATCATTTATGTGACATCTTACCTTTGCAATGACAATCTGTCTGTCTTTCTGTGGAAGATGGATGAAATATACTTAGCGTAAGCAGTAAATATTTTAAGCACTGGAACTCCATACAACCTAACTTTGACATACTTCTTTAAAAATAGCACCACATCTGCAAATGAATAATTCATATTCAACATATTTCAAAGCACACATGCATGTTTTAGCAATGGAGGACTAATGCAAGTTCTCATACTACATTCTGTAGCTTAGTGTGTTCGTCACTGGCAACGAATGGTTCGAAACAGTTTATAAGAGGATGACCCTGAGTGTCAGCAATAAAGAGGGACTTATCACAGATGCTCGACAGAGGCCACAAAAGGAGCTGTGTATGGGGTAAAACGATTAGGACTGAAAATTTCCTGGTGGTCGAGGCCCACCACAACCTTTTTAAAATGGAGTTAAAATTGCAGAGAGAAAATGTTCTCGTTAGAAGAGGCATGAGTCAGGGGTGTCAAAGTTCTGGACAGTCATACTCATTAACTTTTGAACCTTAATTATGCAGTATTATGGGCAGACTAATAGGGCTTGCACTGCTGGGTTTACCTCAAGCTTTTTTTTTTCACTGGCGTGTTCTCTTTATGCAGATGATAAAACTCTTTTTATATCAGCGGGAATCTTCTTTCACCAAATTAAACTGGAAGAAGAGTGAGTTCAGTTCAATTTATTTTGGTCTTTATTAATATTTATACATAACAAATACACATAGAAATAAAACAAACCAATATTGACTGAAAAGGTGCCAACTGACGCTGTAGCTTATTACACCAAACCCTCACTAACCATAATGCTACATCACATGACATGGCACTCTCACTACAGGCCAATGTGTATTCAGAGAGAATAGGAACAAGGAGAAGCAAAAATGGAAAGAAACTTTTCACCACAAAGGTCAAACACAATACAACTGAAAAAAATAAAAATTGAACATGAAGAGGTGTTTCAGTGTGTCAAACATATTGAGACCAAAGGAAAGAAAAAAAGTAAATGAAAAAAAAAAACTTTCAATGCTACATTTATGCAATGATACCACCAAGTAAACTCCATTTTCTTAGTTCATTATCACAACTCATCCGCAGATCAGATGTCAATGGGGTAAACCTTGTGTTTTTTAAAAGTATTAATTCCCCTAAGTTCATATGGTCTGTCTCTGAACAGCCTATGGATACAGGTTGCGAATAAATTAATTTGTGCCTTAACTGTGGGTTGGTTGATTCATAATAATCTGACTTACTCATGACTCTCGTGGCTTTCTTCTGCAGCGTTTAAGTTGAATTTGTGTTTGTATAGCTGCATAGCAAATCTTCAAATTTCACTGGGCCTTCACCACAGAACTAGAAATATTGTCTTTTCACTGGGAACTGTTTCTTGATGTAGAGATTTGCTGTGAGGCTGACTGAGGTAGATTGCTGCACAGATTGATGTCAGAGGTTTGTGCTTATCAGTCAGGTCTGTCAGGTCCATCTTTCCTGCTGTGGAACACCGAGGACCAGTTTTGATGCCCCAAAAAAAAAGTGTCCATTATATAGTCACACTGTACGCTTTGATAGGTATGAATGTGTTGGGATCAACACATTTTTACCTTTCTACCTTTGAATTTCTTCTTTTGACTTGTTACTTACATATTTGGACTTAAGCAGCTGCTGTAAGTTGTCATCTCTAAATACAGCCCTGTGTGTATTTTCATCGCAGTGTGACCAGAAACACAGCTATGCCTTATTTTCCATGCTTAGGAACATGCTGAAGAGAAGTACTAGAGATTACATAAATATCTTTTCAATAAGGTGAACATGGGTAGATAGTCGTATGGATGTGGCACAGCAACAAGCTTTCATCTCGAAATGTTTAGACAAATGGTTGCTGCAAAGACACAAGTCTGCTGTACTTGACATTTATACCTCCAACACCAGCTCAACTGGTGTTTCTCAGCCTCCCTATATTCTTTGAGGGGATCAAGAGTGTTATGTTACTCTGATCCTCCTTTTTCAGATCAGTGACCTCATAGTCATTGGCTGCCATTTGGTGTATGACCTCCATGTTTCATTGCAACTTGGAGAGCAATTTGTAACCACAGGATGAAAGCATGACAAGTATTTCATCTCCTTGTGACTGCTGCCTCAGGTGAGCCCCTCAGTTATACGAGGGCGGTTGATGTTCCTGGCCCTTGAGCAAATACATATCACGCTCTATTTTTCCTCATCCTTGGACCTGCCTCCTGGTCTTTAAAAACCCACAACTGCCCCAAAGTGGGAAATATTCTAAGGTGTGAATAGTTAGGACCAAAGCCTGGCAGTAACCAGTACTTGGGTAGCTTGGTGCTGCTGTTTGAATTGCTGTGCATGCAAGTCTTGGATATATACCGTTAAAAGCACTACCTCATGTTGCCCAGCTGCTTGGGCTTCCTACATCTGGACTGTTTCCTGCGGAGACAGCATCTGTTAATGTTGATTGTCTGCACTAACTCACAGTGGGCACAAATGGACACATTAAATAACTTGGGACACAAACAGCCATTCATTTGTTTAACAAATAGAATCACAGTCAAATGTTCTGCAGGGGTTCGCATGACCATTCTCACCAAATGGGATGATGAGAGGACGAACACTGAAAGGTCTCCTCAGAGAAAGGTTGCACAAGAGTATCTGTTGTAGAAGTCTTTCATTAAACCCCTCCCACACACCCACATCCCGTCATTGGAAAACTATTAGTGACTCAATTTAGCCATTCGACTGGAGGCTGCATCTGATGAGACTGATATGGCAGACTGCCCAGAACAAGAGGCCTGGGTCATGCCCACAGACACGACCAGCTCAAAACCATTAGTGACATAACTGATGCACCGTGTCTAAGAAAAGCTAAGGCCACCTCTGATACATACAGACAACTACTCACTATGGTGGCAGGAAGAGAACTATGGTAATAAAGTTTAAGATGGTGACTATCTCCTTTTTTAAGTTAATACTAGCCAAGTGAAGTGTCTGATTAATCAAAGACCACTGTCTGCTTTTGGGCTTTCAGTGTCTGAAACATTCATTGAGATTGTCATCTCCTTCTCTTCTAATCAAAAAGCAATCTGTTGAGGTCAAAGTACAACGTGCGTTTGAAAACTACAGAACGTCATTGGTCGCATAATTAAAACTGTCTCTTATCCTCTTTCTCTTGGACAACAATTTGAAACCACCAAGGTCACCAGTCTGTGACCACAAATTGACACTTCATAAATCATAATATGTGATTTAATTAGATTCCATTGCAAATCTTAGCCTTCTGTCTGTTTTCTACAACTTCAAAGTGAAAACAGCTCTGCAGCACTTAACTGTGCAGACCACTACATAAAGCAGTGTGAGATGTTTGCAAATTACAGGGATGGTGGGTATAGAAGCAGTCAAGCTATCTTTCTTCATCTTATGCTCTCTTGTCCCTCGAAGAGAAGATGGATGTTGCTCCGCCAGCTGCTTCGAAGAGGGTTGATGATGATTCTTTAATACTCTAATCCAGCAGCTAATGCTGATTCTCTTCAGTTGAGATGCTCTTGAGATGGTAAAATGAGAAGAGAAACACCAGCAGGCCTATAGTTTGTCATGTTCATGTTTTTTTAATATGAATAATTCAGTTTAAAATGATTATTTGGAAGATTTATTATTATTGATTTACTATCTGCTCGTGCTAATTTACATTGAAAAGTCTTATAGAATAGGTGCTACAAAGGAGACTGTCATAATATAATGCTTTCTCTAATTTTCTTGTCAGTTATCACACAACTGTATTGCTTTTTGTGAAGCTAGAGTTAAGTACCCGATGGGAGAACATGGAGACACAGGGAGAACAAACTCCAAACAGAAATGCCCCAGGCCCAGAGTTCGAACCCAGAACCGTCTTGATGCGAGGTGACAGTGCAAACCACTGCATCACCGTGCCGCCTGTCACATTATGAAAGGGTTAGTTATTTATTTTTCTATATAGCCTGCTGCTGTAGGGGTGCGTATTCACAGGATACTTCTCTGAGTTGTATCACAATTTAGGGACTAATGGTCTCTATGGTTACTTTGGTTGGGGGATACGTTGCCATCTTCCTCCTCTGAATATCTGTCGTTTTTTTCCCTTAAACCTTCATCTCTATCCCTCTCATCCTCTGGGCTCATGTCTACTCTCACTTTCTCTTTCTTTCTCTTCATTAGAACATCTTTCAAGTGTTTTTGGTTGACCTCATTTCTCCTCAGTCCTGCAAGCTTGTTCATCCTAAAGCAATTTTAGAAAACTTATCCAGGGTCAGAGTCATAGGGATTAATGGTCAAAAGACCACATCTGACGATTATGTCTTTTGCCTCTTGAGAGATGATTAAAGAAATGAGTAACATGACTGCAAGATAGTGAGCTGTCTAGGTCTGTGTCTACTTGTGTTTATCATTCTGTATCTATCTGTCGTAACAATAATGTACGACATATAAAGTTCATGTTTTATGAACAAAACTTAAAGTTTCAAGGCAGCTATAATTTTCCAAAACTTATTTGCATTTTTCTGGTCAATGGTCAGGTTATTTGTAAATTTTGCTATTGCTACATAGTCAGTGTGGCACATCTGTTGTCGTACCAGAGTCCAGCTCTGGCTCTCATCAGCATTGTTTTCAACAAAAAAGCCTTAAAAATTCACAGTCTGCCCAGCACCAAACAGACAAAGACAAAGTTCACTACTAGCTGGTGAATGCATTGGAACATTTGGCTCCAGCTCTTTTAGCTCCTCTCGGCCTTGGATTTGCCAGGTGAACACAAACATGACTGAATAGATGCTGATGTTGCTGTTTTTTTTTTTTTCTTTGCCGAATAAGCAACTGCTTGCCAACATGTTTGCCATACCGGTGTAAAAAATGATTGTATTTTCCCCCCTAAGTGGCCTAAGAGATTTCAGTCTCTACCTTTTAAACTCAAAGGTTGTACAATAGTTTAGCTGTTGGATGTTGTTGCTTTGCACCTGGCTCAGAGTAATGCATTGACATTTGTGAAATTACTTGAGCATGAGACTATGTTTAGCCATCGCAACTCACAGCTGCATCAATTTGCAAGGTGCAACTGTGTGGTATGACACTGACCATATCAGGGTTTGTCTGTACTTATACAGTTAGAGTTACAATGTGTAACCTACTTTCTGTTTACTTGTACCCATGCTGAGTCCCCTTTCATGGAGTCTTTACAGTCAATAGATACACTGCCTCCAATGACACTGAGATGATATTTCCAGAATGACTTGTGCCGGCTTGTGTGTCAGTAACAGCCACACTCCAAGCTGTTACTGACAGCAGTAAATGAGGGAATCAAGCCAGCAACACCTGACAGCACCTGCCTGTGAAAATTGTGTGTGTGTGTGTGTGTGTGTGTGTGTGTGTGTGTGTCACAGTGTAAACCCAGAAAGACACCCACACACTTCAGAACCATTTCAGATGGAACAGGCTTGGGGCAAGCCCAGGGAGGAACAACAGAGTGGCACTGAACAGCAGACCCATCCTTATCGCCTTGGGAAAGGTAGTGGATGCAGTGACAGTGAAAGGTGGGGATGCGGTGACATCACACAACCCAGTTCACAGCATCGAATCTTTCAGAGATAAAACTGCATTAACGGGCAGGACACAGAGCAGGAAATTTTTGACTGACCTACTCATTTTGCTCAGGAAGCTTCTCTGTCTGAGCATCACAGCTGCACTGGATCAGGTAGATAACGTTTAGATTCAGACAGAAGTGAGCTCACCCTTGTTCTTTAATGCAGTTCTTATAAAGCTCTAGGTTGTTTTACGAGGACGCAATGGAGGTTGTTTTTGCACTGAATATCAAGGTGACATTTGTTTAAAATTTAATGGAAGACCTTTTTTTTTTTTTCTCTTCTTTTTTTAATTAAGCCACTATCAGAGCAGTGTGTTTTTCAAATGTGTCTGTGACAGGAAATTCATTTAGGCATGAAAATGTAAAATAGAAGGAACAAAAATGACAAAGCATTGTAATACAAAACTAATTACACAGTTCAAAAACTGCTCATCCCTGTCCAATGCATATATAGAATTCTATATATTAATAGCATAATATTTGCTTATCTACACAGACTGCATGGAAGTTCGAAGTTAAAGCTATGGTTTGACATTTTGAGAGTTACGCTTGTTTGCTTTCTTGCTGAGACTTAGATTAAAAGATCGATAGCACTCACATGTCCTTCTGGTTTATATGTAGCTGGTGCCAACGGGCGGTTAGCAAGGACTATAAAACGAGGGAAACAGTTTGTCTTGTTGTCCAAAAATAACACATTCACAAGTGAGGTAATGTTTGTTGTAATGTTTTAATTAGGAAGCTGTGGATTTTATTACCATGCTAGCTGTTTTCTTGTTTCCAGTCTATGTGCTAAGCTAAGCTGCTGGCTAGCTTCAGAGTTAACACCTTTTAAACCTCAAGAAGAAATATCCACCCACTTTTTCATTTCCAAATTTTTAATTTATCTTTCAGACAATCCCTCATCCTATACACAATCGTGAGCGAATCAGAAATGTGTTGGGCTTTATAAAGCACCTTAGAACTAATTCATTCATGTTCTCATTCATACTTTGCCACAACACACACCCTCATACACCCATGCCACATTCATGTTCATTCATAATGGTGCTCACGTCCACAGGCACGCTGTCACCGGGGAGATGATTGCTTCTGTTCCACAGTATGCGGCACAGTGGGGGTCGGAGTTGTGTGTCTGATGCTCAGTCGGCCCCAGGCATTCAGCACATGCAATCTCCCCGTGAAAATGTATTCACACGGGCTCAAGTTCTCTTTAACAGTCTCCCTGCCTTCGCTGAAAGATGCGCACGAACAAATGCGCAAAAACATGCATGCATTTCCTTTCAAACTGTGAATGTAGACAGACACCTTATACTTTTGGCACTCAGTCAAGAGAAGAGTGATGAGGACATTTGCATATACCGAGCTGCTGTTTTTCTGAACATGATGCTAGTTATTGCTATTATCGATGTGATTTCCATGCCACTGGTAAGAGTTGGACAATAGAAAGAACTTGTGTTACTGAAGTAATCTGACACTTTGCATGCTCTCTAGTATAAATACCTCACTCTGCTCTCACTCAAATTGCATAAATGAATAAATACATATATACTGTATCGAGGCCTATAGTGATGCAGCATGGTCCGTTCAAACTGCAGAGTGAAATAGCCATTTGAGAAGTTGGTGATCACAGGTTTATTGCGTTATATAGTTGAGACTTGTGAATACACTGTAGTTGTACGACATTATGCTCTTCTTGCCTTCTGGGTTCTCAAAGGGGCAACCTGACCAGGTGCTGCACGGGGCCACTCATCTGTTCAATTGTTACCTCTTACCCCTCAAAATCCAGTGGGTAGGGAAGCAGCAATTCTTTTTTAAGCCAAAAAGGTAATACTGACACATTCTCTGCTGTTGTTGTTTTCACTCTCATTGTCGTAGTTACACCTATGGTTTGTTTTCCTGACACTATTTGTATGACAATTTTAGTTGAAGAGATGGTACAGTTTTCCGGAGTATTTATCTGGAACAGAAAGAATTTAAATCAGTGGACATATGATTTTTATTATTCTACTCCATCAACATGTGCAGAACGTCCCCGTTATCATTCACTAGATGTTTATGGTGCAAACATGCAAATATTTTCAATGGGGGAACTGCTAGCTTAAATAATAACAGGTTGCTCAGAAAAAGCATCATGCACAGAGCACTACTCCAATCATGTGGATTTGCATTATATATATTATTCATATATATATATATATATATATATATATATAATATAAAATGCAAAAACTAATAAATAAAAAAAAAAACTCAATGTCCACTCACCAGCTCTTTCACCAAAAGATGACCATTCCCCATGCCCACGTCATTTTTGCTATTTCAACGGCGGTGTGCCAGACGTGTGGTTCATAAAGCTTGTGCATAGTTTCTTAATTATTATGGGAGTGTTTAGGATGTAACATACAATAAACCAATCAGAGTGGCATTTCCCATTCTCTTTAAAAGCTAGATTACTTTGACGATGGTGCTGCATCAGAATTAGATTCTATTTGCACGCAGTTTATTACATATTGTAACTGTCCAGACTGACTGGTGACTGTGGCTACGCTCAAAGGGCTGTGCACACCTCTGCCAAGAGTAAACAACATCACAACTAGACATCTTCTGTTTTCTGTTATGAGATCTATAAATTGATTTTTGGTTCATTATGAAACTATAATGGGACAAATTGGCTGTAGGTGATGAACACTGTAGGGTGATGAATGGCTGTAGGGAGACACTGTGGCACCACCTAATTGCACAACAGGCAGAGTGACTGTGCTCCATGCACCCACCTATGTAGGTACATATTACTGTCATGATAATCCGCCCTTAAAAATTAACACTGAAGAACTGTGCCACTGATTTAAGACTGGGTGTTGTTTTTTTTTGGTCAGTTAAGCAGTCCCTTTCCACTGGGTCAAGATAGCAATGTGTCAACAATTCACCTGACTGGGCCTCATTATAACATCAATATGCTTAGAAGAGTCAGACAAGCGTGTATTTTAGGTTTAAACAATGTGTCACTCTGGAATTAGGCACTTGTGTTGCGATCTGTGCTGCCTTGCACTGGGTGTAAGATCAGGCCCTGAGTGGGCTGCTCTGCCAACATGATCTGGGCAGTGCCCATCTCCACCTAACTCCAGGGTAATCCAAAAATTGACATAGAAGTGGGGCATGTGTGCAGCTGAGACTTAGGTGCATGTCGGCATAGTTGTCATTAACGGGGAATTAGCTTCTTTTTTTTTTTTTTTTAACCAGGCTTTAAAATTTTTTTAATGCGGTAATGTTGGGCAATTTATGATGAGAATTTATGGGAGTTTCCTTTGAAGCCAGCCTCAAGTGACCACTGGAAGAACTGCAGTTTGTGGCACTTTGGTGTTGGATTTGTTTTTCAGCCTCTGAGGTTTCTGCTTTCTTTTGCACCGATGAAGAATGTTTTTGTAGAAAAGATCAGAGCACCAAGATTTAAACTCAAAGTGCACTTAGTGCTTCTGAAGCAGGAAATGCATAACTAAATTCAATTGCAGTTTTAATTCTTATACTCCATAAATTAATAAACACGTGCAAACCTAAATGCATAGAGGTTGAAAAAATTTGACTTCAGGAAGAAATCTAGAACTAAGGCAACCTGAGAATCATCTGCGCCTCATGCCTGCAGTCACGAAAACACTCAAATGCAGTGCTACCTCTGAGCACAGTGCACTTGACTACACTTTACACCCAGAAATGAATGCCTGTAGTGTCACACACAAAAAGCAGGTCATGCCAGATGGTATAGGTTAATAAGATAATGGATCCCAAAAGAGTTCTCTCTCGGCCTGTTTTAATCCATTCCTCTCTGGGAGATCAAATTGGTGGAGTGAAGTATGAAAATAATTTTCCTCTGGAGATATATAAGTTCATTGCTTCTGATTTCAGATCTTGTTTTATTTGACCACACTAAAATAATTTAGATGCAGCCTTATGTGTGTTGAAATCAAAACCACACAAATTCAAAGTGAGCTTCAGGTCAAAGGTGATGAGGCTCAAGCACATATTCAGAAGCAAACTGGGCCTGAAAATGAAGCTGTAAGAATTTAACAGACGTTCAACTCCAAAACTGGCTGAGAGGAGGCTGCTGTTTGCTGTGGGGACTCCATATAAGGAGAATTTTACCACCTCTTTCTTAAGACAAGATTTTTTTCACATAAAAGGATTTGGATCTCATCTGCTACTGTTAAATATGGCCTTAAGTCTGCAGTCGTGCAATGATCTACAGAGTGTGAACCAAGTTAGGTCTGATAATCTTGTCATCTCTTGCCTCCCCATAATAATAAATTATAGACCCTCTGACAGCTCTTCAGGGAAAATATCTGGAAATGTAGTTGTAGTACAGACCTGACAGTTCAAAGTAAAATCTGTAGTTAATTGTCCCCCTTAACATAAGATCGCTTTCTAATAAAATTCACATTAGAGTAAAATTTAATTTGAGCAAAGGCATGTGGTTGAAGTCTGTTCCTGCAACTTGGATTTTGTTGGTTTCCCTCGAGCCGGTGGTTATTTTTAGTAGATGTTGCCTCTTAGCAGCTAACAACTTGTGCATCTTTGAGCTGCGTCTGTTCAAAGTTTGGTGCTCTGACTGTGCTCTGTTGTGTTATTTTTTTTTTGTCTCCAAAATACAAGCCTATATTTGTATCTACACTGTCTGGAGCTTTAGGCTCTCCTGTGTCTTTCTTCTTCTTGATTTTGACCATTCACACTGATGATGTGTCAAATGGCTTCGTGGCTTTGTTTTCAGGTCTTTTTTTAATTTCAAACAGAACATCTCAGAGCCCCTTGGAGACCACACATCTTATCTTAATTTTATTCTTACCATTGAATTGGATGTTTACTGTTGGTGCAGGAGGATTAAAGTGTGTGTGTGATCACAGACGCATTGTGTTTGACACCACTTTTCCATCTCGTATCGTTAAAGGTTTAAATGTTCAGATGTCTACTTCTGTTTCTGTCAACTAAGATTCATTTCCTTCATTTGTAGAGCCCAAAACTGTCAGAATATCTCTTAAACAAATAAAAGCATGTTCAGGGCCAAGTGTAGGTGGAATTGCACCAAATATCCTTTAAATGAAAACGTGTACCACACTAAAGCCGCCAACAGTTCTCACTGCTTTTATCGGGATGGTGTCTGAGCCCTACCTGTACACTCATCAGTCATGTGACTCATAGAAAATACTCTTTACAAAATATAATTGGTCTCAGTTGATACCAAACTTTAAAATCTAAATTATCTAAATGAGTGCAAAACATAATATGATGATCAACTTTTTAGAATATTCTCCAGCTTTCAGCTTTAACCTCTCATCATGCGACAAATTTTCAGGTCTTTCAACCACATTTTTCAAACTTGTTTCTTAAAACATGCTACAACAACATGCTACATTTTAAGAATTTTAAACTTTTACCAATGGTTTGCAAGAATTGAAACCAAAGGTTTCTTTAAAACTATTGGTGTTCACGAGTTCTCAGAGCATCACCCTTCACATCCAGGTTTACGCTGTGTTTTTTCTGCTTGTGTTTCTAAATATTTGAAGACGGCTGGCCACGTCAAGAAAGTCAAGGAGAGGAATGTCCTCATCTTTTTTTAAAATGACCTTTAATTCCCAAAGTTTTGAAACTGCATATTTTGAACATTTTCCCTCAGCACAAAACCGACTCTTGTCAGGGCTTAAAAACGACATCTTGCTGAAAGCTGGTGCTGTTAGCACTCCTCAACCTTTTGGTACTGTTGATCCTTGCATTGACAGTTTGAGGCAAAGGTTTGGTATCTCAGCAACTTGAAAGCCCGCTATCCTTAATTACAAGTGAAGCGCTTCAAGACTTAGTTCTTGGAATATTTTTTTCTTTGTATATGCACCTCAGGGTCACTTAATCATCCTCTTGGTCAAAGACACATCTCCTTAAATTCCTGAACTCTCGGTTAAATGTCAAAGGGTCAGGGAAATGGTTGGCACTAATCTGTAAAGTCAAGGGCATGTATGATATGGGTCCTTTTGAATTTTCAACATGGACTCTGTTAAGCTTCCCTCACATTGTAAATAAAGGCTTAAAATGAGTTAGGTTCACATTTTCCCACTTTGAATTTTGACCGTTGACGCATTGAATCAAAAGCTGAAGTAGAACAACGCTGTTCTGGCACCACAAGTATCTGACTTCACGGACTGGAGGTGGTCGTTCACATCTTTGTGTGCTTCCAGCAGTCAGCATGCGGTGGTTTGGTTTCTTCTTCACCACAACCTCTCCTCTTACCATAACGCCACAGTTTTAGCTGTCTAAACTTGGCCAAGCCAGGTACAAGGTCTGCAGCGGTTGGTCAGAAAACATTCACAAAACATGTCCCATTTTTCCTTCAGTGGTCGCATGCGTTTTTGGAAACACTGATATATGATGTCATCCCACCAATAGGGAGCAAAAGATCACCAAAACTGTCTGTGGGACGTAGCGAGAGGTTATGCATTTGAAAATAAAAGCTTTACCAAGGGAAGACATGGGCATGTGTTCTCTGCTGCGTTCGGTGAGCTGATGTGTTCATGTGCGTGTGTTGAGGGAAACTCACTACACATCATCCTCCATGGTTGATCACACAGGGCCACATCAGGAGCGCTGCAGTGCCTCTTTTAGGAGTTATTTGAGTTTTACTTTGTCAGGAAAGTTTGGAACATGTGGTTCCGATATAATTGGAAGCTGGGAGGACGGATTATGCTGCAGAGGAAATCTGAAAGGTCCAGATATTTTGACACCACTGAACCTTTTTTACAGTGAGTGATTCATTAGAAGTCTGTGAATTGTCCTGAATAGATGTTGTTTCTCAAAAGACACATGAGAGTAGCTATGTAGTTTCAAGTTTATGCTCAGATTTAGCTTTTAGGTCTTGTAACCCCTTCCTCTGTTCTTCCCTTGACTCCAATCAAAATGTACAGTCTACCTGGTGCTGCTCTTCCTGCAAACAGTCAAACCTAGAAAAGGTAAAGTCAAAAGTCAGAATGGAAAAACAATTTAAACATGCCCTGTCAACATAATATCTTTCTCCCTAAGGTTAAACATCTTTAGATACCTGGTATCACTCACATGGCAGACAGGAGTCTCAAAGAAAATATGGGATGAAGGCCAGAAATCTCGTCATCTGTCCAAATCATTTTTGTATCATTTTGATGAAGGTAGACTGTATTAGAGATTTGAAACAGACATGATTAAATATATTGTGGCCATTTTGTCCTTCAGACAGTAAGAAACAGACCACTTTCTATTTCTAGGCGTTCTATTTTTAGCCACAATTGTGCCACAGGAATTGCCAAATTGAAAAGCGCAGCACGTGAGTCTCTGTAGCTCACCCCTTCCACTTCCTCGCACGCATCATTCTTCTTTCTTTCTTCCCCCGTCTCATTGAGGAGTTTGTGTTTTTCTCCTCTCCCTCCCTGATGTTATGTCTCACTCTTTTTCTTCCTCCGTTCTTCCTCTACCTGCCCTCTCATTCAAATCATTCCCTGACTCGCTTCAACCCCCTCCCCCCTTCCTCTCCCCTCCTCTCCATTCAGTCGTGAACCTACTGACTACACAGTCACGTTTTGCTTCATACTTTTGCAAACCCCTGAAGGCAAGCCATTTCAGGATATTTCACAGCAGAGCAACACACCAACTCTGTCACTCTCATTGACGTGGGCATACGAGCCCACGTCAATGAGAGCACACAGACATGCACATGGAGCCCATGCCGCTCAAACTGGCTTGTTTCTTTTTTTGCCTCGCATATGAATCCTTAACCTGCCACAACTGATAGGGTTTTACCACGCCGACATGTTTTGTGCGCCGTTTGCAAATAAGCCAAGCAGCAACAAAAGCAAAGGATGGGGTTTTGCTGGAGGCAAGAAACGGCACGATTCATATATAGATTCATAAATGTATGAATGCTGCGGAGCTAAAAATAAAAGCAGTTTTATTTATTTATTTTCTCCAACACCCCCACCCCCACCCCCACCACCACCACCACCCCCACTTTACTCCCACACGCCCCGCCCAAAATCATTCAGCTCATGCTTCTGCTTGGCTCTCACAGATGTGCTAAAAATAGAGGTGTTTCCCGTGCACGTTCCAGAATTATTTCCCTCAGTCTCTAACCCTCGCTCCCCCTCCCACCCGGTCTGTCCTCTGTGCACACACTCTCCATTCATTTACAGTCCTCTGTTAGCCAGATACACAGCACACAGTCATTTAAGTTGGATGGTTGCCTGCATAGGCAGAGGCTAATGCTCCTTATCTATATACACACACACACATACACACACAAATATTTATAAATAAAATCAATTCAGTTTGCCAGTTTGTTAATTGCTATTTGTTCTAGCTCCATACAGTAACAACCTGACAGTAACCACTTGGGCTCAGAATCACACGGGTTTGTTTCTTTGTGAGATGCGAGGTTGTGGATGAAAGGAAAAACATTCAGTATCAGCCTTGTGTCTCTAAAACTGTGTTCAAACTTGTTCTGAGGGAATCATAATTGCTGCCTATATTATATCCCGTCACGACGTTTCTTTCAGTCAAAAAGAGTTTGTTTCTCGTGGTGGTCGTAACATGATGGTTGTTTTGGATGGTGGGCGTGCAAAAGAGAGAACTCTGTTTAAGCAATAAAGTCACTTTTTGTTGAGGTTAACTAAAAATCTATCTTTAATGTGTGTATTTAGGTAATATGTAACATCAAAAAGCAAAAGCAAAAAAAGGAAGAGACTTGACAGTTAAAGTTTACTGTTATTCTGCAGCTGCATCATGACATTTCCATTTACCAGTCAAACAAAATGCTTGAATTTCCAAGGCAGTAAGAAGTAGTGACCATCAGATCAGTCCTCAATACAGACCAATAGAAGTCAAGTCCATTACCAATTCATAAGAGAAGTTCTCATTAGTACTTTCCTAATAAAGGAGTTCTACACCTTCAGAAACCTTGAGCAACTGGACGCAGGGTGGGTGGCCGTGTACCTCCACAGGTTGCGTTGACAACTAAAGAGACAAAAGTCACTTGCCCTTACCCTTGGAAGCGACTCATAGATGTACCGGTTCTTCATTGTTATGCTAACACATAGGAGGTCATATAGGTCAATAGGAAGACATGGTGGAAAGAGGGACAGGGCGTCAAGAAACCATGTACGAGGGAGTCTTGGTTTGAAAATGTCTGGAAACCATTGATCTAGAAGGAAGGAAGGTTTGCACTGTCACATAAAGTACACATTGTAGACAAACCAACAATGACATGCTCCAGGCTAAAACATATAAGTAAACTAAGTTTGTGATTAGTTTTACTGAAAGTAATCAAATAAACAATGACAATGCCACACAAAGATCTGCACATGCAATCTGTGTGAAATTAACATCTGATTTACAACAGCAGAGGCTGATTATACACTCAGCTGGTGGAGCTGCATCTGTCAGTGTAAAAAGGTTTGTCAGAAGTCTTTCAACAAATGTCTAAAGAAATGAAAAAGAAATGTAAAGGCAGCGGATATAGCACATTATTAGCAGCTCAGAAGTGAAAGTCAAGCTCAAACTTAATGACCAGAAATCCACAGCTCGTGTGTTCACTCTATGTTCGGCGAAAAAAATATTCACTTTTTTCTTAAGTTATTACTTCTTCTCTCTTCTCCTTGTTAATGTGAACCAAGTTGTGTTTTGCTCACCCATTTCATTTTTTTTTTTCTGCTGTCATGATGATTTCTATTGAATCGGCTTAATGAGATTTTCTCTTTCCCACTACAACCATCCTTTTAATATACCTATGCAAATTTGCAGCTACTTCTCAGACCTACAGATTTTCTCCCATGCAAAACTGACCCTCTTAAATTGCATGAACCTTAATGAATCCAGAGCAACCAAACTCATCCTATCCTCTCTGTGTTTGTATGATCCCATCAAATGCATACGTAATAAGGAGAGAGGTGCACTCAACTGATTACTCTCAAAACATGCTCTTCCTCTGAGGAAGTACACAACTCTACAAGAAGCCTAGGTGTATGCATATTACAAAACCCGGATTATCGCAAATAGATTGCAGGATTTTTAAAAGATTAATCTTTTGGATGGCCTTGTGTTTTGATTGCTCAGCGTTCACATTTCTGCAGGGTTTGATTTGAGGGCAAATGTTTGGGAATGCCATTATCACAAAGTCAACATACTTTACAGCTGGCAAGGTATTCATCCCCTGTAGGTGTGTTGAGCCAAACCAAGTCATGATCACATGCTTTTTCACTGTTGCCTCACCGGTGACATCTGCACTGACCTGCATTGTTACTGTCCTGCTTGGTAGCAGGACCAAACATCAGCAGCATCTTGGCTCAACACGCGTGCAGTCAGACCACAGCATTTTACAGTGTCTCATAATGTGGATCTGTAGCTTGCCATTGAATCTCTGTGGTTTGGAGTATTGTTCCTCTGCTATGTTCTTGTTTGTAATTTCATCTAACACAGATCAGCCTCACTGTTCAGTGATTGCTTTCCTATAGCTAAGCTCTATTTGCTCTGTTAATTTAGTGTCACTGCAGCCTGAACATTTTCTCATGGAATCCAGCAGGAGACATTTGCCACACTGAGATTGCTGATCAGTGCCATTGTTCAGTAAAGACCGGTCTCGACAATAAGATATGGACACGCTTTGTCACTGGATCAATGTTGAATATTGCAGGGGGCAACACTGACAGAGGCAGCAACAGGGAGTTTTGAGATTATGAAGGCAACAGGCTCTTACTGTGCTTTGTATGAATGTGCACATCTCCAACACCCTTGAGCAATGTCCTTTACACTGTATAACACAATAAAGCACTGGCTCTATGCTATCCCCATCATTATGTGTGGGAAGAACGGCCTGTCTTATATAAATCACATTTCTTTTTGTCACAAAAAGGGGAAAGTAATCCCTCCTCCTCCTGGTCAGCACATCATGAAATCAAGGTTATGCAGGCTTTTCTGTTTTATTGACCATTCACAAAACTGATTTACGGGTAAACCAGACCCAGGATCTTACAGAAAAAAAAATATGCAACATACATTTTCATATCAACTTAAAAGTTCAATATATCATCTGTATCATAAAACACCATCAGACCCAACAACCAACACCTGAACTGAATTTTATGTTTCCATAAAGCGAAAAATGCCCCTCATACCCCTCATGTGAGCAGCCGCACACAGAACCTGAGGAGCAGAGGAAAGACAAGTGTCCGACAGTGCCCTGTAAGTGTGTTAAGGCATGTTTGGCACTGGTAGCAAAGTAGCCATGCAAAACCCTGACAACAGTGTTAGTTCAGAGCTAATGGAAAGTCTGTGTCATTGCGAGGCAGATTCCCATGAGATGAAATTAGGTGTTGTGAATGGTGAGATTGCATGAGCAGAAAATGGGAGTTGATGTGTTTTACATTGACGTATATTCTGCCTCCTGCACCTCAGGTGGTCACTGAGTTCTTCCAACTGATAATCCAGAGCTTCTTGACTAAAAGTTGTCTCACCAAGGGCATTTTCGACCACTAGGCTTAGACTATTGCTACCCATGTAGTAGTCACTGGAGTATTTCCACCGCTGTTTCCACTGCTGTTATTAATAGTTTATTTTATCTGATAAATGTATGAACTCATTAAATTAAAATAGTCTTTTTCCAAATTAAACTAATTTGTTAATTTATTAGAATTCAGCTATTAAAGTTAAATAACAAGGACAATGTGTGCAATACAGGGGTAGAGGAACTATCAGGGTCTTTAACTAAAGTAGAACATCTAATACAATAATGTAAAAAATCTGACATTTAAAAAGTAGATGTTTTAGTGTTGCATCAGTGCTTATGCAACATTTAAATATTGTATCTCAACTACAGTCAGTTTAACTATATTATCTAGTTTTAGTCAATTCTTCCTAACTCCCATTAAAATATAAATCCAAAGAATCGAAAATGATTAATTGGAGAGAAACAAAGAAAAAGCAAAGTTCAGTTACACTAACTTATATTCATATTTTTGTATAATACTGAATAATTGTAGCCTTTGGCAACAAGAACAATTATCTAAAAATAACCATCTGAGAAATTCAGAGAAGAGCTCAGTATTTGATGAAACTGCAAAGAATTTACAGACGTGAAACATTATGAGGGTTGGACAATAAATTATTTATTTATTTCTATATTTGTTGGGGGAAAAGTGCATTTCCCCCTGATATTTGTAGAAATATGAAGTAGAATGAAATGGATATTCCCAAGTAAAGTAGCTAAATTTATGGTATGGTAAATGTTCTGTGGATCCACTATTAATTAGATGTTAAATATGTAAATATAAATTGGTGGAGGTTCATCTCCTTGAATTTTTGATCTAATAATAGACCTTTGGTGTTCAACTAAACATGAGTCCTTGAGTTTATACAAGACAGGACGTCCTGTCAGTCATTTCAGGTCGCAGCAGTGTTCTTTGTTGTGTTGTGCTTGTCAAATAGCATCAAGCTAGTTTAGGTAGACTTTTTCAAACTGTTGACAGGCTATGTTCTGCTGTAGTGCTGAGTATAGCCATCCCGAGGGTGGTAACAGAGTAGAAAATGAGGACTTCACTCAACTTCTTATGCAACACTTTCTAACCATGAAGCAATAATCCCAGACTCAGAGCACATGGAGTCTCTTTGGCGAATGCTGAAGGTGCTTAGGTGCTCTACCTTACTCCTCCACAGAGCTACAGCAGCACCTTGGGTTTTGTTTTATGCCATTAGCCACTAGACTGTACAACATTTCCTGCACAAATGGCCTCCTCCTGCAAGCAAGGAAGATGTTTTGGAATTATGAAAACAGGAGTCTTGCAAGTACATTACATCTCTCAAAATTACTTAAAAGGCATGAAGAAATGGACAGCTTCTCAAGCGAGAACTTAGACGATCAATGAACACAACCAGAGTGCAGCTTTACCACGCCTTCCCATATCAGGGTTGCCTGTCATCTCAGAAACTCACTGAGGGTGTTTTCTGTAAACTCGGGTAGACTATATTCTATCATTTAGTGTTTAGAAAAAAAAACAGCTACTGAACTATTGCTTGCTGAAGGAAAAAAGTGTATGCGAGTTTGAAATAACACTTTATTTTTAGCATGATGTCAATGAAAGGAATGAGTTTATACCTGTCCCTACATGTATCATTTGCATTTACTTTTCCAATTTGCAATTTATAATTTTCCAAATTACAATACCATACACTAAAATCATTGTATGGTCTATTAGACTACACTGAAATGACTAAAACTATGATGCTAACATTAGGGAACAATGATATTAAATGTATTTTGCTGTGACTCATGTAAAACAAGAAGGGGCAATTTTCAAAGCTTTTTTCAACTCGCAGTTCTCCAGCTTTGTATTGCTTTGTTTGCTTGTTTTTAATGCCAAACTTAAAATATATATATATATATATATTCCTGTACAATATCAATATCTATCACAGTTCCTTATATGGAAACATGATGATTATGGTAAATACACTACGGTGAAGATGTGCTTTAAGTTAGACAGCTAAACCACTTGCCATGGTACTGACTAAGAGATAAGATAACATTAAATGAAGTATGCAACCGCAGGTCTCTCACATAAAATTCAGACACTTATTCTCTTAGTAATGCAGCATTGTTATTACTTTACTACTTAAAAGGTACTTTATATTTATATTAGATATGGCTCAATCAAATATGAACATCTAAGGACACTGAGCTTTAAATTCAGATATAAAATTGTCTATTGATTGAAGTCATGATAGCTGTATGCATTTGATGAGCCAATGATACTTCAAGGCTTTTCTGCTATAAGTTTGTTTTGAATTCAGCAGTAAAAGAAAAATTAATTATGACAGACTAAAACATGTCTTGCTTCGGGGCACCTCGGTGGTTGTGTTTAAAGGGGAGCAGCTAAAATATTTTTACTTCCTGATCCTGATTTAATACTGCAGTGCAGGGATCGAACTGATGATCTGACGGCCGCCTCACTACTAAGGGTAATTTGCCCCTTCCACTTAATAACCTGTTTCCTTGATACCCTATAATTACCAAAAAAAAAAATTGTTTCATTTCTTTTCAATACAGTTTCCAGTACCTATTCAAGTATTTTTGTGCTTGGAAAAATTAGTGCGACAGTTAATTTCGGTGTCATTTTTACCAGCGGATGAGGGCCTACATTGTTAATGTGCTCATTAGCATGCAATTCAGTTAGACCCACACTAGCACCAGGTTAATCCGCTCTCTGTTAAAAGCAGCAATAACAACCTTGGGTTCTAACCCTTTTTGTTGCACTACACAATCTATTTTTTACTGATCCATTTTTTTTCTCCTACTCATTAGTGTCAGACTATGAGATGAAGTAGGGATATACTGTAGAGGACACTTGTGATTCTAAGATAAACTGGCTGAGCCCTTACATTGGATAACAAATGTTCTATGCTTTATGTGCCCTAGTTGTTTGATGTTGCGTGTCTATTAAGCCTAGAAGAAGTATCAGATATTCACTTAAATAAATAGCAATGACCCACAATAAATACAAAGCTAAAATGATGAAAAATTAGATTTGAAGCACACTCCAATTTAGGTTTAGGTTTAAGAATATCACACAAACACCATGTAGGACATCTTAAATACCTTAAATTATTATAATTATAATTATTAGTCATTAAACCTGCACTATTGGATCCCGCTCTGATTGATCATTGGCTAAGGTAATGGATCCACACCGATTTCTGATAAGGTGCATGTAATAAATATTGACATATCCATAATAATATTCCATTCATTTGAGCAAAATGTGCTTGCACTGATTTTTTTTTTTTTTTATTTGAAATTGTGTAATATAATATATATGTAATATTTGTTAGATTTGTTTTGGTATTGAGGTACTTAAATTAACTTAGATCAGATCCTCATGGGTTCTGCTGCAGTTGGAAGGAAATTATTCAGGATGGGATATTAAGCAAGTGAAATAAAACTGTCACAACAAAAATATATTACCTGAAACAAATATGGGTAAAATATACCCCACCAATTCGATCATGTGTCATTTATTCTTCATATATTTCACATTTTTCTTAATTTAATTTTCCTATTTAAAAAAAGATTCTGTCTGGAAATGATCAGCTACTATATAAACATAAAACCCACCAGTAAGACATTTGTAGTTAGAGCAGTCTTTCTCTATAAAAGCTGAATGTGCAGGCTGTTCCAGCGGCTGCTTTATAATGCTATTCCAATTCAAACAGTGCTGTACCACTTTGTAACTTCTGTTTAATAAAACACTACAAATAATATTTTATATAATCATTTCTGGGGCATCATAATACATAATGCAAAAAAGAAAGAAAAAATGTTATCTGTCTTTCCATCAGATCAGCTTATGTCTGATGGAAACCAATTGTGCTCCCCATGCGCTTGCTGGATCCGGTTTTGTGCATACGCACACACAGACCATAACCTAGATATCCTCAGACCGAGGTAAACATAGGCTTAAGAATAATATGCTTCATCTGACAATATTCAGCAGGATGATAATGGAATCGTAAAGCTACTGTCAGATTAAGGAGCCACCTGCCTATGTTTTCTTTGATTTTTCAGTAAATCTGTCAGGTTGGGCTCATCTTTCTGTTGGACTAAACTTCTTGCAATCACACCATTGATCGGCAGCCTGCTGGGAAACTATACGCTGGTTAACAAGTAAATAAAAAACATGCTCTCAGTGCAGAAAGAGAAATTTGAGGTGAATTTGACATAAGGACAACTGAACACAAGTTTAATTTAAGCCTCAGAGGACCACATCTGACCTAACACTGTAAAACAATATAATAAAATAGACAACTATATCATAATAAATATGAATGGAAGACCAAAGCTAAAGATTAATCAATTAATTAAAGAGTAAAACAAAGGAATAAAATGAGAAAGAAAGTCAACAATATGCAGGTTAATTAAGGGCATTGTAAACATGTTATTTGACAGCCATTGAGGTTCCTTGGCAACACTGTTTACACTAAAAAAACACAACACTGTATAATTTGTGTGGAAGGTGAAGTTAATCAGCCAACATCCTCAGAAAATACATCTGAGGTGGGATTAAAATATAAAATTCAATATAAAATATAATATAAAATACTATTTGTAGATTGGATTTCATATAAATTTCTTAATACATTTTAAATAGTCACAGATGGGTCTTTCTTGGGCTCTGTAGGAGAATTTTTATCAGATACTGATCCCCTGACGTGTTGTTCCTTGGGGATCAGTTTCAGGACCCATTTTATTTTCTATGTACAGGCTACCAGCAGGACATATCATCACTTCTTATACCAACATCTCCTCCCACTTGTATGCCGATGATTTTCAGCTGTACCTCTCATTCAAGCCCTGTGAGCTATGAGGAAACCAACTGCTTAGACACTATGAAGAACTGGATGCCGAACAACTTCCCACGGTTAAATGCAAAAGACAAAAGTCCTCATCATTGCTCACAATAACATCCATTCAGCAAACAAGCAAAAACTTGGCGACCTGTCCTCCTCCTCTAAACCTAGTCTGCGCAACCTCTGCATTTTTGACCACTCCATGACTTTTGATGACTCTAAAATAGATCTTGTTTCTATCATCTACAAAACATAGCCAAACTTCGACCTGTGGTGTCATGCTTTTATTTCACCACGTTTAGATTATTGTAACTCTCTTACTACCTGTCTGCGCAGATCCTCCATTATGTGTCTGCAAATTGTCCAAAATGCAGCAACAAAATCCATCAGATGGTCACATATAACACCCATTTTAACATCTCTGCACTGGCTTCGAACCACATACACGACCAGTGCTCAGGAACCTCATGATAACCTTATGCTATCCACTGTTTTTACTTCATTCAGTGTTTTTACTTTACTTCCTGTATTCTGTTTTTCTTTCATTTAATTGAATTTTTTTAGCATGAAGCATTTTGTGAATGTCTGTGAAAAGTGCCATATAGATAAACTTTGCTAGCCTGTAAATGTATTATTTTTCATTTATTGGGCTTTTTTAGTAGATACAAATTATTTTCTTAACTATCCAAAAAGATTATATGACATATAAGATATATAAAATTAGAAACATTATCCAGGCTACACTGACAAACTATAGAAAAAGGTGGAGAAGATGAATAAATTAGTGAGTAATGCAACAAAAATATGATAATATTAAGCCAACGATAACAAGGTTAGTTAAAGAAGTGTAACTTTGTTTTGCATTGCATTTACTCAATTCTCAGTTCTCTTGACTACTTTAATTTAGTGTTGATTTTAGTGTTAACTGGCTGTGGCAGACAAAATGAAAATCTTACCGGTACCATTTCGCTACTGCTTTGCTACTTAACCGTCTGCCATACTGAAATGCAAAAAGAGGTGAAAATTTGCATATGTACAGCAAAGAATGCACAATGATTTCAGAGGCACCGTCTGTGTATTGCCATTGTTTTCCAGATTAGATTCCTCTGCATTGCCATCTTGGGTGAAATCCAACGCTTGTCTTGTCCATCCCCAGTGAGATGCCTTTGAGAGCTTTAATTGTGAGAAGCATGAGGCAGAAGAGAAGCCATTTTCTGAAACTACATTCTGTGAGCTACCAAAGGCCGAGCCAATTTTATGTAAAGGGAGAAAATGGCCTGATGAGATTGGTCAAATCCTAGAGGGGTATTTAAATGTGTTTCAAGGTTGAGGTTCTTTTTAAGGCCAAACATGGAATCAGAAAAAAAGACACGGTGGAAGAGGTCGAGAGTAAAAGGCTGTCTTTTTATTTTCTTTGTGCGTTTTTCAGGCAGTTATAAACAATGACAGTGCTAAAAATCTAAAATGAATTATGTCAATTTGCCCAATTAATTTTGCTCTGTAAAATCTGTCTACTTTGATGTTGATGAAATGAAAGGAACATTTTGGAAAATGTACTTACCAGTCCTCATATCAAGGGTTCACTGAGAAGAACAAAACCTTTCCCATCTGCACATTAAGTACAGAGCTCGAACCATGAGGCAGTTAAGTTTAGCATAATATAAAAGCTGTTAGTGGGGTAAATGGCTAACCTTGCTCTAAAATTCTCTCCAAGATTTCCTGACATCTGCAGCTTCAGTCTGAAGGTCCTATTGATCATCCCATATAACTCTAAGCAAGAAAGCATCTCCCAACATGTGGACATATTCTTTTAAAGCTGAAATTTGACACTTTAACTTTATCACCCTGTGTGTGTCTGGTTCTCCTCTCCCTGGGAGGACTTGAATCAATTGCATCGTAATAGTGACTGTGTTGCAGACCCTGTTGCCTGATGCTTCACTGCTCCTCTCTCGGGAAAACATTAAATCTTCTTGTTAACAGTCCAATTCCCTTTTCAATTACATTTCTTTTTCATTTGTCTGACATGCACCTGCTGAAAAATCACACCAGTCACCAAGTCACCAAGACAGCTATGCATTTAATGTACTGCAGTTCTGAGACACCAGACTATTGCCCTCAGATGACCATTTATCTGTTCTGTCAAATTTTAGCTATAAAGACACACAAGCTCATCAGTAATAATTAAGAGTAATAGTTTGTATTCAACTTTATTTGGATTGTATTAGCTGTTATATTTTGCCAGCAATTTGCCAGACATTTCTTTTGTGGATATCATTTTTTTCCAAGTGAAATTCAAGATAGACAGAGTGGGCTTATGTTAATCAAAATACTCACTGAGTACCTTTGAGTCATGAGAATAGCCACGTGATTTTCACACAACCTTAAGGGTTAAGTAGTTTATTTAAATAACCACCAGTGTGCTGGTAATACACAGTTGTGGTTCTGTTACACTACTGTGCCAGAAAATGAAAACCAAAAATGCGTTACTCTTGTGTCCTTATAATCGAGATCATGAATAGGCCAAAAAAACAAGCAATTTTACTGTGACTGTTGGTATTTTTTTTTTTTTTTCAGTTTCATCAATTGATTGATACTAAATATAATTAATTCATTTCATTTGAATTAGCACTGAGCACACAATGAGCACTGATGTGACAAGACCCACAGGATGTCTTGATTAAAATGGGTTTATAAGTGTGACTGAGGGATCAGCACTGTAGTCCTCACCAGTAATTAACATGCACCTCTTCGAACAAGACTAGGTCAAAATCTCGTATGTGGCAGCACCGCGGCGTAGGTTATTTGCATTCTGCCTAGTGTCATAGTGACTGTACCTCAGCCCAGTAAGACTAGATGTGATGCCTGTTCTAGTATATATATGTGTCCCCCGCCATCACGTTATGTCACAAATGAAAGAAATTAAGCACAATTAATTTGGGAAATAAAATTAAATCACAGTATAAACTGATTAGATACAATTTATCCATTCATTCAGCTAATGGCAAAGGTGTGAAGTGCAGCATATGGTATGGTGGTGAAATAATGAAGACAACAAAGAATTGCAAACAAAGAAAAGTGAAATCAACAGAGCAAACTGAGATCCAAGTGATTTGATTCACACCTAATTTTCATTTTTTTTTTTTTTTTTTTTTTTTTTTACAACCAGTCTCTCAATTCTGTGATGATGATCATAATTCTTGAGAATTGTAAAAAGCCATTTATTGGAGATGTATTTGCTGTGACTGATCCGTAATCTTGATTAAAATGGTGGTCGTGTGTGTGCGCGTGCGTGCGTGCGTGCGTGCGTGCGTGTGTGTCAGGTATCTGGTATCTGTGTTAGGTGTCAGTGCTAAATGAAATGATACTTTTTTCAGCCTTTTGGTCATTTTAAAAGGGTATTTTCACTCAACAAGAGCAAGAAAGCCATATTCATGAACTGATTATTTAATCAACACATTACCATATGAAACAGTAAGAAGTGATGGCTTCAATAGTGCCATAGATATCACAGGTCCACACATCACTGAAGGGCAGAATATCATTAGTGTTGTCTCATGCTGAAGTTTGCAGATTATTCACAGTGCGTCTCAGGTGCCCCTGGAAACTGTAGCCCCCCTGAGACGCTGCGACTCCAGGCCCCCCACAGAGCCTGAATTAAGACAGCACCAGGGAACTCAGGTCCATTGAAACTTGTAATTATTATGGGATTGGCTTCAGCTGTGCTGGTCCACGAGGAGAGCTTTGTTTCTAACAAGACAGACACCGAAAGAAGATGGAGGAGTCAAGCTTTGTGTTCTCGTGCTGCTTGATGGAGTCTACAATGACAGATTTAAGGAGCTGATTTTTACTATTTCCAGCTGATTTCTGCAAAATCAGAATCATGTCCAAGCACTTAAATTTACACATGACAGCTACACAAAATACTGAGCTAAAAGCCTGAGGCTAAATCTGCAGTTCCAGGCAAAAATCATCTACTAGTTGATGATGGGTGTAGCAAACATGGGAATAAGGAAACACATTCTTGTGTGGGTCCACTTCATCCTAAAAGTTTTATAAAAGTGTTATGAACAACCAAATGGATGTTAAATAGGTTTCTATATTTAAACAGGATATTTAAGGAGGTTTAATGAGGACAGTCCAATGTGTTTGAGGAACAACACTATCTCCAATAATGAGCTTGGCCGGAGGCTGGAGTGTAAGATAGTTGGACGTACATGCTAATGTTCCCAGCTTACATCAGAGCAGACAAACACACTGTTTAATCCATTTCTTACACTCTTGCTGTTGCATTTTGGCTGGAAGGGGGAAACAAAATACATCGAGATGAAGTATTGTTCTTACTACAGCCCCAAGCACATTGCTTCAACACGCAGAGAAAGACTGTTGCACCTTTGTTGCAGCTGCTAAACTATGTATAGAACAAATGCAGTCGAGGGGTGAGGCTTAGCAAACACTCAGTTGGTGAAATTGCTGAAAAGTTTAACTAAATAATCTAAAAGTAGTATAGAGGAAAATCACTAATAGTGTCTTGTCCCAGCAAAATGGGAGTGAAACTAAGGACCAAATTTACATTCACTGGGTTTCTCTTGTCTGAAATTATATTAAATGTATCCATCAGAATGGAAATCGGAAATCAGTCTCAGCTGCAAGCAGAAGCAAGGATGCAGCAGGGGAGGTCATCTGTTACAGAGCGTTGACACACACACACTTTAACACCGATTCATTCACTGTTTCACCCTCAGCCTGCCTTGACTATTAAAGGGCAGTTCCCATGAGGTGTCCTGCAGGAGATCAAGATTATCACTGCCTCTAATCTCCCAGGACAGAAATGCTACAATTCCAGTTAACTGTCTCAGGCTAGTAATGACACCACAATGCCCTTAATATACTGAACCATGTGTGGTCGGTGCAAAACTGGTCTTCATCCTTTCAATGGTGGTCCCTGTGGCCTGACAATGACACTGTGAGGTGATATGATTCACTAATGGTTGGATATTGATGGAGGTCACACGTTAAAGACAGCAAAGAACCCATGAGGGAGAAAGATGCACTCAAAGAAAGTGAGACTGCTCAACCTGCTCAGTCTTTCGTAGGCTGGCTCTGAATCAAGTGTGTATCATCATCATCAGGCCTATATAAATAAAGGGACACAGTGTCATTTATAGTGCTTATATACAGCACATAGTTACTTTCATGGGTCACACATGTAGGTCAGTACAGTGGCCATGCATTTCCTTTACTGTGCTCAGTATATTATCTGTTAAAAAAAGACCAGGTGAGGTTTGTTCAGTCTGGATGTAGATGGAGCCCATGAAGGAGGAAATGAATAATTTGACTCATGACTTCCTGTACATAAATACATACATACTGTACATAGCATATTTTTGATTTTTCAGAACATCTTTAATAATCTCATACAGGTTTTCATGTCTCACCTTTCCTTTCTGTAGGTACAATTTATGCGTATGACTCCCCCCAGATATTTAATTTTCTTCATTGTTGGAGTAGGAGCTAATTTTACACATCAAAGCTCCAGTGGTGGGCATAAGGACTAAAACAAAACCTTTTCCAAAACTTTATAGAACGCACTTCATAGTGCTGCTAACATGTGAATTCAGTCCAGAACATAATCAGAAACTGGATAAAGAAACAACATGTAGCTCATGACCAAATTACTTAAAATCACAGGTAATTCAAGATGTTTGTCACATCAAAAAGGTCCATTTAAACAACTCCAAAACCTCCTCACAAGCACATCACATAATGTGCATTTAACAAATATAGAATATGAAAACAGATTATGGTTTTACACCCAGCAAATGTATGTAAAAAATATTGATATGATCATGAAGGCCTTACAAAATAATGCCTTTTGTATAAACCAGAGTAGTCAAACATGCTGAGATTTATAAAAACTAGCTTATTTGAATAAAACACTTGCCTTTTTGCACACCTTCCTCTCAGATACTGGGTGCATTGCGCAGGCAACAAAGGCTCCTTCCAAATGGGGAAAGAGCATTTCAAGGTCAAGAAAATAGTCATTTACGTGGTTCTCCCTCTGTCAGTCTTTGCACTGCCATGGAAATAGAAACCCCTAATCTCATTACAGGTGATCTAAATCAGTGATGCATAGCAAGCATGCATACAACAACCTTGTAAACACATGATCGAATACAGGCTCGGATATATAGACACTCGCACACGTGTACGCATTGAGAATGAACACAGTCCCTGTGAGTTATGTGACATTGCGGTCAGGTAGCCATGATGTTAGTTAATAATCATTCATTATCTTTACAACAATCTGCTTAGTCATCCAGCTCTTGATCTAAGTGAATATATATACAAGCGAATTATGAAGCAAGGAGCCCGTGGAAGGTTATCAATGGTGGCTATAGTGTTTGTGTTACTGTTCCCATTCAACCCCTAATTATTATGTGCATACTTGTAGATAGTTGTGAAGCTGTTCACTTTTACTGAGAATAATTTTTTATCATGCCAGTTTGAAAAGAAGAGGCTGTACTTGTGTGGTTGGGGTAGTGAAACAGTTTTCCTTTCATCTGTCAGCAGCCATTAAGCACGACCAGAACACTGACTAGCTAAACAAGGTTGGCTCTCAGTACTCCCTCCTCACTCTATGCAAATTTGTCCCTTTGATGTTGAACCAACAGCACAGGGAAGGACAGTGTGAGGAAGAGGAGACGAGAGAGGGAGGAAACAGGAGGATGACGAGATGGGCTTGTTTTTAATCAGCAACTGGTTCTAATGAGGACTTGTGTCAGCAAAACAACATGGCCACGCTGCAGACTGACCCAAGCAGAATTTCAAATATTATCCAGATCCCGCGGATAATTTTATATAAATGGCTGCTTTGTTGTTGTTGCTGTTGTGATTCTTCCAGTTATGTTGTTTTGGGTTTTGGCTGAAAATCAGACCAGCGCCACAGTCCAGGGAGAGGGGTGTTTAGGAAGAACAGGAAGCTGTAAATTGGAATAATTCTACAAACCCCAAACCATGTAACGAGCTGACTTCAAGCTTTTGTTGGCAAATAATGTACCTCTGCCAAGAAGGTTGCGTTTTTATCCATGTCTATTTGTCAGTTAAGACTATGCCAAAAGTACTAAACAGATTTGTACCGAACTTATAGGAGGGATGGGCCATGGGCCAGGAAACAACCCATTAGATTTGGGGCAGAATTAGACAATTCACCATAAATTAGCTTTTTTTTTTTTTTCTCTGCAGACTGTATGATATATTTTGTTTTCCAATTTGGGAGAGGCTTGTACTCTGAGTGCCGTTCTAGTTATAAGGAAATTTTGTTATAATAATAACAATGCCATGCAACATATTATAAACTTGCAAAATGATGCTTAAAAAATGTGATCAAGAGTTCAAGATAAAATTTTAAAAACAATTAGTGAAAAGTCTTTGGTCAAAAAGCACAAAATAATAAATTGTAAATTGAAGTAAGTAGCCAATGAGCATTTTACTGCTGAAATGATGCTCAAATAACAGTTATGGTCTATCATACAAAAAGAGAATAGTATAATTGATCACATTACATCATTAAATTAGAGGCTTTGACTGTTAGACCACTCGTTTAATATTGATAATTTTGCATGTTGGCAAATGTATTGCCTTAAACCACAAAGTACACAGAGGCATGCACTTTACTGGGAGCCATTATTGCCACCTCCACTACCGAGGTTATGTTTTCACCCATTTCTTGGTTTGTTTGTTTGTCAGCAGGATTATGCCAAGTATTGAACCGATTTGCACCAAATTTGGTGAAGGAATGGAGCATGGGCCACTGAAAAACTCACAAAATTTAGGGGCAGATCAGGATGATTTACCATGAATTTTTTTTTTTCCTCTTAAGTCTGGTGTATGTTGTTTGACATTGGCCTTGGTCTGGTCTCTCTAAGTGCCGTTCTAGTTTTTTAAATATATCCTATTACAACGGATCATTGGTTGCCGTAAATTATATTTTCTAAATTTGTTTCTACTATGGTTCCTTCACTCTTCTGAGAGTTATGCATGCTATTAAAAAGATACTAAATGTAATCTATAAGGTTACTTGTGTATATTATTAAATGTGGTTTTCATTAGGCAGCCATAATTGTAATGCCAGGGGGGCAAATGACTATGTACAGGTATCAGGTAATAGTTGCAGGCAGTTTTTTTAATTAAAAATCAGAATGACTTCGATGAAAGCTGCTACTGTGTATGCAACTGATATACTGCCAGCTATTGCTGTTTAATTGAAGAATTACCAAAAGGGGAATGCAATTTTTTTCCTGGTTAAGCAATGTTCTCTAGTGGGAAAGTGGTATATATGCCGCCCATACATATGTTGTTAGAGAGAGAGAGAGAAAGAAAGAGAGAGAGAAAGAGAAGTAGAAAGAGAGAGAAAGAGAAAGGTGACAGCCACAGAGATGCTGCACGTGGCAGCAGAAAACAGTTGTTTAAATGTTCATGACATGTTCCATACATCAGATGTATTCGACAGTATTATCGCAACACGCATGATGATTTGTCAGGTGGTACTGATGTCTACCAACTATGTTAAACTAAATTAAATAGATGTACACTGTTAGCTCAACATCATGCCATGCTGAGATCAAAAGTCACACAAATTGTCTTCTATTCATCAGCCTAAGTGGAGACGCCCAGTTAGATAAATGAATTGAGAGAATCTGAAACTAAAACTCTGCTCCAGTTTGCATGTCTGCCAATTTGAGAACTGAGTAAAAGTATTCTTCATCATCATCATCATCATCATCATCATCATCATCATCATCATCATCATCATGTTATTTGCAAAGCACAGAACTGTTATATAATTATCCTGTGGGGTAATTAGTGGGGTCTCTAATTAATATTACGATAAAAACAAAAATACTAATTAGTAAGATGCATGTGAAGTAAGCAAATTCTAATTCAACAATCAGACCCTGAGTCACCAGTATACATTGACATGGCATGTTATCCTGCTGTTATCCTGCCCTTTATGACTGTGGTCATAAAGGGCTGGACATGGTCAGCAACAATAGTCATGTAGGCTGTTGCATTTAGGCGATGCTTATTGGTGTTAAGGGGCAAAAGTATGCCAAGAAAATATGCCCCACACCATGACACCACGAGCAGGCTGAACCGTTGCTACAAGGCAGATGAATCTTTTTCATCATGACCCTACCATCCGAATGTGGCAGCAGAAATCGAGACTCATTAGACCAACAACATTTTTCCAATCTTCTATTGTCCAGTTTTGGTGAGCCTGTGTAAATAGTAGCCTCGGTTTCCTGTTCTTAGCTGACAGGAGCAGTGCCCGGTGTAGTCTTCTACTGCTGTAGCCCATTTGCTTTAAGGTTTGATGTGTTGTGCATTCAGAGATGCTGTTCTGCATGCCTCAGCTGTATCACGTGGTTATTTGAGTTACTGTTGCCTTTCTATCAGCTTAAACCAGTCTTGACATTCTCCTCTGACCTGTGGCATCAAGAAAACATTTTCACACAGAGAATCCTGCTCACTGGGTATTTTCTCTTTTCTGAATCATTCTCTGTAAACTCTAGGTTGTGCCAGAAAATCCTAGTAGATCAGCAGTTTCTGAAAATACTCAGACCAGCTTGTGTGGCATCAACATCCATTCCAAGCTCAAAGTCACTTAAATCAGCTTTTGTCCCCGTTTTGATGCTCAGTTTGAACTTCAGCAGATCGTCTCGACCATGCGGCCTGTGAGTGAATGTGATCCATAATAAGCTTACTCAGCACTGTCATCGTAACACGGGCTCCAAGTTAAATCTAAGGGCAGTGAAGACAGTATAGAAGCAGGTAGAGATGTCAAGTACACCACACCCTCACAAACCACAAAACAATGATGAAACATAATACACATAATACAGCGTCTTTACAAACACAGCACTGCTGACATGTGTATGTTTTTGCATATCCTGAACCAAAAAGCTGTATCTTAAAAATAGTCCATCTCTGATTTAAAATAAAAAGATTAGATTCACAATACCTTGTTGTTACACAAAACTAAAGTAAACTCTCTCTTGCATCTTGTAAGCACACATACTCAACTGCAATCAGGTAGTTAATTTCTCACATGGCTTCTTTACCATCGCATTCATTTCCCAAGTGATGTGTGTCCATCTATCGTTTACTCTATTCAAGTCCCTCGACATATCATATCGCATAAGTAGTTTTATTATAGAGGATTGCGATTCTATTGACAACTGTACTGTTAACAGCACTTTTACATACTGCTTTACGCTTTGTTGCATATAGAGAGCTGTCGATGAGTTGAGAGTTGTTTCATGTGAGAAAACAATTGAACCTTTCTCAACTCCCACAGCTTTGAGTCTTGAGTGAGATCAGCTCATGTTGAATGGCTTCCTATTACTTCTGCTGTGTTTGAACCCCATGCATGATCAATGGGCTGCACCATCAGTCTACATGTTAAGCAGTGCCTTTCCGCAACATGATTATCCAGGAGCATTGCTGAAAGTCTAACCTGTTTATGTCTATACATGTTACAAATTCTTTTTCAAAAGAAAATTGCCTCTCAGTTTTAATCATGAGAAAAGTTGTAAGCATATTGCTTTATTTTTGGTCCCTGCCCTCACAGGCTGATACTGTACTATCATCCATCTTTGAGTTAAAGGCATGAAAGGAAATCTGAATTCACAGGATGTGTTCTTTGGCCAAAGTTATTAGATTATTGTTTTTCACAAGTGTGTTTTGAAAAGTTTCAAAATCAAACAAGAGATTTATCAAGTTGCCAACAGTGAGCTATTTTGATCTGGAGGATAAGTCACTGTTGGTTCAAACAGTCCCAGTTCGGCTGTGTTCCCTCTGGCAGGTCAGCCATTTGTGTTTTCTATTGGCTGGAGCTGTCACGAAGTCAATTCAAAGCAGCTGCAGACTGTCTGTGGCATATCTCTGGGCAACAAATGAACACCAAACATCATTGAGAGTTAATTTGCATCTTTTCAGAGGCTATGTGTGCTCCAGCTGATTGCCTCATAAGTGGCAGGGAGAGATTTTTTTTTTTTTTAACATCATGATGGGGACATCCCCAACATTGTGCCCATTGAATATGACAAAAAAAGGCAAACACTCCCAGGCTTTAGAAACCAGCTGAATACAAACCTAATCTGTGATTAAATGTACCCAGTCAATAAATGACCAGTCAATTTCCCTGTCCTCATCTATGAGTTCTGATCTGATTGAAATTCATATTTATACAGTTGAATGTAAGGTATACAGAAAAAAAGTCTGGATGTCTGAAAGGAGTAGACCTGAACCCTTTTTCATTGAAAGAAGCAAGTTTAGGTGTCTGATGTGTCTGTATTCCAGACACATCGGGAGAAAAATCCAGACAGGACCAGAACACGCTGGAGGGATTATATATCCATCTGGCCTGGGAACATCTCAGGGTCCACCAGTAGGAGCTAGAGAGAGTAGCAAGGAAAAGGGCATCTAGACTACTATGCTTAGGTTGGTACCAGCAGAACCTGGGCAAGTCCTCATCATTTGCAACACAGATGTTTCAATTAAAATCCTGGAGGACGAATTCTACTGTGTTGTCTTGGGGGTTATTCTTACAAAACACAAAAAATTCACCTAGTAACATTAGGACTGCAAACAGCCCATTGTCTCACACACTATTACCATTCACAGAATATCTGCTGTTATTATAGTGTAACCTCATAACAAGTCACATCTGTGGCCCCTAACCTTGACTGCCAAAAGACGGAAAGAAAGAAAGATGGATGGATGGCAAAGCATAAAATAACCTTACCAAAAACTAACCAACTGATTTAAACCTAATGCAGCTGATCCAATTACAAATTATCCCACCTAGAGATTTTTTTCTTTCGTCTCACTGGTTTCAAACAGCCTCAGGGTAACAAACACATCTGAGTTCCCGCTCAAACAGAACGGAGGCCAAACACAAGCCATCAGCCATCAGCCTCTGAAGAGGGCCTCACTTGGGTCTGTTTGAGCACAGAGCCCAGTGATGCATACTGCCAAAAAAACTCAAACTCCATTGTGGTCGAAATAATGGTGTGTGGTGGCATCTTGGCAGCTTTTGGGGGCTTTTTGGGCCAGATTGGTGCTGATTGCTTCTGCTAGATAATGACACACATCTCCCTAAAAATGCAATCATTTTTTCAATCATTTGAAGCAAAGTTGAGCAGAAACTGAAAGTGTGCCACTAAGTCATTAAACTAATGTGTTAACCACACAAAACCCTTAAATGCTGTGACGTCTCCCTGTAGAGAAAGATGCGCATCTCTTCAATGAGCACTCCACAACAAAATATTTGGCGATGTACTAAAGCAAAGTGTTTCCTCAGATGTGAGATGGTCGGCTCACTTAAGACCCTTCTGATACTGCAAAATTTCATTATAAATTTCATATCCTCTATGTGTCCTGGAAAAACAAGACATCTTAACAATGCAATTTTGCAAACTTCTGAACATAACCATGTTTGACTTTATACTGACGGTTGCCAATTATCGCTTTGTGTTTACAGAGGAAAGCTCACAACTACACACTGCAATTCACTAGCCTTAATATCAGCAGTTAGATACATGCTGTACAGAGAAGGATATCATTGAAAACAACATCAAAATGTCTCATTGCAATGTTAATGTGAGTAGTTAAAAGGATGAAACATGCATGCTGCACACAAGGTAAAGCTGAACTTATACTAACCTGCTTACATTCAAGGAAAAAAATGACTCGGATCTGCTCTCTTACATCCTCACTCTGTACAGCTCCACACTCTGTAAATGTGTCTTGCACTTCTACCTGTCCATATCATAGAAGGATAAGTGCACTGGAGTCAAACACTCTTTTCATCAGCACCGCTGCTACTAGTACCTATCTTTTCAAGGGGCAGCAGCCTCCATTTGTTGCTGTAAAGATCAAAATACTGAGATTGCCCCAGAAGGCAATTTAATTTAAAGTCAAGTTTGAAACCTGACTTCAGACCGCAGCCTATATGATAACCCATGTGATGTCGATAATAATGTAAGGCAAAAACAATGGCCCTGGCTTTGCCCTTGTTCGCTAAGCCAAAGCATAATGACAGCCATGGTCTCTGACATGACATACCTTTGTAAGTCAAGGGCAACTCATGACTATATTGCAGCTGTTCACTCACCCTTTCCATTCCAGGTAGTGGTGCGTGTGTGTGTGGTTCATATGTAATGTACCCCTTGAATTCTCTCTTCATCCCTTCTGGTCCATGTTGCACTTCACGCTATGACAGTTGTAACAACCCACTTACCCTTCCCAAAGTCATAGATGTTATGAGTCAGCAGACCAATGTCACTATGGGGGGGGGGCACAGGGACTGCAACAAGAGCATGCTAGCTGTTTTTAAAAGCATTGTGATCTATGCAAGGGCAACCTGCAAGGGTAGGAAACTGTAAGGTAAGCATGTCAATATTTGTCACGTGTGCCAATGCTGACAATGAATGTTTTGCATCCTTTATTTTTGTGACTATCTTGGGGCACAGAGTGATATCACTAGTGATGAAATTCACAGGTTTCAAATGTGTCTCAAGGTTTCTTTTCATTTTGAGCATATACATTAAAAAAATCACAAAAAAAAATCAGACATGCTAAATCTGCTGCATTCAACTCATTTTATCTATGTTTTTAATTTTGCTTGAGTTAAAGTAAAGCAGTTTATTACATAAATGAATCATTTGCACTCACAGATGTGTTTGAGATTCACTAGAGCCAAATAATATATTCAAACAAATTCTAGGCACAAGATATCTCATGGCTCCAGGGCTCTGGCACAGGACTTGGTATGGATCTACTTCTGACAGGATGCCCTTGTATTTGTGTGTGTGTGTGACTGTGTGTGTTTGTGACTGTGTGCATGTGGGTGGGCATGCATGTGCATACTGTGAGCCAAAGTAAAACCCAGAACAGATGCCCCGGTGTGCTGGACTCAGAGGTCTTTGAGGAGCTTTTATCTCAAAAGATCAAAGCATGTTATAGTTTCCCATGCTGTCAGTGACACTTGTAAATACAATACCATCCAGTTTTTGACATTTACCACATTACTCCTGGACTTTTCTGAAATCTCATATGTGGCTATGCATATAAGACTAATGTGGAGAAGTGGTCTTTACTTGATACAAATGTTGGTATTCATTTTTTGATAGAGAGTGTGGCTTCGACAACAAAAATACAATCAAAAAACTAAATTGTCTTAAAAATGCTATTTCAAGAAAAAGTTTAATGTGCTGCTTCCACAAAAATGATTGTTACCTGAACTGGGTCCAATCGTCAGAAAACAAGGTTTGTCGCTTTTCTTTAAAGTGAATTGAAGTGTGTCATAGGCAATTGTTATTACATGTCAATGGATAATATGTGAGTTGCTTAAACTGATTCATAGTGATGGAGAAGTCACAGCATTTGATTATAAACGCTATTAGTGATTACCAACCCATTATCTGTATGTATCTGTAGATCAAGTGTCAATAACTAACCACCAAGGAGATAAGACAAACCTCTTTTAGTTTCAACACTATTTTAAAATTATGTCAAGACAATCTGTGAACCAAAAACACCTGATAGAAAAATGTATACATTCAATATAAAAACTTTTAAAGGTGCATGCAAACACATTGTGATTCAGATCTCACAGTTGAGCCAGTTATGCGGCCAAAGCTGCCAAGTCCAAGCTGGTAGATAAGAGTGAACTTGGTTGTGACTCTTCAGGAAATGAAGAAAGGAAGAAAAAACAGGAGAAATTAATACTTACACTCACTTCACGCGGATGTTAAAGGGGCTATTTGTACATGTTCTCTGCTGCCGAACGTAATTTCTTGCAGGTGGTGGTGACAGCAGATTATAATAAGGCCTCTGGCAGCTCTACGTCTTCAGGCCAGATCAGAGGTTGCAGTGAGTCAAAATCACAAGATGGACCAGAGCTAGCTGGTTAGCATCCTAACTTCAGTTGAAGAAAAGATGTGATAGAGCCAACAGTTACCACTGTTTTTGGTGAGTGACTGAAGTTTAATGCTGAACTTGCAATGTTTCTTCTAGACTGGTAAGTAAACAGCCATTAATGCTAACGTAGCAATAGCAAAACTTACAAAGAGCACCTTTAAAAGCTGGTAGTTTCATCCTCTGGAGAGATTCAGCCCTGAAATTATGTCCATTCCTTCCATCACACCAAAAAAATTGAATAAAATCTTAAAGTGAAATGCTTCAAACCATGACTGCACCATAGTCAAATTCTCTGTCACTAACTTTAGTGCAATTGCTCTCATATCAAAACATAGCTAAATATATGTTTGTTTTATTGCTGCGTTCCTCCAACACCTGTCTGGTATTATGTGTAGTCCATGTGCATTTGTGAGGTTTTGTCTAGCAGAGCCTCCACTCATCTGTTCACTTGTTGAAGCTTCCCTCAGCAAGATTTATCTGGGGAAGTAAGACCATCACCGTTTTCCTAGAAATCATATAGTGAATTAAGGCCCATGACATATTTACCACCTCGACTGCTGAAGAGTTTTATCGTTGTTTCCTGTCAGACATTTTTAAGCGCAGGTGTGTCTTGATTTTGCACCCTCTCACTGAAACCTTGATGTGCAGCATCTATGTAGGCGTATAATTGAAAGGAAAGCAGGCTAAAGCCCCCTTACCCTTCACACAGCTGATTGCATTGTAGAAAATGCAAAATGATCGCCATGAAAAGGATATAAACATCCTTGAATTTGATTGTGATAAGAAGCAGTCAGCTAAACATCAACCATGTTTCCAGAAAGCCTCTGCATCAGCATTAATATGATAGATGTTTTCCAGACCTTTAGCCAGAGCTGTAAAACCATTTTAATCAGAGCTGCTCAGGGGGTGATTTAAGAGCACGGGGGATTTCTCAGACCAAATAACAGCGTAGTTGCTTTTGTGAAACTGAAGAACTGATGCAGCATGAGTCAAGCCCTCTTAAAGACAGCTGCCGCTGTGAGTGAGACGACATCATTCAGGCACTATGATTAGAAATCGCCTGAGATACTTTATAGATATTTCATTTATTCAGGTTGAGATTTTCCAAAGTAGTCAAACACCTGCCTAATTCTGTACTTGCAGCATCGGTTGGAGGTAGTGGTGTTAATATTTTCTCATATTTCAATCTATACACACACACACACACACACACACACACACTTGTGTAACACTGTTACTGCATAGACATAAAAAGCCTGGCACCTAATTTCATTTTTGATGTATTAAACACTAAAAGCAGAGAAGCAATAAGTTGACACTCACTCCAGAGGCGGGGAACAGATGTCACAGCGAGTACAGCTTGAAAAGGAACGGACTGAAAAAGACTGAGGAGGTGACGGGCAGTGTCATGGGTGATTTTCTGCTGAGCAGGTGGACGAACGTACGGTACATTTTAAAAGATTTAACAGATATAAAACAGATAAAATGAGGCTTGTAAGATATAAATGAACTCTCGCAAACTGCTACGCAATTATTTCATTTTGTCTATTCATGAAAAAAACACGATTGAGCTGTTTACACGTAAATTAGAGGGAGGGTTTGTTAACGTTTTACTGCCATTTTCCATTATTGTCCCTGCCTCCATTATTCATATAATTCATCCATTATTATTAGTGACATAAAAACTATCAGATGTGTTTAGAAATGCAGAAACCTGGTTACACCATTGTATTGTGAATGTCCATCTTTAGGCTGCCAAAAGAATTAAATAACAGGATCCACTTACACCTGCATCACTGCATAAAGTTGGTTATACACAGTAGGATACCACCAAATATGTCCATATCTTTCATATCATACAAATGTACTCCTTGAAAAATTCTTAAGTTTCATCTGACAGCAGTAAAGTGTAAACAGAGGAGGACGGTGTTGTATGACGGCAGCAGAGACAGTGAAATGAGGATTGAAGGACAAACAACAATCAAGTGCTTTGAACAGCAGAACACACAAATCGAACCATATGCTTCTCTTTGTTAGAACAGCCCAGTTTCCCTGGGAATTATGTCTGTGTTGGATGATTCAACAGCACACAGTTTGTGTCCAATGCCAACGTTCAGTGCCAGTGCAGGAAGCACCTTTATGCAGTGGGGCGGAAAGCGAGGGTGTAGAGGTAACGGGGGGTGGAGGGGTGAGAAGAACGCCCAGCTGTCGTGGCAGAATAGATGGAGCTGGTGTCCCATGAGAAACCAACGGCTCACCTTTGCTTTTATACACTTTCAGCTGGTGTGTGTGTGTGTGAGAGAGAGATAACTAATAAGAAAGCAAAGCACAAAGACTGGAAACAGAATAAGCTTAAGGCTGTATCCAAAGGTTGGAAGATGCATCGACCAGCACCAGAAAAGCTAATTAACAAGTTGTTTGTCCTGTTTAATCTGTCCAAAAATGGAAGTGAAAAAAGGACCATTAGCCCTTTTACAGGACTCGTCAGACTGTTTCTTGGCCAGGACAAGTTAATGGTTACCTGGCAACCAATCCTGGCAAGAAAACATTGTTCGGTACGTAGCCCTATAACAAGAAGTTGTTTTAATACAGACAAATGAGATATAATGCTTTAATTAATGATCTTAATGAGTTGCTGGAATCTGCTGACTGCTGTGCAGACATGACCGTGATATCAATCTTCTCATTTAACTCTCAGCAAGAATGAAGAATAAAAATGAATATTGCTATAACCACACTGTAGTTGACATGTGTTGGTAAGTGGAGAGTGAAATTCACAATTAATAATAAGAAAAAAAAAACAAAAAAAAAAAACATAATTCAGTCCTCTGGTAGAAGCCGAGTGGGTTGGTTATACCTAATATATTAACCAGCCCAAACAATGGGGCTGGTTACTGTGTTTGTTCTGTGTGTGTGTGTGTGTGTGTTTGTGTCATCATGGCAAAATATGGTGCTGGAGACACCTGCTATAACAGGAACTAACACAGGGGCCAGGTTGGGTACTTTGGCAAGTGTTTATATGTCTGTCTGCTTCACTTACATAAACCTAGGCCAGTGCTGTTTAAGTAACAATATTAATAATTGCTAGAACACACTTTGTTTCATTGTTATCTCTCATGGTTATGTGAATAATTGCTTCGACAAACTAAAGCTTCTCTTTGTAAGTAGGAAACTGCCATCACAGACTTATATCAGCATTTGACTGTGAACATGAGCTGCGATTATGAGCTCTATGAACTAACTTGATAAACTGACTAATGAGCAACACACTGACTGCAGCTTGCTGAGTTTCCCCTATTCTGCCAATCACACACACTAACTATGCACAGACTGGCTGGAGAAAATTTTGAATTCTGTTCCTCATCCACGCTGCCCTGCTGCTCTGCAATCTACTGCTGTGTGTGTGCGGCTGCATCATATGGATTCTGCTATTTATCGCTCACCAGCCAACACGTTAAATGTGACCTGCCCAGCCCCCTTTTATGCACTGCAGCTGGATATAATTTATTTCCTCCAGCATCGCACATACAACTCTGTAAGGTACTGAATAGCATATTAATCAATGGATGAAACCAAATTATGCTGCCATGCTTCTTTTTCCAGAAACCGGTAACGTTAACATAGTATCTCTCTCCCGTAGACTGTGATGGACGGAGACTCTGCGAGGGTCACTTATAGGTTTCTGAAGGGTGGTTTTGAAGCTCAGGGTGGCCTGCTCCTCCATCGCATGTGGAGACCAGACTTTGGTGCATGTCAATTTGTGGCAAGCACGCACTGACCCACCTGTCAATCAAAGCAGCACACTTTCAATTATGCAGAACTTTATGCCTTTATCAAATTTTGATGGGGGAGTTATATAAAAAAAAAAAAAACACACACACACACACATACACACACACACACACACACACAAAGGAGAAAATTAGCTGTAAAGACCAAAAATGTTTTTTTGTTCTAGCCTGTAAACATGTTTATTTCTGCTATAAAGTTGTATATTTTAATATGAGAGTCTATGGGGATTATATAGGGAGTCAGCCTAAAACGACCGTTTTTGGCACTTCGGTGTCTGTGTCTTCAGTTTTTAGCCCTTGAGGTCTCTCTATAATACTCAGTACATCTTTGGTCCAGTGAAACTTCCACCTGTATAGTAGCATTAAGGGTGAAGATGGATGCAGTTACAGTATTAGTGTGTATGGTTGTTAAAAAGCCCAGCTCACTGCACACAAGTAACAAATTAAACCATATCTCTAATGTATTAATGGACATAATGTATCATCTGCTTTAGCAGTGAATCATCTGCTATACTTCCACTGCTTCCCCTGATTGCCATCGTCTGCTGTCCATCACACACACACACACAAACACACACGGACACACACACCTCTTACATAATGTGTTAGGTAACAAGCACTGCCAGGCTTTTTTTTCATTATTGGACTCAGCCAGTAACCAAATCACTCAGTCACTGTTATCTACTTATTAAAAATAATGGCTTCTTTTGTCCACAAAATGCAGCGTCCTGTTATCTGGATCACTTTGTAAGTCTCTCATTCTTTTCACTGAGGACCAGCGAATCACTCAAGCAGAGCATGATGGTATTTTGTCATAGACCCATAATGTGTCACTTATCACTGACCAAAACAATAATCTGAATTGAACTCAGTTGTATTTACATATCGCCAAATCATAACATACATTATCTCAAGGCTATTTACAGAGTAAGGTCAAGATTGTATAAAATTATATAGACAAACCCAAGAGCTCTCACCTGGCCAAGCACAGTGAGGAAACACATTTTCAATCCTTTTTGAAATTTGTTTGTTGTTGAAACAGTTCGGTCCTGCTGTTTAAGTCAGGCTTGTTTTTAAGTTCATTCTTTGTTTAAACCTACCTCATATATTTCAGAGATGGAGTTCTGAGATATTCCCAAGCTCATACCAAGTATTTCCTGCGGCAAAAGTGCAGATGTAAGAAATGGAGCTCACTTTTTGGGTCTTTCACTGTATGTGGACACACGTGGATGAGAGTTGTGTGAAAGCTGTCTGTGTGCAAACTTCCCAGAAAAACTGCAAACATTTTTTTTTTTTTGTGGATCTCCAATTCAAATTTTACTTGAATTCTGCTCAGCTTTTGGCTGCTAGCTGACAGAGAGCTGTAGTTTTTTCCGTGTGAAGTGTTGTTTTTATTGTCATAATTTACTGCTGGGTTTGTCATATATATATATATATATAAAATAATTTTTTTACACACAGATCCAGACTTATATATGTCCAAATATATGAATAACTTTCTTTCAATCAAACCTTGTCAATGTAAATTAATTAGACCAAATGGAGCAATAAGGACGACATTTACAGTTTAAATTCACATTTTTTACATATGTGTGCATATGTTTTTATGAGTATATTTAACACAGTCTCCTCCAAAGATGAGGTAGTGGGGTATTTTTTACCGCTTTAGCAACAGGGGAGGCAAAAAAGACAAGAATGAGACTCTGACTTTGTGATGAACTAAATTTACCCCCATCATGGCAAATTAACTTATGGTGTTAGGTTGAATTATACATATTTTACTGTCAATAAGAATTAATAACTCAAATAAGCTGCAGTCCTTAAGTACTGGCATGTGTATCTGACTCTGTGTCCACATGAAAGATCAAAGAGCGCTGACAGGTGGTCATTATATCCATGATTTGTTTTTGTCTGTGCACATACCATATTGTACGAAGTCATCGGATCATCTGCAGCATGTGAGCTGAAGGGTCTGAATACTGACTCCAGCTGGTTGAACTCCAGCTGTCTAAACATGATGTCACGCGCCTAAGCTCTGGCGTTAATGCTCAGAAACTTTCACCAAACTCCTACCCACGAACCCTGTTACTATGTATGAAGTCAGACTTGAGGCTGTGGAGGCATTTACAGTTAAACAGTAACTGTAAATGTATGAGTCCAACATCACCCAAAACCTTCTCCAGGCAGGGTCACGGGGCTGGAGCTAATCCCAGGCGACACAGGGCAAAGGTGAGGTACATCCTGGACATGTTGGCAGTCTGATACAGGGCCGACATATAGAGACAAACAACCAGTCACGTTCACACATACGGGCTTTTTAGAGCCCTGGCCCACACAGGCACAGGGAGAACATGCAAACTCCACACAGAAAGGCCTCAGGCCCAGGGTTCGAACCCATGGAGCTCTAATGCAGAATAATTTAAGGTATTTCAGGCTTGGGCTACACAGACAATCTTTTTAGGTGGATACATTCATTGTTGGTTCAGTCTTTACATGGGATTTGTTAATAAAAATATTGCTTTATCCTTTAAGACTGTAAAACCTCTCTGTCCTTAGCATATTAGGAATTAATGAAACTTGCGTTTAAGATTGTTTCATCCACGATTTTAGTTAATCTCCCTTCAATCCAAGCCAGCATAGGACAGTCCAAATATGACAAATCCTCCAAAAAACGGAGGTGGATAATTATATAGGCACGCGACTGGGACTGACCTGCAGACAGTCAAAGACAGTATAAAAGACATGTGTAGCTGCTCAGACAAATACATACAGGAATGGTCTCATTATGTTTCCCTCCCTCAACACCTGTTGGCAGGAACAGTGTGTGCAAAACACAAAGTTTCATATTCATGTGCTGTGCAAGCATCAAGGAACACAATATATGCAGATGTTATCATTTGTGTGGCAGAGGCACAGAGTGAGTGGAATTGGTAATACACTCATTAGAAAGCGGGTGGCAGAAATCTCATTAGTTTTGACCATTTCATAATTAGACAGGGGATTTATTATTAATCACACTATTAAGCATGGAAAGGCTCAGTCTTGTCCCATGCCCCTTCCCACTCCTAATCCCACTGCTCCTGTTCACATGGGCTTGATTGACATTGCCAGAGGTGTGACTGTATGAAAATGAGACCTCACCTGCTCGACCTCAGCACAGGTGGAATAATAAATGGACACTACATGCATGGAAATCCAACTGCCTCTACATTGCCAATGCCAAAGGGGTAGACTTGACGCCTACAGATGCTACAGGAAGTTTACCTGGAGGTTACCAGCTGTTGAGAACCGGGTTTCACCTCAGTCACCATATTTCTAACATGCACAAGCTCTGTTTTAGGTCTTTACCAAGAAGACTGTTATCCAGTTACACCACATTATGAATTAATCCGCCTCAACTGTCTGACCCAGAAACTTCTCCCCACTGTGCCAACGTGCATGCTGCTTTCTGACCTCCGTCATTTGTTGTAGCAGTGACCCTCATTAACCTGAAGTGGCCTTTCAGGTGCAGGGTTGGAACAACTCAGGGTCATTTGTTTTAAACATCCAACTATAATTGTGCCAGGCTTCTAGGTTGGGAATACGTCCTCATACACAGTCACTTTCTCACTAAATATTTCTTTCCAGTTTTGCTTTCTCTCTTTACTGCTTACGTCAACATTTGTTCATGAATTGCTGCATTAACAGATGAGTCAAAGAAAAAAATGTGTCGCGCGACCTCTCATCGTAAACTTCCGTTGGCTTTGGTTACTGCGTGTCTCAGCCAAAGTGATTCTTGTTACATTTGCACGCTCAGACCAATAGATTTGACACTGTGTGAGGATTTAGCGCCGCTTAACCTCACTGCTCTGCTTTCTAAGTAACTCTTGCAGCCAGACAGATGAAATGTTGATGTGGTGCGTGGTCCTAGAAAGATTTAAGTGTGTTTAATGTCTTGAGAAAGGGCCCGATTTGATTATCAGTCCCACTCTTCTGTCAGGTTGTGTGCACTTCCTCCATTTTCTCTCTTTAATGCAAAGCTCTGCACTGAAATGTACATTAATTTCAGCTTCATTCAGGTCAGGGGTTGTTTTGTTGTTGTTGTTGTTTTTTGCTGCAATGTTTACCAAAGCAAATGTCAAAGCCTCTGCCTGACTGGGGCTTGTAAATCGGATGCGTCATCAGCACCATCCAGACAATAAACTTTTCATTGAAAACATATTGAAAACGATGTATGTGTGTGACTGGACAGAATGGATCAGTGTGACTGGGTCTGTTGACATGAATGGATCCCTGTTCTGCAGTGCTTCAGAAAGTTTCACAGTAAATCAGCTTTCCTTTTGTGTGTGTGTGTGTGTGTGTGGTCTTTATGTATGAGAGGCAGGAATTTTATTTTCTTCGTTTAGAGTCCCTTTTTTCGGTTCCAGCAATATGAAAATCGATATCCAAGCGCTTTTTGGGCAATAAAAAGGCTTTAAAACATCAATAATACAAACAGTGAAAACTGGATTTTAAAAAAAAAATGCTTAATGTTAATTTATATACTTTAGAGGAGAATCAGTAACTCATTTTCCTTCTTTCTCTGAATTTCCAGAAGCATTTTCTGAACTGTGCTCACCACAACAGGATGTTGTATAGAATAAAAAATACGATGAACAGCTCTTTGTTATAGCAGGAAAACACAACATTTTCCCTTGCAGCATTAAATCCAAACCTAAATCATTTCAACTGATCTATATCTCTTGTTTTTGTTGATTTTTTTTTCTCCGTTTTCTCTGTTTCTTTCTTTTTTTTTTTTTGTGGGACTTCCTCATTAAAGAGTCAATCCGCCGCAGTTGTTGAATTATTATTAGCTGGTGCTCTGATCACTTTGGATGATTTTCAAGTGTTTTGTTGTTGTTTGTGTCGGGTTTTCACTGTATATTAAAGGACCTCACGTAACATATTGTGTTCAAGTGCTGACAGCATTTCAATGTCAGAAGGGCTCCTGTGCTGTATGTACTGAACTTTGTACAGTGTTTTTAACGCCGGGCTGTGTGAGCATGTCATGTGATTTGGATGATACATGAGATGCTTTTTTCCCCATAAATATAAATACACAAACCATCCTGAATGCCCTCAATGATTTCCTTCATTATGCACATCTCCTCAGATGCACAGGGACATTTTGGCTGAGCTACAAAGTTGGCATCAAGGAAAAATCGTAAAACAGAAGGTGCAATAAAGGCTTACAGACAGATTCTTCAAGTAGACCATGACTCTCCGGTGCCAGCTCCTCTTTCTTCTACTCTAGACAAAGTATTCATTCATACTGCCATTAAGTATAACATGCCTCCAATCCAGATAGGCCAAAATAGAAAGCATAAAAAGAGAAGAGGTATCAGGTGTCATATGATCACAATGTCCCTGGGTCGTATCCAGATGGGCACCCACCTCCATATCATAACTGTGGCTGTTTTTACAGGGTTCACATGGATCAGAACAGACACATTCATTCATAAAAAGAAAAACCTCGTCTAAGGTGGGGAGCAACAACAACAACAACAAAAACAATTATTAAAACGTGTGCATTTTAATGGAAACATGAATGATCATATTTACTCAACACTAACTTAATTTTCTTGTAGTTATTGGCAAGGATGTCTGCTCATCCATTACATTCTCAAAAACCAAAACACCCATCAGAGCTTCAGCTTCTTTCAGCCACTTTTATTTCAGGTAGTATTTCATCGAACTAATTTGAATTGCTTACTTAAAGCAACATGGCATTTGCATCTTAGAAAGATTATCACAGGAAGAGCTCATTTTCACTGATTTATTTATATACTTAAGGGCTCAGTGGAAGCCTGAAATGAAGTAAACCTAAATTAGATGAAGAGCCATCAGTGGTTAAGCCCCCTCATCACTTGATTGAGGAAGCATAATCTAGCTTAGTGTTCGGTCGGACCATCCTCCTCCTACAGATGCACGCACATGCACACATATGCGCTCTCTCTCACACAATAGACCACACACACACTCCCACTATGCAGAGCCGTCTGACGGGGATTAGTGTTTGAAAGGCCGAGGCGTGGGAACCATCTCCTCTCCCAGTGTTTTTGCACTGAAATAGGGTGTCCTGAGGGAAATGACATCAGTACAGTTCAAAGAACAATCCGTTTTAAAACAAAAGGGTGTCCAGCTCGGGGGCTTGAAGCAGGTTGGTCCTCAGGCAGTGAGGGCTGGTGGTGCACGGGGTCTTCACTGATGAGTACAACATGAAGTATTCAAAGAGTTTCAAATGGCCATGTGTGAACTCTTCCTAATCAATGACAAAGTTACATTACATCTGCATGGGCAGTTTAGGCCAATGTTAGTCTGTTAGTATTGGTCTATTTGTTGTTGCCACCCGAATTATATGTCCCCAAAAATGGAATTATAAAAAAATATAAATCTATAAATTTTTCTTTCTCATATCAGTGCCGTAAACCAAAAAGAAGAACTTGACTGGAGGATCAAAAAGTATAGCTGAATAGAAACAGGAAGAATTAAAAGGAAAGAGAATAAAGACAAAAATGGATGTTCTCCCTCCTTTCAATTCTGTCCAGATGGTTTGATAGTTACCATTAAAATTAAACAGTACTCTGTCAGCACGTTATTTGGCCTCCATTTTGTTATTGGGTCCCATTTGGCTGTTAGATTTTGAAGTGGGCTTTGAGTTGGAAAAAGGTTGTAACCCACTGGTTTAGAGTAAATTAGATCATCCTACGATCAGGAAAGCTGTACAGCATATATAGAAAAAGAAGCTGCTGATCCATGAAAGTAAGTAAACAACAATAAATGGTGAACATACACAGTGTTTGCATTGCAAATGGTATTTTCAAACAAGCCACAAACAACAGCTTCCTGAGGCTACACGCAGCCACATCACTGTGCACATGTGCACAGTAATAACATTACATGCCTATTGTCAGCAGGTATAATGTTTTACATATTAACTATATTATCTTAGTGTATAGCGAAGTAGCATTTTGCCAATTAGCACTAACCACAAAGTGCAGTGAGGGTGGAGGGTAAGGTCATTAGTTTTGCAGGTGTTTGTTCATAAACTAATATTGTCAGAGGAAGTTATTACATTTCATGTTGAGTGAAACACAAAGTTTCACGTCAATCTATCGAACAGATGTTTTTAGACAAAAGTGTATTGCTAATCTTAGAATCCTAAAGTAATAATTAACATAAATATTATACCCACCCATAAATACGTCAATACAACCTTATTTCTACTTATATATTAATTATAACCTTTACGGTTCCTGTCCTACTTTTATTTTCTTTCTTCTAATTTCCATCTTTCCTGATCACAAAGCTAGAGACAGTTCTTTTGTCAGGTGACCTTTCACCTGCATCTGAGCCACAAATAGAATATTAGCTTCATGTCCAGTGCAGACGCAGGTCCTCATCACATTCGGTCCACTTAGTAGTTCACACTAGTACGAACATCATACCGGCAGAATGTCCCCTTGCTCAGTGCAGAAATAATCACAAAAGCAATTTATTGTTCTTTTTAGAGGCAATCTCACATTGAAGCTCGACCCCCCTGTTGTCCCAGCAGGGTTGCCAGGTTTGTCTGTCATGAACATGCTACTCTTTGACATGTCACTTAAATGAGGCAGCTCCCGGATCTACTTCTGTGCTGAGTGGGTGCACGGAGAAAGGAATTGATATCGATCTCCTCGAGTGATTGAGGATTTGTCAGCAAACAAGTACATTTCCCACATCTGACTTTTCCTGTAACTGCTGAGACACCTACAATCCAATTGTACTTACTGTTATTGGTGAGAGCATGTCACAAATGAAAGTTGTCTGTGACCCCTCTGGTCACCTCCATCTTCTCCTCCATCATTGCTACATCAACCTGCCATCCCCAAATCTAGTCCTCTGATTTGAAAACATCTCCCGCTTATGTTTCTCTCCTCAGCTGCCTCCACCTGCTTCTCTCTTTCTCCAGAGGATTTTGTGACCTACTTGGAGAAGAAGGTCTTCAAGGCCACCTATCTCTGCTATAACTGCACACAACCTCCTCCTTTAACCCCACCAACTTTGACTTGATGGATATTCTGCTACTGTCCCCCATCCGGGGCTCGGTCTGTTCTCTCCGGCCTCTGTGCTCCTAAGAAAGGTGCATGTGTTTCTCCCACTGTTCCCAGTTTGTTGCCAAATGTACTGATCCAACATGGCAAGCACAAGCTGTGATACATCTTCCCACACAGTTCAGTAAGTAAATAAAAAAAACCCAAACACCTTTCTGGATGCATAACATCTTGTGAATTTAACAAACCTTTGCTTTTTCTCATTTCTGTAGCCACAGATGTCTTTTTTTTTCAGGTCACTTGGGCTTTGATCCATTTTACCTTTACCTTTATTAAAGGAAGTAGAATGAAACCCTAAAGGTAACCTCAGCCTTAAGTACTGCAAAACTGCTGAACAGCAAAGTAATGTTCTTAATCAATAACCACTACCAGTGCAGTTCTCTTTGGCTTTGACATCAATTTCTTACGGCAGCTCTTGTTTACCTTTGGAAAGTTATTTCAACAAAGAAAAAAGAGAGCCCTAACAAAGAACAGCTTCAGGATAATGCCTTTAAGCTCCTTTCAATCTCAGCTTGTCACTTAGGAACGAGCCGAGGAAGGAAATGTGAGGAGGAGGAGGAGGAGAGAGTGGAAACTGGGACAGGGACACAGGAGAGAACAGATCAAGACGGATATGCCACTAAAAACAAAAATCTTTCCAATCTAGCAAAAGGTATTTGTCTGTTTTGAGTCACTCTGCCAGTGTCAGGAAGACAGTGGAGAAAGAAAGGGAAAGCCTCTCTCAAGTGTGACCTATTGATTGTGCCTCTCGGCGCATCCCTGGGTGGAGCTTAAATGACCAGTTTAGGCAGAGCGGGAGGACAAGTGCAGAGAGACGGAGGATTTACCTATGGCAGACAGATAGTCGCTGGGGAAAACGTGACAACAGCCATGACTTGCAATTACGGTGGTAGCCAGTCAGAGGAGTCCAAAGCTCTGAAGGGTGCTCAGGGCGGAGGAAGAGGATGAGCGTGCTTCCTCTGGTCCACGGGCAGACAGCACAGCAGCAAGCTGACAGACATTTACAGGATGTAACTGCGGAAGAGAGATTTTCCCATGTGGTGCTGCACATCTGCCGTCAGCCTCATTAGTGTTAATGACATGTATGTGTGCATCAGTATTTGTGCTGCTCCGTGATATATTAATATACATATTAGATTCTCAGATTACCTTTATCATTATGACAGTAAAGGTTACAGTTTTTCATCAGATAACACTGAATACTAATTAGTATTGCTACAGGATCGATTATTGTTGGTTTATTGCTCCAATTTCTCACCAACTCTGAAGTTTTCAGTTAGTTTTAATACTGATAATAGGAAGAAAGTAGAAGTGTGTGACTTAAATAGCTATAGACGTGTACAAAGTGATTAATTAGATTTAAAAAAAAAAAAAAAGGTGTGGAGGGGGAATTAAATGTGACAATTAAATGAACTATAATGCACTATAAGGTTGTAGATACAACATAAGAGTTTCTTTTATCAATTCATGCTAAGAGACTTTCTATCTTTCTTTATGTATTTTGTTCAATTTAAGAAAAATAAATAAATTAGTAAAGTTGTGCTTGAAGTTGAATAGAGCTGTGCAGTAATTTAGAGTGATTGGTTTAATGTAAAGCAGTTGGACAATTACACAATTTTAAAAATCCATTTGTTCGTTTTTTCATATCTGCTCCATCACGCATATATATTTCCTTCATTAATGTTTAGATTTTCAATTTCACCTACTGCTTGACTAAAATTGATGGATGTTCTTAAATGCATCTCTATTTTTGATCCGGCATGAGTCTGCCATCTAGCAGACTGAGAGATAATCATCAGATAATAGCAGCCCAGTCTGAAATTATATCCCCATCATTTCCCAATAATATATATTATTGGAGGCTGATTCGTCATCATATGCCCAGCTCCTAAATGGAAAAGTGATTCAACCTCGCTACAATATAAGGAGAATATAGCTTCTCTCTCTAAACTGTTCATATTTCAGGTAGATTCACAGATGGTCATATCAGACCAGCATCACCTCTCGCCTTATCATCTCTCTGACATCATGTAAGCCATGTCATATTACCATTATCAGTTATTACAATGTTTTAAAGGTGCAGATTGTAGAACCTAAAATTTAATGTATTTTTATATATATATAAAGAAGGTCCACATGCTCTAGAAATACTGTCTATCTAATACTATCTAAATGCTCAGTTCACGGTGAAATGTGTACAACCTGTATTCAGAAACTCTGCATTAAAATGAGCCATTATGACTGCCACGATTTTGTGACATCACAACGAAACAGTCACTACCCTCAGCTATACAAGCACAGTCTACCTGGACCCATTGTCCAACCCTGCAGGATTTTGCTTCTCCAAGTGTTCACCTGAAATCTGCTAGATTTTCATTCAATCCCTGACCAGTGTATTGTTTGGTGTTGTCAACCACATTTTCAGCCTTTACAATTTTCACACCTCTAAAACCTTTTAACCGCTCTTAACCAATTTTCCCATACTTACAGCCACTGCTGGTAGACATCCCTTCCATGCACTCACCTTAATGACAGTGCCGCTTTTTCATCTGCAGTCCCACTCAATCCCTTTCCACATCCACTTTCCAAATCTCCACATGGTCTGCCAGAAGAGTAGACAGCTCCTTCCCCTTCAGCCCGATCACCCACCTCTCTAATGTCCCTGACAGTTTCTGGGTTGTAGCCTGGGAACTAGGCTCGAAGCTCCAATGTTTACCTCCACTTAAAATCCAGTCGTAGCATTTTAGTCCAAATTAGTCCAATCTACAGTTTATATTATGTACATGGATTTCAAAAAGTATAGGGGCCTTAAATTGCACATAGAAACAATGGCCAATTGAGAAAATAAGATTATAGTTGTAATTAACTAGAATTGTTCTTTAAGAAAGTGTTACTTTATGTACTGCACCTCACTCACTCATAAGATATCCTTACTGTGTTCTGCAGTTTGACTGCAGGTTACGATGCAACTACATCTAATCACCCTGGGAACATGCAAGTGTCACGTACGACAGTTAATACAGGGATGCATACATCCCTGTATTAACTGTCTTAGAAGTGAAAAGACGAAGAGGTGAGTGGACAGTAGATGATTTTGAGGGTCAGTCTATTCCCCTCTTAATAACCTGTGTCAGACTTCATATCAGATACAGTGTCATGAGCTCATCTTCTCCACTCTGGCTCATAAAGATACTCCATGAAACCTTACCAATTCCACTTAGTTAAACACTCCCCCTCGTCGAAGAGTGTGTATTTTAAATCCCAGAAGCAACCGTGACATTTATATGGTAACTGCAATTACTGAGTTATTTCACCACAGGCGGAACTGGTGGAAGAAGAGATAACGTGACATGAGCTAAGATCGTCTCAGCCCTTAGATGCTTTTGGGAAGAAGGGACCAGGGCAGCACAGGGACGGTGTCAGAGCCAGACAAGTGGGTGTGAAAGGCTGGTATGGCTTCCTTTACTACCTTGTGCACCAAATAAACAAGGATAATACATTTGAGCAGCTGTGAAACTGTGAAAAGACTTGGCTACCTGTCGAGTTAGTAAGTATCAACAGAAAAGATCTACATGAAACCGTTTTACTCTGTCTTTTAAACTCCATAGGTGCCAATAAATAATTGTTTGCTCATCCCAACTTTTGGATAAATGTGTGACCACTTTTTGTTCATTTCCAGCAACTTCAAAGACATTTTATGTGCCAATTTGTGCAAAAGAAATTGTAATAATTACTATATTCGATTTTGTAATGTGGACTGGACAGAAGGACAGTAAAGCAGAGCAGCATTAGGTAGAACTGTTGGCATGGGAACAGTTGCCCCCACTTTGCCTCAAGGGGAAACTTCCGCCCACAACCCAAATGCAATCTGGAAGGTGAACCGAGTGTGTATTGGTACGCTAATTTTGTGAGAGTATGTGACATTGTTTTGAGTATTTATGTGAAAATATTAAACTTTGTAAACCTACAAAGCCTCAGACTGACGATGTTTGAGCTTGGACGAGCTGCCACATTGCAGTAACATGGGATTCCTGTTTGGAAAAATACTCTTTTAGTTTATTTACTGTTTACAGTCATAATTCCAGCTCCTGCACCTCATAGACACCAGGAGACTTGTTAACTGTTCTTATGTTTGAGTGCCTTGGTTCACCTTTGTGCAGAGTTTATTTACATAAACTGTCTGTCACTTGTGAATGTAAAAATACAAATGTTGCAAGTTTATGCATCGCACACTGAGAATCCTAATATGTGGACTGTGTGCATAATTTTAGTCCCCAGGACAAGTGTGCTTGTCTGCTCTAATTACAGACAGCTAAGTGGAGTTGCTTCAAGTACAGTTGAATAATGCTGCAAGTTTCACTAGTCTTAAATCACTTGATTTAAATTAAATCACGTATGAGGTACAATCTTTGCAATGTTGATAGTTTTAATGTTTTTTTTTCTCATAATAATTGTCAGAAAACTGTACTTGTGCACCTCAAGGATACTGGGAAAGCACACAGAGAGATAATCAGGGTGTGGTCTAGTTCCTGGGACCCACAATAGGAGTGTACTGGCAGCACTGGACCTCTGTTGCTATGGAGACAGTATAAAACATGCAGTTAAGTTCGTGGAACAATCAGGGGTGAAAGAGACAGCACTGAATATTGCTCTCAACTTTGATTTGTTGACCCATCCCTAACTTTCTAACAGAGACTTTGTCAACTCATACAAGTCACTCAACTTCCTCCTTTGCTCCTGTTATAATTATTCCAACCACTAGAGGTCGCCTAACTTTAAAACAGAGTAATAACCTGCTTGCACAAATGACCGGTGGGTTTGTTTTACTTTTATCTGTGACCAACTGCTGTGGGGAAAACACACATATTTCTCTTTCCAATTAGAAAACCCATTTCATATCTGCATTTGGACAGAGTTTGTATTCCTTCCCAGAAATGCAGTGAACAACTGAGAACACAAGTATGAGATGGAAGTATTTATGCAAATGGTTGGTGATGTATATGAAATTGTTCTCAACGAATTCATAGGGCTGAGAAATGCATTGACGTAAATGTGCGAGTGCAGGCATCCTCTCTGCTCGTGTTTCAGCATGCTTGTATTCATACCAATGAATACTTGCTCATACCAATTTCCATACTGATTGTGGTTATCTTTGTGTATTATTACACGGAGGACCATCTCACATATTTCTGATTATTTTCCCAGTGGTGAAAAAGAAGCCACATTATAAAGGCTGAAGTTCTTTTAACATGCTTTTCAATGGTACGATTTGATGCAGGCTGAGAATAATGTCACATATATATTTACAATGAACAATGAAGCTTCTTTTTTATTCTCTTTGGTTTTGTTTGGATTATGTGGGTGGGGGAGGCTGGACACTTTCAGTTTGTCAGGTATTTGCTGAGTCACCGATCATTTTGTGCCCCTTGTGTTTTGGACCAATTCTTGACCAACTGCCAGAAAGAAAGCTCTTGTATTATGTATTTGATATGATAACAATACTAGCAATACTGGGGACAGGCAGTTGAGTATTTCACTCAAAGTGAATTTTAGATATAGCGTGATTGTCTAACAAGTCGACAAAAAGAGAGCAGTGGGCATAAACAGGCACAAATTTGCTCTAAATGTGAAGACGAGGATGTGTCCGCATGAATTAAAAATGTTTCAACTTCAACGAGAATTTTGTGCCTATCGAGGCTCTTTTACTCAACTTCATCAGTGTGCAAAGACAAGAAGGAAAGAAGGGAAATTTGCATGTGTGGCAGGAATGCAATAAGGATAAAAGGGCCAACAATACCTTGAATTATAGAAATTGATTTCTTTATGAAATCAATAAAATATTAGAACATATTAGAATAATCAAATATTAAACAGCAGGAACGCAAACTGCTGAAAATGACAGTATATGAAGGGCAATTGAAAATTACTACAACCAACTGACCACTTACTCTTCTTGGTGACGACTAGAAGGCATAGACGGTGCAGTTGAACCTTTAACTGGTCATTTCCAGCTGAATGGTAGTGAGTGGTGTGGCTTGTCTCCATCTCATACATATGGCAGAGCTTTTGGATAAGGTTTCTCTCAAAGTTGGCATGCCAAATTGACCAACATCCGGGCCACTGTAGGTGCCTGCTGGTCATGGGTTGGGACTGCCTGGGTGTAAAAATACCTGTCCCGACCAGAATGTTCTCCATCCCATTCTTTAATGGCATCAGGATTGTAACGTCAACAGCAAGTATCTGGTTCAAATGGGAAACAAGCAAATGACCCACGAAGGCACCGGCAGCAATTTGAGTGTCTATGGTTATCTGACAAGGGTTACATCCCATCACAGGATTTTGATATCATGGTGCATTCAAGGCCAGTAGCACCACAGATGGACCAAGTCAGCCGTTCCCTCGATGCCCTGATGTCAGGTACATGATGCAGCTGATCTAGCGCCGGGCTCTTGGGCAACATGGACGACAACCTTCTTGGAGGCCTGGAGTTGTTCAGCTACAGCGTGGCCTTGCCTTCTGGTTCAAACAGTACAACATCCTGAGTCCCTACATTGGCAGTGGAGATCTAAACAGTACCTCTAGTCACATGGACCAGCAATGGGGATGCTAGTAGATCTGTAGACCTGCCAGATGATGTCCATCGTTTTCATGGCAGTGCCTGGGACACTGCAATTTCTGAGTGCTTTATTAGAGAGTTGGATTGAGGAGGAGTTTGTCCTGGGGTGGCATTCATCAACCTTCCACATTTACCAATCCCCTTGTCCACATGGATAATGCCAGGCCAAAATTCGCTTCATGTTTCACAAGTTAATATAGCTCTATGTTTCAGTCAGTGTAGACAGTGTAGATGGATGCAACCAGACTTAATATGGTTTGGCTTGGAACTGCAGCACTGGTTTAATTTTGTTTGTAGAACTTCAGTCTGAGCCTTTTCACTACTTATTGCCACCGGGCGAAGGCTCAAATGAAACATGCTTTGCTAAATGTAAAAACCTCACCACAATAAAAGATATTATTATTAGCTGTAAGATGAATCCAGAATGGTATAACAAAATCATCATTTCACTGTACAAATCTTCTAATATAATCCTTTTATGTTATGAAAATGAATTGTGCTCATTTCACAAAAGATATTTGAATGCCGTCTCTGCCAATTAATGAAATTGCTCCGCTGTTTAACTTAAAAGGAAAAGTTGTAAATGACATTACTCATGTCTTCCTTGTCTCTCTTTAAACTTTCAAAGATGTTATTTATTTAATTTCTTTTTTTTCTTAAGGTCCTTTAACTCACAAGCAAATTACAAACAAAATCATTTTCACTCTCTAACAGTGTGTGTCAGTACATTGTCAGTGTGTCGGTACACAATGAAGCCTCTACATTGTTTGTTTAGTAAGTCCAGGAGAACTGGAGGGCCAATCATTTGTGTTGCTAATTTTAGGCTCTCCCAAAGTCTCATTTAATCAAAGCACACCGATGAAAGCAGCCAGCTGTCTAAATCACCTTTTGGAATATATTGCTTCTCCATGACTCTCTTCAGAGATTATTGACACTATAAAGCGAGTGCTGACTCGTTTCATGTACAGACTTTCCTAAATCTGGTATCCCATTAGAATTTATTGCTACTGAATTGGGAACATGTGTGTTTGGTTAATGCTTGACTTTAATTCTGTCTATTATTGAAATGTTAGTGTGATGTCTTCTGTGTATAGGATGAATGGCTGTCCTTGAGGCGTAAACACTCTCTGAGCAAACCTGACAGACTGACTGTGGAGATGCGTATCTTATATAGATTTCTGTGAGGCCCTGCAGTCTTATTGGAATTTGAGCTCATCCTCACTAAAGAGCGTCTGCCTCATCATAACTTAAGGCTTGAGTTCTCATGCGGTAAATCAGATATGGGCTCATGCATCAAACCCTGAAGTGATCAATGTGAGTCACATGGCGACGGCTTGTGCCTCACCTCTGCCAAAAACCGCGCAGGCTGTAATATACACGCAATCTCTCTGAATGTATAACCTCCTCTTAAAAGCTGCACTGATATACAATATTTTATAGTCCCTCATGAGAAACACTGCCAGAGACGTTTCTTGGAAAAAGTATGTCAGTATCTATCATTCTGCTAATATTACAACGTTCACTTAACTTCTTATTCAGTTCATTTATCTTCCTGCGTGAGAGAAAGAATGATGGTGTATGTGAGTGTGTGTGTGTGTGTGTGTGTGTGTGTGTGTGTGTGTGTGTGTGTGTGTGTGTGTGTGTGTGTGTGTGTGTGTGTGTGTGTGTGAAATGGTAGAACAGTAAAATCTCTTTCAATCATGTAACCAGGATCCCTGGACTGCATCAAGGCACTGACCCCTTAAATTAAAACAATGTCCATTTGTGGCCTTGTCATAGGTAACATTAACCCTTTAGTTTGGTTTCTGTCTCTCAGTGAACTGGAAGCAACTCTCCACTTCCCTTCAGCTCCTGAGCAGCTGGGAAACCAGAGAGGAATAGCCCTAAGCCCATGACTGGCACCCAAAGTAGGTCCAGGCAAGAAGATAATTCCAACTCAGTCATGTGGTGTTTGGCTAACCAATAAGGCAATCAATCAGTCAGCGACATTTGCAATTACAAGGCTAGTCCACTCTTGCAGCTATAAAGCTATGAGCAACAAGCCAGATTTTGACGTTATTTATTTTGTGTATTTTATTATTATCATAATTTTAAAGTGAAACACATCAGCTATCAAAGTGTCTACCAAAAATGAAATGGTATAGGATTACACTGCTTGTGTTACTGCTAAAATTATTGAATTAAAGAACCACAATCCTACATTTAAAGTGGTAGGTGTACAATTTACCTACAGGCATGTTCCTATGTGATCCATTGAATCATAACCAAGACTGGGGTGTGAGTTTTACATGTGCAGAAATTTACAGTGAGAGCAATCTGCGTGAGTGTGAGCGTCTGTCTCCCCAGATGCTTTGATTGGTGTCACGTTGAATCGTACAAGTTTCCTGTGAGATTAGAAGTTTGTGACGTCAGAGGAGTCCACAGAATAATCTCAGTTATTTTGTCTGTAAGCCCATTGTTGCTTCTGTGACCATATTTATATGTGGGAGATATAGTCAGATCCACACTTGTGTGTGTGTGTGTGTGTGTGTGTGTGTGTGTGTGTGTGTGTGTGTGTGTGTGTGTGTGTGTGTGTCTGATACAGCACTGTACATATCCAAATTTGGTTAGAACTGTAACATTGGCAACTCAGTGGACTCAGCAGTTTCTAATGATTTCTAATGCATGTTATGAAGCCATGCACAAGGCCACAAAGCTGCAGCTTAAATTCTAGTGCTCCGAGGTTTGGAAAGATGTTGCATGCATGAAAAGCCTCATGCAAAAACAGGTTAATGGAAACAAAAATAACTTTGAAGGGCAAAATAAAGAAACTATTAAAACATGAGAGGAACAATGGGGCAACTGTTGTTGGTCATAAAAGTGATTTACATTTTTCAATTAATGAAAATTTGTTTGAGCAAAAAAAGCCAGAAGAGTAAAGAAAATATCTGTAATCGAGACAAACGCAACAGCCACTGACTCTTTCATTGACGAGAGATATATACAGCTCATACAATTCAATGGGCTTAAAAAATATAAACATATGCATACTATATATAAAATGGGCTAAATGAGCTTGATGTGGTTCATCCATGCATTAACCACCATAAAATTAGTCAGAATTCATGTTTATTAAATTTAAGAATACAACATGGGGTCAACATGAGGCCATGCCGTGATAAAAACAGCATATCTAAGGCGTGACAAGAAACTATTTTGGGCCTTAAGCAGCGATTTACTATCTGTGTCCAAGATATACAGTATGTTGTTAACATATTAATGGTTTATGGGGACAGAGTCGTTCTCATAGTAACTTGTGGGAGTTGGGTAATAGAGTATTGCATCATTTCATTTTAACCAGTTGTGTCAGTGCCATTTAGAGCAGTGACATCTGACATTGTTCTGTCACAAAGAAACTATTTTCAGACATCAGCAAGTTGCAAACCACAGTGATGTCATTTTGTTGTTGTTTTTTTAAACTGGAAGAAACCATATTTATTGAAGAAGATGAAGGTGAGGAGGTGTCAATCACACAGTAGCAACGCCCTAATGCATTCCCTGCTTTATGGTCTATTTTCCTCAAAATGGGATCATAATTTAGAAAATTAATATTGTGTCGTATGGAAGAAGACTCAAAACTAGTGATTGAGACCATGAACTCATTAGGAAAGTGTTTACTGAGCCAATAAATAAATAAATGAAGTGAGTGGGATGACTTCTTCATAGACTTCAGTACAAACTGACTTCTTTTTACAACCAGTGGAGTTGCCCCCTGATAGTCATTAGATAAAATGCAGGTTTAAGGCTCTTCAGCTTTGGCTTCAGTTTTCAGCCCTAGAGTCTCCATCCATTTTTATTTACAGTCTATTGACATCAGGAGGTTTTGGAAACAGCTGGGTTTTTTTTTTGCTTCACTGTTTAGCCTGCTAGATGCAATTGTTTCAGGAAGTGGTTGTAAAATTAACTTTCACTAAAACCTTTATTTGTACAAAAGAGAGCTCTCCGAGCAGCCCTGTCTCCTGGAAATGATGTGTCTGTGCAACTTAAGTGCAGTAGCAAATAGGTTTTGTGGGCATAATCATTGAGTGGATTATCTTCCTGTCTTCCCTCCCTCAAATGTTTTTGAATGAATGCATGAACATTTCTTAGTCACCAAGTGCTGGCTGCTTACTCTGCAATCAAGTTGTCTTTTTCAGACATGGCCTCTATACAGGTCCAATTCAGTGAAATCACAGTAAGTTCATCTTTTTTATTTAGCACAGGACCAACAAATAGCGTTAAGCCGTGACAGATGATTGATAGTAACACCATCATGGGTGTTCATGCATAACATGCCAGCTGTTAACATTTACAATTCTAATAATACATGAATGACAGTCAGAGCTTATTACCAGCTTCTGTTGACTATGCATCAAAGTGTGATGTCGTGTAAAGAATTGCCTTTTACGGTAAAGTGATAGGAGCACTACAAAGCTGGAATGAGAAATGGAGATGGGCCTGAGGTCACAATGGGGTAATTGAATTTTTCTGTTTATTTAGTTGGCATATTGTTTCAGATGAGCAGGCGCCAATTTTTCTCATCATCATAAGCTCCGATAAAGGTATTTGCAAGAGCAGTCATTTGAGATAGCACATAAGCAGCACTTGGGGAGTCAAGTGGCATCAATTCAGGCTGCTCTGACTTTATACATGCAAGGCGACATTGGGCAGAGCAGGACGAACATATACATAAGTCTGCTTCAAAATGAACAGGGTGCATTCGCTTTCCCATCCTGCACAGTTAACTTTTGGCCAAACATGGCTGCCAGGATAAATATTCCATGGTAGGTTTCATTGTTTGGTCAGGCAGTTTTGACTCATTTTACTGTGAGATTTTGCATACCCAACATGTGTTTTCAAATACATGGATGCAATGACTAAATAGAAAGTCGTATCATCCATCCATTATATATACCACTTATCGAAAAGGGATGAGCCAATCCCAGCTAACATTGGTTGAGGGCGGCATCCCTCCCGGATAGGTCACCAGTCTATCGCACGGTCAACACATATAGACAAACAACCACCTGTAGATATCACACTCATGCTCACTCCTACAGGCAATTTAGAGTCACCAGTTACCTAAACATGGATATCTTTGGACTGTGGGAGGAAGCTGGAGTACCCGGCGGAAACCCACACATGCACAGGGAGAACATGTAAACTCCAGCCAACCTTCTTGCTGTGAGGCAGCAGTGTTAACCACTGGATCACAGTGCCAGCAGTCATATTACAACAATAATAATTGTTATTTATTATTAAAACTGTGCGTGTCCAGGAAACAGTCACTGGTTAGAAGGACCCTGAAGCTAAAGTTATAATGTCCATCTTTGGAGAATATGTTCAACTTTTGGACAAGAGAAGATGAAGAAGAGAAGAGGAGTGACAAAAGGTCACTTTAAGTCTTTAGCACATATATAATGAAAGCTGCTCCTGCTTTAACCTTGGTGAGGCTTTAACCTTGGCCCACTCATGATTATGCCACTTTTCTTCTCTTAACACACTCCTCTACCCTCTAAATGGTAATCATACACTGCTCTCTAGTTCTGCATGCAGTTCATCTCTTTCTCTTTCTTTCCTTCTTTCTTTGTGGCCCCTGGGAACCCCGGGGGCTTGTGCAAAAGCCAGTCATGGCGAGCCCGATAAGGTGCAAACTTTGAGTAGCAAAACCCTCCTCTTTCTCTCTGTCTGTCTGTTTCTCGCTTACACTGCAGTAAGGAGAACTCACACAAAGGTCATTTATTTGTCCTTTTTTTTTATTACTATTTCTTTCCACCTTGAACATTAAAACTGTAATTTTGTTATAAAAATTGTGGTCTGAAAGGTGAATTTTCTTTCCACATACCATCACAGAGTAAAACTAGCCTTGATTTCTTTTTTCTTTTTTTTTATCCCACACTTGATGTTCAGACGAATGACAATGGTGGGTGAGAAAAAAAAACAGGATAAATTAGTGGAGAAACATAATTAATTCAACAGCTTCCATACAAGGCCTAAAGGGGACTAGTTTGATGAGCATGACAATTATATGAATCATCACCCAGTGGAACACCTATAGGAGATCATGGAGCAACACCACTTTCCACCACCATTATCACATGAGGGAAGATCATTGGAAAATATTGTTGAGCCCTTCAGTAGAGTAGTAGTTTTCTCTAACGGCAAATACGGTTTGGTGGTGATTGTCACTTTACAGGAGCATGGGCCATCATTGCATTTACAAGACAAACAGTTATAATACATCCTCTGAGCAGGGCAACATCTTCTGGGCAGATTGGAGGCTGCAGCAACTTGCTATCAAAAAGTGAAGAGATGGGCCAGGGCTAGCTGGTTAGCATAGCAACTTCAGTAGCAGAAAAGACGTGATAGAGACAAGAGTTAACCTTCCCATTTCACCATCGGAGGCAGCTCTTGGTGAGAAGTTTAACGGTGAACTTACAACCTTTATAAACTGGTGAACATCTGTTGATGCTAACATCAGCTATGTAGCAATAGCAAAACTTACAAATAGCTCCTTTAAGCAGAGGTGTGGACTCATGTCACATAACTGGGACTTGAGCCTGATTTGAGCTTTAAATCTGATGACTTATATGTATGTATATACAACACATAGATGATGTTTTCCTAAACTTTCATTTGTGCAAGCATTCCTTTAAAGTGCCTGATCCTGTTTTGTGGACTTCTCATCAGTAGCTTCAACAAATTGTTTTGACCCCAATCCAACACCTTTGTTTACCTGCGGCAGCCTATAATTGAAAGCTAACATGAAGCATGTCCAGGAACTCCTCTGATGAATGAGAAATTAATATAGAGAGATTATTTTGGAGTCAAGGGACAAGGTGGGACTAGGCACTGCTACATTGAGCTGCAGCTGGTTTTTAAGTCTTAGTCCACTGTTGTAAAATTGGAGCCATGACCTACATTTCAAACAATTTAGCTGTGAGATTAAGTATTGGTGTACTTCAAAGGAAGTGTAAGATGTGTGGCCTTGGCGCCTTGAGCAATGCACACTCGTCCACCATAAAGTTGGTGGCTAACTGGCTCACGTGTTTCTATGGGAACAGTAAAGATCGCACGTAGATGGGTTTATTTTAATCCACAGAAATCCCTCCTCTCCTGTGACTGCAATATCCTCAGATGATGGTTGTGGAAGACAGATTTTCCGGTTTGTGTGATCATTGCTTCTCACCAATCCTCATTTTCAATTTGTCCTTCCTTTAGACTTCTGCTCTCACGCTTTCACTCAGCCTGACATCTCATTTACTTTCACTTTATCTAATCCCACTCACTTCCTCTTCCTGTTTCTCTCCTTCTCCGTTCCTCTCTCCATCCCCATCTCCCTGCCTCCTTCCATATTGGATGACACATTCCCCATCTGAGTTTGGTTTCTAAAAGGGACATTCGCTTGATGAGAAAAGAGACTGAATCGAGGCTGATGGAGGAGAGAGAGCAAAAAAGGGAGAGGGTCTGGAAACGAGTGGGTGGTTTCAGCGTGAGTGCTGGTGTGGCGTTTGTGTGTGTTTGTCCATGCATACGTGTGTAGGGGAGAGTGGCTAAAAGGAACCAGCAGAGATAGTAGTGTGTCATGAAGCGCCATGCTCAGTCAGATCCAGGAATACTGTCACATCCTATACTCTTCAACACTGGTCTCTGTGGGCCAGCAAGATCTATAAGAGATGTAGATATAAATACTACAGCGTCTTAGCTACACCTTCCTCTTGTGTCCCGAGGTAGCTGCAGCTTCGATCTACACTACCCCATTGATCATAATAGGCCATTAAAAATGATTTGACCATTGTTTTGAGCAAACAGCATCAATAGTCTGAGGAATAAATTCATGGTTCATAGACACATGAATGGATTGTTTTAACGTGAATATTTATGATAACACACTGTACTTTAACGCTCAATAAATATTATTCACACAAATAATAAATAAAAAATTCAATTACATTTTTCAAAATACATTTTTCACCACATCCATATTTATTTCACTTATATACATTTGTCATTTACAAAACCAATGTCCTTTTTCAATTTTCTTTACATTGTTATAATTTAATCGTGGCCTAATTTTCACAAGTAGTTGTTCATTTTCTATTTGATAAGGTCAGCATTTTTCCCTGTCTTGCTTATTGGCACCAAAATCACCCGCTACGTTCTGACTTCCTTATCCTGTCCTGTTCTTTCCTGATGATGAAAAAAAAAAAACAAGTCACAAGTATTTAATCACCAAGCACCAATTATCCAGACAGCCAATCATGTGGCAGCAGTGCAATGTATAAAGTCATGCAGCCACAGGTCAGAAGCTTCAGATAATATTCACATCAAACTTAGGAAAAAGAAAAAGTATGATCTCAGTGACTTTGACCGTGACCTGATGCTCGGGCCAGAGAGGCCGGTTTGAGTATTTCCGAAGCTGCTTTTTTCACAGAAGCTCAGATAACCAACAACAGCAACAGAAGACCACGTCAAGTCCCACTGTCAGCCAAGAAGAAAAATCTGAGGCTACAGTGGACACAGACTGGAAAAACCTGGTCGTGCAATAGCATAGGAAATGTTCTCTTGGCTCACTTAAGCCGCTTAATACCAGTCCTTCATGGTTTAAATGTTACAGTCTATCTGAGTATTGTTGCTACCCATGTGCTGCCATTTATGGTCACGGTTTACCACCCTCTACTTCCATCAGGATAATGTTCAATGTCACAGCAAAAGTCATCTCAAACTGTTTTCGTGAACATGACAATGAGTACACTGTTCTTCGGTGCCTCCCCAGTCACCATATCTGAATCCAGTACAAAACATCTGGGATGTGGTAGAACAGGAGATTGGCAGCATGAATGTGCAGCTGACAGTAAAGTTGTGATGCAGTCGTATAAACATGGAACTGAAGTTTCCAACATCTTGTGTAATGAATGGCGTGAAGAAATTAAGCAGTTTTGAGAGCAAAGACAAGCCATGGCCAGTGTTGGTGTGGTGTTCCTCATGAAGTGCTAAAGTATGAGTTGTGTCATTTAAAAAAAAAAAAAAAAAAAAAGGCTCAGTAATATCCTGAAACTGCAGGGCACTGTAGTTTTCTATCAAACCTTATTCAAACAGAAGAAACATCTTTCGTTTGTTGGGGACTATTTCCAGTTGCGGATGATTACAGATTAAAGCGACGGTTCCCATATTAACAGCATGATATGACGTGTTTTCCAGTAGTTTTAGGACAAGCATGGACATTTTATCAGCTTTATTCTTTAGATCGATGTGTTGCCTTCTCAGTGTGTTTTTGCATTGTATTACTTTTTACACATGAAGTAACAAGTATAATATCACCAGCCTCAGCCTTAAAGCTTCCATTTGACATTTTAAGGCAAACAAAACAGGACTGAAACCAAGCAACCTACCAATTCATATCGAAGCTGGCTCGAGTGCCTGTTTGTTTATTATTATTAGGTGACTGCACAGTGTGAGTCATACCTTGTGAGGAAATTAAACCATATTTAATAAGATCAAGTTGAAGACGAGATGAGTTTTCTGAGACGGTATACAGCCCTGTGCCACTTGCAAGTGACAGCAAGTGTGTTGTTTTGTCTGTTTTTTGCTCACAATATGTCTGTGTCACGGCTAGAATGATCTTGTCATGTATGTCAAGTATGTCGAGTTTTTGAGCATCTGGATCTGGAAATGTGATTTTTCGCATAATGGGATGACAGAGGTAAATGTCCTGTACACACTGCTAAACACTGCTGTCATTCGCATTGACATGAAGCTGCAAGGCACATTCTGCTGTTTGTGCTGTTCTTCCATCCCCCTTGCACACACACACATAAACACACACATTGTACAACATAGTGAACTCATGCTTGTCTTCTCTTTGGACCCATTCAGAAAAGCATGCACTGCTGCCTCTGTCTGGACGTGAATTAGAACTGCATTGTGTTTAAAAGCAGGGCTGTTCAACGACTGTCATATTTTACGGCTCCTCGGTCTCAGGTGTGTCAGGACCTTACTGTGGCCTTACTGTGAGCGCAGGATATTTTGTATCTCCCTGGGATCACAATGTCTAATGATCCTTTCAACAAAAGTTAGCTATTTTTGAGGTGAAATTGTAAAATCTATCATCATTTTGTCGCTCAAAGTGGTTTCATTTCATTTCATCACAGAGCCCAAGGGTGTGTGGATGCATGTGTGTATGTATGTGAGTGCCTGGGACGGAAGTCTGATTGAAGCCTTTCACGTTGTGTCGTAAAGCAGCACCACGCCACAGACGTTCATCTTAAAATCAATCAGTGTCCGGATAAGCCTTTGTGATAAAATTGTTAAAATTGCAGCGTTTATCAGATTATGTTGTTGCTCCCTTTTAATGCAGACTCCTCAAAACTGAGAAGTGTGTAGTTCTAACTCTTTGTCACAGATTGTGTGTGCAGAGTCGAAGGCACACAGAGGTTATGGATTGTGCATTTTTTTAAATTCTGGGACCATGGGCCCCTGAGTTGTAGTTTACATTTTATAATTCTAAGTTACATATAATGGGTTTTTAATAGCAAATACCAGATACCAAAATCTTTTGGACTCAGTGTTCTTGAAAAGACAGTTTTATTTTTAGGTGTGTTCAAAATGATCATAGCGTGGAGGGGATGCCTGGATTTATGAACTCCTTCATCTGCGAGCTGTGAGCAGTTTCAGTCATTTTTCCTCCTGAAACTGTTTCATGTGAATAATATTTACAGGCTGCTGAAAAGATATAACTGTCCATGACTACAAGAAGATTTAAGATATAAGAAACCTGAAAAATAAATGTTGCATTGCAGCGATATGTTTTTCATTCTGTTAACAATCTAATGACCCTTCAACTGCGAGTTGAGGTTCGTGCAGTATCTGTTTTGGAAATGGAAACTGCACACAGACTGTGAACAGGCTGCCATCAGGCCTTTTCAAACTTTACCTAGCAGTTCTGCCAACGACCTAATGCCCTTCAACCTGGTAAACAGTTGTCTTCATGAATCGATATTCTGTTTTTCTTGTGTAACTGTGCAGCTGATACTGCTGAACATGTGGAGCTGTCGCTGAAAGCAGCTGAAATGTTATTGAAAATGATTACATAACTGCAAAGCTCAGTTGAATAAAACCACCCAGCATGGGACAGGGTCAGCTCTGTGCACCCTCAGCTTTTTCCATTTTAATTTGTTTTTTTACACTCTAAAGAAATATTAAATAAACTGTTGTGAGTAGGTTGTGGCAGTAAGGAAGTCTACCACTACATTTGCCAATAATAAGTTCAGGAGACATCAATACTGATTAACTGTGTGAATCATTAAATTCACATTAAATTTTTACTGATCGCTAATTCCATTTTCATACCTTTTTATAATAATGTTAATAAACTTTGAATTATGGCTTGCTATTCATATTATTGCAGAGTACTTTTGTTTTGTTTTTTTCAACAGTGTAAAATGAACGCTTCATCATCAGAAAATATCTAATGATGAAGCTTAAAGTCCTGGAAATGAATCTCTTGTAATCCACCCACTGTAGCCACACACAAAATCTGAGCAAACGCTCCTTTATCCAAGTCATTTATTAGAGATTCTCAGACAAATGAATTCCTCCTGCTTCATTTGGAGCTGAGGCGCCTGTGCTCTATCCAGCCATTGATTGGAGATGTGCTCAATAATTCATATAATAGCATCGGAAAAGAGCATGCGATTCATCATCAGTCATGTCATTTTGGTGTAAGGCAATGACCCTTGCAGGCATGCCAGCTAAATCATCCCATGACATTATGGATGGGGTCATTTGTAACTGTGTCATGCAATGATTACTTTGTTACAATGGATCCATCTGACCTTAGTGTGATTCAGTGAGTTAAGAGTGTTTGCTCTTCATGATCATAAACCCGGGGGTACTTTCATAAGAGGTCCACTCACAGGGTGATGGGAGGTTGGGTTTTTGTTTGTTTTGTTTTGTTTTTTGTTTTTTTTTGGAAGAACTAAAGATGGATTCTTGAGTGTCACCAAAACACTTTAAACTATGATAAGTTTGCTCATCACAAGGGGAAACTTTTTTGCATCTTAGCCCAAAGTGGGGTCTTTGTGTAAGTGCAATATTGAATTGCTGGTATACCCCTCAAACCGACCTATTAACACTAAATTAATCAGAATCAGAATCAAAATCCGAATACTTTAATAATCCCCGGGGAAATTTGGTAACTAAGGACTTTATACAGAGATGTGAAAGGGCAGATTGTACTGCCGAGCCAAGTAACTGCAATATTTAAGCGTAAACAACCTAACAAGGAAAAGATGGCACTGACACGCAGGTAAACATCTATTACATCTCAGAAATGCAATTATAAGTCACATAATATGTGATTTTCTTAGCAGACAGTTTGACTTGTCATGTGTCTGCACTGTTATGTTAAAGTGTCCATGTAAAATCGTGACAGTGAACCAGAATAAACAATACCAGACCCTGAAACTGAAGCAGCTAAATAGAATCCAGCCACCAGTGAATTTAATATTTACACCTCTGCTTATCCTACCATGACCTGTGAAAATGTCTTCTCTGGGGAAAAAAAAAAAAAAGCGAATGTAGTTTTCTGAGCAGCAACATTTTATTGCATGGTTTACAGTGTTAAAAGAGTCAACATCCCACTTCCTTAGTCACACAAACAAGAGAAGGGACATAAAGATCTGCAGTAAGAAGGGGACAGTAAATAGATTATCAAACTAGAACAAAGAAAGTACGGGGTCAGAGAGGGGGAGAGACCACAGATAGGGGTATCAAATCAATGTTCAAAGGAAATGCTGCACTAATGAATAGCTTGTCTTGTTGTTCTTGTAAATATAATGAACATGTTGTTGTTATTTGTTGTGAGGCTCTCTTCTGCACCTCATAGTTGAGGGTTCAGGCATTTCACCACAAACTAATAGCACAATATGTGTCTGAAGTCTCACAGAAACTGTATATCACACATTCTCTCTGTAAACATGATGGAAAAAATATGTGTAAACCTTCTTTATCCATTAAAATCATAATCATTTACTCCCATACAACATGGTTCCTCTAGATATGGAGCTACTGAGAAAAAGAAGTATGTTTTCTTTTTTTAGAAAGCATATAAAAATAAATGGCAGTGATTGATTCTCATGCAGCAGTACAATTTATCTCATTTCCATCCTGCTGATGATCAATAATGTGATTCAGAATGAGCAGAATCATTTTCTAAAAATGATTCGCTCTCATTCACAGTCTATAATTTATAAAGCTTTTTCATTCAGTGTGCAAGTGCTGTCAATGTTAGCACCTTATATTACTTTTAACTTCAAATTGATTCATATACTTGTGCAGTATTTTCTGTGTGGGGCTTCCTGAGTTGGTGATGAATGTTTTTTTTTTTTGTTTGTTTTTTTAAATCAAGGTTCCTACTCCCTGTGATCTGGGAGTCTGAATAGTAAATAAAGACCATAAGGCAACATAAATTCAGCAGAAAGGTGTCTGTGAACTGGAGCAGGTACTAGTTTGAGGAAGTCTGAGGCGTCCTCTTCTCCACCTTGATCCAGATGCCCTTCTCTGGCCGCAGAATGAGCTCTCCCAACGGCCGCAGCTCTTCCCGACTCTGACAAGCCACAACATTAAAGTTACGGAGGATGGAGGCCAAAACCACCTTCTCTTCCATCAGAGCAAAACGCTGACCTGAGGAACAGTGGAGTGGAAAACACACAGCAGTAAGGCTACGTACATGAGACTCAGGTTCCCAAACAGAAGCACTTATGGAACCAGATCCAGTATATCACAAAATAAAAAGCTCCTGTCATCACCTATGCAGTTGCGGAGTCCAGCAGAGAAGGGGATGTAGGCGTATGGAGGCCTGCCCACTGAATTCTCAGGTAGGAAACGTTCAGGCCTAAACTCCTCGGGTTCAGGGAAGTATCGAGTGTCACGGTGAAGAGCGTACGTGATGATGGTTGCATTGGCCCCTTTGGGGACCTTGAAACCGTCTACAAGTAAAAACACGACTTGGTTCAGATATTTTTATACGTGCAAACTTAAAGCAATATGACTCATGACAAGAGACAGACAGGTGGAAGGCGTCCAAACACTAAATACCAAATACCTAATAGATATAACTGATATATTACATTTTTAATCTTGTGTTCACAGCTTGACCATTGTTTTTACTGTACACTGTAATCACCAAATAATTTTTTTAGCAATGATACCACACAGTATTCCCAAACTAAATAGGAATGATAACCTGAACTGTATTTATAATAAAACTGAATTATCTTCTAATATCATCCCTGCAGCAGCTGCATAGTAAAAGTAGCTTTTCTGCAAAAGGAATTTTTTTGTTAGTTTTGTTGTTGTTTTGCTGTTTTTCATTTAAAAGATGACAACTTTTTTGGGCTTTCTATTAACAACAACCATAGATGGTCATCTACCACACAATACAGCCTTTACTCTTTCACCAGGCAAATTGAAAGATATTTACCGCATGTTGCAGTTCACATTGTTGGTATTTTATTAATTTGAAGACACCCAAAGAAAACTGAGGAAGAGACAGCAGCATAAAATAAATGGTGTGCAAAAAAGAACTATTTTTCAAATTAAAATAATAAAAGGGGCCTAGCTTCCCTTGGCTTCATGCTCAGAAAAAGAAGAAAAAAAAAGAACTCAATGTTTCATTCAAGTGTCATCACTCATCTGCAACTCACTGATATGGCAGTCTTCACAGATGCTGCGGGCAAAGAAAGGCACAGAGGGAAAGAGTCGCAGGGCTTCTTTGATCACGCACTCCAGGTATTTGAGCTTCTTCAGGTCCTCTGTGTTAATGGGCCGGTCAGATGTACCTTGAAAAAGGAATCAGCACAGAATATAGATAAGCAGAGCAGAGTGTAAACTAGCACTTAGGTCAAATGGCTGCTGATAAGTTTGACATCTGGTTTTCCTGCTGTCACACTTTTACCTACTTGTCTATCCTTGACCTTGTCCTGACATACGTTTCCCACCCTCTACAGTAGATAACAGTTTGCTGGTACTGCACTGTACTGCACATGAGGTGCCCACCTCATGCATATGTTGTGTTCATTTGATAAAGTCAAGACTCTTTCCTGCACTCCTTCTTTAGGCGTCCACAGAGTGAGAAAAAAAAAACACCTATATGAGTAATTTTACATCATAAATGCAGCCAACATTATTAAATGAACATTTCTGTGTTTGAGGCCAAGTTAAGATCCTCAAACTGGTGCAATCTTAGTATCTGTCATTGCTAAAAAGTTTAGGTCAAAGCTTACGTCATGGAAGAATGCATGGGGGCTATGGAAAATCCACACGGGGGTGGAAATAATTCAATTATGCTCTATGTATTTTGGCAAGGATTTTCACAGCTATTATCCGCTTATAAGCTCCCTGAGACTTGTAAAGAACAAATGAGTCTGAACAAAGATGAGTCAAAAGGCCTTCAGGCAGGAAAATAAATGATGTCATGAAAGTGAGAACGCACGCTGTTACGGGGGAAGAAGGGAATGATGCTGTTACCAAACACCTCCTGAAGCTCTTGTTGAACTTTGCTGTGCGCCTCAGGGCAGGAGCCCAGCAAATGCAGGGCCCAGTTCATAGAGGCAGCTGTAGTATCGTGACCCTGAAGAAATAAAGGCAAATAAAAACAGAAACTATTCATTTTTGAAAGAGTTTAAAGCTGAGTAAATAGCTTTAATAACATAACATTGTCATATTATCTGCTTTAAAAGTTACCTAATTGAATGTGTAGCAAACAATTGTACAAATCAGTGACAGTTTTCAATTGCTTTTCTAATCCAAATGTAAATTACTACAGTCTGTCTCCTTTTTGCTCTCTTTTGGGCTCCACCAGACACTGGCGCTTAAGCTGTTCAATGTTATAACGTGTTTCTCTTTGTTAACTTCCTCTGGTGTTCAGCAGGTATCGTAACTATATCAGCCTTAAACCATAACAATGAAATTATGAGCCATTGCATCAAAGCAATGAAGTAAAAGACAGACAAAAAGACAAATTGGAATCATAATTCACTGTGGGTTTGTCATTATGGGTAATATTGTTTGGTGCAGCTGAGGATTGAGACCATAAACACGTTTGGAAAATGTTTACTGAGTTAATAAATCAAGTGAGAAGGAGAGACATTTTTCCATAGACTTCTATAAGATCTGACTTCTTATCACAGTGGAGTCGCACCCTGATGGTTATTAGATAGAGAGTAGGTTTAAGGCTCTACAGCACTGGCTTCACTTTACAGACCTGGAGTCATTTTTATGTATAGTTTATGCACTAACCCTAAACATAAAGGTGTCCACTTCCTCCTGAATGTCCTGATGGCTCATCCTGTTCCCATCCTCATCTGTAGTCTTCAAGAGCATGTCCAGAAACGCCCGTCTTTTCTTTGTGCCCTGATCAGACTCGTTGTCTGAATCAGTATAGGAAATAGTCTCTGCTCTTTCATGTATCACCTGAGAATAAAGGTCATGGACGGTAATGGAGAACACAAGTATGTTTCAGTGAATATTCACTCATTTTCAAACCACTGGCTCCATTACTCACATTGTAGGTGAAGGAGTGTAGAATCTTGAGAGTCTTGTCATGTTCCCGACCTTCACCAAAGCAGTTGTACATAAAGTCAGGCCAAAACCAAGGTGTCCTCTGTCTGCGGCTGATTATGTCACTCATTCTGAGGACAACAAAAAATGGAAAAATAAACAAATGTGAAACAAACAATAATTGATATTCTCTATTTAAACATCTTAAAAAAAACAACATAAAAGTAACTCACTTGTACACACTTTGGACGTATTCTGAATTAGAGTTGCTCTGGGCATAAATTTTCTTTCCCATTGCAGTTTCTGAAGAGACATAAAAGATGTTTTGTTCAATCCAGTGCCCAGTGCAAGAATCCAGAGTCCAGTTGATCCACCTTTACTCACCACAGATAATATCCAGAGCACACAGGGTGATGTGATTGAAGCAGTTGAATGGACCCTTCCCCGCCTGTTTCTCCAGCTTCTCCACCAGGATCTCTGCCTGCTCGTTCATCACATCCAGGAAGTCTGTCAGGATGGAGAAATGGAAGGTGGGAGTCAGCATCTTCCGGCGTTGACGCCACTTACGGCCAGTGCTGATCAGAGGACGAAAACAATGGTTCATGGGTAAGAGGGAACACATTCAACATCTTGACAACACTTTGGTTACTTCTGAAAATTGTTTGAAAATCAAGAGACAAAATCCACTTTTATACTTGTATAGAATATATATCCGGCTTTAGACACCAATATGCATGCTAGCATGCACACAACCTGAAGACATGTTCTACAATACACATTTGAGGTTTAGCTATAAATATAATTCTGTTATTGCATATTCCATTTCTTTCAATCCCTTATCCAAGTGTCACTGATAGGCTGCAGAAGAGGAGTACAGGTACATACCTGGTAAGAAGACCAGTTCCCAGCCAGGGGTGGAGGAAGCTGTATGCATAGGCTTTGTCCATGTGAACAGGGTTCGCCAGGATTGTCTACAAAAGATGTTTTGTCCCAAAATAATAATATGTAAATATATTTTAACAACCAAATGTATAGCACACAACCAAGACGATGCAGGTGTTTATACCATTGGACCTGATGGCTCAGCAAGCATCTTAAAGCTTAGATACAGACTGTGTTGTTTAAATGAAGGGTAAAGGCTTCGGAGGTGAGCAGCAGTTAAAGTAAAGTGCACTGTACAGTGGCTGCAGTCTGAGCACCAGCAGTGTTTTGAAATGCAACGTCAACCCGAACAGACCAGGGTGTCTGGCTGAATTTAGCTTTGATGCTGTGGCCCCCATTTTATCAAATATGCACTGGATCTAAGGGTGTGTTCATGTCTGTACAAAGACTGTGACTGCTTTAGATGTCACCGAGCTGGAATCAAAATGAAACACACTTCAGGAGACACAGAGAAGTATGGAGACATGTTTAAAGATAAGGGCATGTGGACATTTACACCGGTTTCATATGTTGTACACTTGTTGGTGTGAATGTGGGGGATGTCAGTCAACATCTACCTCAACAGTTTCAGCATGGAACAGAACCAAAAACGGCACTGGTCCAACCCAGAGTTTAAGCAGCGGTGCATCACGGAACCTGCGGGTATAATCCTGAAGCTGACGGAAGAAATCTGCAAGAAGGAGAAAACCGACGGTCGGTCAGTGCAGCCTTTGCACCTCGCGAGTTACACTTCGGTCCACGTCTTGACCGTCTGCACACATCGTAAATGCAGCCTTCTGCCGCAGCTCCCTTACCTCCTGCATTGGTTTTGAACTGCAGCGCGTTTCCAATGAAGGGGTATGTTCCCTCCAACTCGGGAATAGGCTTCATCTCAAACCACTTGTGCAGGTAACCGCTGAGCAGCGTGTAGGAGATGTAGGCCAGGGTGGCGATGAAGACGCTCACTCCGAGTAAAGGCGTCGCGGCGCTGCCGAGCAAAACGGCCATCTTCCCCGCAGGTTGTGGCGCACACGCAGCAGCTGGCTGTGTTTCAGCGGCAGCAGCAGCTGGCTGTTTTCCTGTCCATTCACTGTAAAAGGCATGAGACGCCTGCTTTTTACTCCTCCCTCCTTCTGCCGCGAACCCACTGAGCCAAACCCACCGGGTCAAAGGGCCCCGCCGCGTTTAATGCCACTCACTGGTACTGGGTAGTTTGGACAATGCTACAGAGTGAAACATGAGATGAGTCCATATCAGACAATAGTTATTAATAGGCAACTAAAATGCAAAAACAGAGTGTGCAGTAAATAGTGGCGCAGATTATACAATGGATATGTTAATGATTGACCATATGAAGGCTGACCCGCCCTGAACAAGGCCTTTGTCCGACTCACCCTCTCCCTGTCTGGTGTCTACTTGTAATCAGTTCATGTCATGTCCAACCTCTTTAATGAATAACAGTCTTCTCTCTATATGTGTTTTATGATTAGAACAGCTTTCACTGTTGGAAGCTATACAGTGGTGTAGACTTACAGTTTACTTTGAATCCCTCTTTGCAGAGACCTCACATTATATTCATTGGAGGGAAGTACATGTAATAATCATGTATCAATAGTCATATGACAATAAACACAGTTATAGTTTTTATTTAGAATTAAAATTTTATGTTATGATATCATGTCATGATATGTTTATATATACTTAATCGTAATAATTTACTGTCTATAAATTCAATATGTGGTTTCCAGTTCATAGTGAAAATAAAAAAGAAAGTTTTGCCTCAGTAACAAGCAGTGTGGGTAGTGCTGTGTAAACACAGTTTCCTCAGAGCCATTGCTCTTATGAGGATACTGAGGTCAATATACTAAAAAACTACCACCTGATTAATATTCCAAAGATGGTTTGAGATTAAATATGTTTAAATGGATTCATAATTAATCTCCTACAATTCTATTTCAGCAGCATTAAAAAGGCTTTCGAAATACATTTGCATTTGCGAGTGCATAGACAGCACTTCCCACATCTTGCCCCAAAGTTCCTTAAACATGGCATAATTTCAAGTGCTATAGCTGTGCAATATGTATCTATCTGTATTAAGTGAATTGTTCACAAGCTCGTTGCCAAATGAAACAGTGACAATGTTGAAATCTGCATATGGTCACATACATTGAGTTGTATTTGAAGCAGAGAAAATGTTGTAGTTTCTAATTACAACCACAAGATGTCAGAGTGACACAATATTTATTCTAAGTGAAGCACAAGATACTCATCAAATTATATTACTCAATATTCATGCAGCATATATACATGTATATATATTAATTTAAGTTTCATTCACTTTTCAGTGTCAAAGCAAAACTTTATTAAGAAACTGCATCATTGTAACTCCACTTACATTAGATCTGCATTACATTGTGCTCTTTTGAAAACAATAGAGGAAAACATCATGTTTTTGCCTCAAGTGTTTCACCTGAATAGGTAAACAACAATTTAATGTTAAAAACATACGCAACAAACACCAACAACAGTATATACACCAGCATCAGGGACCTGCCTTCGAGGACAAAAGATGGGAACTATATGGCTGTTGGACCCTTTACAAGTAGGATACAGACAAAGCCATTATTTGTGCTTCTGCTCAGCATCCAGGTATGCAGTCTGAATGACTGAAAACAAAGAGTTCTGAGATCTGTGATTTGGGTTGTTTGACAGTGGGATCTGTCACAATCATCAAGTCCCTGGTTAGTTTGAAAATTTCAAGATACAGACATTAAAACAATCAACAAATGGTAGAAATGTTCCATTATTGTCAATGTAAAAGAGTTAGTCCCTCAAATGATTGGTCATGCCAAGTGCTATGAGGAGCTTCTGGTGAAAGGCTGGCACCCTCTCCTTATGGCCATGCCAGTCCAGGATACATTTCGAGCGCAACATGCCCCTGCGGAGGAAGAGTGACCGAGATAACTTGTAATCATGCACATCCTGAAGGAAGACCAAAACCACAGAGTCCCTGCTGGCTTCAATGACCTCATGAAGTGCATGGTGGGCTTTAAATCTGGATGAGGACAGACAGGGGGTAAAAGGGGGCAAAGAGACAATTTGAGACCTCACACAGAAATAGTATAACCTGTAGAAAATCAGTGTATCTAAAGGCAGTGTATATTTGACTTACCGTCTACACCAGGGATCATTGAGAAGACATTCAGTGACAATAAACAAGATTTTCCTGGACTTTCTCATATTATCCACAATGGATTCCATGACAGACATCCCAGGAACTGCATCTCGTATATCCCAACAAAACCTGCACCTTTCGGTCTCCAAGGGGACAATCATCCTTTCCACCCAGCTGCTGTCATCCTCTGCGTGAATGATATACGCGTCATATTCAAATTCCCTGCCCTCTTCAATTTTGGCATCACTAAATCCTAATGTGCGATTGATCAGTATGTTCCAATAAAACTGAATTCTCCAGCCATGGAACCGCACCAATAGTGCAGTTACAATCAGCGTCAAGACAGCTGTGCTGCTCAGAATGTAAAGAGTCTGAAATGGGGTCATGTCTTTGCAAGAGAGGGTGTCAAAATCCATGATTGAGCGATTAAAGTAAGCATGTGGAGTGTTGCACATATACTGGTCCCTGAGACCTGGGACAGTGGCCATGTTTGTGTTATTCAACCATGTAACAAACCATAGGATGCTCTCACATGTGCAGTCAAAAGGATTTTTCTCCATGACAAGCATGCTGAGGTTGCTCATCGGCATTTTGAACACTTCTGGCCTCACAGTTGTGATCAGGTTCTTCTGTAAACGTAAAACCTGTAATGATGTCAGATCATTAAAAACTGAGTCTTTAAGATTGTTTAAGAGATTGTTTGCGAGGCTTAGTTCACTGAGGTTGTGCAAACTTCTCAGAGCCTCCTCTGGAATCTCATCCAGCCCATTGCTATCCATCTGTAAGGTGATCAAGTTCTGAACCCATTTGAGAAACAAGACTGGCCCACCTAGGTTGGCATGCTTCCACAACCGGGCTAAGTTATTGTGTTGGAGCTTCAGCACCTTCAGGTTCACAAGGCCCTCAAACGTATTCTCTCCGATGTTAGCAATGTTATTATTACTAAGATCCAGGCTGGTGAGTTTGGTCAGGGTCTTGAATGGAGAGTGATCCAGTTTTGAAGCGGTGGCATTGATACTTTTTCCCAAAATCAGGATCCTAAGATTGGGCACATTCACAAAAGACGTAGAGATGAGTCGGATTTTCTGGAAGTTATTGCTCATGTGAATCTCTTCAATCTGGCCTAGGCCCTCAAACTCTTTACCAGTGAGAGTTTGATTTATAAAATTATTATCTAGAAAAAGAGTGGTGAGGTTTCTCAAAACGGAGAAGCTTCCAGAATTAATCTGTGTTATGGCTGTTCTTCTCAGATTTAGCTGTCTGAGAGGTGATCCTGCAAGTGAGACAAAGGTTTTATCTGTGATGTTTTTGAGCGACTGATAACTGCTCTGGCTCATGTCAAGTTCCTTAAGACTTGTCAAGCCTGTAAAGGTATGCTCCGTGATATACCGAACTGCAGTATGCTGTAACGTCAAAATCTCTAGGTTGCTTAATGGCTGGAAAGTAAAATCATCAATAATTGCGGAGGAGGAGGTATGACTTTTCACCAGAGCATTTGTCAGTTGGAGTTCTTTCAAACTTATGAGCCCCTGAAATGTGTCCTTGGTCAGGTGCTTGATTTTGTTGTCAGCCAGAATTAGAGTTTGAAGTCTGGGAAGCCACTGAAATGAGCCTTCCTCGATTTTGACCATGATATTACTGGACAGATCCAGAAAAGTTAGATTTGCTTTCTGCATCCCTCTAAAGGTTGTGTTCAAGAGTGTGACCAGATTAATCTTCCGAAGAGACAGGGCCTCAATGGATGTCCCAGACATCTCCGTGCAGAGTTTGGAAATCACTTCAGCGTCCATTTTGCTACCATCCATAATTAACGTTTGTATGCCAGAAATGGGCCTCAGACATCCAGGCTCCAGCTGCAATAAAACAAAACATCTTGCATTGAAACAAAAGGGAAGGGAAATAGAACAAGACAACTGAAACTACGGTGCTACAACAACTGTACATCACTTTACTAGGTCAAGTTTTGATTCCTCGTTTTATTTCAAGGTAAGTTTCTTACTGTTTTTAGAGGCACATATGAAAGATTGAGGACTTGTAGAAAGGATGAATGGCTCAGGAAGGAAAAGTCGTCTTCCTTCAGAGTGCTGAAGTCGTTGAATGCCAGACTAAGGTTCACCAGGCTGGGCAGCTGAGGATGTGGGCCGAGCTTGGCTGACAGCAGTTTGTTTGAGGAAACGTCAAGAAATTTCAGGTTCTGTGAGTAATGACAGGTGAATGAACACAATGTGAAGTGTTATGCATGACAGGCACATCAAACAGCTGAATCCCAGATGTGTTCTTGTAACCTGTACCTGTAGTGTGGAGAAGGGTTCTCCTCCAAGCTTTAGCCTATTACCAGCCATACTCAACCGTATTAAACTGGTGCAGTGGCTCAGATCCTCTTTCTTCAAAAAATGCACTTCATTGTGTTCTATGATCAGCGTCTGCAGGAGGGGCAGCGTCTGGCATAAACGCTCATCCATCTTTGTAATGCTGTTGTAACTGACATCGAGGTGGAGGAGTCCTTGGTATGGGCTTAGTGACTTGGGGGAAATCGCCACCAGCCTGTTGTGAGACATATCCAGGCTGGTGATGTTCCTGGGGAGGTTTTGAGGGGTTGCATTAAGACTGAGGTGGCTGCAGTCAGCTCTTCCATCTTGCACGCTGCAGGCTGTCTTCTTCTGGGAGGCCATGCAATGGTACGGGCTCGTCATAAAATAATATATGACGATGGCCAATGTTAGGGGAAGGAGGGTACAAGAGGTGCCCATCACTTAAAAACCTTTAGAAGAAGAGATAGATTTGTAAGCCTTGAACCTACATTAATTTATTTTTTAACGTGAGACAGCACAAGAACAACAGAACAACCAGCTATTTAGCAGCTATGATCCACTATGCTCACCTACTAAATTTGGTTATCTGCAGTTAACAGTAAAGACCAAAACTCTCTCTGTGGGTTTGTCACTATTCATTTCATCTATTGTAATATTAAATATTGATCAGTGCAACTTTAATACACAACACTATGGAATCAATGTGCTGCTGTGATATTAAGCGATTTTAACACATTCTTCCTCATTTCTGCTATTACAGTAGACTTGATGTAATAACATGTCTACAGAAATATATGCTCCAAGAGATCATAATAACTATAACATATAACTATAACTACTATAACTAACTATTATTGTTATCAAAACAATAGTAAATATGATTACTCTATGACTGTATGCTAAGTATAGTACACTGTGATAAATTGTCACCTTGGTATTTTACACACTGGCTAATATTTAGGACAAAAAACCTGCTGAACTCTTACCAGATGTTGCCTTTGTATAGAGATCACAAACCAAATACAGGAGTCTCAAACCAAAAAACAAGGAAATGAAACGGCAGCAGCTCCGGTTTCACTTCCACATCATCGTCTGAACTTGCTGGAAAATTAACTGTTTCAAGCACCAGTTTGAATAAACAGACCTGGAGCCAGACATGTGTCTAAAAGGTCCAGACTGCATCTGAAACCACAAAAAATGTTTGTCAAATAAGGACAAAGTTATGATCACAGTTGTTTGGAATTGCTGACTGGACAAATAATCTATTGTTTGCACAGTTTTTTCTTTTTGGAACCGCCTTGCTGTAATTGACAACAATGAACTTGCCTTCAGCCCATGATGTGTGAGTCATCCGTTCTGTAGAACAGATACACCTGGTTTTAAGACAACTGCTTCACAGTGACTGGACAGACCTGAAATACAGAAGCACTCCACTCAGGCTTTTATGTTAATTAGCTATTTTATTTTTACCCATTTTTCATTTTGGACTGACTTGCAGTGACATATTTAAACAATGGTCTATAATAGATTTGTATCAATTTCACAACACGCATTCAGTGTCAAAGCATACACAAATAATTTATTAAGAGTTTGCAGATTTTGAGTCCAAAGTCCAACTAGCAGGTGGCAATTAACTTATTAATCACACACTTGGTCACACAGGGAGCTGAGTATGAGCGCTGAGCCATCCAAATGTTGCATGACCAATAAATACATGTTTCTCTGCAGCAGCTGCCCTCAATTTCAGTACGGTTCAGCATTTGTTTTCTTTGCAGATTCACTCACCTGTAAGGGATTCCCTAAAACTGACTCTGTAACTATGAGAATGCAGAAGTAGATTTCCCAGATCAAGGTGAGACACAGTAGACTACTGCACTTATTGAAGGTCAATTTACATTGCACACCATGACAGCGTATAACACACCACCATAAGTGTGATTTTTGCCTTGTTATGCATAACTTCACAGGTTGCCTGCAGACCGCACTGCATGTAAATGCATCAGGATCAATACACTGCGGTGAATAATCATTAGCACAGACACACAAACACAAACCAGGGAGCTGCCAACTATCAGCACTGTCTTTCATTCGGCTTTTGTGCCTTGTGCTCAATGGCACAAGTTTTGAGGCATGTGTGGGTGTTTAGTCGCTCAGTCACTTAAATCAACTACAGGTAAGAAAACAAAATGAAAAATTTGTTTTATGACATTACATAACATGTCCTCAGTCACAGCAACAGATAAATTGAATGAAATTAATGGTTAGTTGGAAATTAACACTAGAGGGCAGTAAAATACTATTACTGAGCCGTGAAATATCCTGCACTGTCCCTGCAATAGTCATTCCAGGCCACAGAGTACAATGACAGTACATTTTTTTATGTAATTAGTATGGAATTTGGCATCATATGGGCCTTCATAGGACACTTACCTCTGGCTTCACCCCAGACTGAGCCCTCAAGACTACAATGACCACTGGCTGTGAATATCATAATGTGTCAAGAAAATTACATTTATTACTGAGGTTTGAATGTAAATATGGTCTAGCTGATAAGAATATGCTGGATTGCTTTTATTTCATGACGGGACAGTATGAATCAGGGAGGAAATTATGTCTTGAGGACTTGAGTCTTTACTGTTTCTGTGGTATGTCACCCCTCCTTGGGTGACTCAAACCAGACAGTTGCTACCTGGAAAAAAAACTATGAAAAGCATCACCCTGGGACACGGTTATAAATCCTGATAATCAGGCTGTTTGCTTTCATTTGAAGGTGCTTTTGTGTAAATTGATTTGGGCATTTTGGACTGTAACACATCGATTCTTTTCTTTTTTGTTTTGCTCTTTTTAAGAAGTGTGCATCTTAAAGGAAATGCTTTTCCTTTAACATATGTATTGCAAGTAAATGGGTTGACACTGACTTATTGAACTGTAGGCCTATATAACGGTATCGTTGCATTTCCAGGCTACAAGGAAGTGCAGTAATGGGGCAGTCCAAACACCACTAAATCTGAAGATAACCACATGGTTAAATCAATTTTGAAAGTTCAGCAGTAATGTAAAAGTAGAAATGACCTAGTGCTGAACAAGTCATCAATAAAACCTGCACCCCTCAAAGCAAAAGCAATTAATGCCTTGTTTGTGATTATGGGTGATTATGTGTCATTTCATCATGGTCAAACTTTGAAGTCAGTCGTTTTATTTCAAGCAAACTGCACTTCAAACAGAAGCTCTTCTTTTAATATCTTCAGCGAAGTTTAAATCATATCTTAAGTGTTTTAATTAGTTTGACATCAGCTGTCACGCATCAGAGAACATCTCCTATCATTCCCAAGTACGCCATTAATCCATTGTGTCAGAGTGCTGCTGAAATGAATGATTCATCTCACTGACATACGACTTTAACTTTGATTAGAAGTCTGTTTGTATTCCTAGCCTTTTATTCAAATTCATTGTTCAGGCTCAATCAGATGCCATCATCCTCTAATGTATTTTGTGATCAGTGCTAATTCACAAATGTTATCTTGCCAATGCTTGCTAACAGTGTTTTCCAGCTCCCTTGCACACTGTCTCTGCTACTGCAATTGATTGTGTGGAGATCTGTAGAGGGAGGACACTCACCCTGCTGTGACCTTTCATCACAGCATGTTTTCTCTCTCCAGTAACTGGATTAATAGTGTGATTGAGGACAATTGTATTTGGTGATTCTACGAGATGCAAAGCAGAAAATGTTGCAGCACGCCTGAGAAAATAAAAACTGAAATACACACCTTCCTCATCCTCTACAGTCACAGAGACACACATACATGTGCACCTTTCCATCCCCTCTGTTTTGCACTTTATCCTCCATCAGATTAATAGAGCAGGCCCTTCCTGGGACAGACCTCAGGCCACCTGATTGGTTTAGTCCAGTGCTAAGCCCAGGCAGCTTACAGGGCTTTGTGCCAATGGCTGGACTGCTGAAGATCTGTAAAAACATGAGAAGTGCTATAGTATGGTCAAGTTAGTAATGTGATTTTTTTTTTTTTTTCTTTTTAAACAGACATATTTTTCAGGGATTTTTCTGATCAGCTATGAAATAAACAGAGAGCAAAAGCTACTTGGAGCAGCAAGGGCTGTGATGAGAACCGGGGCAAATGATGCAGCAGGGAATCGTTGCAGCTCAGTTCTGCTGTAACCATGAGGTGCACTGTCAAGGCTCAGGAGGGGAAGGATGCAAGCAGAGACATGAGAGCTGACAGGAATCAGGTGCAGATCACATCTTCACAGGAGGAACACTTTGGGACTGGAGAGAGGGATTAAGAATAAGGTGAAACACTCCTACTGTACTGTGCACTGAGTGACAAGCATTGATGTACACTGACTATCGCCTGAGAGTGGCTGATGCATATCATCCATACGTGTGACTGAATGCACTCATGCAAACGGGATAACTGGTGGGGGGCAGCAGCTCCATCAATGGGAGTGTGTATGCCACGTTCCCCCTATTTACAAGCTCGGGGTAAATCTCCTCTCCCTCATTTGCAGATTGAACCTCTGTAGTGTTGGAATGCTTCAAAACAAAGGGTGAGTTTGTCCTCATGGCTCTTCACTGCTATACATAGTGGATGTTATGTAATCATGTACATTAACATCATAGGTGTATTCAGTACACACTTACATGCTCCCATATATTGCACTTGTGAGTTTATCTGTTTATTTATCCGATAAAGACCAATGAGTGTGGCTAAGAGGTGTGAATGAATTGTACTGTCACAGCAGTGCACTGTCACTGTCTGATGTAATGAACATCTCTTTATCAATATGCAGCTTAAGTGAGAGAGACAAATGCTTGAGCATTGATTCATAAAAAGCAGGAAAAAAAGCAGCTTGACTTTGCACTGATATTTTAAGAGGAGGGGAAACAAATCCCCTGTTTCATCTTCACGCAAGGCTAGTGAGGGTGAAGCAGGAAACACAGGAAATCTAGAGTTTACGTAAAGGGCAGGAAGAGATGTGGAAAAGGGAAAGGATAATGTACATACAAGGAGAGGTGCAGACAGCAGCAGTAATGTTGTAGCATGTTCTCTCTGCCCTCTGCAGAAAAAAAAAGACACTGCAGTATATCGCCCCCTCCCCAGTTTGCTGACCAATGTTGTTTGGAGGTCAGGCTCCCAGCTCTGCTACTGGTGTCAGCCATTGACACACAGCTTGTCCACGAACATGGTGGTTATTACACCTCATAGGAAGGGAGGGGCAGCTGATTAAAAGCAATGTATGTGCATTATGATTTCAATCACATGCTGGAGGGTATATAGGACAATACAGAACATGTATGCGTTGAACTCAGGGTTCCTTATCAGAGACATAGCATCCTAGAGTTTTTTTTTTTTTTCATCTTTATGAATTAATTCATTTTATTTTTTTGAGCATCAGCTGATTACATGTGCTTCTCATCACTGGCTAGTGCTCACTAAGTGCTGATTCAGGTCTCTTCTCACTTTAAGTGATCCCCAGGCGACAGAACGTCAATACTGAACTGGAATCAGCAACATGGATCTACAACTGTGCTGCTAAATCTCTGCAGTGCAGCTCAGCAAAATGCAGCACATAGAATGGAACCTGTCTTAGGTTTACAGCATCATCTTCATCATTACTGATTATTTTTATATTGCTGTGATCAATTAGTTAAATGTGTTGGCAGAACCCAAAATGTTCACTCTTCTTCTGGCTCTGTTTTGGTCTCCATCAACTGCTGAAAAAAATATCTGTCTCTTTAGCTGCTAAATGCTACTACTGTGTTTTTACCTTGTGTGTTTGCTCTTCTGCATTGATAAGTTAACAAACAAGACTATAAAAAAAAAAAAAAAAAAACACTTCCGAAAGGTTGTTGTGTATTGTTACATTTTGTTGTTAGGTGACATCTAAAGGCCATAGTGATTATGACAGGGGCAAAAAGAAAAGTGATGTAGCACATATAACAAAACATGGTAATATTACACAGATGAGCAGTGTTAGGTAGACAGGTGTTAAGGTAGGTACATTGCTCCCAGGACAGTCTGCATTTTTATTATTGCATTATCATTTAAAAAATTGGATTTCTAGTAATTTTCTGCTATAGTATTATCAGAAAATTACAGCAATAAGAGCACCAAGAGTGAGGGGAAACATTAAATCATGAGAAAAAGTTATGGTTGATTTTAGAGCTATGTCAGGAGAGCTAGTGTAACATGTAGCATACAAATAGTGGCCTGACCTGTGTCCCCCAGTTTCGATTTTCTGTGAGAAGCTGAGACCACTGGGATTCGACTGTGTGCTAAAAGCTGTGAGACAAGTGGCCTTTTCAGAGGGAGATTACACCTTTCTAACAGCAGACAGAGTGCATGGAAGGCAGGCAGAGCTTTGTGCGAGTACCTTAAGCTTTGGCTGCAACAATCTGGCAGTGCCAACAATCCAGCCTGTCAGTGATAGTTAACAGATGGGACTTCATGCCTCCTGGATTTAAAAAGCCATGTGGACAGAGGCGGTGTTCAAGGTGTAATTGCCTCTTTTGGCGAGGAAAAAGGAAAAATGAAAAGAATTTAATTCCAGCAGAGTTGCTTAAAGTCAAGTTACAGAAATTACATTAGCTGCCTCTCATCATCCTCTTTCAGGAGCATCTATAATGTGCAGGAATGCTGCAGACTTCTATCATTTTCTCATGATTTGTAGTCCTGGGAGGGTAACACTGGAAGGACTCAAACAAACAAAGAAACAAATCAAACAACACAAGAAAAACAGATGTAAGCAATGGAAAAATATCCACTGAAAGATCCTGTATTTTGAAAGGACTTAATTGGAGAGTGTGACTTGGTTTCATCGGATAAATACATAAATTAACAAAAACATTTTTGCTTTGCTCACTCTCTTATAATAAGTTCATCCCCTTTGGCTAAATACACAAATATTTCTGTGGGTCATGTGGTCAGCACTGATTTAGCGATTTAGGGCTCTTTTGATGGTGCAGTGCTGTTACCAAAGAAGGAAAGAGGGAGATCCGGGGTCACATTCTTCATCCTAAAAAATTCTGAGCCTTTGCCCCGAAGACAGCACAGCAATTTTCTACTGTCCATTACCCTTATTCTAATTTCCTGTTACATGTTTGTGCAAAAATTGTAGTTATTTGATAAGATACTGAAGGTTAAAAGGAGTACTTGATAGCTTGATAACTTATAGCTTAATTATTATTTTTTTTCTCTGCTGCACGTGTAGAGGACTAAAAAAAAGTAAACAGCACAGTTTTCTGTGCACCACCTCTTCTTTCAATCTTTAAATTATATTTTTATCCATGTTTGGACACAAAGATGTTGCTGGCACTATGCAGCCTGTTCATTCTTTCATTTATATTCCTAAACCCATTAGAAATTGTGCACTGTTGTCTGCATAATTGTGTTCCGGTATTGTTGTATGTTTGGTCTGTACTAATCTCCTCCTGTTGGCTCCTAATGAATGTCCCTGCTCTCCCCTCTGGCAATGCAGGTTTGATAGGATTAATTGAGCCATTACTTAATTACAGGCCCGAAAAGAAGCTGAAAATCTTTGAAGAGGATTTACAGCTTTACAAATAAATCAAGGCCTGAATTCTGAAGCAGGTTTTTTTTTTTTTTTTTTTTTTTTTTTTTTCATAAATACTTTCCACTAACAGGCTCATTAGCAAGTAGATGAAGGAAAGAGCTGGTAATGCTGTTGAGTCTGTCAACTCTGCAGGAGCAGCCCCAGCTGGTCCCTCCACTGCTGGTATGGAACATCACAATATTTACTCTGTGGTAATATAGGAACATGGCTTTGTGTAGAAATGGATAAAAACATATGTGCTGATGTTGTTGTTAAATACAGACAAAATTCATTTCACATTTTGTGTTTAATTTGTTTAGTCAAATCACATGACAGACAGGATCAGCAGGAGGTTTGTTGACGTGGGAGGGTCATTAGCTGATGTAGTTTATCTGGGCCTTCCAGGCTGTAAAAGCTGGCCCATTCGCTCACTTGATCTCTTCTTCTAATTGATTGATTGATTTCAAAGATATACGAGTGTGAAATTGTTTAACAGTGATTTGACATCCACTAGCTGTGTTGATACCAAAGGCCTTTACTGTAAAATATGAAAGTCTTGTAATGGTGGACTGTCTCACTGCCTTTTTACCAATTCATGTTGGGAAAGACTGGGGTAGGATTGAAGGTAAGGCATAGGACATGGCTAGTTTGCTGGCTAGTTAGATGGATGACTAAATTGATCAACAGCCACTTGTTGAGATGGCTCTTACATGGCCCTCTACTGACTAGCTGTGGAATAACAAGAAATTTTCTTTTGTGTGTGTGTATGTGTGTATATATATATATATGTGTGTGTGTGTGTGTGTGTGTGTGTGTGTGTGTGTGTGTGTGTGTGTGTGTATATATATATATATATGGCAGGGTTGACTTAGCTAAAAACTAAAATCTGAGAGTGCTAACACCTGAGCATCTCAGCGTGTCTGTCATAACCAGTTGGGACTGTTGTCTCCAAGACAAACTAGTGTGTCCAAAGGCATGTGTCCAAAAAGTTGCATGTTTGACTGTGCTTCAGTTTGTCAGATGCTGTCACACATGATAGTGACAGTATCTGACAACCACAACATCTCTTTCACTTAGAGATGCAGCTTCAATGCCATCATTATTGAGGCAGATTTAGTTGTATAACGTTTTTATTGGGTTAGTTTTTACAATAGTGTGTCTTAATTCTCTGAATACACCAACCCTCAAACACGTCTCTCCTTAACTGACCATGTGTGTATCTCCTCAGATATTAAACGCTTGATAGTCAGAAGTTCAGACACTGTGTGAATACACACTATGAGCAACTGGTATGTCCAAAAGTTGACTTGCATCATATTCTCTTACACTCAGTCATGTAGCTTCTCTTTCCTGCATACTTTTTTGCCTCTGTCTACACTATGTCTATGTGTCTATGTTATGTTCAGTGTGATCTTCCCACCTGCTCCTCTAAGAGGGCATGTCTGGCAGACATCGCATAAGCATCCAGCTATGCAACATTTCATCAGCCACAATGCCACTTATCTGTCCACTTAGCAGCCACACAGGAGAGCCTGGCTTACCCAGAGTGAAGTGTGTTGAGGTGGATGTGAAGTGCAAAGTAATATTAGAAATGTGTTGCAAAGAGAAAGCCTATCAGTAATTGTGTTTGGAAGACACTCGTGGGGCACATGAAGAGGTAGGTTGCATAACGGTTGAAACATAATCAGGCCTTCGTGGCCCGATAAGGAAAAGGACAGAGGTGAGTGAGGTTGACCAACAGTCAGATTAGGTGTTCCAGTATCAGGGCACAATAACTGATCATTTGTGATGGTATCACAATCACAAATCCTGAAATGATTATCAATGCAATCAATACATTTGTTGTCCAGATATTCAGATATTTACACAAATGTCAGGTCATTCTCATCTTGACTGACTGGCTCCACTGTATCGTGTACATGTTGAGATATTTTACTTAATAAGCCAAAACTTTGACCTGTTGCTGACCTATGAAAAGACATCTCACAAAAAATAAAAATGCCAACTTGATGGTGATTTGTGTAACAACTGATCATGATAACAATGATCATTTGGGCATTCTTGTTCACACAACTCACAATCATTTCCATTTTTAATCCAAATAACAGTAATTCAATAAATAAAATGACAGATTCAATCCAATAATCAGGTTTTCAATTCGTTTTTTTAATTTTTTTTCCAGTCATTTTTTTTTTTAACTTTTTTGCAACACAGATTTCATTTTAAATCAAATAGTAGAGATATTACAATAGTAGTGTAAAAGCATGTGTCTTGCTGTTGTAATGTCAGTTTTTGACTATGTTCATTATACTACAGCGTCTGGTGGTGTGAGGTGCTTCTGACTGTTGGACATCTGCTGACTCCTCATTTGAAGGGAGGGAAACAGCAAGGTCTGCCTTACACTGTGCTGTGCAGATGTGCTGAACTTGTAATATTGTGTTAATAAGTGTTAAAGCAGTCTTGCAGCACGATAAATCTAAGTAGTGCATGCTGTACTAGTAATTATTTCTTGCAGATTAGATGATGTTTTCAGTTGTTGCATTTACAGCTAAAAAACACAGACACCTTTATAAAGTTATTATGGCAAGGAATAGTCTGTCTCCACATCCAGCACTGTACATGTTTTGATCCCAACCATGAAAAAACCATGTAGGCCTTTGCCTTGCTACGTAACCAACTAGGTGCTAAGTTCATCTGTTTGCCATTTGGTTCTGGGCAAGTATTGTGGATTTATCAAAGCTCTTTAAGCTGTAAACAGTTGCCTGCTGCTGCTGCCACAACAATGAGCTAAAACAGGCTAAACGTCCCACAAGGCTCCACAGTAGGGTGATAATTCTCTGTGGCTGTCATTACAAGTTACCATTTTCACATAGCACATAGTCATTTGATCCATTGTTATCATAGAAAATATGAATTATTTGAGCTTTCAAGACTTGGCAAGCACTTCATACAGACCGCAGATAGAGCCTGTCAAGAGCATCAACACCAGCATTGTAGATTAATTTAGAGGAGCTAGTCAGCAAATTTATTTGTGTTATCTGTTACAATATTGAATAAAGATAAACTTACACCTCTCCTTTTTCTGCTTCCATTCTCACCCTGTCATAAACCCCTTAGCACTACTGATTACCAGCAAATGAAAAATATTAAAGACCAAGGAGGAAATGATTATCTTTATTATGAATTCAGAAAGGAAGTACACTTTATTTTTCTCAAATGTATGGTGGTATGTGTTAATTATTAATTAGTGAGAATTTCCTGTCTAGGCAGTTACAAAATCAGAATTTCAATTAATTCAAATGAGAAGAATATAAAAGTAACTGCACATATGGCTGAAGCCCAGATTTTTTTTCTTTTCTTTTTTTTTTTTTTGGAATTGCATTTCTGCATGAAGCAGCAAGGACTGAAGTATTTTTGTGACAGTTATAATACACACTGTCATGCAGTTAAGATTCCCACGAGGTAATCATGTCTAGACAAGCCGACGAATGATGATATCAACTTGCGTAAGCTAAAAGTCAGCCCATGACGCTCGCATTATCTTGCTTCTATGTGCCTGTGTCCTTCACAGTGTACTTTTTTGTTCCATTATTCTTCATCTTCTCTCGTCAACCATTTTTACCTCGTCCCGGCATCTGTCATAACACTGCAGCGCCAGCAGTGACATTGGCATTTTTACTGGGCAATGTTCACTCTTTTTGATTGATATAGCACGGTAGGAAGCCAGGGGCCAGGGTGAGCGTTGGGTCAGATATAGTGTGATTTGTATTTTGGTGATTGAATGATGTTAGGCTGACAGAAATCAAGAGTTTGTCTTCATCTCCACTATCTCAGCAAATTGTGGGGATCATAGACCCTATTAAAAAGGCAGCAGTCTGTGATGCTTAATTTAGATAGACATCTGACTAACAGCAGCTGATGAAATGAAAATGAGGCTATTTAGGATATTAAACAATGCTGTTAACATGAAAATACGACAACTACAACAATAGACAGAGGGTAAAAGGTCGGCATACACTTTCTTCAGTGACACTGCTAAAGAGAGAGATGATGCGGGACTCTACATCAGCAGCCTTGTCCTCACACAGATTTACACAGGCATTTCACCTGGTCAGCTCTTAGACATCAAAGCAAGCCTGGAACATAAGTAGAAGTGGCATGATGTCATTGCCGGACAATGTCCTCATGCACTCATATGCCGTCCGCCTCATTCAGCACTGTCGTATTACTTTAACATTAGCCAGACAAGCGGACCTCAGTATCAGCTGTTCCAAATGTGGATCTCTTTGGAAAGCAACAGTGGAAAGATGTGAGAGAGTGCCACTGCTCAGATAAAAGAGTTATTTTCTCACAAGATCCATGTGCCAGCCTGCTCTCCCTTATTGTGGGCTATTCTGAGAAAGGCTGTGTGCTGCTAGTATATGTGAAGGCTTGGACATAATATAATTGCAGACATGATGTGGATTAAGATTGGTGGCTGGGACCATAAAAGCATGACACATGGCTGATGATTTCACGCCCTCTAAGATAAGGTTCATGTTGCTATCCTAAAAGGGAAATACAACTAAGGGAAGTATTATTACACATTTGCATTTGGATGAAGGTCTGGGGCACATCCAGTAAATACCTGTGTGGATAGTGGTTTTGTTGACCATGGTCAGCCCCGATATATCTTGTATCTGAGGCCAACGTTTGGATTGCACTGGTCATCACTTGACTCCAATAAATGAATGTTTCAGAGTCGTGGGCACCTCCACTTCCAATGCTTAAAGCCCACCCTTGGCTCTCAGAGGGTGTTGATAAAGATTCCTTTAACTATATGTGGTTACACTGTCCAGGAGACGTTGCTAGCCTTGCTCTATCCTAAGCCCCGCCCTTAGTAGCCCCCTGTATCGTCAATGGACCACTGCATACCAGACATAATGTATCGTCATCATCTTCCCTGGCCCCGTCAGAATGGATTGCTAAGAGCATGTCTGTGGATAGCATACCACCTATAAAAAGGCACCTACTTGACAACAGTAAGATCCAGTAAGGGCTGCTTATACTGCGCATAAGAGCTGCTGATAAAAGACCCAACACATGCACACGCAAGTGCACGCTCACAAAAACATGTACGCACAAATACACACTCACAGATGTAGTCTTGTTGACACCTCACAAAGGTCAGCTATCAATAACAGTCTAAATTTGTACACCTTTAATGTTGACAGAGGAAAGGTTTCTCTATCCATGTGCGAACAACAAAATCACTGCACGTTTAAAACTTTTGATTAGACATTTGTTTTTAATGTAACTTAAGGTGATATTTACATTCAAGATGTTATATTATAGTGTAAGGTCCCTTTAAACAGCACTACATGCACTATAACAAATCAAATGACAGGAAATCCATCTGCAAATGTAATTAGAGGGCAGACTTACTTTTGATGTAAACTTAAAGCAGCTAATCTACTGATTAAAAGCAATGCCTCATTTTATTCTTATTTTTCATAAACAGGATATTATGTGCAAGTGGTTTGAATTTTGGGATTTATATAAAGCAGTGCAGGATAGCTGCTGTTTAGTTGATGATATGAGCTAGCTTTGTACCATCACAAAGCTATGAACTGCATCATAGAGCTGAAAGAGCGAACACACAGCTGGAACGATTAGTTCAAAAGGGATTGTATTTGTAAGATTTTTACATAAAAGCTCATGCATTCGTGAGTCATCTTTTTCATCAGACTAAAGGGTCATACTTTGTGTCTGTTTCCATATCAAGTCACTGGACCATCTCTAAGAGGCCTTGAAAGATTTTAAGAATTCATGAGCAGTGGTGCTTTTTGCTTTCACATTTTCATTCTAAGATTGCAGATCTACGTTTCTGATGTTGCACTGAGACTTCACATTTGTAATTAGTGCAACAGAGAGATTGATGGATAGATAGATTTAGTCCTGAACCTGTTGATTTTAGCGGCTTCTCTGAATACACCAAAACAGATTACTCATTATTTTTCCCCTGGAACACAAGCAAAACACTCTGCTAAATGTGTAAAGGCCTTGTTTTCTGGTTACAAGATACCTAGCATTGACAGTAAAGGACTACCATCCAGCCTGTAAATAATTAAACAGTTTAGTGTGTGTGTGTGTGTGTGTGTGTGTGTGTGTGTGTGTGTGTGTGTGTGTGAGAGAGAGAGACACAGACACAGAGGGGGAGAATTCCACAGTTAAGTCATCAAAAATCAAGACACAGTTCACAGTTCAGTAGCTTTGCATAATAAGTGTTAAAGCAAATAAAAGTGTGTTCCAGGGCAACACTGAGTGACACAAAAACATAATTCCACGTTTAGTTTTTATCCAGCAAAGGCAGCAGATCTCACACCAAAGACGTCAGTTTCGAGTTAAAATGCTGTGTGTTAGAATCAATACCGTGCCAGTGCTGATATAAATCCACACCTTTCAGAGTTCAGCCCTGCAGCATTAACACTGAAACATTTGCAGGGGAACTGCACCACAATGATTAATGAATGGTAGGGACTAACTACAGAAACTTTATCCAAGTATGTAGAATTTGTAAAAGAAAAAAAAAAAAAAAAAACCCTAACCCTATCCTCTAAAAGTTTAACACCTGGAAACAAATAAAAATAATTCACATTTTCTCAGCAAAAACCTGGAAAATAATCTACCAGTATCCCGCAAACCGTCTATAATAGCCCAACAGTAACAAAGTTAAGCATGCCAAAACAGAACAAATGATCTCTCTCTTCGGTGTTAGCTCCAATATTTCTATAGTATATTATGTGTATAATGAAAATGTATGCATAGTTTGGCCCTAAGTAATACGGGTGTTTTCAAATTGTCAAATTATTTGCTTGAACTTGTAACCCTATCCTCAAAACACAAGTTAGGCCTACCCTTAAACAATGCTGTATTTCTTCAAGGATATCAAGCTACTTGTCATTTATTAATAGCTCAGCATTCCTCTTGAAACAGTTTCATGACAACCTGATGTACTGCCAGGGAAACAAGGCCGGATTCCCATCTGGTAAACCAGGTCAACTGCTGAGATGCCCAAAACCCCCAGGGTCCCCAAAGGCCTCTTGTACTCCTTATTATTTGGTTCTTCATAATTTGCCTAATTACAAAATTGTCAGAAATTCAGACCACTTAAGTAGAATATTAAATATTACAGGACATGGCATGTTTTGTCTTATTCCTTGTGTTATATCATATTGCTCCAGTCTTTTTTTTTTGTCTTAGGAAATGAACATAGAAAGTTAAGGTAGTAATGTTTCTTCACAGGAGAACTGTAAGGCTGAAACCAATTATTATTTTCACTATCAATACATTGGGAGGTAATTTTATTTTCTAATTGATTTGATTCCATAAAATATCAGTGATAAACTTCAAATGTGCTTCTTTTATCTGTCCAACAATCAAAAATCCAAAGATGCTGAGTCCACATTCATAGCAAAGTAGGTAGTTTTGACTGTCAATCACCAATTCAGTTAATCATTTTAGCTCCAAGGTACTGGTTGGTCTCTGATCTATGGGAGTGGGGTGCCCAGCAACATTTTTTCTTTTTTTTTGCCCTGGGATCACTATAAAAAGTTAATCCAGCCATGATGAGAACCACACACAATACCACATTATGGCATGTTTTGGCTTATTCCTTGCACAGACCATGTTGTAATGTTGGTTATATCATATTGCTCTTGTTTTTTTTCCTTGTCTCAGGAAATTAACACAGAAAGATCAGGTAGTAATATTTCCTCATAGAAGAAACCAATTATTATTTTCACTATCAATACAATCAATACATTTTCTTTGCTCATTGATTTATTGTTCAGTAAAATATCAATGATAAACTTCAAATTTCTCGTTTTTTCTGTCCCACAATGAAAAATCCAAAGATGTTGAGTTCACTGTCATAGCAAAGTAGGAAATTCAATTAGTCAACTAATCCTTTCAACTTCAAGGTACTGGTTGGTTTTTAAGTGACCACTGGGAAACAGTGTGTGTGTGTGTGTGTGTGTGGGGGGGGGGGGTCAATGAGGTGCCCAACAACATTTCTCTGCCCTGGGACCCCTATGATGGGTTAATCCGGCCATGTGGAGATTGTGTCAGTTTTGGTGACATTTGTTGACATAAAAATAAATAAATAAATAAGGAACATAAGCAGACTAGTGCATTAACACACTGCCTTGAAGCATCCATGAAGTGGGTCTTTGCGTTTCTACCGCAGAAAAGAGGCTGAAGTGGCACCTTCCTGTTAGCAGGGAGCTCCGGGTTACACAGGCCGGCTGTGTGTCCTCTGCCGGCACTGATTGAACCGCGGGCGTTGCCATGGCTACGCGGAGACCCAATGAGAGGCTCGCGGTCGACAGTTGCTGAATGAAAAAAATAAATAAATAACAGAGGCCATTTTGCGCACGAAGCCACGGCATCATTCAACAATATTAAAAAAAAAAAAAAAAAAAAAAAAAAAAAAAAAAAAAAACGGAAACGGGAGGCAGGTTCAGTCCATTTCCAGAGAGACGCGAGAGCCAGTCGAGTCGTGTGCGGCCGCGGTGCGACCGGCGCTTCTAGAGAGAGAGAGAGAGAGAGAGAGAGAGAAAGAAAAGGGCATGCGGTAACTTAACTGCCGCCGCGTCGTCACTTCTTCTTCTTCTCCTTGGAGGTTTTGGAGGTAAAGGCGGACAGACCCGGCCACACCGCATCGCTATCCGAGCCCCAGCGGTGAACCCCCCTGAGAGGGAGAGGGAGGGAGCTGCCGTTAGTTAGCTAGCCGACACCGGCAACATCCATGCGCGTCGAAAAAACAGGTGTACGGTTTCATCACACGGCCACCGCGCTAGCTTCCGAGCCGCCGCCGCCGCCGCTCGCCTGCGCTTGTGTGTTCACTTTTGCGCTTGTTCGAGTGAGGACTTGAGTCGTCTCACACGGAAAAAGGTTGATTGACCGAGGACATGTTGCGGAATTGAGCGGCAGAGCGTCGAGTTCAAGGTAGGCAGAGCAATGTTGTTGTTGTTCAGGGGGCTAAGAGCTCCATCTCTCCCTCCGCGCCGCTTTTAGCAGCCGCGGCGGATCTGACCCCTCGGTTCACTTTCGTGTTGTGAGGAGGTAAACAGGCTTTTTTTTTTTTTTTTTGAGTGTTTTTAAGTGCGTTTACAAGCAACAATGACCCTGTAGCTGTAATCGCCCTGACCACAGAAAATGAATCAGCTCATCCGGGATGCGGTAAGGTCGCCTCTGTTTCCTCCAAAGTGCATTCCAGTGGATTGCTGCTTCTAGTGCACGAAAGGAAGATGCGGTCATGGGGAACTGGCATGATGTTAAAATATTGAAACCGCAGGCATTTCAAGCCGCGGAAAAGAGAAATGGTGCTTAACATTAGCAGTATTAAGGCCGTGAGCGTGAGAGAAGTGTGTGCAGTAAGAGCCTGCTTGATAGTAAATAACATGAATCGAGATATCCGTGTTTAACCTACATCCCAAATGCTTGGTATAATCTCTATTGTTTCCCTTCATTAATGTAATATATATGTATATATAAAGTGGAGGAAAACCCTGCAATATAGACCAAACAAAGCTTACAGTAAGCTTTGTTTGGTCTATATTGCAGGGTTTTCCTCCACTTTATACTTACTTTACACTGTATAGTCCCTCAATACATTGGCTACACCTTATGAGTATGGTGTATTGTGAGGTCCAGTGACTCACAGGGGAATAGTCAAGTCAATATTGAGGTACAGTTGTTCTTCCTCTGTGCTGATGCTTGTTGCATTTACCTTCCATCTAAGGTTTAAATCAGGCAGGCTCTCATTTGTATAGGGCTATAAAGAAAATCCATAGGTTGTGAGAGTTAAGTGCTACTGCAGTAAAGCATTTTATGTAACATTTTAAGACTAATCTGTTGCGGTGTTGCCTATGTCTTCTCCAGCTGCATGTCAGTAAACAGTAAGGAATGGTCAACACGTATGTTTCTTTGGTAGCACCTGCTAACTGGTATGAGGATGATGTAATGAGGAGAAAAAAAAAAAATCCAGCAGCAATGGTTGGTATCTGTAAGACCCATTTGAATGCTGGGTGAACAGGGAGAGTGGGGAGGTGTCCAGGATGCACAAAGTGTAACACTATCACTCCGGGAACCTCATACCACTCCCAGTGTGGCCTACCTGGCCTGTGTGTGTGTGTGTGTGTGTGTGTGTGTGTGTGTGTGTGTGTGTGTGTGTGTGTGTGTGTGTGTGTGTGCGCGCGCGCGCATGCGCACAGGCTGTAGGCTTTCCTGGTCTGTGATATTGATGTAGTATTTTATTGCATACTTGTCTGAGGGAGAGGAAGCAACACAGCGGGAGGCAATATGACAAGCAACAGTTGGCTGCTATCTGTCTCATGGGGGGGGGTTCTCCACCAATAAACAGCCTCTCACAGGGGCTTAAATACACACACTTAATGGGCTATCATAGCATTTTGACTTGATTGATGGCAAATGAGACAGAAAGTATGTCACCGTTAGCGTTAACTCAGTTGCACGTGCCAGTTTAGAGTTACTGAGAGAGACAGCGCTTGTGTTTGTATGTGTGTGTGCACATGTGTCAGTGAGACAGGTCCAAGAAGAGAGAGAGACTGAAGAGGAAAGAGGATCAAGGCAGGTCATCAGGGAATAGGAGAATGTGATACAGTTTCTTCTGAAAGTACAGAATGTAATAGGGGGTTACTCTTTCTTCATAACTTTCTTTTTCTCTGACACTCTCTTTATCTTTCTTTCTTTCCCTCACACACATTCCTTAAATTTCCTTTGTCCTTTATTTCCTTGTTTTGGTGCCCCCTCTTCTCTCATTGTCCCTCCGCTGGCTTTTTGCTCCTTTATCTTCCCCTCTCTCCTCTTCTTCAGAGGCTGATGTCATGGCTCAAGTGGTGTGTGAAAAGCTTGCCTAATTCTTAGTCTTGCTGATAATGGGGGCCGCCTGCAGGACATGCTTGCTCCCTGCGCTTTCTCAATAACTAATTCGGAGCTGTTTGTAACTTTTACCTAAAATGCTCAACTTTTTTGTAACCTAAACTGCTGAGCCAGTTCTCCTCTGAATATATTTCTGGTGGTGGAAAATTGTCAGGATGATCAATTGGTCTTGGTTACTGAACTCGATTTGAGCTTAGGATGCCACATTACTGTGCTGTATATCTATTAATTCATGAGATAATTATGAAAAACTAAAAAGTAGTTACCAACATAAAATTGGGGGGTCTAGTGTTTGCAGTAACATGAATACAAGGGGAAGCACCTGTTATGCCTCATACCAGATGGGACACAATGACATACTGGTGCTCACAATTTAGAAAGATCAAGTGTGGAGAAGTAAACTTTACATATGACTGTGAAAAAAATTCCTCACTTCATTCAATGGTGCGGCTTGTATTTTCCATAGTTATATTGGCATCGAAAGACTACATCAGCCCACTCAGTTTTTAATTGATCAATTTCCTTGGTTGTAGTAACGAGCACGAGTGTATCTGGATACAATAAAAAGCAGACAAGTATTTGGATTTTAACAGATTAAAAAGAATAGTGGAATTAAGTAGTCCAGCCTACTGAACCAAGAGAAAGAAGAATATATGAGTAACTGTACATGTGTAGGTCAAAATGCACTTTAGATGATGTTTGCCACCTTTTGCTGGATCATGGACAGTGGAGAAACACACGAGGAAGGGTAACGATGCAATTTGTCTATTTCAAATTCATTTCAAGCAAAAACAACTGCATGTGTGCAGCACCACAGTTTTTCACTACTCAAGCATTCATTCCCAAAATAGGCAATTCTCAAAGGTCAAGAGTTAAGATAAAGGCAATGTTATATCATGTAGGAGTTGACTACAACTCAGAAAATGAAACTGTATGTTGTATGATATATCTTAAGGTAAAGTAGTGCAATATAATCAAAAAGTAAGCTGGTTATTTTTGGTATCAGAGATTTACCTTTTTAGATGTTTTAATTGTATTATATGTTACTTTTGTATTCCTAAATTACATGTAAAACATTACATTACATTTGAGAGCCTAGCTCATATTCCTCTGCATTGTGTCTACATCCAAAGCAACAACATGTTGTGCCAGTTGAGCAATGTGGTTTTGGATTTATTTTTCCTTTTTTGATCTGCCCCCAGGTTTAAGTGTTTTCCAGTAAGTGACACTTACTAATGTGTACATGCACAGCTCTTCTGCTTTTTATATCCCACCACTTACTTAACTGGAAATGGCAGGACCTTGCAGAAGCTGATAATGAATTAGGTGTTGAAACTGTACGGGTGAGACCATGTCGACGCGGCTACTGTCGTCCAGAGTGGCTCATAGGTCACAGTGTCAGTGCGTTTGACTGTGAGTGTGTGTCACTTGCTATAAAAATAGTTTGCTCTGGTAGTTTAATGAGATCATTCCCAAGCTGCTGCTTTGTCATGACGGTTTTAATTATTTTTATAAATCGTTTCTTTACATGTAGAACTTGGTATGAGAAACTTGCCAAAATCACGTCGTAGTTCAGATGCATGAAGAATCAAATCCAGATTTACAAAGCGACATCCCTCAAAGGTCAGAAACATTGGTCATGATAGTTCAGATGGAGCTCTAGTTAGTTAACTTCTGTAAAGTCTCCAGCAGGTTAAAAGATAATATCTGAAAGACAATATTCAGTAACCAAACACAGGTGCTTCACCTCTTCATTACTTTATTGGTCCCCTGATACTCCCTTGATTCTGGCCCCAAGGTTACATCATTAGCACCTGTCATTCGTCAGCTTTTCACCATACCTCACTGATCCTTGGCACGTGACCAGACAATTTTGAGGGCCAGCTGCTGTTTGATCATGTCTGGTGACACACTGATCACTGTAGTGCACCCTGGAAAACCCCAAGGTCTTGATGGCCTGGGCGTTTGGGGGGACATAGTTGTAGGAGGAGTGCTGCTTATCATCGTTGGAGCCCTCTGTGCCTGTGTAGATTGGATTTTTACATTACCACTTCATCACTGGCATGATGAAAGCCTACAGAGATAGTGTTGATCCAGGACAACTCGACTTAGTCCATCAATGCTTGATTTAATGGTTGACAACAGGTTGACACTTGGCTGATCTTGTCTAGAAGTTAGTGTATTACTTTTGTGGCTTCATACATTTAAAATATTTGTTGCTGACACAGTTAAACTTATTATTTTGAGAGACTAATAGATCCACATAAAATGTAGGACTGCCATCCAAGTAAAGGCAGGGAACTAAGTTCATTTCACTTCACACAGCAGCACAAAATTAAAAACCAGGCAACACCAGTAATGTAGAAGTCTTAGTTATTTTGTTTTGACTGTCTGTTTTTGTCGGTACAATTGAGTCACCGTTCAGCGCTTTTATCACCATTCACATGCCACTAATGGAGCTGCATTACCATGAGTTAATGAATTTCCTTTTGTAGTGACTGCTGAACTCCCCCTGCACCCTACCACGCAGTCATTTGTTAGTTGCTGATTTTTGTGCCTGTTTTGTTTATTGTGGCGTGTGAGTGTAAAGGGGTAGGTGGAAGTGATTCAAATAGCATATTGCACAGTAGCTGCCTGGTTGGTTTTAGGTATCCAGTCTCTAAATATGAGACGCTAATAGCAGTAGTTACATCATCATTCTGGGAATAGCAGGGAGTCTGAGGTCTAGAGGTGCTTCTGGCTGACCTCTCTCCTGTGTATATTCAGACCTGTGTGTGTGTATGTGTGTGGTCATTTCCAAATATACATTCCCATATGAATTACACAGCAGCAAGATTATTAATGACACAGGTGAGTGGACATAAAATTAGTTTGTATATATTTACAGCCCGTACATGCACATGGCTTGTTTGTGATTTTAAAAAAAAAAAAAAAAAGAGAGAGAGAGAGAAGGGGTGCTGTTAGTGCTTCTCCTTGTATATGCGTGTACATTTGCCCGGCACTGAGCGACCCGTCTTGACAGGCAATCAAAGTGTCAGCAACAGAAAGTGAAAGAAAATCTCATGTGAGAAGAATTTGACACTCCTGTCAGTTTCCGTGTGGAGGAGGCCACTTCACATAGCCCCACACTGATGACACTGGCTACTGTATGAAAGCCCAGGAGGAAAGATGGGCATGTGTAGGCTCACTGAACCCCCATTTAACCATGCATAACTTATCAAAGGTGTGACTACCTGGTCTAAGTGTGTGTGTGTGTGTGTGTGTGTGTGTGTGTGTGTGTGTGTGTGTGTGTGTGTGTGTGTGTGTGTGTGTGTGTGTGTGTGTGTGTGTATATATATATCACAGTGTTGTTGTATGTACAGTAAGAGAATGTGTGTGTTTAAATACCCTTTGCGTGCATGAGTGTGCATACTACATGATATGCACACACATGCACACATGCAAACTTGTGAGTGTGGTAAAATAGAGATAGTCAGCCCTGTCACTTAGCCCCCACCCACCTACACTGGGGGGTAACTTTCCAGTCTCATAGATGAGCATGCCTGAGTCTGAAAATAGCCGTATCTGATCACTGCTTCACCCAAACAGGGAACTCTCTTTCCCTGTCACTCCCTCTCTTTGGCTCTCTAACTTTCTCCTCATTCTGTTGTCCCTGTGCTTCCCAGGCAATAAACAGGGAAAGATCTGGGAATACAACTTGACCAGGAGGAGAGACCTATCCTGAGAAGAAGAAGTAGGAATAGAAGAAGAGAGGGAGGAAGGAAAGGTGTCTGTGCACAGAGCTCACCTATACCTGGAGTCTCCAGTCTTTTGATTTTATGACGGTAAGAGTTACTTTTTCTCTGCTTGATGGATTGTTGCACCTGCACTCTGCTGGTTGAGAGGTCAGGCTTTTAGGATTAAATGGCCGGTGAATAGTAAATAATGCACTGATGTGCATTTTCTTGCCATATCACAGGATAGTTTTATTTATTAAATTATTTTTTTTTAAGTTTTCTATGGAGTGTCCAATACAAGTTTAATGGACATGTTTAATTTGTCAAAGAATATACACGTATATGTTTTGATTTGGTGCTTGAATGTCATGTTTGAACACTCACAAACACAGATCTCACTTTTGTATTTACTCATTTGTGATGTGTCTATATTTACAATTGCTAGAACACATTGATGCTCTAAAGAGAAAGCAAATTAAAAGAGGCCTGAATAGTTTTTGCAACCCAAACACCGAAAAGGGAATTGTATTTATGTGTTCTGCCAAAACCCACAATTATAGGCTGAGAGTAGAATTTTTGTCTTTTGTGACAGTGGACAGGGGAAATGGTGTCAAATAAAAACAGTGGTTTCTACCGCAGTCACCTCAGAAATAGCATCAGCAAATAACTTGGATTACAGTTTTAAGGATTTAAAAGTTTTTATATGAACACTCCACAGGTTTATTGCAGCCTCCTGAAAAAATGTGTCTTATTAATTATAGGGGACACTAAACTTCAACTAAAATTATATCATTGAACAGCAGAAATTCTTATCTTGAGAAACTAAATGTGAAGAAAAGTTTGAGTTCAGTCCCTATGACTCCTCCTGTCCTGTTTCCCTTTACCTCTTTATCTTCCCATAATTTTGCCCCAGAATCTAATTTTCTTCCCTCTCTCCCTTTTACATACTTCCGTCTCTTGTTACACCCTTTTTCGTGTTCTCCTCTTTCCCACTCAACAAAAGCCATGTACCAATCCCTCCATTAGGGCCAGTCTCAGAGGTGTTGTGGAATGTCACCTTGACCCCTTGGGTACACAGTAAGGGGTGGTTCCCAGCCTCGGTTCGTCGCACGGTTCGCTTGGTTCCCTTTTCCCTGGATGTGACACACTGAGAGGCTGTTTGTTTGCTCCCTGTAAACGTCACAGGTTGCACCCCATTTTTCCATGGCAAATGTAGCATTATTTGTACAGAAAAATACATAAATCCAATACCACTAAAACTTTATTTGCCTCCAAAACCCTGCAGAACCTGCAAAACTGGAACAGAGATGTTGATTGTGATCTGTATCACGTATGGCGTGGGTCTCGGAAGTGGTTACTCTGCTGAGGAGAGACCAAAATTACTCATGATGTATTCATTTACATTTGGAATAAAAATATGATATAGAATATTTTGAGGTATGTGTGCCCAGGAAATCGGGAAGCTCAACTGGGCTTTTCAGAAATAAATTTTTTTTTCACTTTTCAACAGCATGAGTTCCCTTGTTTCTGTCACTCTTTTGTGACCCTCCTCCTGATACAAGGTATTTGTTTAAAAGCTCATATATGAAAGGATGTTGAATTTCTGTCTCATCTGTGATACTTTCATCTTTCTTGCTGTGACATGCAAAACATGTTTTAACGATGCATTTGTATTTAATATGTTGATTCCCTGTCACTGGTTGCAGTGTTGCATCAACAATGTTCTCTAAGTGGAAGGAATTTTTCACTGTTATTCAGTTGTGTTCATGGAAAGAGATGCAACTGCGCTTTGGACTTTACAGCATAGTCCTAAATTGTTTTAGATCTACAGTTAAACCCACACATGAAGAAAGACAGTCTTCATATTCTGAATGTCATGCAATGGCATTAATATTCCTCATTGTCAAACTGGCTATGACATTTCCTAATAGGACTGTAAAGGTTGCCTTTTATTTTTAACCCTATGTTGGATTTTAGGAATTTAAAAATGTTCAAATATTAGTATTTCTTGCTTGGCACCAAAAGACATAAAGATCCCAGAGATAGATTTTCCCGATGCTCAGGACCACCTTAGAGGGTAAAGGGCCCTGTCTAATGGCAGTAAATATAGCACTCCTGCTAATCGAGTTCCTCTTATCTCCTTGCTCGACACTTAACACTGGTACCTGGGGAATCCAGACTATGTATGGAGAATGTGATCTTAGTCACAGCTGATAGCCTTGCTGCTGCTTTAGCGCTACTACTACTCCCAAATTTTTGCTTATTTTTAACATAAAATAAACAAAGTTTTTCTCAAATAAACAGTAATGTGGGCTATAGTGAATTCTCTCTAAGATATCTAATCTTAAGATTAGTAAGATTGGTAACCTAATTGACCTTCATACAGAATATGTGTAAGCTGTTGAAGGGTAATGGTGTACAAGGCTGTCACTTAAGTGATAAAGTGTTTACAAAGAATTTAGCAGAGATAGCCTGTAATTTATTTCTTTGCTACTGCTATGGCTTCATTATCCTCCTTCATTCTTTAGACAGTGTTTACTATCCTAGAGTTTTTTTAAAATCTAACCTCCTAATTACTGACTCCTCAATCAGGTCTCTAACGACACGTTGGTGCTACATAGAGAAGAAGGGATGAAACGGGAGCAGCATTAGAGGCACTGTTTACTGGTGATGCTTTGTTTCCCCAGACAGCTTTAACCAGACAGATTATATAATACTCCATGCTGATATTGGCCTCCTATGCCGTTTATTTATTTGCTTGATCGATCATATTCCTTTTTTTCTAATCGCACCTCTTCTCTATAATCTATATGCTTTTCTGTGTTCGTCATTTCATTTGCATTTTTATTCAATTCTTGCCTGCGCTCCCTCTTTTTCTCGTCCTCTCCATGAACATCAGAGCAGCGTACAGTAAATGGATCTTCAGCTCTTTATGGAAATGGTCAGATAACAAACCCACGAATTGTCACATCCAATTCATTCTTCTTCTCCCATAGCCCCGACTCACAGTTGCCGGGCTTGTGTTGCATAATTGCATTAGTGCTCTCAGGCCAATGGCTCTGCTCGTTAGTGGGGCTGTGATGCAACCTGCAGAACACACGGGCCTCTGTTGTTTGCAGTATGGACAGTGAGTGGGCACGCAGGGTCAGTGTATTGACCTCCCCTATCCATTCATACGGCCAGAGGGGGGTCTGCTAATGAGTGGCAAGGTTGAACAAACAAGGCTGATAACAGAGACTTTGTTGGAAATGGCTGTTGTTCAACTAGTGGCAGTAATGTGGTGGTGGAACACTTACATGGTGCTGATTAAAAGTAAAAAATAAAAATACCTGCATCTAACAACAACTAGCTTTGTATCTGTGTAAAAAAGAGGGTTAAAATAATGTTTTGCATGGAGACTAATTTGATTCAAACTATTAGCTCTGCATGAAAACAGAGAAGACATGTTTCTCAGTTTTTATAGATGCATTAAACCCTCTATATATATATATATGTTAAGTTTTCTTTAAACCATAGTTTGACCTATTACTTAACATATTTTTAGTGCTCATTATTATTTATTTTTATAAATTCAAATGCAAGCCACAAACCTATATAACCATAGCAGTACACTAAATATAAGAAGGCTAACAGTTACCAACCTTGAGCAAAACACATTCAAAACAACCATCAAAAATGTGTCTTTGTGTTACATTTTTGGCCAGTGACCAGGGTATAAGTAGGATAATCATTCTGATCATACTTTTCAACACATGCCTCTGTTCTGTGTTTAAATCCTTAAACACACTTTGGTGTGGATTAGAAATAGATGCAAAATACAAGTTAAATGAATTCAGATGATTGTATGGTCCAACATGGCCTTATTATTTATTAAAGAATTGGTCCCCTGTACTACATAGCTACTGATAGGTTTGCTGATTGTGAAACCATCATTTTATTGTCTTTGCAACAGCTGATGTAATGCTCCACTGCTAAGGGGCTAGCAGGGTTTACCAGACGTTTATCAAGTTTCTCCTGCTTGTAGTGGCTTTAAGTAAAGACTCAAGACTGTCAGTGTCTGATGACTTACTGTGATATAGAAAAAACACGGGAAGCCCTGGGAGGTGAATGTAATTTACTAAAGTTCACCATAGAAATCTGAAGTGCCAAACCTGAGGTATTCTCCTCCTCTATTGGTGTATTACAGCACTGAATGATTTGCTGTTGAAATGCTAACTTGTTTGTTTGAGGTCTAACATGAACACTTGAAGCACTAGAAATACTTGAAGCACAATGGGTAATGAGCCATAGCAAGACTCTTATTTTGATTCCCAAGACTTACTTTCTTTCTTTTTTTTTCTTTCTTTCTTTTTTTTTCTTTTTTTTATTGCCATTACAACCCTGCATGCCCCACATTTTAACCACAAAAATGCATCACTAAAATAACTTGGCTCCAATTCAGTAATTAAGGATTGAAGAAATTCAAAATTCTGCCTTTTTTGGAGGGGTCACTCTCGCTGTCAGCTGGGTTTAAGGCTAGCTATGTCTGGACTGAGATTTATGTTGGATCTCCAGGGACAGCCTGTTGCCTTGTTGGGATGAGATTTGTTCTCTCTGATTCCTACAATAAGATTTGAGCGATTGCTTTGTGCTTCCCTTTCATCCCCAGGCTTGTACCTAACCTTTGGCTGCAGAGCGTCACTCTAGATACATATATTTCACCTAGTGTCCTATAATATTTTTACCAGAATGTTTTTTTTTTTTTTATCTTATTGGGATCGTAACAACTGTCAATCTTGTCTTTATAGGAACAGCTGAATAGAATCTATCCTATGACTTTTTAGTGAGGTCTTTAAATAGGTTTGCTAAGGAGCTTAATCTGTTGACATCCTGTGGCTGTGTCTCAGTCTGAGTGACCACTCCAGGGTCGGGACCCTTGAGGCCATAGTCGGCTTATCTCCAATGACTGTTCACTCTCTCCTGCTGTCTTTCCGCATTTAGAAATTAAGACTAACTATAATTAAAACTCAAAAACTAATCATAACTTGAAGTTCTGGTTTTGATATGACGTTGTTGTTTTTAAATTTATGGGATTATTTATGTAACCATTGTTTTTTTTTTTTTTTTTTTTTTTTTTTTTGTAATGACACATTCACTTAGTGCCATTGCAGATGCACCATTTCATAAGTGGCCTGGTACAGTATGTGTACCCCTTGACAAACTATGCAAGGAGAAGGAATGCCTTCATGAATGAGATCTGAGAGGAAATCTTTGTTCACTCTGTCAATCGTTTTGGAGCATTGTTATGCTGGATATGCCAGACCTCAAGCAGTTTTTGGGTCATGTGATTCGGGGGTGAAACAACTGCTAGGAATAAAAGGTATAATGTGATACTTTTGGGTTTTATTTTCTCCTGCTGGAATCGTCAAACCAAGATACAAAACAGCAGTGTGCTACTTGTAGTAACATCATGTCCCACATAGAAACATGGATCACATATAAATAAAAATAAGGCAAATATCTTAATTCAAAGATGATGGAAAGGTTATATGCAATTCGTAGACACTCACTGAGATTGTTGTGTTGTTAGAATTTGTATGTTTTCATTGCTATAGTTTTTCTCATGCAAACATGGTGACAGATTTGTTTTTAGACACTTTTGTTTTGTCTGTGCCAAGGCAGGCAGCCAGTGAGTAATGGCATCCCAGCCAGTGATCTTTGAGGACATGTTTGTGTTTTCCTTCCCTTTGTTTGTTCCCTCTCTTTTGATGAACATGCCGTCTGGGTTATGTTTTTCTAAACATAATTATTATTTTTTTTTTTTTTGTCAACACATTTTTTTAGTATAAGAATCCAGCTAAATTAAATATTTTTGTTAATATAGTGGTTCTTTCCATTCTCTGATCTGCTTTAATCTCAGTCTCTAGTGGTCCTGATTAAGGCCAGTTTCTTCATCAAAGCCCTGTCTCCATCATAATTTCATGAGATCATTTAAGGAGCACACTCACTTCTCACAGATTGTAATCCCATATTCTCACTGTGATTCATCCATTGTCTTCAGAGTTGAATTTGTGTCTACAAGATTAACAATGTTAAAACTACTTGTTGATCAGAAGAAAAGTGGCCAAACTCTGATGATGAGCTCATATCAAAACTAAATACAGAAGGAGATGCATCATATTGCAGCCACTACCACAAGTGTCTTAGGTAGGTATTCAGTGCTCAAAGCCTGTTAGTCCAAACCAAATGGGTCCCAGTTGGTCACTCAACAGACTAATGAGACTTGATGGGCTCGTGGTGTTGAACCTCACGGCTTTCTGCGGCTTATGGCTCTGACTTGTGTATTTGCGGTCCCACAGCCATTACACTCAGTAATTATACACACAGCCTACCAATGCCTAAATTACAGTCGGTGGATAAACCACAGCAAAGTAAGAATATAAAATGACTCGAAAGAAAATGCTTTGGCCAGAGAAACTAAGACGAGAAACTGCAACAACTTCTGAGAAAAATAAGGCCTCTTGTTTATCATCAATTTATTTACTTAGTTGTTTCATATTTCGATATAGAGACATATTCTGCAAATTGAAATTAATTCTTAATTAGAAACTTTAATATAGGATAAGATAAGTGTTTGATCTGGCAACTTTCATTGCCACAACTTAAACTAAGCGTTGCGTTTTGGAGAGGCACTCACTGAATATTAATGGAAACGTTTGCAGCGATACACATACTTAAATGCTCCTAATGATCAGATTCTGTATATAAAAGCTTAAAAAGGTCTTATGTGGGGAGACGATCAGAGATCTTCAGAGGTGTAGAGACTAGTGCGTTTTCTTCCTGTGTCCAGCCATAACATTACACCATGGCCACAGCTGCTCTGTCGCCGCTGATCTGTCCCCAAGAAACATGATCCTGTTTATAATCTGACCATCATTTGGACGCCGACAGCCTCCGACGCCAGACCCATGATTTACCCCAGTGCGTGTGTGTGTTTCTCACAGATAGATTTACGAGGGCATACTGTATGTGGGTAAAGACTAGGTCTTGAGGGTCTGCAAGTATCCCACAATGTCCCTCATAACAGTACTTCCTCACCACTATTGAGTGTGTTTTGAGACCAGTACATGTTGGCATCAAAGTATTTGTGTATTTGGGTGAATAAGGATTTTTAAATATCACTATATGAGTGATATGATATATTTTATTCAGTATCAATAAGGTAGCATGAATGCAAGTTTATTTAAGGACTGCCAGTTGAATTCAGTATGAAGTCACATTTAAGTGTGTTTTGGAAACAAAAATACATTTTCATTGCTAACGTCACTACTTTGGCTTAATAAAGGTATGGAGCATATGTAAGTAATGTTTTTTTTTTTAACTGAGCAGCAATGAGAAAAAGTATTGAAAGGTTGATAAAACATTCAAGTTCTTTAAGGCTTCTAGTGTTAATGAGAAACCTTTTGTTGTAAGACTGTGGCTTGGGGATTAGTGACGTGCTGCTATTGTGTCGTGTGACGCTGTCACAGACAGAAGAAATCATTTTTATTTCTTTTATTTATCTTTTAATAATTTTAAGTATCCTATTACCATATGTTTTCTTGTGACAACTAAACAACGTTCATTATCATCCTTTTGTTATAAGAAGAAAGTTTGATGGAGTCTGAATGAGACGTAATAATGGGAAAGGGATCTCAGATGTCCAGATGTCATCATTTCATCTGAATTGTAGCAATGTCACACACAGTTAAACTGTCCGACAGACTACAGACTTACACTATGTACACAACTCCAAGTGTGTACTCATGCAACATATCTTTGGAAAACTAAGATTCTTGTAATTTGATTGATGCAAACCTATTATAAAAGCATGTACAGTCGTGGATAGGCTAATTTTACAGGTATGTTATGGGGTTGATTGTTATGCCATGCATCTAGTGCCACTCATCACTATAGCCAGCTGCTATAGTGATGATTCATGTTAGGACATAGCTGCATACCTTGTCCAAAATATGTATCAGTAAGTAATGACCATAATTATCAGTTAATGTGCAATGAGGCCCCAAGTCATTATAGTGTTAAAGTGAACATTTCAGTTTGTTTAGATCATGCTAAAATGGATTATAATGGAAATACCTAAATATAAACTCTTCACAAAGGTATTTACTTACATTAACACCACCTCTACGACTAGTGAGCATCCAAACTTAGTCATTAGGTACTTTTCAAACTTAACTGACACAAATTAGACCACAGACCCCCATCTAATAAGATTTTTTGACAGAAAAGGTTTAAACATATGATCAAAACTGTCACCGTATAACTTGGATGGAATTATAGTGGAAATGAATTATTTTACCCTTTTTCCTGAGGATCCCACAAAGACCCTAGGGCGTCCCCGGACCCCACTGTGAGAAGTACTGCATTAATGCGTTTTGTGCTGAATGTAGAAAATGAGAGAGTTTCATTTTCATTGCTATAATGTGGCCTTATAGGTGGCTTAAATAAGGGGCTTCAGTTATATTTCACTGTTTGGATGAAGGCACAGTGTATATGGACAAATTATGTTTGTGACTTTATCTTTTTTTGTGACTGTCCTCTTTTTCTCTCTGTCAGATCTGTAGGAATGAAGATGCTGAAACCCTCCCAGTCATAATGCTCCAGATTAGACAAATAGTTCAGGAGCCATTTGCGCTGACATTAACAGCATGTGTATGTCGTGGTTATTCACATACCAGACACGTATGATCCTTCCTGTAGCCACTATGGGCTGTCACTTGTAGTATCTGTCACACACACTAAGACCCATGATGACACACGTGCACAAACACACACACAACAATGCAGCGGTCTGTGTTGTGCCTTTTGATGTGTGCCCCGTTCATATAAATCACACACCCTATACTGCAACAGCTCCCAGAAAAAGGTCTCCATATAGCAAGAGACAAGCATCACATATGGCTACAGTTAAGTAAACATGGCATTCTGTGTCATTCATCAGTGTCAGTTATGTTATTTATGTTCAATCTATGTGCTGTAAAGAATTTAAGGTCATTAAGCCTCTCACTCAGCTGGAAGAAATTAAGTTCCCACATTTGGGTTCCATGGGTTTAGGCTTTGGCTTATATGTCTTTTTTGAACATGACAGTATGTGTTGATTTGAATTATATATATATATATATATATATATATATATTTTTTTTTTATAGTGCTGCATCGTAATTCATAGAGAAAATGTGTAAATGACAGACCTTATAGTCCTGCCCTTTAGCAGCTCCACAGCTCTGATGAGAAGTTCATTAAATCACAGGCAGCTACAGTGCATTTCCATTCAAGACAAACTTTCTACGTGTCAGTCTTTGTCTCATTGTTACTCTCATAATCAAAGGCATTTTTGATTCATATAAATTCTGTAGTATCCGTGTATCCATTCTCTAAACCTGCTAGCCTGTTAAGGAGTCTATCCCTTCAATAGTGGTTCCCTTTCATTAAAATGACTTGGCAGCACTCTCCCTGCAGGGGTAGTGTTAGGGCTAAAGTTTGGATCATATTAAGGTTAGGGAAGTGGGGACAGTCTTTGACATTACACCTGCACACATTTGGCAAAAAAAGAGAAAAAACAGGGTTCACCATAGGCTTGTCACTGGTCTGTTCCTGTGAAAATGAATTGCCATTTCAGTTCAGTTTTCACAGATCGCTGAACAAATCAGAAAACCCTGCAACCAAGCTTTGGTTAATGAGTAAGTTCTTTTATCAGACGTTTGTCACAAGTCATGTCCAGGATGTCTGCACCCCAGCCCAGACGTTTTCTCAAGATAGGGGTAAACAAATTAAATGTGTGAAAGGAGTTGAAGTTGAGCTGACTAACAGTCACTTGTAATATGTCAGCACGTAGCACTCGAACTCCTGATCATCATTAATCTCTGCAGACTCTCCCTTCACAGAGACATTTTTAAACAGTGTGGCTTGAATCAGAGAAAATATAATGATCTCATGGGCAGAGTCAGGTTTCCAAACTAATTATGGTTTAACTTTTGTTTTGTATTCAATACAAAAAAAACAACCAATATCTTATAGATACAATAACTTAATTATTTATTAAGTTATTGGAAGATCATTTTGCAAATGTAAAATTTAGTCATGTAATTTTTGTCCTGCAGGAAAGTGTGTTCCCCTGCAGTGGATCAGTAAGAAGTGCTCTTCAATATGAATACAGGTATGTGCACACAAACCGTAAATGAGATTGTTAGATATCCTTCGTAGACAACCTTCTTTTTTTCTTTTTTATATTTCCGTTGTCAGTATTTATTTATTCACTGAACAGAAAACCATTGTTTACATTGAATACCATAATATAATAAGTCAGTGTGTTCAGGCATTTCAGGCCACCTCGCTATTTTAAAAGCTGCTATGTGTGCTACTTCTCCTCTGCCACAGGCATGAGTCTGTAACTCTAACCCTGACCCTGTTTCACCACTTTGGTGTCGGTCCATTTTGGGCCTCAGTTATTGTTGCTAAAAGCATCATTAAGTATTGTAAGGTTGTTGCTTTTAACCACAGTGACGTATTCCAGCTTCAATACATTTCCAAAGCTCTGTCCTGAACTTGGCAGTCGTCCCGAGCTGAAGTTAGTATTTCAGCCAGAGAATCAATGATGAGTAGACTGTCTCTTATCGATCTTTCTCCACTGAGTGTCTGCCAGTGGTTGCCTTACTCATCCAGGTTGTTTATCTGTATTAGAAATATAGAATACAACACAAAAATAGCCTTTTGTGTTGTTTATGTTTAAAAGAACTGCAAATAAATTTGAATTATTTATTAGTATTTGAAACAACCTGTAAGATTTAAATTGTAAAGCACTGATCCAAGTGTTTGCAGCCCTTCACAGACCTCAACATTATCTGTGTAAGTCAAAAGTGTGTCAGAGCAGAGGTAATATGATTTTTAGCCAAATCATCACTTGATTCCTCTATTATTAACAAATGTACGTAATGTTAATTGTTTTTCCTAAAGACATTTTATTCGTCTGGATTTTTTTAAACTCAAGGTCTTTAAAATTCTCTAATTCCCGTCCTCCTGAGCATCTGACATCTTCAAACTTCTTTACAATTCAGTTTTATCCTAGCACTGTGCACCAGTTTGATTACAAACCCTTGACTCATTTTCAGTGAGCTACCACTCAATTTGTAAAACTCTTGAAATGCATGTGCCTTGTCTCCACTGATTTGGGTTATATTTCTGGCTGGATGCATTTGTGTTTGCCTAAGCCGTGTGTTTGTGTATATGCATGTGCATGAATGCTGCTGCTGCTGCTTCTGCCTCTATGAACCAACCCTGCCTGGCTGTGATTCCTCAGATAGCGGAGGATACGCTACCAAAAGCGTGGCCTTGTCACTCATACTCTCTCCCATGAAGAGGGTCCAGAGCTCACCAAATCTAGCCACAGGTACTAACACTCACAATCCCACAACAAATTAACACATGTTCAAACAAGAATGGGCTAAGGAAGAGTGAACAAAATAGACCACTGAAGGACCTGACTGGGTTAAACTGTGAGGTAAGTCTTAAAAAAGTAGCTCGTTGTTTTTCAGACTCATGTTTGGGCTTCATCGACCTGATATGGCTTCGGGTATATTTGAAATACTTTCAAATAGTCTGTGGCTGCCTGTGTATGCTTAAGCAATGTTTGGACTGTGAGATGCATTTTTTTTTTCCTAATCAGTTCATTGTATAATTCTTTTATTTCCTTCTGTGGAGTCTTTTCCGTCTCTGGCTCGCTTTGCTTCCTAAATCAGTCATAAGTCGTATTGTACCTACCGGTTGTTGATGTTAATCTTCCTTCCTTGTGACAGCTCTCATATGTCATGCTCTCACACTGCTTCTTACCATCTCCTCTTCTCTATGTGCAATTTATTCTGCTTTTCCTGTTGTCTAAGTGTTTTTTAATCACTGTTTTTCCTGGCTCTGTTTCTTTTACTGTTACTGTTTCTCTTTTGTCAGGATTGATTGGTCAGACATAACACAGCTCTCTTGACCTCAAGGCCCTGGAGATGTGGAAATATACTTGGATGGTCTTGTGTGTTGGAAGCATTTTGCTTAGTTCTTCCTGATCAGTGGTTCAGTTTTTTTTTTTTTTTCCTAGCCAAACTCACTGCAGCTCTGCTGTATGCATATGAGCCCCGTTCATCTTAATTCTTATCTTAATCGCAAATAAAATGACAGGAAGAGTCAAGATGAATGACCAACAAGCTTTTTACATAAGACAGAGACTACAGCTACTGTGGCTGCTCCCAGCTGCTTCTGCTGCTGTGCCTGCACCCTGTCAGCTCCCAGGTTAACAGCCGCACCCATGTAGGCATCCTGGCACTGTCAGCTTCCTTTTCAAAACAGTAGGGCACCGTCTGAAAGCTGATGAGCTGCTCCCACATAGAGCAGGTTTAGGGTTTAGGAGCTTTGAGGGCCCAGCACTGCAGAGTAGAGGCTGAAGCTGGGATTTCACCATTCCTTGATATCTGTGAAATTTGTTAATTTGAGAAAAAAGGTTTTGAGAATAGACATAGATAGACATGGGTGATGGAAAGTGCTTGAATGTATATATTCTGCGCAAAAATAGTAAATATAAATATAAGTGCAACATGTGTGCATTTGTCATCACTGTAACAGAGCACAACTGAGAAGTGTTCACACTTTGAAGCCTGATTTTATTTTTTTTTTTAAATGTCTGCGAGCTGCTGTACTCACAGGCCTGTTTGTTTTTGTGGATGCTAAAATATTACGATATTACGATCATCTTGTGCATCACTTCAGGATAAGTTATGCAATCCTTAAAATTTCATCTCTGTTCTGTGCTTCATCCTCTTCATCTTTTCAGATGTGTCTACTCTTTTACCCCCATTATTGAGTCTGTTTTTCTCACTGAACATTCTCATAACCATTTTTTTGGTGTGGCAGTATATTGTGTGGCTATTGGGAATATAATTCAATGTGGTACCATATGCAGGGATAAATGTGACACATTGGCTCCCGTTACTTATTTTCGCTGTGTGTTCTCTGTTCCTCAGGGAGTGATTCCCACTCATCAGACTTGGGTAAGTTTCCTTTTGGTGAATTTTGGCCGAGACTCTTTACATTGCACATGACAAAAGAGGCTATGAAACACCCGTAGGACACCAGAAAAGTTAATCAAACACACTGTAGTGCTTGATGTTAATTAGATTAAAATCATCTTCAGATTCTTGGCGGTCCCGCAGTGCAACAGATGGCCTTAAGAATGGAGACGCCAGCAGCTCATCTCTTGCCGCCAAAGGCTTCCGGAGTGTCAGACCCAACCTGCAGGACAAGAAGTCACCAACACAGGTAACACGTCACACACACATGACACTGACACATGTTGACATTTACCTTACTGTTTAGAGTTTGTGTTGTGTTGTAATGGTGAAAAAGAGTATGTAACTTGATGATGATTTGTGTGAAGCATTTTACTGATTATTCTCTGGTTGTCGTTGTTATTTGAACTTATTTTGGCTGCTGCTTTCTAATTGGAAAACAAGGATATCAATCACTTGCCATTGCCACCCCCGAGGAGAGACAGTTTCCACTTTTCACCCACTGGCCCTAATCCACCAGACTACAGCTCCCTCATTGCCCTGGCTAATGATTCTAGCACTGGAATGCTAACATTCAGTCAGAACGAGAGAGCTGTTTTAAAAGAGTCCTACACTATTAATAGCACATCTTCTTACTCTTACTCAGAGACCACTGCAAACCCAGTCCAACAGGAGCACCAGCACACTGTCTCACATGATATCAGCAACTGTAGTGCATCCGCCACCACTAATACACAGGTACAGGAGCGTAAAGTGTCCTCCCTCAAACTAACACCGGTCACCATCCCTGACCCTCCTGCTCACCTCAACTCTTACCTTGATCCCCAACCTAAGACTCAGACTACAAGCTCCCCTCCACTCACTTCCCCAGCTCCACAAAGGGATCCCACTCTCTCTCCGCCCCTGACACGGACAGCCTCGCTTTCTGTCCAATTGGGTGCAGAGAATCTGAAAAGTCCAGAGCCTCAACCTCCAAATCCCAAAGTGGAACTCAAGGTCCCAGGTCAAGCCCCATATCACAGGCCAAGTCCAGCTGCGTTCGAGGTGGAAATGATGAAGGGTCCTCCTGCAGTACCACCAAGGCCTTCTCCTGCAGAACTGTTGGTACATGACAGACTACATACTGTAACAACAGGGCAAAAGACCAATGGTTGTGTAAACTGTGACATCACAATAAGACAACTGGGTTTTTCCCTTGGCAACATAAAATGATTAAAGGGTAACCCATCGGCTGAATCACATCATTTGAGGCCCATAGCACACACTGGTCGCCCCATACAAACAGAGGAAATAGCCAGTGTACCGTAGTCAGGAGGTTCCTGATTCAGAGAACAGAGGTTTTTCTGGTTTCAGTGCACGTCATGTTCTGCTCGTCTGTGTTGCTCTGTAGTTTGTTAATCCAGGTGCTCCCATGCATCCACCCAAACTAACTGTGACTCTACATATGTGTTCGATAACAGTTAATGTATACCAGTGTTACTGTCTATGTACTTGGCTGCCTTCCACGGAGTTTGAACTAACAGAGCATCTTCAGTTCACAGCAAATATCATTTTTGAGAAGAAGATGCTGCAGCATCGTGACACTTCTGTGTGGTTTTCCAACAGCATCTTACCCTCTGTCAGGCTCACGTGTTGCCTCCACACATCCTTTGTGACAATGTGGCTAATGAGTGATATCACTAAGCACTCTCCTCCTTTCCTTCTTTTCCAATCAACTCCCTCTCCCCTCCAACACCAGGGGCCCCCGTCCCCAGACCCCTCAGCACAGCGCTCCCACTACCACTGCCACAGCTCAGAATCACTCGACTACCTGTCAGGCCTAATGCCCAAGACCCTATCACCTACCCCGTATATTCCTAGCGGAGCTGGTGGCACAGCTGGTGCTGTGACCGGGCCGAGCTTTACCACATTTGGCAGCGTGAGCATCGGTGGCTGCGTGTCACCCTCGGCTTCCCCCGTGACAGTGTCTGCTCTCAGCCACTACTCGTCATCCACAGCGGGTCTGCTGGACGAGCTGCAGATCTGTAGTCTGGACTCACCTGGCGCCTCACCCACGCCATCGCCCACCCTCAGCCATGTCTCTGCCTACACATCCACTGCTGGCCCCGATGATGTGCTAACAACCTCTGCGGCCTCCACCGCTGCAGCAGCCACTGTCACTAACGTAATTATCCAAGTCACTGCCGTAACACACATCATTACCAAAAACAAATGGTTCTCTCCCTCACCCCAACTGATTTGGATGGCTGAACCAAACCTGGATGGCTGAAGTGTGATTACTACCAAGTTTTACCTTATCTCTCCACTAACCACCAACTGCAACCTACCTGTCAGATACCAGAATTAAATTCAGCCATCTGTGTTCCCTTATAATGTCAATGTCTTTCTACTCATCGGGCCTCCATGTGTGCTTGTCTGTGTTTCTCTTTGTTATGTTTTTTTTGCAATTCAGTGCCATTATACTGTCTCTTAAGGCCAGTTCATATCAAAAATTCACGATGAGACATTTTTCAGAGAGGTTGTAGCAGGGTGAAGGACCCTGTCGGAAGCTGTTGGCTGCAGGTTGTTAGCATCTTAAAAGACTGAACTTAACTACTGGGAGTTAAAAAGTTTTATAACTTGACATGTGAAGACTGAACCAGTTTCCTGTACAGTACAGTATCATATTATTGTTTGTCTGTGAAGGTTCTCAGTCGTCCAGGTCATAGTTCTTTGAGAAAGTTTAATCTAGGGCCACAGGACTAGTTGTAGATTCTTGAAGACATTTCACTTCACATCCAAGAGGCTTCTTCAGTTCTGACTGGCTGGTGGGGAAACCCAAGTATTTAGCCTTGGTGGGATCATTAACAAGGCCATTGATACCACTTGGTTTGTTAGGGCTCCTCGTTGTTGTGTCTGTTGGTTTTAGATGTATGGGACCCTGACACCTGGAAATTAGACAAAATTGTTCACCTTGTCTTTCCAGTTACACAAGACTGGCATTGAAACTGAATCTATTTTGTTAGGACTGTATTAATTAGTCTGATATTGTCTTCTTCCTTGCCAAGTATTTAGCTTAATGTCTGTGACGACAATCAAAGTTGCATTGCATTGTCACTGTTCTCTCCAAGCCTCACAGCCATCAACTTTGTCTTTCGGCCATGTGGTAAAGTGAGAAAGATCTTCAGTGCACGGTGTAATTTTACCACAGTTCCAGTTCCTAAGCTTAGTCCCACACCTACACACGTACAACCAGACTTTTGACTCATTCAGTGGAATTTGAGAGTTGGCCAGTGTTTCAAAGATCTGAAACCAGGATAAATTGTAATGGCTTGAGCTTCAAATCCTTGGCTTGAATTTGTTAGCTGTGGCATAATCACAGGAACAGCAGCAGTAATTTACTCACTGTCACTGTCATTTTGCCCTAGTACTAAACAAGAATAAGTAAAAAAAAAAAAAAAAAAAACCCCAGCTTTTTTGCTTTATTGACAGTTTCGAAGTGGCTGTGTTCTGTTTTTGAGCTATCTTGAATTTTTTATCTGAACACAACGGCCTTTAAATTAAAAAAAAAACAAAACTATTCATCGAGCTGAAGTCATGTGTCATGTTGAATGGAAGAGGAGACTCCCATTATAACTACATCATACCTGCTGTCTTGTTTATCTTCCGACTAATTTATAATGAAATATATATTGAATGTGAAGCAGTTGTCCATGTTTACTGTTCCTGTTTTAATCTCTGTTGTTCTGTTTTAGAGTAAAGTGATTCAATAAAAGCCCCTTCCCCAAACTAACTCTTTAGACTCAGCACTTCCTATGAATCATGTCATATACAGTATCTACATTTACCCCGAATCCAATATTAGACCTGGTGCTTCTACCTCTATGAATGTTTGTAGCAATAAGATGACTAACATTTACACACATTTACACACTATTTTATAGTAGATCTACAACGTTGTGTACATTTTGCTGCCATTTGCGTATTCTTATGGCCTCTTTCTGGCTTGTGGGTCACTCTTAGGGCCAGGTCCTGTCTCATGCTATGAATGGAAGTGCTAGCCATCCACAGAGACCCCTCTCTCCCCCGGCGTATCCTCCGCCCCCCACCTCGCTCCACACTGGGCTCCCGAGGCAGAGTAGGAGCTCGGGTAAGTTACTGCTCTTTTGTCTCTTCTCAATGATAAGAATAATTATTCAAAACAATGCATTTTATATACACAACAAATACAATACCAATGAAATAGAGAAATTAAAACTTTACTCATTGTTTGTCAAACTAACGTGCCCTACTCTGACATTGAAAGAAGAATGATTGTAAAATCTATTAAGCACCACTCGAGGGATCTTGGTGGATTATTCTGACAGTTGGCACTGAAATTATTTAGTCAAATCTCATTTTATAACCATTGATCCATGTTAATCAAAGTCATAACAGAATTGATTAATTTACAGTCAAATGCTATTTAAGGTTTACAGAATATGATATCTGTATCTATTATCATAAGACAGAACAGTTAAATTATGAAAGGCATATTTCTGATTATTTCTTGGAATAATTGACATGGCTTACTCTTTTCACTCCTCTTCCCTCTTGTGTCTAGACGGCAGCGAGTCTGTCACTAGAGAGTCTGTGGTGTCGGGACACACCAGCATCAGCAGCACCGTGCCCATCGCCCGCTTCTCAGAAGAAGAAAAAAAGTTTTCCGTCATCAAAGCCCCTCATTATGAAGGCATCGGCCCAGTGGATGAGTCTGGCATCCCTATCGCCATCCGCACGGTGAGGTCAAACACGCACAACAGAACTAAACACATTGGTTTGCAGCAGCAGACTGACTCGGTTAGGTGCTGCAGAGTAACAGAGGAGTGTCTTAAGACTTATATCTGTTGTCTTGATATGTGATCAGGCTCGTGACAGGGGATTACTTTCAGCTCTCAGCAGCTTTTGAGGCCATATTAAAAGCCCTTTCTCTCACTCACGCTATCTCTGTATCTCCTCTACTCTCTCCTCTATGTGCTAGTTATAAAGATGAGCTCATTCAAGGTCTTTGCTTTCGAACTGCAAGGTCCTCGATTCTTACTTGTTAAAGTGTGTGTCTGTGTGTTATCTCTGTTAATGCTTTTCGTGAATTACCACTTCACTTCTGTCAGTTACTTCAGTTATGCATTTCTTGTAGAGCGGCGATTAACGGCAGATGTGCCAAACTACAGGATGAGAGAAAGGGAAACGGGAAGAATGAGAGATGGGCGGTAAAAGCAAAGAGAAAAGGTGAAAAGGAGAAAATCAGGAAAGAAGAAAAACAGATGCTCCTTATTGTGAGCAGACAAACATTTTTGTGGCCACTCTGTTTGGTTACCGTGGAGAGTGAAGTGGTAATTGGCCTGTCTGTTGGCTGCGCCTGTGCTACATGCACAGTCACACACACTCCTTCACTGTGGAAGCAAAATACCTCTTCTCTGACCAGAATCCAGACACTGTTTAGTGCTACTGAATAAAGAGCGGATTAAGCCTCTCTGCCATTTGATAGCTCTCTTTTGAAGTGGCTATTAGATCTATACTGTATACACAAAGACACACATACCAGGGTTTCTCCAGGATTTTCAAGGCACAGCAGCAGAACTCCAATTTTTTTGTTTTTGTAGCAACATGGCTTCCTCTACGCTGTGAAACCAAATCTGCTGCTATTGATTTTCTAAAAGAAGGCGTAATGACATCTTACTGCTGTGGTAGTTAAACAAGTGACTAATTGTTCTGCGCTGTGGTGACTATATGTCTCTGCATTGGGGCAATTTATATGCTGAATATGTGATTTTTAAGTTTTTGAGAAAGGGGTTGCTGTTGCTAGAAAGCAGTGAAAAGCCATTAACTAATTCAAAACATGTAAAATAATAACACAGAATGCATTAATTGACCATAACTAATATCTATATGTCTTTTAAAGTAGGCAAGGTATAATCATGAGAGAAATTTAAATCAAATTATTGGTTTTATTGAATCACTCAAAAGTGGGCGTGAATGGGACAATATAGACCAATAGGGAGCCATCGAAGATACTGACCTGTGTATCTTAGTGTGGGTGCACCTGCCTCCACAGGTCTCACCTATGTTCTTTGATCAAAATGAGGAGGATGAGGGAGAAATAAAAAAAAAATTAGACCTCCATCATTCATTCATCTGTTTTTGCCAGCTGATATCCAAACACACATTTTACTCTATTATGGCTCTGTGAATTACAACAACCCATGAGTTAACAGTCAGTTTTGGTTTGATGTGATGGCTGGGGTTGGCTGATTGCCCCAGATTATATTTGATTTAGTGAATTTATTTGCATGTCTCTTAGTTGAAGATGATTCTTTAACAATATTTTAATGTTTCAAAAGAAAAAGAGGGTTTTGATATAAAAATTAGCTCTTTTTTTTGTTTATTTAGCACATAAGAGAAAAAAAAAGTTAAGTTTAACTTTATTTTACTAGAATTGGCACATATAAACCATGTGAGAACAATGAAATCCACTTCTCAGACTTGGCTAGTGTCATGCAATCTTGATAGATATATCTTTGATCAGAAAGAACAAGATGTAGTTGTCCTCATGTCATCCTAAAGCATTTCACTGAGCGAGGTTTATCAGCATTTTCACAAAGCACTATAGAAGCAATATAGAATGTCTTTACAATAAGGGAATCTTCATAAATAATGTATTCATGTCCCGGCATAAGTTTAATGTTCCAAAGAACATTAATAAATAGAATATATAAATGAAATGTGGATGTCTAGAAGGGCTGAAAGTGTGTTTTGTTTTTCTCTGCTGTGTAATGCCCTATAAAACAGTGGGACCCCTTTCCAGTTTCTAACTCAAGTCATCCAGTTTCATGCTGCATTTCACGGCCCATAAATCTTTACGATTATTTCTCTTTCCACAGACGGTGGACAGGCCTAAGGATTGGTATAAAACTATGTTCAAACAGATCCACAAGGTTCACAAAGCAGGTAAGTCTGCGGTAAATCAGTGAAAGGCAGAGATGGCGGATTATCTGGTGTGATTTTATTGTCACATTATGAGGAGAAATGATGCATGCATGTTGCCTGTGTGTGTGTGTGTGTGTGTGTGTGTGTGTGTGTGTGTGTGTGTGTGTGTGTGTGTGTGTTTGTGTGTGTGTGTGTGCATACCAGTTCTTGTTAAACTGAAAGACCCAAAGACAGTCAGAGCCAGAACTCATTAGATGCAAGCAAGAGTCTGGAGAGGAGGAGGTTATTGAGAGGAACCTCTAATAGACACAGAGCTGTCCTGGGAAATCTGCTCTAATTTCGTGGCCTTGATGGAATCACAGTCAGTACAAGGCTTGTTTGTTCTAAGCTGCTCAGGCTGCTCCTACTGCAGCACACACATGATGATGCTTAAAAAAAAATATCTACAGGCTTGTTATGGTCTCTTTGATGTGTCTCAGAATTCCTAGGAGCTTCCTTAATATTTGCATCGTCTAGTGGATTTATAAAGCAATACTCGACTCCCACACAAAGTCTATCTACCCTTTGAGTATCTCCTGCTGTAGCACTGAAAGGTCTTCCTAAAAGGTGTGCAGCTTTTTTGTTTGACTGCAGCAACTTGGTGGGATTCAGGTGCTGCTGCTGTGAACTAGTGTCTCCCTTTTTAAAGCTCAAAAAGCACATAACAGAAAAGCTGTTGTTTTAAAGCAGCTGAGCTTGTGAATAGACAGAGGAGAAGTGGATTGTGCGGCCTGGGTGGTTTTGATACTTTCCACTGTGAAAAATGGTCGCTATTGGAAATTACTTTGTAACTGACTGTATTTAAGCTGACTGAAGCTGCTGTTCTCCCCATAGAGGAAACTAGACACTTAGGTACTATACAGTGTGTTTGTGTGTGTATCCCAATCAGGGCTTGTTTCTTTTTTCCACAGATGACGACTATTCTGATACGTACAATGCAACATATGCTGTTATAAACAATGGTGAGACCTGCTACATGTGTCACATGCAATAAGTTCTTTTTTCCTCCTCCTCTCTGGCTCACTCTGCCTTATTGCTTCTCTTCTGTCCTGTCTTTAACAGATGACCACAGCCAGTCCTCCACCACCACCATGGCACACCCGGCTCCACGCACACATACTTACAGGCCACTGTCCAAGAGCCCCTCAGACAATGGAGGGCATCTGGGCCCGCGGGAGCCTTCCCCATCCCCTGTACCACCACCACCTCCACCCATGCCATCACTCCTGCAGCTGAGGGCCAGAGATAGTGACCGAGACAAAGACTCCCCAGACATGTAGGGGGAACTTATCTCTATCATTTATTACATGTAATCATTATTTAATCAATACAAAATTTTAGTTGTTCTCTCTTGTACTTAAACTAATAAATGTTTATTTTATTATAGTGAATTCATTATATTTGTGTTTATTTATCCACTTTTAGAGACGTTGTATTAAACCATATTCCAAGGTACTTTGACTTGAATGAATTTTAAAAATCATTATGACTTTAATAATACATTTTTTTTCCTGGTTGTATTGTGCTTTTCTTGCACCAGGAATGAATGGGGTCCTCCTGACAGGAAAGTGGACACTCGGAAGTACCGTGCAGAGCCCAAGAGTATTTTTGAATACGAGCCTGGGAAGTCCTCTATTCTGGAGCATGAGAGACCAGTGAGTGATTTTAAAATATGTTCTTTCATTTGAATATAATGAATTCTGATATTTTACTGCCAGAACCCAGTGAAATATTGCTAATCATTATTCCCTTACTGCCTTTTTTCATGTTTGATTAACCTGCAAGTCCTGTAGGAACCAAATCTGGAATAAGTTCAGGCTGAAAAATGTTTTTGTTTTTTGTTTTTTTTATATAACATTCAGTGGATGTGATGTTTGCTTCCCCAAGTGGCTTCACACCAACACCTTGGTGGAATATTCAAATTACTGTGATAGTGAAGTCATTCTGTCTATTTTTGTAATAGCGCTTGTGAAATTTAAAAGGTTGTAAAAGACTCAAACTCATTCTCATTCTGCGTCAATCGGAGCTCAAAGGAGGGACCATTTCTGAAGAGGTGAACTACTACACATTAAGGATCTTGAAGTGAAATAATACTCTAGAGATGTTTCTACACCTACCTAACTGGTTATTGAAGTCTGTAAACACTACTGTGTCCTTAATATATTTTTTGCGTGGAATTTTCTCTGTCAGATGATGTGGGCATTAAAAAGCAAAGGTTCCCAGTGCCACATCCTCCAGTGACTGTACCGTACTGGCTGTGTGGGGGTGAATGACAAAGCAGACAGCAGAGATAATTACTGTGTAGAGGGAGGGCAAAAATAATAGACAGGCAGTATTTGAGAGAAAGACACGATAATGGAGAGAGTGCTCTAGATGAGGCAAAAGAGTAAAAAGAAAAGCTTTTTGTAAAGGTTTCACAGATGTTTAAAGCGATGACTGCAGAGAGTGCTCCCAGGGCAATAATGCATGAGTCAGCCCTTGATAGACGGAGGCAATAAAAGGAGAAATCTGTAGGAAGTAAAAGTGAACCCACGCTGGCTAATCTGCTGTTTAAAATTTCTTATCTGTCTTTTTTTCTCCACTCTCCAAGGTAAGAAATGGCTCCCAAAAACATCCTTTATGGCGGCGTTCAATTAAGAGCCATAGGAAACAACCAACGCTTTTTCTTTAGTTAGTTCTTTTTGTCTATGTGTATCTACACAGTAGTGATGTGACAGTTTATGCTCCAGGCCTCACTTTTTAAAATTTTTTTATTTATTTATTTTTCTTACAGAGTGACTCATTTATCTCAAAGCTGAACTCTCTTTTTAGCAAGAGAGATGTTATACCAAAACACCTACATAACACCTCCTGGCAGTGTTTCATTTGGCATGAAAAAAACCAGTCTCTGTGTGGGAATGGGTTAGAAAGAGCAGACAGAGTAGTAAAGCAGCAGTTAGAAGAAAACTGTTGGAACATGAACAAGCCTCTTGTCTGTGGCGCTCATTGAAGTGTGTAAATGGAAACAAATAGGAGAAAGCTGTGCTTGTCGAAGTTTAAACATGAAATTAGTCAATGATTAACTTGCTGCACTTTAGAAACCAGTGTTTGGGATTACCTGCCTGCTCTCCTCTATGTAAAAACGTACAGTTTATTGCAGGTTGATTTGATAATAAAATTCTTCTCTCTGTGATGTTTTGTGATTAAATCACTCATCACAACAACAGTTAAAGAGTTAAACTTCTGCTTCCTTAAGACAATGTATCGATAATTTCCTGCAGGGTATACAGTATATTTCAGCTTTGAATGCCTTATCATATCAGTTCTCCAAAGAAAATATTTGTAAGTCTGCCCTTGACATGATGTAGAGTCAAAGAAAAACGAGTATTTATTTAGAAATATGAACTGATTAGCAGCTTAGTTTGCTGTCCTTGCTTGATGTTTTGCATGTTACATAAGTGAAAGAAACACACTACAGATCAAAAACACAACATCATGTTAAGTCTGATGAGATATTTCACTTCATGATTAACATATTTAACACTTTTGCATCAATTAGAGTGCAACAGTGTGTAGCACTGTAGCACACACGGGTCAGTTGGCTGGCTGACTGGTACCATACTGTAAAGTGAAATCCAACCCCATGTGAATAATCCAATATGTCTCTCCCTAACAGTTCTGTAATATGTGCCCCTTCTTCTTCTTGAATGTAATGAGCTCTTCTTTCACTTCCACTCTGAAATTCAGCATTTAGTGTGCCATCCACTGAGCCTGCACTAAAGTGTGGGTAGCAAGGTTGGGTGTTAAATATGTAATGCTCACAGTCGCATGCTGATTTTCATTAGCTGTCACATGTCCGAGGCAGCAGTAATGGGATTCTGTCCTGGAATTTGCAGCCTTGTCATTTTCTTACACATGTGAAATTAATGAGTATTATTTCAGAAGAGCCATGGTGTTTAAATTGTCTCTTCAGTCGCTCAAGGGTGGCAAGTGTTGGACTGTGCATACTAAATTATTTGGCATATGCAAGTTTAATTACTATATGATAATAGGGCCCCAATGTACACCATCTAACACAGACCATAGTTTGTATTTCCTATAGTTTTAAAATTACAACACAACCAAAAATTTCTCATTAGTGTTTGTCAGTAGTAAATTGGTTTATCACTTTTGTCCTCATCAGCTGGTGTAAATCTTCATCCTGATTCATCCTGTGCCCATCTCCCTGTGCCACCTTTTGCCCATTCCTAACCATGAGGTCCATGTCTTTCTCTGTGTGTGTGACTTCTTTCCACACTTGCTGTCTTCTGTCTTTTCTTCTGCCTCCTCTCTCTGTCACTGTCGTGCTTTCCCAGACGTATGATGACATAGATTTAGAGAACGAGCCTTGGTATAAGTTCTTTTCCGAGCTGGAGTTTGGGCGGCCGGTAAGTCAGGGCCATAGCTACTCCCTCAACCACAATCCTGCCGTAGGCATACACCCACTTCGTCCACCCCACCCATGAGTTTTATTTTTTTTATATGTCTCCACCAATAGACTGGGTGGGGTTAGTTGTTTGGGCATGTGGTACTTGTTTGGGTGCTGTGACTCCCCCATCTCCACCCTCCCCCCACCCTTATGACAGGCTGTGTTATGTCTTTGTGTTGCTGGGTTTTTTGGTCTGGTGGCTAGCAGGCACTGACAAGTTCACACACAAACCTGGACATGTTTTTTTTTTTTTTTTTTTTTTTTTTTTTTATGTAGTTGGTTTATTATTGCATCAGTTTTTGGAAATAAATGACTTTAAATGACTGGAACTGGAACTGCACTGAGCAATCAGTCAACATTATTAAATATTCACTGGTTGATAAATGTTGTGGTTCTGTTCTGCTTAAGAATCTAAGTCAGTGCAGTTTACCTTCCTCATGCTAAAGTGTATGAATTCATTTGGCCTGTTCGTGTGATCATCTAGCCATTACTGCCAGTGTTTTTTTTTTTATATTCACTCTTGGTAGTATGGAGGAATGCTCTGAGTATCTACAAGCTAGATGGCTTTACTGCCCTCTGCTGGATGTAGGTGGTAATAACATCCTAGTGGCTCAGGGCAGAGACTGCCTCTAGCCACAGACCTGGGATCAAATTACCCCAACCTGACTGATTTACAAAGTGTCATGAGGACATGCCTCTGTCAACGCCAGAGCATGACATGAGGCGATGACTGGGCTTATTCGAAATGTTCAGGTGCAAATGTCACATATGGAGCTGCCATGACTTTGTGTCTTCCAGAGTCATGTTGGGCTTTGTGTTGAGATTTCTACCTGCAATATTCTGAATGTTTCACATCACCGAATAAGCCTTTAGAGTGTAGATGGTTTCCCTCCATGCACTGACCGGTCCTGCAGGGACAGAAACTCACAGTATGTTCATTGTTTGAGTGTTTATTGAGGTGACAAGTCACATGTTTTGACCGATCGAGTGAACAGTAGTTTATCTGCACTAGTAAACCAGCACTAAATCACAGCATTCAGCACTCAAATAAACACAACACGGCAGCTTGTGCTTCACTCGGCTTCTGCTTTACAGCTTGCTGTCACACTCTGCATGTGTGTGTGGTAAACGGGCACATTTCTGTGTGTGTGTGTAATGTAGCAGGCCCCATTTATTTTGGCATCACTACTCTGTAATATAATGATATTTTGAGATTAGCATAGAGCAATAGAATGTGCATATGAACTAGCGTGTTGATGTGCCGGTGTGTGCTTGTGTTTGTAAGTGAAAGTGTGTTGGTGCGTATAGATTGTGTGCACATGTGTGCATTGTACCTTCAAATCACATGTGCAACCTTTTGTGAACTAGTCCATCTGTGGTTACTCAGATTCTCTAACGGGTGTCACTCTCTCCACATGTTTTTTTTTTTTTTTTTTTGGTTTCTCCCCATGATGTCACTACTGCTTCTCCTCCACCTCATCTTCACCTTCCTCATATTCCTCCTCCTCCTCCTCCTCTTCCTGCTCACTGCTGCTGCTTGGGGCTCAAGCCTCCTAAAAAACGGCTGGATTATAATCCAGACATCTCCGCTCGCCAGCACATTGAGGTAATCTCACATTCATGAGTGTTACAGTGGTATTTTTAAACTCACAATTTCTAACCAATGAAAGGAATCAAAATTTATGTTGTTAACAAGCTACAGTTGATTAAAGTGAGTCTAGTGTATGTAGCATCAATACAGAATCAAGTCAGCCGTCGAAATGAGTTGTTTTTTTGCTTTGGCGTATATGAAGATCTGCTGCTTATTCTATGTACAGAATGAAGATATCATGAAGATCTAGGTTTTATTTTCAGCTCAAAACATGATTTTGACATCTTTTTACATTTTCAACATTACTGTGTGATTGCCTCTCCCTACATAGTCCTTTGCCTTTAAAAGGTGTCAAACATTCTTTACCACTAAGACCCATTCCAGCTGATCCATGCCAGATTTTTCAGGGCAACATTTGCCCCGTGAGCTCTGCTCATTACATCCTCTGCTCTATCACCTTTACCATCATCCTGCAGACCAAGAGAGCGCAGAAATTTATCTTCAGCGTTTTCACCGGTAGGCCTCTTCGCTGTCAGGTGTGCCATGTGGAACCAGCATCCATCGCACCTTACGCTGGGGGAGTGTTTTGAGTGTAGCACAGCAACAACCGCATGCAGGCTGTGCATTGTGAGCTGCTCTGCCTCGAGTCTTTGTTCTTGCGGAGCTCACTTTTCTCTTTTGTTGTCTGCCCTATTTCAGACATCCCTGCACATCGCTCCTGCTGACAAGGCTCCGGAGAGACCTGCGAGGTAACCTCTGTTTCTTTCATTTCCCTCTGCATCACCCCCATCCCCCTCCCCCATCCTCTCCACAGCCCTTGTTGTGATTCAGCACAGAATCAAAACTGTGCGCTCTCTTGCCCCGTCTCCGGTGCAAATAGCCTCAGTGGCTGCTATTAGTGATGGTTTTCAAGGATTAGTGTTCGTCTTTATTTGCTTTTGTCAGTAAAGGCAGGGTACTTTGCAACTCCTTCTCTCTGAGCCAGAATAAATTAACCCAGCACATCCATTGATTCTGCCCTTCACCTCCTATCCTTCCCTCAACCCCCCCCCATCCCATCCGACTCCCTTTCATCAATGGCCTGCTTATTCAGTCGCATTTTCCTTGGTGAACAGAAAGGGCAGAAATGGGATGTGATGAATAGGCCATGTAATTCATGGAGGTGACATTCAGTGGGTTTGTTCTGAATAGAAAGCCCACTGTTTTTTTTGACATTTTAAATAAGAAGTTACAGTAACTCTGCTGTCTCATCTTTTTGGACAAGTGTAATAGTCTTATTTTTGTTAGATTGAAATAGGATATACATTAAAATGCTTGAAGGTTTTAATTCCAAACATTGTTGAAGTTTAACATGAAAGTCTCCAACAAAAAAATTCTGACCAACAGTAACAAAAGATGGAAAGCTCATTTGTCTGTGATTAACTTAAGTTGTTTATTTTTGTTCTGTTTTTACACAGCTCATTGTTCATTTATTAATTATTTTTGCTTAACTGCAACAATGGGGCCAGCCCTATATAAACCCAAATATCAATGACCAACCTACCAACACCGACTGACTGAATGTTGGAGCTCCACCACTGCTCTTTCAAAAATAATTTGGCATGAACTAGCAGTGTCTGTGCCTAGATTAACTGACTTTTTCTGATCCCATTAGTTATTTTTCCACTAATTTCACTAATTCAAATTTCATAGTGACAAATCAAGTGACTTTTTGGATAAAACCTAGCTACTTTCCATAGAAGACAGTCACCAGTATTGCCCTGCAATCACGAGGTCAGCCCTATCTTCATCTTCTCTGTGCCAGCTGGCATGAGCTTCTAAATTTCTTTTTGCCTGATCATTTTACAAGTAAATATAGCTGAAATCAGAGCGCAGCCACTGTCTTTAATTTTTGTGTTTGGTGAGTTTGTCATTTGTAAGTCATTGTTACAAAATCAAGATTTTTAGCTGCTTGAAAATGGCTTGGAAGTAACTGCTGGTTAGCATGTGCTCTAAATGGGCCATGATTTAGTCACTGTGTCAAACTTGTTTGGTCGTTTGACAACAAACATGTAAATGAAAATTTATCAGGAATTGTACTTTAAAATTGTAAAACTATATGTGATCATTGAAAGGAGGAGAGAAGCAAAAAAAAAGGGCTGAAACTAGATGACACGAGATAAAATGCACCTACATGACATTTATAGTGTCTGAATACAATTTGCCTGTTGCAAACTGGATTCATCCATGTATGCTGTTCTGAAAGCAGTTCTGTTGATGTGTGATTGTGTTACAGTGCTGACTACAGGAAAAGAAGGAAGTCAGAGCCGTCAAGTTCCCAAGTGAACGCTCAGTCTCAGAGCAGAGCCGTTATTTCCCCTAAACCAGTGGATGCCTACAGACCGAGCAGCAGCCTAAAGAAACCTGTCATTCGTTCCTCACCATCCTCACCCTCCAGAGCCAAAGGTCTGCACACATACACAGAAACATCACCTTTTCACATGATATTTTTTCTCTCTGTGTCTTTCTTTTTCCCTTTGTTTTCCCCATACATGTACAATTTTCACCACAAATAATTAAAGAGCTGTTATTATGGGTTTTCACACTATAACATCTGTCTGTCTGTGAATTTTCCTTCAATGGTGTTGGTGGAAGTCTGGGAAAAAAAACCCTTCAAATCGTCTCTTTTTTTTCCACCTTTTTTTCTCGTCTAATTCTTCCCCCTTTCCCCAGCTCTTCCATCTTTTTTGCTGGGTATTATTGCTTAACCTGCTTTCCTTATTCTTCTCTTTCACCACGCTGCTCTGTTTTGGACATCTGAAAGGTGGGGACGCATGCAACATGTATTCAAACAGTGTGACCTCCCCAGGTCCTTATCAGCGCCCCTATCTGCCCCCTGTCCCCTCTGACCCTGACGATTGCCATGGAGATACCAGCCAGGAAGGCAGCTCCTCCTCCAGGCAGTCTGTCTGTTATAAGAACAGTTGGCAGACAAAACAGCAGGATGCTGAGAGGTGGAGCAGTGTGGAGGAGGTGCCACGCTCCCCTGCCAAGCTCAAGTCACGCAGCTGTGATGACTTACTCAGTGATGGGCATTCTGCCTCAGGGGGGCGCAACGCCACCCGTTCAGAAAGTGCTGGGTCACTGGTATGTGATGGGAATCCCTCAGGTTCAGCTGGATCCATTTCCACTCGCTCATTGCCACGACTCCACCGGCGACGGGCACATGATTCGCCGGGTTTTCTCCAGCTTTATCGTAAAATGCACCAGATTGACCGAGCTCAGCTCATTCCATCTGAAGTCATCCGCTCGGTCCGTGCACGTATTCTGGAGCTAGAGCGCCAACCTCACCTGCACCGTCATCGCCTCTCCCCTTGGGCACCCTCTTGGGGCGTGGAGGTGCCACGTGATATGGTGCCAAACCGCATTTCTGAATATGAGCGCCTTATTCAGAAGTCCAAGTCAATGCCCAACTTGGGTGATAGTGAGATGCCTTCAGGCACTACCACGCCAGGCGGCTCATCATCTCGAGCCAGCAGTGGTGGTGGGGCCACCCCCTGCTTTCCAAAACGGCGTTTTTCCATAGAATCTTTACTTGAGGAAGACAACAACGGTAACAGTGGAGCAGTACCTCACAGCATGGATCACCTGCATCGACCTCGTAGCCCACCTGAGGGCCAGCCTCGTGGACCAGAGCCTGGCCATGGGCGGTCCTTTCCTGCTCCTCCTGTCCCTCAAGGCCCGCAAGCCAACCCAGATTACTCTGACAGTGAACAAGACGCTGTGGCGTCAGACCTCAGTGACTTCATCCAGGTTGAGGGCTCCTCCTTTTGCAGTGAGAGTGACTTTGACCATTGCTCACTAACTTCCTCTGAGAGCTTGTACGGCTCTTCCACCCTCCACCACCATCACCTCCGTCATCATCACCACCACCATCACCACCACCACCCTGGCCACCAAAATCTAGGCCAGAGCCAGGGTTACCAACACCGCCATCTCATCAGCACCTGCAAAGGCCGCTGCCCTGCCTCTTATACCCGTTTCACAACCATGCTTCGCCACGAGAGAGAGCGAGCACGGCAGGACCACCAGAGACCTTCACAGGAGAGCCGTGGCAGCCATTCCCAAATCCAGAGCTCACAGTCCCAGCAAGCGATGTCCAAGCTGGCCTTCCTGGTCAGCCCAGTGCCTTTCCGCAGGAAAAAGGGCTCACCACCTACCTCTAGAAGAACCAGTGGTGGCGGAGGTCGAGGTAGCAGACCTAAGTCCAAGCAGGCGATTTATGAAGCACTAGATGCAGCCTTGAGAGACATATATGAGCACATTCAAGCAGAGAGGGGTCACAGAGGCACTAGGGCACCTGATGATAGCATCTTGAGGAGAATACTGGCTGAACTGCTGCCAAACGTGCCTGAGCGAAGCTCCTCACTGCGGGGGAGGAGGGGGTGTTGGCATGGGGGTCACTCCTCTGCATCTTTGTACCCAGATGGAAGCCCCACTGGGTTCGCCTCATACAGAGAGGATCCCTCCACACCACGGTTACAGTCACCGCGGCTACAGTCACCAATCAGTGCCTGTTACGGACGCCACTCGGACGCCTCAAACAATAATGAATATGGCGAGGAGCAGGGCAATGGAAATGGTCTCTGTTATTCAGGTGGAGATAATGCACGTATCACACCTTAAATATACGCATGTGCACTTTGTCATCTTGCCAGTCATACCTACACAAATTTTTTTTTCATTTATATACATGCATACTTTTCATCCATAATCAAAACATGGATCCACCTATATTTACGTCTTTTAGCCTGCACTCTTTGCCCTATTCCCCTTGTTGTCCAGCCAACACCCATTACTGTGCTTTTCCACTTATTTATATGACCTTCAGTAACACCTGGTCACCATAAATCCTCAAGTAAAACCTAATTCTTTCATTCAATGTGAAGTTAATTTCCTGATGATGTTTCACATAACTGATCTACTGGGAAAGTGGGATTGAGTATTATGCCGTGTGAACAGCTGGAGGACTTCTGATTTGAAGCATATTCAGGAAAGTGTGAGTTTGAGTGAGAGTATCTTAATGCTAAACGAAACACTGGCAAAATACAAACAATTGGAATTAAACAATGAGAACAATAAGTCTGAGTTTGTCATTGCACTGAAATAGTTAAGCAACAGTACAGAAAATAGGGAGGCTTGTTATTGAGCTAAAATGTGATGAAACACTTATAAAACAGGAGAGTGTCTCAAATGAAGGCCAGGTTTTCTCTGCAGTTGAAGAAACATTTGAGAATTTAAGGTGTACTACGGTGAAGTAAATGAATGTGAATATTCCTCTGTTTATAATTTCAGTATTGTTTTGGCTGTTTTGCAGATTGATATATGGAGCCATCTTCTCGTCCCACAGTCATTCTCTTTACTTCAATGTTTGAAACTGGTTTTGTCATATATTTTTTGGGCTGTATTCTCCTTGCTTCATTTTGAAGGATTGCATGTGTCTCTTTGTGTCGTACTGTGGGAAAAGTCCGATCATTTTGTTTTTCCTGTGAAATGGAAATAAAACACACCTATTTTTTGACCCAAGCTTTCATTCCCTCATTTACCTGTTGGAATGGCATCACCACTGTACCGTTCGGTTCATTTTTGTATTCTGAGCATGCACGTGGCATGATTGTATTTACTTTGGTAACTCCTGTGACTTTTGCCATGTGTCTTTACCAATCACAGACCAGGATGTCTCCAGGAGTTACTCCACCATGGATGGACGCCACACACCCCAGAGTAGAAGACCTACTCCTGACAGAGAGGTACAGCACTTCGACTGGTCGCTAGTATTCAGTATTTACTGATTTATAAAAAATATTTCAGATTGAAATTCAGCAGGCTATTTTCTTAACTTCAGTTTTGCAATATCACAGCACAATCACATTCTGGCAAACATTAAAAAGCTGTGTGTATTATTGTTGTTATACCAGGTAATAGTTGCCGGCTTTCTGTCTCTCACTCTCATCTCCTAGGTCTCCCATAAACAGATGACACAACTCATTCTGTTCTCTCTCCTCTATCAGAAACAGCCCGCGAGAGCCATTTATGATTTTAAGGCACAAACAGCTAAGTGAGTACAGTAAATCCACAGCACATGCATGACAATGTTAACCTTTTCTGCATGAATGTCTAACAGCAAATCAACACATCTCCAGTCTGCTGCTTTAAATGTTATTGTTTCAGATTTCCAAGCAGTTTTCTTTTGCTTATTAAGACAACTTCAACAGTCAGTTAAAGCTTGAATGGCTTCTTCTTTTTTTTTTTTTTTTCTTCCTCAGTTTTTTTCAGTTTTTAAACATTTGCTTGGGTTTAGCTGGTTTCTGCTGTGCTAGAGCTCACTTTGTTGGCTGACAATCTGCAGCTGATACTGTTTAATGAGTTGATCTGTGCTGGTGTCTTGTTTATTTCACATCTTCCTTATGCCTATGCAGTTTATCAGAGATGCATGCAAAGATACTTTAATGACATGACTGTGTCACAGGGAGCTGACATTTAAAAAAGGTGATGCAGTTAACATCATCAGGCAGATAGACAACAACTGGTATGAAGGAGAGCACCGTGGACGGGTGGGGATATTCCCCATATCATATGTAGAGGTAAATTCGCAACTAATACATCAGTCTGTTTGTTGGTTCTGTGTATGTGTGAGCGCACATTAGTCTAGTTTTATTTAAATATATTAAATCTACTGTATCTCCTCCCCTGTAATACACACACTCATTTACACCATGTTCATCCACACACAGAAGATGCCATCCACAGAGAAGCAGCAGCCGATCCGTCCTCCTCCACCAGCACACGTCAGAGAGATCGGCGAGGCAGTGGCACGCTACAACTTCAATGCTGACACTAACGTGGAGCTGTCTCTCAGAAAGGTAGCCTGCTTAATGTTTTGCAGATGTGTAAACATCTCTGATGTAAGTGCCGGATGGTGAAATCTTGTTTTCAGTCTTGGTATTTAGAGGTTGTATGTAGCTGTGTTCTGAGGTTATTGATAAACATGGAGTCTTTCAATTGTATTTAAAATATAAAAACCAGAAATTAAAAGCTTCCCCTCCAAGACTGGTTTTAAATTTACATTATTTAGGAAAGAGGTTTTTACTGTGGACCTTCTTTACAACAGTACAGATTCTGGAGCTGAAATGATTGATCAATTATCAGAATCAGAAAATTAATTAGTGATGTTGATTGATTCATTATTTTTTGAGTTATTTAAAGCAAATGGTTTAAGCTTCCTAAATGGGAATATTTACTGATTTTCTCAGTCTTCAGTCTTGAATATATCTTGTCCATTTCCACAGTTCTCTGTCTCTACATTTTGTGGACTGAATGTTTAATTATTTAATAGAGAAAATAAATGAAACTAATGTGTGTGTGTGTGTGTGTGTCTGTGTGTGTGTCTGTGTGTGTGTCTGTGTGTCTGTGTGTGTGTGTAGGGCGAGAGAGTGATTGTGATAAGGCAGGTGGATCAGAACTGGTATGAGGGAAAGATCCCAGACACAACCAAACAGGGCATCTTTCCTGTGTCCTATGTTGACATTGTCAAGCGCTCCCCATCCAAGAGCTCCGCCCACCACATAGATCCACATGGTCACCCTGGCAACAGGACACCAAGCAGTACGCCCATCAAGGTAGGGGAATCACTCCAAGCAGCACAATAAAGATAAAAAAAAATACAATAAAGCTGCCCATTTTATTAGCAAGTTGTTTTAAATCAACAACAATAAAACATCACAAGCTTCTTTCGTAATTTTAGGGTATATATTGTTTGTATCTTCTGTATTGGACATTACTTATTATTGATATTACTTAGTATTTCAAATGCAAACGAGTAGAAAAGTAAAATGTAATGAAAAAAATGTCTTGAGTCAAGGAAAACAATTTGATTTCTGTCAATATATTTAATAAATAAATACATCATAATAATGGAGCACATAGACTAATCATAGTTAAACACTGTTCAGAGTCACACACAAAACAGATGCTGTAAATGTCTGTTACAGTTTTATAAATCACACTCTGTTCCTTCCTCTTCACTTTATCTTCATGGAGCCTTTCTACCATCTACCTCCATCTTCCACCACCCGTGACATCTCCTCCCCTCAGCCTACACTGAGAAGGCTTGACCTCCAATCTGTCACTGACGAGTGGTTGTCCCTCACAATGGTCCCATCAGCATCCACTCCCGTTCACTCCTTCACCACCACCCCTGTACCGCCCACACCCCCCCCTCTTCCACCTGACCTTGCACTTTTCCAAAAGGCTCAGGAGCCTAAGACACCCTCACCTTCATCTTCACCTTCACCTGCACCAACACAAAGAGGCTTGGCTCTTCAGCCCCAGACATTTTCCAGAACTCCCCCTTTTAAAGAAGGGAAACTCAGTTTAGGTCACACCCCGGCTGTTCTGGCTTTCTCCCAACCTCCTTCTCCTCCACCTCCCACTCTTCATTTCTCACTTACCTCTCCACCGCCTGACTCTTCTCTGCGATACAGCAGCAGCAGGGTGTTCACTGAAACAGCCCAAAAGTTCTGCATTGCTAAGCCAGAGGTTTTTTCTTGCACAGCACCAGAACCAATAAAATCACCCACACAAACTCCACAGTGGCACAAGTCCCCTGCATCAGTAAACAAAGGCAGCAAAAGCCCCGACATTGAGCTGCGAGTAAAAGACCCTTATGACGAGCTGTTATCTCTGGTCCTGGATGGTTCATCCAGCACGAACGATGTTGGCCTTTCAACGCTGTCTCCAGTAGATTCCCCACCAGCTACACTAACCAATGAATCCCAGAGCAGGTTTAAGCTAAAAGCTGAAGAATCCCATCAGACAGCAGGGAAACTCCCAGCAGTCACTGCAGCCAGCGAACCAGTGTGCAGCATTCGATTAGAGGTGCAGTTTCACAAGCCTGTGACAATGGAGCCGCTGCTCATCACCTGTGAAGAGCAGCCAAAGTCTCCGAATGATGATAAACCAGCCGAGTTTCAAAGGCCGCCATCGGTCAAGGGGAAGGGATATACTGAGTTGTTCATTGAGGAAGAGGATGAAGCTTTTGAAGAGAAAATGGAGGATGGTAGAGTTTTAAATGAAAGGCTCGGTCCACAGGTAGAGCATGGTGTGAGCTGCATCTGCTGAGGGACATGGAGGAAAATATTTTTGATCGCGGGAAAAATAAACTACTTAAACTCACAAAAGATGACTTTTAATGAGCCATTAAAGCAAATCAATTTAGAGGCAGGTGGCACTACATATAGCTAAACCCCATGGTCACAGATGTTTCATGGTTCCTACCTCTTTATTTCACAGCTGTCCACAGCAGTAAGTGTGACTTCATGCAGAGTGAAACTTTCTCTGTGCTAAAGAATTTTTAATATAGTTCATTTTAAATGGTTAAGTTTTGGGATCACTGAATTCTACTTAGGTTCAGATTAATGGTGGAAAACACTAGTTAGTTAAGTTTATTACGAAAAGTTTATAAGAATCTTGTGGACTGAAGAAATCATATTGTATAACTGATTTTTTTTTTTTTTTTTTTTTTACCCAAAAGGCAGTCCCACTGAATTTATTTTCTTTTTATGTGTTCTTGATGAGTATTTTTATGTATTTTAATTTATGTGTTGTTTATTTTTGTTCCATGCCAAATGTGGGACAAAATCAGCATATTTTTCAGGACAACGCAAACATTTTTCTGAAGGTAAAGAGAAGAGTCATGAGTGTTTTTTAAAATCAAATCCAAAATCTTCTCCTCCATGTCCCCTCTGGGCTTTAGTCAAACACAGCCATGAAAGGATTTCTGAAGTCAGCATCATGTGTTTTAGCGTCAGTATTGATGTGTTTGTCATTGCCTCCATAGGCTGATGTCTCTCCTTCCACCCTGACACGGCTGTCTCACCCCAGCCTCTCCTCACCCTCCATACCGGCACCTCTGACCTCCATACCTCCCCCTTCTTTGTCTTCCACTTCTTTTCCCCCTCCTCCGTCCTCCTCCTCACCCTCAAAACAGCACGATCATAACCCCATCCCTCCCTCTCCCTCTTGCTCCCCTCGGCCCCCATCCTTTCCTCACCTCGCAACATCGCCCGTGCCTCCAGTCTCTCCCCCTCCGCCTGTCTCACCAACCCCTGTCCACTCCTCTCAAACCTCTCCAAACGTTCTCTCACAGCGTCCAGTCTCTCAATCGTCAAGCTCTCCCTGTCCTTCCCGTCCACTAACATCCTGCCCAGACTCAGAGTCGCCTGTTCCCTTTCCCACCCCATCTCCTCTTAAACCTGCCTCTCCTTCCCTCACTACTCCCTCACACTTCCCCCATCCAGGACATAGGTCTCCCAAGGTGAAGGTAAAGCTGGAATGTGAAGATGATGGAAATGATTTTGTTCATGTTTGTAGTGACAAAATCCTGACTACTTCCTTATCTTAGAAATTGTGACAGGCATTTTTTGTTATTTATGGACTTTTTGTAGAATTAACAATGAATCAATATCTATTTATAGATTAATCTATATTGAAATAATAATATTAACTACTATGTTTTTTTGGAGTTTTTTGCACACTAACATTCAGTGTAGACTAACTTGAGCTCCTCTGTGATGTTTTATGGCCAGCAGAGAATATTCTTGAATTAGTGTGTGTTGTTTGTGTTGGTTGGCATCAGTGTGTTGTACATAGTTAAAGGCCGCTGACTCGGTTGTTGTTGAAGATCATAGGTGTGTTGCTTCTGGTCTTTCTGCCTGTTGAGCAGGATCCAGTTGTTGGTGGTAAACCTCCTCGTAGCCCCATCTTGTCCCGGAGGTCCTATCTGTCTCCCTTTAGAGGTCGAAGGGTAGGGGGGCATGTCTTCACTCAACCACGCACTTACTGTTCTCTTGTCTCTCTGCAGGGAGGAAACCTTTAGACATAGCCGTATCATTCATGATTGATCACCACATATTCTATAACATGCATGTTAAAGTACGCTGTTTTTTTTTTTTCCATACTGAAAAGGAGAAATTGAGAACATCACACAAGTGTTTCTGTTCAAAATCCTTTAACCCTAAACTAAAGCCCCACAAACACCACATTTTGATTTACTGTTTGTGTTTGTGTTTGTTTCTCTCTCTAACTCAGCGACTAGTACAGGATGCACTCCATGGTGGAGGAGACCCGTAAGTGTTACTTTTATCATTAATATCATGATTATCCACACACTTGGCTCTGAACTATTCCAATAAAAACAGGTGTCTGTGCTAAAGCTAGTAACATGTTAGCAGTGATTGTATTTGCTTTGTTTACATGAAATGAACATATTTGTGTTGCAAAAGAGCATAGAGAAGGAGAAAAATACTAAATAGAGTCATAGATGTCGGATAACAGTTACTTTTTCTAACACAGATACCAGGCCCTGTATAACTACATGCCTCGCAACGAGGACGAGCTGGAGCTGAGGGAGGGAGACATTGTTGATGTGATGGAGAAGTGCGATGATGGCTGGTTTGTTGGTAAGAGAAGGCGATACATCAGCTCAGACCTGTTAATAAAAAATTAGAGTGGGAGGGGGGTGGACTCTGTCTCAGGGAAAAATGTTTCAGTTACTGCATATCTTAAAACATTATCTTCACTATGCACATGAAAATGTGCTCTCATGTACATGATGGACCTGCTGAGAGGAAGGAAGTGAATTAAAAGTCCTGCACTGAACAGTTTAGCAATACGTGAGTTGTAACTTCAACTTGTAGCAATTTCTCCAAATTTAAATTCAGAAACTGATTGACATATGAAATATTTTCAGAAGACAATCAAAGAATGGAGGAAGGTACAATGAATGAATTCAGATTTGTGTAGCTTAACTTTGCCTTGTTCCCGACACCTTTAATTAGCAGACAACCCCTGAGATTTACCTTACTGGTTGGAGGGGACTGTCTTAGGTTGTGAACCACCAAACGAAACCACACAACTGTTTATAAAACTAACGATATAAAATAAAACTAAACTACTATAAAACTATCTCCACCTCAACCAACTGTAACAGTAAAATGTAACATATTTTTGCATCATTACTAAAAATCAGTATTTATATGAATCAGCAGCTGTTTACTGTTTGTCTAGGAGTATTTTTACATTGGTGTTTTAAATAGGATGCATCAGACAACATGTACAGTAAAGTATACAGGTCAAATGACAAAATATCAGAGGCAACTACACCTACACCACTATCACTGAAGTAAAATGGTATCAGAGATCCACAGAGACCACTAGATGGCAGTGTGGTCCACAGATTTGTTAACTTGTCTTTGAAGCCAGCACAACCTCTCAAAGCTGAACACAGTTTCAGTTTGATAACCCTGAGACAGTAAACTTTGCCCGTGTGTTTCACTCTGAGCGTGGTCTGAGTTGACATATTCCCAGAATGCAGTGAGCCGAAGTGACAGCTACTGCTACTGCCAGGTTGCAACGATCGTTTCGAGCGCTGCCGATCTCACTGTGTGGCTCTTTGTTTCCGAAGGGACCTCTCGACGGAGCAAGTTGTTCGGAACCTTCCCAGGAAACTACGTGAAGCAGCTACAATGATGATGATTCCTGGCCCCGCCCACCCCCGGCCCCCGCCACCTTTCTGTGACACGTTCATCGCCCCTCAGCACAGCACCTGCAGGACACCCTTAAGCCTCAACCCTCACCCTCACCCTCACCCCTACAGAGACCCTTTCGCACATTTGTGTGTTTGCGTGTATGTGTGGCTCGTCAGCTTCACAGACAGAACATTTAGCTCTAACTAGCCATCTTTAATGGAAGACCTTTATAAAATAATGTTGTTTTTTTAAACTTATCTTTTTATCCTTATTTTTCTATCATGGAGAACCCAAACTTTGTGCTCCAGTCAGTGACCTTTAACTTTTGACTGATGGAATGATATTAAAGGAACTTTGCAAACACTCATTGATAGTGAACAGTGCAAGGCAATGATGCTTTTTCTCTCTGATTCGACTGTTTAAGGGCAGTAAGATCACTACGATCTCTTTTTTTAATTATTTTTATTTTCGGTAGTATCTCTAACTTGTGACATTTCATTTCAGTGTTCAATTACAAATACTCACAAAGACATTTAGTGCAGAGAAAGTTGCACAAACAGTATTCTGTCAGCAGGCCTGTTGTATGAACTGTGTTGTATGTCAGGTAAAAGGAGTTTCTTCCCATAGTTTCATCTGGAACAGACTGTGCATGTATCAATGTTATGTGTTACCCAATGTATTGATTGGTTGGTAAGAATTTAGGGATGTTATGAATCATAATCAAACAGTTATTTCAAACATCGCAAATGAGGAAGTGGAAAATATTATTATTGACGCCGTTCTACTTACTGTCTAAACCTAATACATTAGATTTAAAGTATAAGATTAGAAAACAAATATTTTCAACTCGTTATTCATCTTCACACTAGGATTGATGCACTTTAACAAAATTTTAACACAAATTTGTGTTTGTTTTATTTCAGATTTCACTTCAGATTTTGTACACTAGAGGTCACTATGACATTTTGTGCTTTTGGGGGTATTGGTCATGTGTGAGAAGTGTATGCAAAAAGGTTGACGACCTTATAGGTATTATATTTATTAGAGGACAAATGCTGGGCAAACTATGTTATAAGATTATTTTAGAAAGGAAGGAACAATGTGTTGTTGTTGTGCTTGTTAACGTATTTTAGCAGCAAACTCACATTTGAATGCGTTGTTATTTTATTGCCGAGTATCATTGTCCAGAAAGGTGCGGAGACTGAGAGCTGATGGGTTGATGTTGAATTACCAGATGTCATGTTGTTTTATGTTGAATTTATTTAAGTCAGATACAGGTTGAAATAGGACTTGGTAAAAAACTCGTCATGTAACTGCAGTTTTTCCTCTTGACTTTGGTGGCATCTGTTGTCAGAGTGAATAGGTAGTGTGTCACTGTTCATGTTTTCATATAATATTTGGATTATTATTGGCATTTTCCATCTTAGCTTGTCCTGCTCAGTGAATATGTTGGGTTTTTTTTGTGTGTTTGTTTCTCATTTTGTGTTTCACAAGGGATGGACAACAAAACAATGTTAAAGCACCTTAAAGTATATTTTGTTTTATCATTCATTTTCCTTCATGTCACCTCCTGTCATCCACTATTTCAGATGGTGTGAGAACACTGTGTGTCTGTGTGTGTGTGTGTGTGTGTGTGTGTGTGTGTGTGTGTGTGTCTGCGGTGTTTTTGTAAGCCTTTTGTATGAGAGCTGTAAAATGGCCAACATCCACTTGCTTTATAAAGTCAGCTTTTTCTCACCCACCATCATATTTGGTTTCCTCTCTTTCTTTCTTCACCTTTTTCGTCATCTGTGGTGCTAATTTCCACTTTTTTGACAGCGATCGTCGTAGCCAGGCACGTTTTCTCCTCTGTTATCTGTTGTTTTAGGAGTTAGTGATGTATTTAAACTGAACTTACTGTAGGTAGATCGAGTAGAGTTGGTGATTGCTGCCTTACATCCAACTCACTTATTTAATAGCCATGTATATGTAAAACTCTTCTGTGATGCAAAAAATTCATTTATGCATATGTAGTCTAGAAAACATCAGGAAGGTGTATGACAGTGTGCGCATAAACTCTACAGTGCTGAAACATTTAGTTAGCCTTTGATACAACAACAGCAACAGATTTGGACAGAAGACATTAATTTGGCTCCTAACATGTTTATATGTGTAATTGAAAATGTAAATCTTCTTCATGTTACTATCAAATTCAATGCACACTCTTGGACCTAAGTATTTCTACAATATCTTAGCATTTGTTGGATGATTTTATGAGGCTGCATTGCTAATAAAATCCAGCTGGTAGATGAAATATTTCCTTTTTTTTTTTTCTCCTTTCAGCTTAACAGATCAGACAACTGTGTTTGAAAAGGAACTCTAAAAGTTTAAAGATAAACCACGGCTGGTGGCAGGAACGTGATAATGAAAAGAAGATGACTAACAGCTGATGTAAACAAATACAGGTTTCATATCGGTCCAGAAAAAACAGCATTACAACTGTTTTATGAAACTGGAAATGCACTGTGCTTTTGGTAAGATATGTTGAATGTGAACAAAATGATGTTATGATCATGAAAACCACATGTTACCTTTAGGAAAAAAGTAAAATTTACAAAGTTTGACAACTAGTAATAGTTAGGAATGACCCGACCGCAGCTCAAAACCTCGCTTTTTCTGACCTCCAGTGGACGAAAAAATAAACTGGTTATATATAGTTTCCTTACTGTCAACAAATCCACAAAAAGACCAACTGTTCATTATTCAGACTCGGCATACTTGGCTCCAAGTCCCATTTTTGTCCAAGCAGATCACAGTTGTGTAGTTTTTAGCAAACATTTGGTGCACTGGGGAATGTGGGTGTTGTTTATGCCAGTATTTAGAGGGTGTGTGGGATCGACTCCACATAATCCACAGCATCCGCGTTCATAGTAACGAAAGACCCTGTCACCGCCTGCCACAGTTTGCCTCATTGATTTGTCTTAAATATTTCCAGACAATACTTTTTAACCATAAAAATGCATTTAGTTTTTTTTTTTCCCTAGCATTTATTCACAATAGCAAAAAAGTCCTTTAACTTCCAGCACTGATGTAGCTGTGTACTGACTGTACACACACAGATTGGGATGAATCTGAATCAGACCTGATTTATCTTTTAAAGACTCTGAACCAGAAATAAGTCATGAATTTTGTGAATTATGACTCTGGTCCACTTTGAAGCACTTTGCACAGAACAAGATTTTCAGAGCTGTTTGCAGATGATGGATCTTGTGGTGCAGTTTTTCATTTGCTCAACTTGACCTGACACTTTGTTTATTTTGTTTGGTGGAAACTTGCCTTCCTGAAAGTGAGAGCCTGTCAGTGCTGACTTAGATTAATATGCCCCACTGACAGTTTGTTGACAGTGATCTAGTAGCCCCCATGAAGCCCACTTGGTGTTTCTTTTATAATTTTAGATATTATGCAGACATGAAAGTAATGTATAGCAAATCTGAAAAGTGAACACAATGACAGATCTAATTTTGTGGCCATGTGATGTGGTGAAAGGTCCAGCGCGAAATGAAACTGGATTGTTAACAAACTCAGGAGTGAGGGCCCTGGGTCCCATCCAGATCAATAGTGGCTGGAATGTGCAAGTGGGACCTCCAAGGCCTCAGAGTGGAGCTGCGCCTCCAGACCAAATAAGGACAGGAGCAGCAAGACCCTTCAACCAGAGCCAGAGGAGGCCAGCCAGACTCCGAGCTGCCCGGTGATGAGAAGCGATTGGGGGGTGGGGGGGGCTGGTTTACATCCTCGCTCTGACTGCAAGTGTTCACATTCCTACTTGCAGTGTGCGGTCCAAAACTGATTGTGCGTTCAGACAACTGCGGCTCGCGTTGTCACTTTATTTAAACACTTGTGGGGAAGCAGTGAGAGAGAAAAAAGAAATCAGAAAAAGTGCTTCACAGAATTTGGAAAACTGGCGAGCAAGTGCTGGTGGGATACAGACTTAAGAGTCAGGTGCCAAAATCTGACAAATTACTTCACCGATGGGGTGGGGTCTGTCCATTCTCCTCCCCCTGCAGCCCTCCTCCCCAACATGGTTCAAAATCTCCATCACTTTCATAGTCCTTTGCTCTTTCACGGTGCTCCCTGCAGTGTGCACTTTACTGTCTGAGCTGTTGTTATCTAACAGCGGCGGAGACTTTAAGGGGTCATGCCACTCAATGTCGTGTTGAACGGTCCAGCCCCCTGGGGGTTTCGCCTGATGGGAGGAAAGGACTTCAACCAGCCCCTGACCATCTCCAGGGTGAGTGAGTGAAAGAAAGAATTCAGTTTGCAAAATCAATTTTCATTTTAATAACTTGACCAAAACAAATCCATTTGACTTGTTTTCCCCCAAAGTTTCTTTTCCTGGCACATCTTTTATGGTTGTCGGGCAAAATTGTTGTTTGGCACAGCTTCTGCTTGTTGTAACATCAGCCAAAAGTCAAACAGTATAAATGTGAATGCGATTTTTAAACAGTTGTGGAACAGTCCAGAGGCATTAGTCTTTGGTTTAGCGTCAACATTGTGTTTCCAGAAGGGTTCATTCGAGAAAGAGTCTGTGGTATTGGGGGTTTGCACCTGTGCCACAGTAAATGCAAGAGGCTTAGATACAAATAGCAACTTACATTGTACTCAGACATGTGCACACACACATACTCACACACACACACAAGCATGTTTCACTGAGTGAATTTCAACTGAAGGATTTAGGAGCGTGGAAAATGTGGTCCCATCCTGCAGAGTATGTAAATCAATTCAGATTAAATCCTGATGAAAAACATTAAATCTGGATTAAAACAAAGAAACGTAACTGAAGTTTTCCTGTTGTAGAATCAACTTCCTATATTTGGATAAATTGGTTTAATTCATGTTGACAGCTGAGTCAACGCAGACAAGAATGGATTTGTAAGTAATGACGATGTTGTGATATTTCTGTTATAACAGCGCAGCTGTTCAGGGGATAGTGAACCGCAGCATCATGTAACATATCATCCTCAATAACTGACAGCACAGCTGGAGCTGAGAGATGACAGCTCAGATCTTCATCTGAGAATCAAAAGCAACATTTCCTGGAACTAACAGGGCATTTCCTGTTGATACAAAGTACAGCCAAAAGACTAAAGCACGTGTACTTGTGAATTTTAAATACCAGCAAGAATTTAGTCCTTAAACTATTATGAGGGAGTAGTTTGTTTGTTTACGTCTTTTTTTAACAAGCGTTAGATAAAGAAGATTGATTTTGAGCGTTTTTCTGGGGTTAGTTAGACTGAATCTTCTCATCAAACTGTCGACAACAAAATGAAGATGCTTATTTTCCATGATGTGGAACTGTTGCCTTAAAATATGCCAACAATTCACAACATCAAATACGTGTCTATATATGTGTGTTTACATGTGTGAGGTGACTTCGTAAGGACAACAATAATTCCTTATTCCTCCTAGTAGCAGTAGTGGCCCTATATAATTTTTCAGACTTCCTGAGCACAGTTATGGCTGTAATGGCAGAGGAAACAAATGTGCTTAGAGATTCAGCATCATTCAGATATTATTGCATAACAACATCACAGAGCCATATTGATCGAAACTATTCAGAGGACACTAAATGATATTTTCTCCTTTTATCATTAATATTCCCATTTGACTATGGAAGTAATCCATTATAACACTCTTCATCTTTATTCACCACAACAAAACACAACAGTAAATATCCTGAATATGAACAGTGACGTCTTCATCGGCATTTGGACTCATCTGTTTCCCCAGAGTCCCACATGTAGGATCAGATGTGAGGAGACCCAGTAATCCTGCTCTGTTGGGGTTATGTGCGTCTATATTTAGGGGAGAGATCTCAGGAAGTACACTGACTAAAAGCATGGTTAAATCTCAAACCAGGGGCTCTGTCCAATAACCTCACACCTGTTGTGTCAGTGGACACTCAGTAAGTCCATATGAGAACAGTGATGAGAGAAGACTGGGATGGACGAGGAAGGAGAGGAATCGGGGACAGTAAACCATACGCGAGCAGTAATACGAGAAGCATGTGTTTGAATGTACTTATGTTTATTAAAGAAAAGGCTCTGATCTGATGCACCTGTATAACAGCTTATACATAATACATAATGTATTTGCTGTCTGTGTGACAAAGGAAAGGGGTTGTTTCTGCAGTGAACCACAGACTGGACTCAAACTCAAGCGAATCCAGTGTCTCCCTTCACTGCCATTTTTGGTCAGGAACATCCTCCTCTTTATGAGCCGCCAGTGTTCCCAGCTGGTTGAGGAAAGTAAACACAAGTGATTATCATCTTTTTCTTCAGCTGACAGCAGCCTTAAAGGGGCACTGCACAAAATTTAGGCCTCAAGATTAGTAGATAGTTTACTTCCTCATCATGTCATGGGGGCATTACTGAGCCTGTAATGTGGCTCCGGAGGAGCTTTGTGAAGTCATCGCCTCTGGTGATGTCTTCAGCATGGACACCACAAATTTAAGTCTACATTAAAAACCTGGGGCAGCGATAGACATGTAGGCATTGCAGGCAAAGGCAAAGCTAAGTTTTTCACTAAATATTGTTCACATTTTTACATAATTATGTGGAAAATCTGCTATGGCGCATTTTTATCTGCTGCCATTATGAAGACATTTTCTATGTTATCATACGATTGCATTTAAAATAGCTTTGTGTGCTATTTAACACATATCCTTTAAATGAGCTACTTCTAAGTTTTGCTATCATTAGCCACAGCCACGGCTGTTTAGTCACAAGTTTATAGGAAATGAGGACAAAAGTAACAGCGATGTTAACTCTTGTCTCTATAACTTCTTTTCTTCTAGTGCTAGCATGCTAACCAGCTAGCCTCGGCCTGTCTCGCCACCAATCTGCCCTGAAGATGTTGCGCTGCTTGTCATGACCTATTGCCTTGTAAACACGAAGGCTGATAGTGAATAGTGAAAAACAACATGGAAAAGAGGACGGAATAATGGGACTTATGTTTGTTTTACGTAGTCATTTCAGGAACATTGTAATCCACACAAATCTGATGTCGCCATTTGCCGTCCTTGTTCGTCTCCTCAGTGGAGCAGAAGTTTCAGTTTAAATCACACGCTTCATGAATGGGAAAGTCACCTCATACTTACATTAGATACCTTTTGAATCTCAGGAAAGCATGGAAATATTTAAATTTTTAAAAAATCTACTCTGACTCCTACATGGAATAAACTTAATGTTCCTTACAGGCATCAGTCCTGATATTTGAATCTGTCTCTCTTGAGTTGCCCAACTTCAAATTTTATTTTACTTACATTTTTTTGCCATCTGCGCTTAGTTATAAATACAATATTGACAAGTTATCACCAGGTGAAGTAGGAATGGCTACTAGTTTGTTAGGAAATTGTTGCCTATGTGAGTTCATCCAGCAAACATAGGAAAACATCTTCTTTCATTTGGAGTTGGGTTTCAATGAATGTAAATCCAATATTCCTTCTAATTTTAGCTCTGTTTGGTCTCCACCTTCTCCTGAGGGAAATATCTGACGCTTAAGAAGCTATATGATCCACTATGATCAAGAGCCAGTCACTAACTTTATCTGATCCTGTTTTGAACCAGGTACTTACATACTTTAGGTTTCTCTGAGCTTATGTTTGCTGAACACAGCTGTCTGTGTGTGAAGTCACTGTCAAAACAATGAGCTTTAAGATGCTAAAATGCTCATAAAATGATCCTCAGGGGATCTATGGCCTTAGGGTTTGACACAACAAATGATCCTTTGATTCAGTGTTAATACATTAATAATAACCAGATTTGTTTCTTCAGTATTTCTTGGACCTTCTTGACAGTTCACTATTATGTAACTGCATTCTCTATTTCCCCTTTTAATTCCTCATTGTATTCACTGTGAGATTAGAGTTTGGTTTTCCCACAACACTTTTACTTTAGAAAGCCGTACTCAACTATCCTAAGTGAAATTAGAATTTCGTTTTCTTGTTCCTACTTCAGTTTTGGGAAATATGTTGAAAGAAGAAAGACACTTGCATGTAAGGAAGGATAAAAGGAAGGAATGAGGTGGCAGCAAAGGACAGAAGGAAACAAGTAAACAGAAAAGAATAAACAAAAGTGTTTGACAATACAACTGAGCTGTGTGGAAACAAAGGAATCCAGCAAAAAGCATCGCTGTGCACAGGTTCAGGTAACAGACAGTCAGGCAGCAGCACTTCAACAAATGCTCCACTGTAAATTACTGCTCCCTCTTTGGCAGCATGAGACATCCCCTCAGCACTTTCATCCACAGATATTTATAGGCACATGACCTAATTCAAGTTTCAGTGTAACATCCCACTGTAGCAAAGTTTCCTATGTCTAATATGTAATGCAATATGGTTGAGCATAGGTCATGTCCTGTGTACTGTAAGTGGGAATGTTGGGTTTGGTTTGAAGCTGCCTCCAGAGGTATTCCCTGTGACCTCGATGGCTTTCTGGGAGTTCTTGCTCATCTTGATCACTTCCTGGCCAGCAGACTAAATATTCCATCTGGATGCTGTCATTTAGTGGGAAGCAGCACGTGTTTATTTTATCTCCATGACGCGTGGATGGACAGTTTATACGCACGCATACCAACCAGAGCGATGCCTTTCGTCTATAACAGGAACGCTCCTGCTGCAAGTCGCGCTTTGGAGAGCGCATGAGGGGAAAAGAAAATATAGAGTCAGAGCCATTTAGTGGAGGCCAGGTGAAGACGAACAGAGGGAAACATGTAACGTACAAAGAGATGAAGTGCCAGTGATGAGGAGCAGACCCATACTTTTCACAGAGCTGCAGCATCTGTGGCTCGTGAGCTGGGATTTATTCTGAAGTGAAACAACTTACTAAGAAGGGTTCATTTCCCAATTCATTCACTTTGAATTGATCCCTTTTATATCCCTAAAGTTCATTCATTCATCTTCAGGACACTAAGTCGTGTAAAGATTTTAATCTGACAGTTTAACAGTGTTAGCAAATATCAGCTATCTTTGCAAATATGCTCTGGTTGTGCTCAAAGTTTAAAACTTTCTAGCAACTGATTTAATTTATAGAAGATCCTGCGACACAGATTGAATGCTGTGCGGTTACAGCAATGTTTGTAACCACGCATCTTTGTCTCCATCCAACTGCTTACATGGGAATACACTCATTTGGTGAATAGATTAAAGAATTAATTAACTTCTAGACTCTTGAAAAGATGGATTCAACTTAAAAGGTTTCTGGTTTGGGACTGCAGATTTTATGTTGTTATGATTTTGTGTTTAAACTGCTCAAGCACATTTAGTTAAATCTAAATATTTAGCTCTATACAAGTTTCTTGTTTATTATAACTGCAAAAGAGATTATTAAAAAGCAACTGTGGGCAACATACTCCTTTCCTACCATCTTAACTGACGTATTTATTCAGGGTTTTTCAACCTTTTTTCTGCTTAATGATTCAATGTTTAGGTCTCGAACCTCTCATAACCCCCAGAAATCAGCTGCAGCTATCAGATGAATTTGAGTGAGACTTATTTGTGTTTGTGGTTGCAGTTCAAAATGTAATTATACTGGAATTATTTATTTATGGGTTCATTTTTCTATGGATAAAACATAATTTTTTAGTAGTGTCATAAAAGGGGGAAATAAAAGCAAATAAAAAGAGCTTTCTTCTCTTATTGAAATCAAAAGTCCTTCAGCTTTTTTAAATATTCAGGCAGGTGACAAAATTAAAGAAAAAAAAACAACAACACAAAGTCTAAAAGAGTGTAAAGTGTTGGTACTGATTTTCTATGTCAAGTTGCCAGATCTACTGCTGGAGGTATAAACACTATTCTTCAAAGATTTGACTGGCTGTTGAGCCGAAAGCATAAGATCCACATCAATTCATCATCATCAACATAATGTGCGCTTGTTATGTTTTCATTAATTTTTAACCCTTTGTTGACATTTCAGTCCAGTCTTTAATTGCTCCAACTTGTTGACCCTTTCGCTCTGCTCTCGTCCAGATCACCCCCGGCAGTAAGGCCTCAGTAGCCAACTTGTGCGCGGGTGACATCATCCTGGCCATCGAGGGAGTCCCCGCCGCAGACATGCTGCACTGTGAAGCCCAGAACAAGATAAAGGAGTCCACCGCCCAGCTCTGCCTCACTGTTGAAAGGTTGTCCGCAAGAAACCACAAGCACACAGCACACATGCACGCAAACAGGTGGTGGACGTAAAATCTACACGTGGGCAACACAGTGAAATTTAATACACTAGCTGTGCATTAATTACAGTGATTATATTGTTCCATTTTTGTGTCAGACATCTGTTGATTCAAGTTACTTTTGAAGTCTATTGTTATGCTGCTGTATTAAATTGCATATTGTACGTTTGTTGCTTTTACTGCGTCCGTCAGGTCACATCTACACATACTTATACAAGGAACATTTCCATCCAATGTATTACCACTAGTTGTGTGAATACATATCGTAGAGAGGGTTTTTTTTCCCCCTTATTTTATTTGAATGATTTTTAAAGGCCTAAGGTAAAATCATTTGACGGTGCCTCTTGGAGACTATTCCTTTATAATGTGAACCATATTCTTATCGTAACAGTATAGAGTTTCTCCTGACATTTGAGTACTTTATTGTTTCGTAGTTACCAAAAATGACGCAAGATTTGTGCCACAAATGTCAGTGAAACCTTTAAAGATGTTCTGGAGCTTTCCTCCCACCATCTGCACTTAGTTTAATCCTTTGAGCCACGAGCACACTCTGACATTTCTTTTGTGGATATTATTATAGGAGAATATAAGCAACAGCACGTTCAAATATCGAGTGACTTTGGCATGACTTGCGAATTTGGCTTTTTCAATTTGGACGCACTCATGAAATAGTAAAATAGGAACCAATGGCATGACCGATTTTAGCATGTCCTTAAACCTCAGCTTTGATGTTCTATGAGTTGGCATTATAGACTCACACAGAGTCAGTGGTTCAACAGTCAGTTCATCAGTCAAGTTGAGATGACCTTCTGACCAGGATCTGTGTTTATTCCCAGGAATGAATCAAGACTGTGGTCCCCTCGTGTTGTGGAGGAAGGCAGAGCTCACCCATTTAAAATCAACCTAGAATCAGAACAACAGGTTTGTGTCTGACAAACTGATTTACACTTATTGACAGATTAAAGCACCTCACATTGTCTCATTGCTGTCCTTGTTCCTTCCCTGTTCAGGAGTATAAACCTATTGGCACTGGTCACAACAGGAAAGCTCAGCCGTTTGTTGCCGCAGCGAACATCGATGACAAGCGTCAGGTGGTCAGTACAGCCTACAATACTCCTATAGGCCTTTACTCCTCAGGCAATATCCAGGATGCCATGGAGGGCCAGATCCGAGGCCTTGTCCACCTGAAGCCTGAGAGGTGACTGATCACTGCAGATAATCACGGCAGTCATGTTCTTTAAAAGCCCGGCAGCACAGAAACTAACAGTGTGTGAGTTGTTTAGCCTGTCCATCACATTGTCCATCTGTCCCTGGTACATGGTGACATACAGTATCTTGACAGCTATTGGACAGACTTCAGTGCTGATGTTAATGGTCCCACTCTCCTGGGAATAGCAGTTTTACAACAAAAGGGGCCGCAACCTCAATCCACAGGTCACACAATGAGCGTTGCAGATGTGAAATTACACTTAAGCTCTCAAACAGCCACATTTGTATATTATTTCCATTTGCTCGTATCATGATTTCTTCTTCTTTTAGTAAATCCGTGGTCTCCTACCACAGCACACAGGAATAAATCTTTTTCATAGCTTAACCACAACTTCTGAATTAGACATAAATGACATGAGACCTGGGTCATGGCAGCATGATGCAGCATTGACTCTCTGCTAATTTAGGATGATTTAATTTAGAATCGTCTTTATTGCCAAGTAAATTTACATCCATTACATTTAATCCAGGGATTAAACCAACAACCTTGGGACCAGTCTGCAGTAACTCCGCTGTTACATCTGAATTTAAAAGACCATGTTGCTCAAATGTGTTTCCACTAACTGTGGCACAAATAATCCAGCAAATTCATTATGATAAATTGAACATAGATAGAATATATAAAATACATAATAGTAGTATTTAAATTATATATATAATTTTGACACACATAAAGAACAAGTGTCATAACTTAAATGGTTGAAGCTACATAATTAAACTTAAATCCTGACCTCTGATCCAATCTCATATACAGGACAGCGACTGTAGCTATACAGCTTGTTCCTTCTAGGATTTCTCTTCTCGTGTAGCCTTCAGTTTTTTTCTGACATGCTCTTATTACCCGCACTTCGGTCCACCTGCTCTTCACATGACTCACCTCCTGAATGCCACTTTGTCACCCAGTTTGTCCAAAGGTGTCAGCTGAATAGCTCAAAGCGGTCGCAGATGTGCTCCAGTTTGTCAGCCTTCAGCCTTCCCATGCAGCCATGTGGATTTCATTAGGCTACCTGATATATGGTGTGTCACACTGAGAATATATTACCACAGCACACAGGAATGATACTTTCCGCAGCTTAACCACAACTTTGGAGTGAGACATAAATCACAAATCGGTCCTGGGTCGTGGCAGCTGATGCAGCTTAGACTCTCTGCTAATTTAGGCTGATTCATGTTGTAATGTATTCAAGAGCGGTATTATCAGCAGATATTGAATTAAATTAAGCTACTAAAATGTGCATGAAGAGGGCGTGTTGTGGATAAATCTCAGCCAAAACTGTTCATTAATCTACTCCCTTTATTTATTCAGTGACTGGTTTATTTAGTGGCGACCCACATAAAAAAAGGGCAATGTAGTTAAGTTTGTAATACATCATTTGTGCCATTACCATGAGGCAATACCTCTTCGTAAAATTTGTGTGTGTGTGTGTGTGTGTGTGTGTGTGTGTGTGTGTGTGTGTGTGTGTGTGTGTGTGTGTGTGTGTGTGTGTGTGTGTGTGTACGTGAATGCACCGCTCAGCTCCAGGACTCTGACCAGCATCGAGGACTCTGATGTGTACCGGATGTTACAGAAAGACCAGGAGGAGCCCCAGGAGCCTCGACAGTCTGGCTCCTTCAAAGCCCTGCAGGACTTTATTGACAGTGATGGTGAGCTCTTTCTCTTCCTCCCAGACAACATGTTTGCTCCACAACACAAATACATTTCAGAGGTTGAAACCATCCACGAGGCTCACAATCTGAACTATTTGTACCTTCACTGGGAACAAAGAAGACACCATGTTTATTTACCTTTCTAATTCAGCTTCCTACTACGAGCTACACAGTCCAGTGTGGAAAAATACTTCCAAAGTTAGAAAAGTTTTGTTTACGTGACATAAGGATAATTTTTGTATCTTTTCTCTGAGCTCGCTGGACTGCAGGAGATGGGGCTCAGTTGGAAAACTGTGATATGTGGCTTTATCTAACTCCCTCCCCTTTAAGTCTCCCCACAGTAAAAAGTATAAAGTAGCTAAAGTTGGCCCCAGTTTTATGAGCCTCAACATTAATGATGGTGATTATACCATTTCCTCTTAAAGGAAGTTTTTCCTCACCACTGTTGCCAAGTGCTTCTCATGGTGGGATTTGTTGGGTCCCTTTAAATAATTCTATAAAACATTTGGTTTAGACCTACTCTATGTGTAAGGTGCCATGAGGTAACTTAGTTATGATTTGGCACTATATAGATATTTATAGTTCAGATGTGGGCTACTTTGCATGGTAAGCACTTCACGTACATATAAAAGGTACCTGTTGTAACAGAGTATCTACACTGTGATGTTTTTGATGACTTCTTCCACCAGTGATCAAATTGGATCATGCCACACTCAAGACGAGTTATTCCAAGTTTGTAATGCTACTTCAGATGTGTCAGGAATTTCAAAGTTGTATCAAAGGATTCAGTTCAGTTATGTTGCATTATATTGTCTGGTAATCGGGGCTGGAGCACACAGCTGTAGTTTGGGGTTTTGGCATAAAGCACTTCTTCATCAGAGTCCAATTACAGCAGCAACCCATATTTTTTACTTCCCCATTCATACACACACATCAGGAACAGCTCTGTGTCTTGCTCAAAGCCCCCTCAACATGTGAACAGGAGGAGCCAGGGATTGAACCAACAACCTTTGGACCAGTTTGCAGTAACTCCTCTGCTACAGCTGAATTTAAAGAACCATGCTGCTCATTTATTGTCCCACTAACTGACACAAACAATCCAGTAAATTCATTATGATACATTGAACATAGACAGAATATAGAAAATACATAATAGTAGTATTTAAATTATATGTATTATTTTGACACAGATAAAGAACAAGTCTCATAACTTCTACAGTTGAAGCTACATAATATACCATTATGACACACCATGTGTTCCCCTCATTATTGGTGTTGTGAAGTATTAAAGCTACAAAAGAAAATCTGTGTCCTCATTGAGCTGAAATAGGCTTATAAACCCAAAGGGAAGTGTCATTTAGTATTCAAGTGGACACAAGTGTCCTTTCCTTTCTCTGGAGTGGTTTGTTTTTTTATTCATGTGCTTTAATCATACATGAGTACAGAGTTGTCCTGTTGTGTGGTTTCTCTCCTATGTGGGCAGGCACTCGTCCCATTGTGACCAGGACAGTAAAAGCCCCCATGACCAAACAAACTCCACCCACAGGAAACCTGCAGAAACTGCCCGTCTGTGACAAGTGTGGGAATGGGATTGTGTGAGTAAAAATAGAGCAAATCTCCCATGATTCACATTTAGACCCTTCATGAATCAATGCAGACAAAGGCTCAGAGAAAATTACAGGAACAATACCGCACGTCCACTACAGCAACACTGGAAACTATGTATAACTTGTATGGAGATAAATCAACACCTCCCTGTCTGGATATACTGTACCTACATCATTTGAACATTGACCATCATAAGCCTCATGTGTTTAGTAGTTAGTTTGTTTATTTGTTTGTTTGTTAGTCAGTTAGGCTGAAAATGAAATTTGCCTTTTTTAAATTTCTGATAAAGGGCTTTTTATTTCTATCTCTCAGATTTTCCACAAGTAGTATATAATTAACCACCATGTGTAGACTTGTATAATAGGTCATTGGTGCAGACTATTTACTGAGTTCAGTCTCTTCATCTCAGTGTCTTTGTTTCTGAGCTGTAATTTTTGCGTCACTATGCTGCAACATCCCTGTTGAGAGGTGCACATGTGTGATGTTGCTGGATGAGGTCAAAGGTGAACTGATTCCTGTTCAACCTGGTTTCAAGACTTAATTTGAGGTCACCACTAAAAAGGACAGAGTTTTTTTAGAGCACATAGACCAAAGTTCAGTCCAAATGACAACACTTTCATGGTTCACATAACTTTCCATACACACTCTGTTCTTTCCTCTTCTCCTTATCTCCCTATCTCTGTTTTTTACGGTGCAGCGGGACAGTGGTGAAAGCACGGGACAAGTATCGTCACCCCGGTTGCTTTGTGTGCTCCGACTGTGAAGTCAACCTCAAACAGAAGGGCTATTTCTTTGTGGAGGGGCAGCTTTACTGTGAGACTCACGCTCGGGCCAGAATGAGACCACCGGAGGGACATGACCTCATCACAACTTATCCATCTGCATAGATTCCCCCCCTACAGGCACAGACACAAGCACTCACACAGGCACACGTACATACAAACAGACACACACTTCGGCACACACTCCTATGTCCTACGCCTGTTTAAGTGATCATCTGCACTTTGAAACTGTCTGTGTGCAATAATATTTCAGCAAGAATACACCTTTCTCTGATCGTAACCGTATGCTGTGTTGACCTGTAAATCACTTCTGTGTAGGAACATTTCACAGGTAATATTTGAACAGTCGTGTTGTTTAAAGACCTCAGCAGAACGGACAACAAAATGCCATTTTATTTCTTGCCAGTTTCTCACAATTTGATGTCTTTCCAACAAAAACCCTCTATTCATGCTGTGAGATGACATTTGTTTAACGAGATCCCTGTAGTTTTTCCTTCAATTTAAAGGAGCTATCTTTAAGTTGTACTATTGTTACATACCCAGTTTTGTCTCCAGCGGTGGAAAACAACCCTGGAGGCTTAAAATGTGGCTGTTAAGTGTTGACAGTTTCACTGCCGTCAAGTGCTACTGTGCAAGCATTTATACATATAGAGGCTTATTTTGGCTGTAATGTGTGTTTGGAACATACTAAAAATTACAAGTGTAAACCATAGACTGTAAATAAAGATGGACGTAGCCTCAGTGATGTCGCCCATGTGTTTCTGAAGAGTGGTTTTGAAGCTCAGAGAGGGCAGATCGGTCATCGCCATTTTGGTCGTGCTCAAGTGTCAACCTGCCGCGACATCGCTGCCGAACTCGTGGCTAATTCAAAAATGAACAAAGGAGCCTACACTTCAGTACATACTGGTTTTACTGGTTAACCATTGATAACCCCCAACCAAATTAGCCTTAAACCAAGCTGTAAAGATTTCTGCTATTTTTGCAGCATGTACACTGTGCTGCAGGGCTGGTTCTGTTACATCCATTTTCTTGTATTGGCCATTAAGGGGAGACTCACTTGAATTGATAAAACATTTATATGCCCTCAGTCCCTAGTTTTAAGTTCCCCTTAATACAACAATACAAATGTTAATTTGAATTATCGTCCCATTTAGAGGAAAATAGACCATTAAACAGGGTATGCATTAGGGTGTGGCTACCATGTCATTGACAGACCATAGATTGGATATAAAAATGGATGTTTAAAGTGAAGCCAATGCTGAAGAGCCTTAAACCTGCATTTTATCAAACAACCATGAGGGGGCGACTCCACTAGTTGTTAAAAGAAGTCAGTTTGTATAGAAGTCTATGAAGAAATGACCCCACTTCTCACTTGATTTTATTAGCTCGGTAAACATTTTCCTTAAATCTTATGGTTTCATTCACTAGTTTCAAATCTTCTTCCATAAAACATGACACTCAGGTGTTTAAATTATGATCCCATTTAGAGGAAAATAGATGATAAAGCAGGGTATGCATTAAGGCATGGCTGCCGTGAGATTTGAAGGACTGCACCACACACAGTGACCTGCCTGACAATCAGGATAGAGTACAGATCAGGTCAGCTCCACCATCTCCTTCACATACGGTTTCAAAAAACAATATGGCTGATGACAAATTTACAAACTTTACCAAACCAATGGGTCGCGTCACGGTGGGTTGACACTTGAGTACAGAGCAGGTCTGACCCACCTATCACTCCTCCGCAGTCCTACACCTCTTCCACACATGGTTTCTTCTGGTTTCAAAAATTTAATAAAGCAGCGACCAAATAGCAAACTCCAGGCTTCAAAAGGCCAGTTCGCAAACCAAGAGGTGACGTCACTGTGGGCTGCTGCTTTGTTGCACCTGATGAAATGGGACTAATTCATGCCTTTCTTTCCTGGACCGACTCTGCCAATCGACAGTGCAATCACCACCACATTGACAACATGTGTGTGGTTGTGTGAGACTTCAAATCTGGGGTGTATAGCACAAACAGCTGTGCTCTTTATCTGGTTACATCATATTGTAATAAGTTTCAGCAACCTAAAAAGACATTAACAAGGGTCGCCTTTACTGAGTGAGTGGACAGAGCCGAAAAGAGTGGGCATGTGTATGTGGTTAGTCATCTGTAGTCCTTTTAAAGGAAACAACATCAATACTGGCCGACTCCCAGAGCGAGACACCACACACACACACACACACACACACACACACACACACACACACAGCAATGTATTTGAACAGCGCTGGAGTCCCAGGACAGAAGTTTCTGAACATTGGAGCTCTGGTGAAGTGCAGTAATGTCAAGGTAAGAGATAAGAGAAAGTACTGGCTGATGTAATACACCTCCTAGTAACACTAGTATTGATCCTTCTTTTAGAAAGAGGCAACTTCTTTACCACAGTCCATACAGAGGCAAAGTCCTGTAAGTCAAAATATCTTTTTTTTCTCTGTTCCATTAAACATTTGAAACATGAATTTAAATTGAAATGGCATAACACACTTTGCAGTTCCTGTTTAAATTCATTGTTGGCTGGCCGATTGATCATTAGATAACTTTAATTACAAAGTGTATAGGAAGGGCTGTAGGGATGAAATGTCACTGCTACAGTTACGCAACTAAGTCAGCTCAGGGTGAAGATAAGTCCATGGGTCCATTATTACTCACTCATTTTTGTGTTTTTCAAAATGGCACAACTTTATTTAAAATTCCACAAAGGGATCATTTCCAGTTTTCACTACATCAGGTGACCGACATGGTCCACAAAATAATTATGTTTCTGTTTGATCTCACGGCACAGTCAATGAAAAACATCACATCAGGCTAATATGCAAGAAACAGCACGGGGGCAGAAAATGCATATGATATTAACAATACAATGGGTTGTAGTTTCCAGTGACCTTGTATATCCAGTGTTGTATCTAGACAAGTACAATGTTATGTAATGTCTATAAATGGTAGGATCATACTAGAATTAATTCAATCCCCAGTCCATATTGAACTGAGTGGAGTGGTAAGAGCCTGTTGAGACACTGGAGGGAGCTACAGTATCATTGTTCAGCTCTTTCATCATTTCACATGACAACAGAAACCAGTGCAGTCAAACTGAGGTACTGAGTTGTATGTTTTGAGGTTAGGAAATGCGTGCAGTCTGTACCAGGTTTATCTAGTATGTATACATTTATATGGTGAGTTCAGTGTAAATCTGACTATAGATAAGGGTAGATCATTATTACTGATTTTTAAATTGTAAAAGCAAAAACAAAAAACTACAAAAGATACAAATCTCCCATCACAAGTTAACTGAAGCCACAGTCATGTCTTGAAGCTGCATTGATTAAAAAAAAAATCAAGTTAAAGAGTTTGCTAATTGTGGAAAACACAAAGCACAATGATTTGGTTTGATGCTCCAAGCAGTTCACTTTAACCCCCACAAGCTTTTATTATTTAAAAAGAAAAAGACCACTTGACCACTGTACATTTTCTGTATCACCAAACAGAAGACAGACTAAGACTCAGCTACAAGTAATTGAAAAAGCAGATTTCTCTCAGAAGCTGACATTACATGTCACAATGTGCGAACGAATCTGCTGGATGTGTGATTCAGCAACTGCTTGCTAACGTGTTAGTGACAATTTGCTAAGCCCATATTCAGGCAGGGCTGTGTGTCTGTCAGCTCGCTCTAGGGTTATTGTGACCTGCAGTGGCCAATAGTTCAAGCAGTTTTAAATTTTCCACTCATGCCTGTTATGTTGCATAATAACATAAATGATTTTTGAACGAAATCTGTGTGAGAAAAATAGAAACCCTACTCATTAGATTTATTTTAGTTTTACCTTGTGTAAAAACTGAATGGTACGGCTAATCAATTCTGCATAAGCACATCCTTATGAATATTATATATAGTAAAAGCATCCACCTTAACTAAAATGGACTAAAGTACGCTACAAATCACAAGTGTCCTTTTGGAGCCACCATGAACCAACAGGACTCTATGTTCTTTATGTCAGCCTTCCCAGACGAATATGCTGTCACACTGTGTTTCACTACCAGCACTTAATTATTTAACAATAGAAAGACAATTAAAGGACATAATCAATATTCATTCAATAGATGTAATGTTATTAATTGAATATTAGTTCTTGGTGTATGGATGGAAAGCCAAGAGAGGCATGCGGAGTGGCTTAAGTACTTTCTCTTATGAAAGGCAAAAGACGAGACCATCGCTAACAAACATAAATTGAATTATCTTCGAATTTTACTTGATTAGCAAGTATCCTCCTGAGGTCACATTTTGTGACAGAAGCAGCTGCTCGGACAGCTCAAACAATTATTGATTTAGTGCTGAACGCCATGAATAGCTTACTAGAAATGGAGATGTAGAGCTAATATCCCAGTCCCTCGCCTCCTCACGTACACACAAAGTAAATCAGTGAGGACCTGGTCAACAGGAAGGGCTCTTCAAAACCTGAGCACCGGTGTAATCACTGTAAAAGCAAATAGTGGTAATTAGGATGCTCACTGCAAACAAAGGCAAATGGGGAAGGGAAGAGGAACTCTGTCTCATAAGGGCATTTCTGTTGAACCCATAATGCAAATTGACAAAAGCATCTGCATCCGTAGTTGAAGCCCATAATAAAGACCCCAATAAATGTCAAGGCTGAAACAAAGTCAAATGTATTTAGTGGGATTTACTTCACCTCAGTTTGTATTTTATTTATTTATATGGTGTATTTATGCATTTAACATTTCGCCACCAAAACTCCTAAAGTTGGCGTGATTGTTGACAACTGATGAGACATTATGCCAATGCAGTCAGTGCCATTATGGTATGTCCCTTACATATCCATTAAATAACCCTTGTATATAATGTGCACTGAATCCAAGGACTAAATCAAGATCAACACACACCTCTGCAGCTCTATGTTTATTGAACACATCCACCCCCATTTAAAACTATCGACGCCCCCATTTCCAGCATCAGGAGCTGGAGCAAACAAGACAGTGAAAGAGGAAAATGTAACTTTTTTTCTTTTTTTCTTTTTTTTCTTTTTTTGTTAAGGAATCTAATTAACATTGATTAATATGTTTTAATATTTATTTTTTTCAATCAATGATTTTCATCAAATGTCAGGATATAGTGATTAATGCCCTGCACAAGCTCCCACAACACATTTGAGAGCCTGCAGCCAATAAATTACAATTTTATTATTTTCTATGATGTATTTAGCTTCAGTTTGCTAATTTGTTAACCTTATGGACTTGATAATAAAGTACCAATTCTGCTGCTGTCTTCATGCTCTCTATTGCTTAGGTATCACTTACTGCAACTTAATGTGGAAAGGTTACTTTGCTGAAATTGGGGGCTACTTAATTGGAGCTTAGTTTAATTAGTTCATTTAATAGCACCCAACTAGTTTGTGCATTGTTTGGAATTATTAATCAGACAGACTTAATTAGCATAAAGAGTAAGTTACTGTAAAATGTCACAAAAAAAGAAAAAAAAAAACACCCACATGTGAAAAAAACACTTTTGGAGACAAGATTTGTTGTTTCTGTCTTTATGAAGTTCTACAGTGTGTGGACGTGGACACACTTTGGCATGATGAAGTCCTAAATGTTTATTTTACTTTCTTTAACATGATCAAATGTTACATTTTCTAGTTGTGAGATATGATTAAAAAGCGGCAACATCACAGTATAAAACTTCCTTCCTTCCTTCTTGTAGTGGGATATACATCCTCATATTATAGTGCCTGAGATATACACTAGAAAAATGTACAACAGGAAACTGTTGAGGCTTCATCACAGCTGTAAAACATCTGATGGTGGCAGAAAACATGTGGCTAACATCCACACAGCTGAGTGAAGGCCCGAGAAATTAGGATTGCGGCCTTACTCAAGCCACAAAAGTGCACTAATGATTTAAATATGCCCTTCGCTTGATTTAATGAAATGAGACTATGATGGATGAAAGCTGAGTCACTTGCCAGAGAGTTGCAAAATATTTTTCTATAATGAATTTCGAAAACAGGGTCTATTGGATAAAAGCCATTTTTCTTCTCTGAATGTCACATTTTCTGCATATTTGTGTTATATATGCCTCTAATGTATCTAACTAACTTAGTGAAACACAAATAAAATGAGCATTTGAGAGGAATAATCGAGTACCTGCTACCTAACAGAATTACTGTAAATAGATGCAGGTTAAATGGATCAGTTGTGAGTCAGGGTGGTGAATTATATCATTATTATATTATATATGTGATGATTTCTCCTGACACAGTTCATGCTCTTTTTTTTTTTATCTGTTTCATGATTTTATGTTATTCGCAGTTACATTTATGAATCTAATACAGTGCTGACTTGAATATCACGCAAAAAAAGACTCACTATTATCCGGAATTTATTGTGTAACTGGTTTGTCCTTAATGTCACGTTCCCTCTCTCCGAATGTGACTTGTCAAGATCCCGCTGTTCGGACCATGTGCATCTCTACACTGCTCAACTAATGTCAGCAAGAATATACAGAAACAGTGCTTCCATCCCTCTGTTAGAGCAGAGGGATGGAAGCAAAGATGGATTCACATAATTTAGCATTTTAATGAATCTTCTAAAAGTGGTGTGCTGTTTTTCCTTATTTTGAACATATGATGCAAATAAGTTTTATTTTGCAGAGGTTTTATTTAAAATGTTTGTGGTTTGTCTTGCATATGATATATATTTATTCCACGGTTCTTTATTGTCTGCTGCTAGTGACGTTTGAATTATCCATTACCACTATGGAGTTTTACTTGAAGGTTTACTGAGGAGTGATGATTACGATGACTTGAGTTTTGAGAGGAGGAGCACAATAATGTAAACACCTCATAGAAAAGGACTTTAATCCTTTAGTACGACAATCACATTGACAAACACAGCTGCAAAGTAGGGTCATGTTCTGCTGAACATTAGTAACATTTGTCAGCAATAAAAGACAACTCTGGATTTGGATATGACTGTTTTTCTGTTTTTATTCATTATTTTTACTAAGGGACTGTGTAAAAATGAATTATGGGGGGAATCAGAAGAGGAAGATGTTATGCATTTTTAGTTTTTTCTTAAGAAATGCTGCCTAAATTTGTTTGGTGTTCCAACTTTTTCTTATTGTATTTCTTTATTTTAAAACATCTGAAAAAAAAAAAAACAGGACTCAAATTTATCAAAGCCTATCAACATCTGGGTCTTCACATATTCTGTGGTTGTCATGGTCTGAAATGCTCAGAATTAGGGCGCATTTCCATAATTTTGTCATTTTGATCTTTATCATCACGATTGATCGAGCAGCCACTCTGAGTCATCGTTGCCTATTTTAAGATTCACATCATTCATACGTCAAAGGCAGCAGTTTCAAAAACCCATGCCAATGCCTAACACAGGCATCAACAAAGAGGAAAGTCCATTATCGTTTGACTCACAAACATTTGAGGTGACAAGGACTATTGTTTGGAATTAGATTAGAATGACCAAACCTTATGTAGTGAAGGTAATTCAATTATTTTTAAGTTGAAGCCCTTTTTTTTTTTTTTTTTTAAATATTTTAGTAATTTCTCCAACCCATAAATAGTTTCCTTCCCCCTTTTTGAGGAAAAAATGCCCACACAAAACCAAATACACACTTCACATGTCCACAAATGATTATCAATGAACCTTCTTTAACTGCAGCTTACACATTTGTTGATTTGCAGTCTGTGCACACCCTGCCTTCCCCTTGTAGCGTGTCCCTGCCTTCAGAGCGTCTTGACCTCTGGCTGAAGGGCCTGTAACACTTACACACAGACAAAAAGGCCGACCTGTAGTTGTTGTTCATCCACCCATACAGGATGGGATTGACAAACGTCGAGCACATTGCCACAATATGGAATACAGTAAAAAGCAGCTTGAAGTCTTTCATATAAAGGACAGTGCTGTCAATGTCAACAGCCAACTGGAACGCATGGAAAGGCAACCAGCTGACAGCAAAGACCACCACCATTGTCAGCAGCATCTTGGTGGTCTTCTTCCTGCGCTGATGGCGGTCATTTCGACCTCCGAGGGCCACGTGATTCTTTAGTTTATTCCAGATGCGGATGTAAGCGATAGAGTTGATGGCCAGGGGTAAGCCATATTGAACCAGAAGCATTGATATACTGTAGAAGCTTCCATTCACGCTGGTCTCCGGCCACTTCTCTGTACACACCTGAATAGATTTGTCCGGTGAAAGATCAAATGTTCCGTACTCCCTGAAGATGGCGAGTGGGCTGGCCAACAAGGCGCTGACGGACCATGTGATGACAATGACCACAGCGCACATGTCTTTGGACATCTTGGTCTCCATGTGGTAAACGATGCTCCTGTGGCGGTCCAGGGCAATGATGTTCAAGGTGATGGTGGACACGTGCACAGCCATGCCTTGAGCGCAGGGCAGTATGAAGCACAACACCTGACCGAACTTCCACTCGCCATAGAGAGTGTAAACAAGGGTGAAAGGCAAGCACAGCGTGTTCACCAGCAAGTCTGCCACGGCTAAGTTCACTATAAAGAAATTGGTCACAGTCCGAAGATTCTTAAACTTGTAGACAACGTATATCACCAAGGAGTTTCCAATGACTCCAAACAATATGATCATGCTGTAAGCAAGGATGAGAATAACTTGAACTCCAACCAGCTTTGTGCTGTCGTCCAGCTTTAAAAAGTTCTCATCGCTTATTGTGCCTGCGGATGAGCAGCAGTTGGAAGATTTCGCTTCAAGTTGTGAATCTTCCTCTTGAGTCATGTTGAGTCGATCTGCTGTATCCATGGCTAACAGTCCCCATAAATCATTCTGTGAAAAGATGAACTTTAGTTTGAGCAACAGACAAACATGTTGTGGCCCAGACAAAGTCAATTATTAGGTAGTTGTTTCTTTTTTTTTTTTTTTTTTTTTTTTTAATTAGTTAGTAGGCAACAAGCTGGTAAACAATGGGTCGGCATTTAGAAAATATTAAACAATGTTTATGTTGGAGCAGTGACGGTGACTTTAGTATTATTTTCAATCTATGTGTAGATTTCAAGAGATTTTCAAGGCAATCGTTTCAATTATAACAAAACAGATGTCGACTAAATATCTAACTTGCATTACAGAGGAAGCTGAACTATGATTTATGGCGTTCATGGGGAAATCATGTGTGCAAGCCATGCAATATGAAATGGGTATATTGAAAAGTGCTTTTAGCATTGAATAAGGCACCACAAACGAGAGCTGGCATCAGATCTTCAATATTGTACAGAACAATGGGCTGAGCATCACAGAGACAGACTGCAGACGATGCCCTCAAGAGACAGATACAGAACAAACTACGGACACTGGCACAGCTGTAATATCGGCACATTTTTCTGATCCATAGCTATCTGATACAGCATCACTCTGACCTAATACTGTCAGTGTCTCCATAAAGTGACACCTGATGAATTCAAGTCCTCTGTTTTCCAGCTCACAGACTAAACTACTGAGATGTTTACTTATACAAGCAAAAGGCACAATAGAAAAGTAGTATAGATCTACACCTGATGCCACATTGAAGGCACAACCACATATTCGCCTTGACTGACAAACTGATCCCATCTATCACAGCACAAACAATCTCTGATTAGAAACAGTGAAGAAAACAGTGATATCTGAACTAATTGTCCACTGGGCATTTACAGTCCTCTATGGGACTGTCCCAGCTTTAATCCTCTGCTGTTACATGTAGCCACACAGTTGTATAAAAAGAGCATTAAGAAACTGTAATATAACAATAATATACAAGCCTCCAGTGCTCATTTTCCAACACTAGATATAAGATCAAATCATCAGATGCAAGAAAAACAAGCTTTTAGTTCAGAGACATTAACATCCACTCACCTCAATCTGCAGATGTTTAGATTGTTTCTGTCTCCAGAAGTTACGTCTTTCTTCTCCTCCCTGCGCTTTCCAGATGAGCGAAACAATAGAAAGCCATCAAACGAGGACGGAGCGAGTGAGCGCAACGGCAAAGCGCGCAACATTTGCCAGTGCGCACTGCAGCCGGTTTGGCACAGAGCGCGCGCTGCCTGCCGCGCGAGACGCCGGGAGACTGACGCGCGAGGCGGGCTGAACATCGGGGAGGAAACGCCGTCTTTCCCCCCGAGACAGAGAGATGATGTCCGCTGCCCGTTTTGCCTCCCAGGGGCTCGTTTCCACGCACTTCATTCTGCTGCCGCTGGTGCTGCGATGGCCTGTGATCAAAGCTGGCGCGTTGTGTAGATGCAGCGTTTGCGTTGCGGTTGTAGTGAATGACACTGACACTCCACAAAGTGTGAGAATAATCAGCTTTGATGTCAACTTAAGAACCGTTTCAAGCACAAACGGAGCATTACTACAGTTCATGATAATCTAGTTAAATTGGTCTGTTCCTCATCAGAGTTGGTGGCTCTGCTCTGGGTGTGCCTCTGCAGACCAGTCCTTCAGACAGGACCAGACATAGCTCAGAGTTGAGTAACGGATCTTATAAATCCTGTTTTATGGGCCTTGTTTTGAGGCTGGACGGATACAAGGGATGGATCATGTCAAGTCTTGGAGAAAAATGAGAGAAATTGAATTTCCTTAGTGAATATGTGAAACTCCCATTTGGGGCTGTGTTCATTTTATATAAACCTGCACAAATTATGCTTCTTCTGAAATTTTTGAGAACTAGGATGATGTAATCTCCAGAAACAAAAATCCATCCATCCATTAATCCATCCCTTTGCCAGACTCACAATTCATATTCACATTCACATATGGAGTCTATTCAAAGCACCCAGTTGACCCAAATATTGTTTCTTTGCTTTGTTGAATTAAAGGTGCTATATGTAAGTTTTCTCTTTTGTTGAATACGTCTCTTCCCACCAAAAGCTTCAGCCATTACAAGTCAAGAGGTAGGAATACGCAGACAGTAACTCAATTTCTAATGGCGGCAGGCAGGACTCTACAGCGATTCACAAAATGGGACATGCTGGAACTAGCTGGTTAGCACGCTTACCTTACCATTACCTGGTAATGCTGAATTTGGCTTTATAGCAATAACAAAAACATACATATAGCAGTTTTAAAGACCATACCAGGCAAACTGTCCATTTTGAAGCACGTTTATGCTTAATTATTTTCAGCACTGACATGAATAAAAAGTGACAATTAAAATTATTTTTTACATAAATCCTTCAGTAAACGCAACAGCATCACTTTTTAGTAATTGAAGCAAACTGAGTTGTTAAAATTTTTTAAATCCCACAAAACAACAACCCACAAAAATCATCACTGGAGAACTCACTTTGTGCAGTAGTGCTAGCATTTCATATTATGGTCAATGAAGTGTAGTACAATGTAGCTGACCCATTTCAAACTGTTGCGTCTCTGGATAGTAATTGGCATCATAATTTTATTACCACTGTTACAACTAAGACACAATGAAGCCATTAGAAATTGAGTTACTGTCAAGCAGCCTCCCTGGCAAAAGCCAACTTTGCCCAGAGTGCAACAACACAGATGGTGAAGTAATGAGAAAAAAGATAGATGAGCATGTTAGACTTGGTGCTTTGCAGGTTGTGTACAGTGGATTTACCAGAGCTTATTAGTAAAAAAAAAAAAAAAAACTCTGCTGCAACTAATGAAATTAGGTTTTTGGATGTGGATCAAAACAGTAAAGTTGCAGAAAACCAAAACAATGAACTGAAAAATGCTGAAAAGGTTTATGTCCTGAAAGCAGAGGCATAAATGTTAGTGATGAAAGCATTGAATCTCTTATTATTATTATTATTGATTATTGCTATGAATGACATATTTCACTTTCATATAGTCACTATACTTATTTAATACATAGTTGTATATATATATATATATATATATATATATATATGCTGATGCACATGTGTGTGCAAGTATTTCGATTAGAGCAGCTTTTTCCTTGTGTTATTGTAAAAAGGTTATAGCTACAAATAAAACTAAAATAGCGTTCAGCATAAGAAATTCTCACTTTTATCAGACCAAACCATGTAGGTACAAGCTGAACTTATATCTCCTTTGACAGAGAAATTGTACACTACATCTCTACATTGTATATAATTCACCTCTGGCAGATTAAGCTCCCGCAAGAGTGCTTGGTGACAACTTCACTACATTAAGAGTAAATAGTTTCACTATCTATTTGTATTCATGTCCTTTTCACGTAATCTCTCAGTTTGCAGTGCAAAGGTAAAATGCAAATTACATTAAGTATATTCCCTTGTTTTTTTATGCTGTATTGATTGTGTTTAGAATAGAATTATATAACTACTATTCATGTCCTTTAAATTAGACCTATCCATTGCACTAAATGACAATCTGCACTGAGCTGGTAACTGAACACGACAGCACAGAGAACTGACTGATTATTGATGTCCTCCATCTAAATAGAATCATGCTCCAGAGATATCTATCTGAAGTGACTGAGGCATACCTAAATACCTGCAGGAGTTTTCATGGGTTACACGTTGTGTCTGAGGAGGATGACGGAACATTTATCATTCTGAACCGCAGAAACATTAAGATGCAAAGCTACACAGGACTCTTATGTCAGGGATATTTAATCATACCCTATTAGGATAAGACTATTGACTATATGTCACCTGTTCTTTACAATGCTGCAAACGCCTGCATAATGTCACAAATGGAAAAAAAAAAGAGATACCTGATTAAAGGTGAACTGCTTAAACAGGGAAAACTTCTCACTTTGTTTGCTGTAATGCTTTGCTTCTATACATTTTATCCTGTGCTTTCACTGATAGAGTTCAATTTCCAGTGAAAAATAAGTATCTACCATAAGATTGATGTTTATTCTATGTAAAGGGGAAAAAAAATCCAATCTAAATTTCAAGGACAAAATGTCAAAATTCATACCCTGTGCTACAAATGACATTATTACTTTATACACACAAATTTTACAGATATTTTTTTTCCTTTATTTTGACAGTGAGAGAAAGAGAGATGACAGGAAATGATGGGAGAGAGGTGTGATATGTGAAAACAGCCGGACCCACAGCACGGACACCTCTTCTAAGGACAATTATACGGAGGTATGCCGTCATTGGTCATTTTGTAATCCTTTTTTTTTTTTTTTCTTAAGATGTAATGAAGAATTTGAGGTATGTTCTACTCATCTGATTGAGCAGGTTTCATTTAAAGGCTGCCTTATTGTGTGTGTTTGCGCCTACCTTTATCTGTGTCTCCAGAGACATCAGAGACTAAACAGAATATAAATGAGGTGATCATGGTCCATTCCCACAGCAAATTTGCAGTCAAATAAAAATACTGCGTTGTTCTTCTATCTCTCACGCACAAGGCTTCCAGTGTGTGTATAGTCAATTTAGACTTGTATTACTACACAGCTCCCTCCCAGCCAGGGCTGACAGTCTTCCTGCCTGCTGCCTGACTACTCCTCTACCTCGCTATTCATCATAATTACTACAGTTGCTGCTGTGCCATATCTACTCTTAGCATTTAATAAAGCGATGGAAAGCAACAACTGCACTGTCTCAATGTGTCTCAGTTAGGAATCGGCAACCCTTTCTCTTTAAGATTCAATTTATACAGGCTACAACTAAACTGTGAAAGTAAATTTGCTGTTGTAGTATAGTTGTCTGAAAAAAATTTCTAGTATTTTAAGTTTTGTAAAACCAGGAACTTTGTTATACAGTTATTATAATTTGGTTTTAAAAACTAGAACAAGCAAAGTGTTTTGACATCATGGGCATCATCACAGGTTATCAGTTAGTTGTAGTTTGATAAGGTTTAGTAACCAAAAGTACAAATCTTCAGCAGTCTAATCAGACCAAAATTTAACATTACATTGTAGCAAGACTTGTTTTTGAGACAACAACTTGCATTGAAAGTTTGGTAGCATTTGATTGCAGAAAGTTAAATAGAAGCCATTTTTATCAGCAAGTAAGCAAAGCTTTTTTTATGCATTAAATCACATGTAGATTTACGTGTCATCTGAATATACAAATATATTGAGAATTTGCCCAAAAATGGGAGGAGAATAGAAAATAACAAAAATCTTGTAAAAATGTAGTTGAGCTTACATTGTCCACAACTTGGACAACCACCTCTTGCATCAGAAGCACTTCCACTGACAACAATTGTGATTTACATGTTGGGATACAGGTTTCGTGTGACCTAAGTTGATAATATGAATAATAATAATATGAATTGTGATTTTGATATGGTGAATAAGAGACTGACTTCCCAGGATGACGAGGCGTTCAGTCTTTGAGAGGTTAAGTTGAAGGTGGCAGTCCTTCATCGGTCGACGAGACAGGCTGAGATCCATTCAGAGACAGTGCGGTTGTCTGGTGGGTATAGTTAGGATCATGTAGATCAGCTGCTACTGCACCTCAACTAGCGTGTTTACTGTCTCTGGAAAATTCTGGAAAAGCTTGGACCTAAATTGAAATGTTTCAAACAGACCATTGCCGGACAGAGAATCATTTATCACTCTTTATTAATGTGGGAACCATTTCACATTTGGAATGCTTTGACTCTAATATCCCTCGAGGCTGCAGCTTCGGTGAAAAACATTTGAAAAAAAGAAAATATAGTTACTGCTCTAATAGCCAATACAAAGGAAGGAATATAGCAGTTTAGATGTTTCTGTTGTTTTGCCATGATTTTCTTATTTTATCATCACCAGTTTTTATGTATGAAATGTCAGACATGTGTTTATCACTCGCATGTACTTGTTTAGTGGGACTTGTTTAAGTAGCCCAAAAGCTACATTAAACATGGAATTAGTGTATGTGCAAAAGTAAGTGAACCCCCAGCTGCTCTGGTTAAGTCAAGCAGGTAACAGACTCGGGTGAAACACATTTGGGTGCTTAATTCATCATTTAAGCAGACCAATGAAATAAGACGTCCTTGGGAAAGGGTTTGGCCTGCACCAATTAAAAGAGAGAGGAAACCAACCAAACCACTGTGGTCCCATACAAATCAACAATGCCCAGAGCAAAGGAGATATCGGAGGACATGAAGAAGAGGATAGTGACAGCCCATCAGTCTGGGGAGGGCTATAAGACCATCTCCAAAATATTTCAGCTCCATCCATCCACTGTAAGACCAATCATTTTCAAATGGAGGGCCTTCAACATGACAGCACCAGAAAAATAATAAATCAGGTAAAGGCCAACCCACACATCACCTCTAGAGAGTTGCAGACCTCTCTGGTAGCATCTGGGATAAATGTGCATGCGTCTACAATCAGACGAAAATTGAATAGCCATGACATTCACATTCAGGGTAGTTAGAAAAAAGAACAAGGCTGCCAGAGAGCACTTGGACAAACCAGAGGCCTTCTGGACGTCCATTCTCTGGACAGACGAGTCCAACATAGAATTATTTGGTCACAATCAAGACCAACATGTTTGGAGAAAAGCCTCCTCCCAACAGTGAAGCATGGTGGTGGAAATGTGAAGGTCTGGGGCTGCTTTTCTGCTTCTGGACCTGGGCGACTCCATATTATCCAAGGAACCATGAATTCTCCGGCATATCAACAAATTCTTGACCTGAATCTCCTGCCATCAGTCAGGAAATTGAAACTGGGACGAAAATAGATTATGCAACAAGACAATGACCCAAAGCATTTCAGCAAAACTACAAAGGAATGGCTTCAGAGAAAGAGGATTCATACTCTGGATTGGCCCAGTCTATGTCCGGACCTTAATCCAATTGAAATGTTGTGGCGAGACCTGAAGAAGCTGGTACATACCAGATGTCCCTCCAACCTCTCAACTGGCTGAGTTCTGCAAGGAGGGGTGGGCAAAAATCCAAACAGAGGAGCCACAAGCTACTAATACAAGGGTTCAAGGGTGCACGTTTTTTCAGTGTTTGTGAAATAAACCACCTTTGTTGAATAACATAATGAAAATATATATTTTTTATGTGTGTGTCCATTATTTGGCAGGTGTGCTTTACAAATTGGGATTTGGATGTAAGTGTAATAAGGTTATTTTTAATGTTTTTTACAAAAACAGTGACCATGTCTGGAGGGTTCACAAGCTTTCAAGCAGCACTGTGTGTGTGTGTGTGTGTGTGTGTGTGTGTGTGTGTGTGTGTGTGTGTGTGTGTGTGTGTGTGTGTATATATATATATATATATATATATATATATATATATTAGCACAGTAATGGCTTCTTTTATCCTTGATTTTTAAAGCACTAATGTGGCCCATGTTTGATATATTTATTTGTAGCCTTCACACCATGTGGGAATATATAAATAGAAATCATATTTCCAAACCCAGTTACTCTTCCCTCTCAGCAGAGACTGTGCTGAGTAGAAGCTGTGGGCATCATCAGACTCTTAAATCAATACATGGTGTATGTCTGCAGGATTAGTGCATTAGTGTGATGGCAAAGCAATTGCCCTTCATTAACACTGGTATCACTCAGGTTTAGGGCAGACATACTTGTTGCCATCCTTTGAGTCCAGCAGGTACACAAGCTCGATGGAAAATATCATCTGGATAAGAAGCTTTTGATAGTACAATATCAATTAATGTGCAAATCAAGACGATCATACATGATCTTGAAAATAGTAGCTGTATGTGGTTCAGTTACTCTAATTATAGAAAATTTATGACGTGATAATGACATGATAACAGGTGGCTCTAGGGGGGGGGGTGTATTGTAACTCTGGTCTCTGTATGTATTTTTTAAATGGTATTGTTACATTATATATAGATGGACAAGACTATTGGGATTCTGTACTAGTGTGTTCATATATTTGCGAAATTTTGTTCTCAAACACAACATTTTATAAGCGCTGCCTAGCAACCAATGAAATGCTAAAAGTTTATTTTAATATAAATATGCAAAGTTTTTAAATCTGTTGTGCTGTTAGTCCTGTAGTTTTCTGGCTCTTATCTGTTCTGTTCTGACCCAGTGGTATTTCAAAGTCCATTTCCTCACTTTTATGGTGTTACATAAACTTAATAGCTTTTTAGGTTTATTGATTTGTTATATCAGTAATATTTGTCTCTCACTTCTGTGTCTCTTCTGGGTAATGAAGCTTGTTTGAGTGTTTTTATTCCAGCACATTTACCACTTGAATTAAATTCTTGAAATAATTAATCACAATGAAGAGTGGTTTGATATAATACTTCTGTATCACCACTAGGTATCTGCTGTTATCTGTTGTATTCAGTCAGTCCCTTTGGGTGATCATTTTGTTTCCTTGCTGTGAATTCTCAGGGGATATTCTAAAAAAAGCTCTATAAACACTGCCCAGTGTATAATACTATTCTTGTTGTAGTTACAATGGCAGACAGTTCACCACATTCTCTGAAGTAATGGGCAAAATTTAACTCAAATTCTTTTTTGTGGCCAATTTTTCCCATGCCTGTAGTCAATAGTACGTTCCCATGGACCTTTAATGCATTTTAAATAAAAAGTTTTTCCATTGGGTTATACTGAGGCATAGAACACAAATAACTTTGATGCAGCAGAGACGATGTGAAAACAAGTACAAGAACCACAACAGGAAGCAGGTAGAAATACATATTTACTGGATTGACAACCACACTTATGACAATTGCCGATATCGTCTATCTATTACATAAAAAGTTTATTGCACTTTGTCCAAGCCAAGGTTAAAGCTGCAGCGTCATGTGAGTGTAGTATCACACTGACATTTTTTAATGATCCTACTGTAAGTGAAATAAACTATGCATATATCATCACTATAGGTCAATTCTTTTTTAATTCATCTTCATTGAGCTTCATCTCAGTCCTAAGAGTTTGCTTCTGTGCCAAGTTTATTTATAAACCATGAGCTGCTGCTGTTGAATGAAACTGATGTTGAATATTAGAGTCTGGTGAACATTAATAATGAATAACAAACAAACATTCTTTTAATCTAACAGAAAAAAATAGTTTTATAATAGCACCGTCTTTAGAGGCAAATCCCATCAAGGCAAAAGAAAGATTAAAAAAAAAATCATCTGGTCAAAGAATGTAAAATAGTAATGACAGTAATTACATTTTATTAATGTGAACACATTTGCTTCCAACTGCCTTTAGTCAGACATCAAAGTTTGTTATTTGAGTCTTTACTTATGAGGCCCTTACGCCGCCATCCAGATGGTGAATGAGATGAGCAGGGTTGGTAAAACAGTCAGCGGCGTCACACAGCCCACATACAGCATGGCTCCGACACCACATAGCGCTGTCAAATAGGCGCTCATCCTGCTGCAGATGATCTTCCTTACCATTGTGCAGAACTGGAGGAAAGAGCGTGAGAATTGGACAGGGATTTAGGCCAAAGTAAATGATAAACTAGTGCAGCAGTGATGGGCTATTCAAAGGAAGTCTTCATTACCTCCTGGATGACAGTAATTTGGACATAGAGCAACACTAGATGGAGCCACTTGCTTCATGAATAAATGATGTTAATTTTCACTGTAGTGGACTGAAGCAAACACCCCACTGCAGTGAAAATATCCTTATATGAGTAAGTCCAAATTTCAGCATTAGGGTAGCCACTCATCATGAAATAAGCCTCTCTTCAGTCGCACGCCGTCATGAGCACATTTAGATTAACATTGCTTCACACAAATTGTCCAAAAATCTGTTTATCACTAAACCTCTTGGAAATAACTAAGGGCATTTCAGAAGCCACACGTGCAACAACCTGTGACTCTGCATGTGAGCTTGGTAATGCAACGGTCTCCAGGGCACAAGGATAGAAACTTGCGAGGAATTGGAGAAAGACTGCCGTGAATAAAAACTAGTGCTCATTGCTCAATAATAATCATTCAAATGGTTGACAAGCTGCTCAACCATGAAATAAATAATGGTTTTGATAGAGAATATTTTTTAAAAATTCGTAAACCACAATAATATTTTTTCCCATATCAACTTACATTAAAGTGGTTATTGGTCCCTGTAGTTTCTCCTGGTTACACTGTCTGTTCCCCTAAACAGAATCTAATGCATCCATGCAAAACTAATATTCAAAGTTCAGCTGAAGCCAGAATCAGGCAAGAACCACCATCTAATAAAGTTTGTCACAAAGGCTCCAGTATGGACTCCAATCAACTGCAGCCACCAAAAGCTGTTTCTGTACGAGGGACATGTCAATGTTGTTTTAAGACACGCTTAGAAAAATGTGGTCAAAGACTCTACCTGGTATGTCTGGTAGCTGATGGCCATGCCGTATCTGCAGTACATGACATAGTGTTCACAGTTGTACCACAGCAAACTGTAGGTGACAGAGCCCAGGAGTTTCTCAGCCCTTCGTGCCACCTCATCCCCATCCAACGGAGGCTGGCTGCACACTTTGTCCATGTGGTTGATCAGAATCTCTGAGCCATAAGCAAAATCCGCCAGAGAGTCCACCCTGACGCTGGCGACCTTCGTGATAACCCCTAGCAGCAGACGGTTATTTGTTACCATCTTGGCAATTGCAGATTTATTCTTGGAAATCACAGGGAGGATGTCCGGAATGAGATGAGCCACACGGTCGTTGCCCAAGTAGATACCAAAATGGGTGAATAAGGTCCTGGGGACTTCTAGTAGGTCACCACGCTTGTAAAGGGACAGGTCATATTTAGAGTCCTCCTCCTTTTTGGATGCGGTGAAGAAAAAGTTGAGTAGTTGGTAGAGAAACATGATGGAAGTATGAAGCAAAGTGTCCTACACCTGAGCAATTTATTTGTTGGAACTGGGAGGGAGGAGCCACTGCAGTTAGTAGGATTAGGCATTGGTCAACGTCTCAGTTTGATTTTGACAGAAATAAAGCAGCTTTCTCTAATCACTTTGTTGTGTGGTTCGGATTTTGAAACTCAGGCCTTGTTTGTGGTGTATTAAGGTCAAGGGTCCTCATTAAGAAGGCTGAATTTGCAACAAGTTAAATCCTCATTTAAAAGGTCACAGATATTAAGTGATCATAAACAAATACACAGCCTTTGTGCCTCATCATTATTCAGCACTTTCTTCAGTATTAAGTAGAAAGAATATACATATAAAACTGTTTTTTGAAAAATAACTATTTGTAAAATGTATGTACAAATTTACAGCCAAAATTAAAAGACTCGTTTGATGACACTGCTTTAATATGACGTTGTATCTATACTGCACATTTACACGCGTGCTGTGTTGTTGTTGATTTTACATCCAACCAGTTTCACAACTAACCCATGGAGCGTCTGCCATTATTAAGGCTAATTCAAGGCTCTGCTTCCATTGGCATGCTGGGAGATTCACACTCACACAAGACAGTCAAATAAAAATAAATTGTTTATTAAACATTTGTCATATTTACATCACTATATTAAGTATATTGTGATAAAATATCCACTTTATATACATTATGATGGTCAAGATATTGTATCTAATGCTGTATATTCAGTTTTGTGGTGACTCAAATGTTATCAAAGATTTAATATACTTCACCACATTTATGAAAGGACAAGTAAAAGACACATAGGAAACTATTAAGGCACAGAACATTCATTGCCTAGACAATAAATTGAAAATATTGTTGAAAAGCATGATTGAGAAGGCATTGCATGACGAGAGTGCACCATTTGGAAGAGGCTCCCAGTCAGTCTTCTTTGCCAAGTAAAAGTTCAGTTCATTTGCACGTTCTTTGTGCTAAGCCCCTTTTAACCAGCCATCCACAGAGTGAAGGGGATAAGAATTGTGGGTAATGTAGTTGACGGTGCCATACCAAAACAGATGATGGAGATAATTCCAAGCAGTCCTGAAGCAATGACGCTGCGCTGGTCTCTGATGACCGATTTCAGACACTCACAGAACTACAAGGGAAAGAAATAAAGTTAGTTCACGTTTTCTGGCTGCACAAAGCTTCAGCTCTGCCGACACCTGGAAAGCGTTTCGGCAGCTACAACTGCTGCTGTAAATCAGCAGGAAGGTTAAACCCAGTTCACTCAGTGTTGGGCAGTTGTTGCAGATTGGTTTTGTTCTGGGTTGTTCCTGTATTACCAAGGTTTATTATGGAGGTTTCTCCCATTGCAGAGGTGGAACAGAGGAAACGCATTATACTTCTGGGGAAATGAGCTGTGGCACCATTTCACACACAGATGTCATACATTTAATGAGGCTGGTGTTTCTAATTTATACCCTCATCTACTGAGTAAACTGAAGACAAGACTAGACGTGTCAGCAGCTGGGTGCTTGCCTGGCTAAACATTCAGTAGATGTACAGAAGAGACCTCTGTCAAACTCTACTTTTAAGACTTTAAGACTTCTTAATGCTATGTTCACATGCATAATTTTAAATATTATAATGCATGTGCTATTTTAAAATACTTTCTTCTCTTTTCTTTTCTTTTGTTTCTTGGTTTGTTGTAGGGTTATTGTGTGCACTGTATTTAATGGGATCTTGGATCTTGCATGTGCAATGTTTTGCCCACCTACCTTCAAACATCCTAATCCAGCCATGTTTGAAGTGACTAGACGGAAAGTTTTTGTTTGTTTGTTTGTTTTGAAAAGTGAATGTGGGCCACCGTCTTTTTGCTGTGATACCTCTGCACATGTGGAATCTACCTCATGTCATGTCTCCCTGCGCCAAGCTCGACCCGTGTAGACTTGACTAAAAGCACTGCTCGTGTTGGGCACCATACCCTCTCTGTTTGGCGGCTCGTCGCACGTCCGTATCTGCAGCCCGTGACAAAGTGTTCGCAGTTATTCCACAGCAGGCTGTAGGGCACGGCTCCGACCTGCTTCTCCGCTCTCCTGGCGACCTCTTCGTTGGGAAACGCGTGCGCCTTCACCGCCGCGTCCGTGCGGTTCACCAGGATGTTGGAGCCATAAGCGAAGTCCTCCAGCGTGTCCACGCGCACCGTGGCGCACTTGTAGATGCAGCCGAGGATGAGTCTCTTGTTTGTTATGACTGAACTAACTTGCTTCTCGTCGTTTGTAAGAACGGGGAGGATGTCGGGGATCAGGTGGGCCACTTTATTGTCGCCCAGGTAAATACCGAAGTGGGTGAAAATGGTCCTCGGGACCTCGAGCAGGTCTCCTCTCCGAGGGGGCGGCGGCGGCCCGCGCTGCGCCGGCGGCTCCTGGGCATCACCGTCCAACCAGCTAGACTCAAAAAGCTTCAGGTTGGAGAGAAGAGACAGCTTCTCCACCAGGAAGGTCAGCAGCTGCAGCATGGCGCCAGTTGTCCGGGGAAATGTGTGTAAGTGCTCCAGGGAAATGGGCTTTTTATCCTTGGTGGCACGAGGAAGCGAGAAAGCGCCGAGGACACGAGTGACCTTGTGCACGTGTGCATTCACCTCCTCATCACGTCACGTTTGTTTTTGTTTTTTGTGTTTTTTTCCCCCGCTACATTGTTTTTAGTTCACACATGTGCAAGTCTCCATTAATCCCCTGAATGAAGGGAGGAAGAGAATTAGTTGGAAATGTCTAAAGAATGAAGAAAAGGAAAATATATTTTAATGTGAAATTCAAAATGTAAAACAAACAGGAAGCTGCGTTAAAAAAAAAAAAAAGGATTAAACAGGATTGGTATGATTTAAACAGTTGTAGTGAAACCTTTTTAATACAAGTAGCCTACACTTCATTGAGGTTTTCTAAGTTGTGAGTAGTAACAAAACGTTAATAATTTAAAGCTCTGTCTTAAATCATTGATGGTCAACACCATAGCAGCTCAACGGGGGTCTGACTCATGAACTTCCATTTAAAACAACAAAACCACATTGTTAATCACATGCAGAGTAAAATGAAAAAATAGAGCATTTCAGGAGAAAAGAGGGGGTGTCTGATCACAGATAGCTTGAATATAAGACACTAAACAAGTCTTTGTTTGTTTGTTTTTTTATCCTTGGTGGAAGAAGTATTCAGATCATTTATTTAAAGGGAGTATTTGTTTTCTCTGCTGTCAAATGTTTTTGTTTGTTTGTTTGTTTGTGTGTTTTGTTGTTTCAGGAGCGGGTGGTGGGGATTATACGCCCTCTGAGCGGCGCTACGCCTTCAGGTGACTCGCTATTGGAAAGTGACTGGATGGACCAGGGCTAGCTGGTTAGCGTGCTAACTTCCGCAGAAGAAAAGGCCTTGCGTTCCTTCATTCACCGCTGCAGACAGCTCTGGGTGAGTAAAGGACTCAAGGTTGATGCTGAAGTTGCAACAACTCTTCTGCTAGCGATGGCAAAACTTGCAAATAGCACCTGATTACTGAAGCTGCACTATAACATACCCCATTACAATACAGGGCAATGTTTCTCTCATACACTGTATGGGGTTGAGTAGAAACATAGAGTAGCATACAAGTACCTCAAAACTGTGCTGAGGTTCAGTGCTTGAGTAAACGCCAAGAGGCAACGCACTGTGACGTCACCCACTGGTTTGTGAGCTGCTGTTTTGAAGCCTCAAGTTTGGAAACTGGCCGACGCCATGTTGGTTTTTTTGAAACCAGACGAAACCATACTTGTTGGAGAAGGAGGAGCTGAGGACGAAGCAGCAGGTCACGGTGTGGTACAGTCCGTCAAGCACACAGTAGCCACGCCCTATAGCATATGCGACTTTATCGTCTATTTTCCTCTAAATGGGACCATAATTTTAAAAAATGAACATTGTGTTGTACGGAAGAAAACTTCAACCTAGTGATTAAGGTCCTTAACTCATTAGGAAAAGTTTTACTGAGCTCATAAATCAAGTGAGAACTAGGGTGATTTCCTTATATACTTCTATACAAAGAGCTTTTAACAACCAGTGGAGTCGACCCCTGATGGTCATTAGATAAAATGCAGGTTTAAGGCTCTTCTGTATTGGTGTCTACGTGTCTACATCCATTTTTCTATGGTAAATGCACTTTGTTGCTTTCAAACACAGATCTTTACAAGCTCAAAGCATGGCCTGGAAATTTGGGTCCAGATAGCTGGCTCAATATCATATATCATATGGATTGTTTTCTTATAGAGGTGATTAACAAGCTGTTGTTAGGAGGTGCAAAAAGAAAAAAAAAATTAAAGTAAAGATTTGAACAAAATCTTTGTTATTTTCTTTTTCGTTAGAATAATGATTATCATTGTTTTGTGTGTGTTTTTTTTTTGTTTTGTTTTTTTTTTCAACTTCCAGTTAGAACATTAAGCTGATTAACTTCCACACAATGACTTGCTGAGGAGCTGGTAGACGTTGCAGAGTCACAGAGACCAGTCTGTTCTGCCCCATCATCAATCCAGGATCAGCCCTGAAAAAAACAGCAGGCTGGGCTGGATGGCCTGGCTTTCTCCAAAGGACCATATGATGAGATTCCTTTGACCAGATTACCTTAATCCTTTGGGCTTCGATTACACGCTCATCTTTTAACACAGAAAATACCTTGAGAAACTCTTCACACTTTTTGATCTTGTGTCTTTGGATCATTTGTTATCGTACATTTACTGACCTAGATACTGTAAATTCCTTGCAAAAGGGATAAATGATTGCTGGTATTTAATTTAGGCCAGCTGCTGTGGGAAAGCCAGTTTAACCCACAAAGTGTGTGTAGGCTACCCTACTTTTGAGGAAATAAGGGTAATTAATGAGTATGGAGCACTATACTGCTCAAATTTTGAACTTCTTTCATATAAAAATTATAAAATGATAACTCTACATTGATAAATGATAAGCAAATGCAGTGAACCATCTGTTTGTGAAGTGCAGGTGTCAACAATGTCTCAGCACAATTAAGTCAATTAAATGATAACTTTCATTATGTTTATACACTGAAAACATCTAATGTAGTTTGTGCTGATATATTTTTTGAGCTAGTGAACCTTGTAATGAACAAATAAATTTGTGAATTTACAAAGTAAAAGTGCTTATGCCAGCAAAATGTGCAAATGTGTCAAATTACAAGTACTGAATATGCAGAATTGACTGTTACATGATGTCAGTTATTATGAGATATTATAATATTATCAGTAATTCATTACTGTGTAAGTAGCAGACTGAAGTTAGTCGAGGTGGATCTATTATTTAACACTGTGTATACTATATATACTATGCTATTATATACTGTTGGCTAAATTACTCCATAACAGTGCATCATAATCTGATAAACGTAGTTGAGTAAAATGTTCAATATTTCATTCTAAAAATACAGTTGAGTAGAAGAAAAAAGTGACATGTTGGTCACTAGCATTGTTTTCCACCACTTGTCAGAATCTAAAGTGAGCGTTAATACTGTGGATTGTAAAATACTGTATTTTCACATTACTCATACAGACATCTGATTGTGTGTTTGATCTTAAAAATATTATAAGGAATAAAACTACCTGAATTTAATTAATGTGTTCAAATGGCAAACATTAGTAATAATAACTATGACATTATCCATGAACATTAAACCTGCAGCATTATCTGATATTTTTGTGCTTTTATTTTATAATGATTTTAGGTTCATTTGAAAAAACTTGTGATTTTTCACAAAACAAGTACACACAATGCAAATCAATTAATGTAATATTAAGCAATGAGCCAATAGATGCATAAAAGAAGCCATGTAGAACCAATATTAATATAGGAGTTGTGTAAATAACACAGGATGTGTGTCCCTCATCTTTTATTAAAGAACAGCTGCAGGAGCAAATAAACCCACATCAAACAGGGAGTTGATGAATTAAACACAGAAGCAATATGAATGTTTGTTTTTCCCATAAAGAAGATGTGCTATTACACCAAAGTGGACAACAAAGTGTCAGCCTCGTTGCATGGTCCACCTTAGATCACACCATGTTCAGCTGAGTCGACTTACCGTCGGTGACCGCAGGTTGAACCCTGAGGTGGCATTGCAAGAAACCTTTGCCCTCTGTCCTGGGGAGATTTACACCATGGTCGAATGGCTCCAGACTTATAGTTGTGGCCAATGGGGCACCCTAGCAAGGCTCTTTAAATTTAATTCCTGGACCGACGACCTGTGAACTATGCTGACTTTGTTTCTCAGCCTTGGAACTTAAGTTGATTACTGACGGACCCATTTCCTAAAGACGTGAATGTTTTCAGGAAACACAATGATTCAGCATCATATTCCTATGGTTGGATTTACAGACTAAAAAGTGCCAGTTTTCAGCTCTTTTGACACCTTTTTATAAAGAAAACTAACAACACTGCCCTGCTTATACGTTGTTTTGTATTCTGAAGTACAAATGTCAGCCTGGCATCGGTGTCTGAATGCATCAACGAGAACAACAACCCAAAGTACATCTTAACATCCTGGACACAGTGTTCAAAAAGAGCGTCCATGTCTTTCATGGCACTTAGAGGAAGAGAGAGACACTTTCCATCTGGTGTTTCTACACAAAGAGGCCAGTTCAGCAAAAGTTCAGCACTGTTTAGGTTCATGTCCCTGGCAGTTCATTCTCAGGTCAGCAAGGCTTTATATCCATCCTGGGCCTGTTTTTTCCCACATTATAAAAACAGGCCACACAGAGGCAGTTAAAGTAAGATTTATCATCTAATGTCAACATGGGGCTGACAGATGAAGCATTATTGCAGTTTATGCTGTCACATGTATCTTCACTGTTTGTTTTGATGTAATAAAAAGGGGCATGTTTGCCATGTGCAACCTCTAGAACTGTACATCTCACAAAATATTGGAGTGATATGTCCAGTGTGTGTTAGCCTTGAACGCTAAGGAATTAGGTCAAATAAATATTGCACTTAACTTCAAATTTCACAGCAGGCACTTATGAAAAGAGGCCTTAAACTCATCTGTTACAAGAGTGGAGGTGTATTTCCACTTACTGTGACTCAAAATGGGCACAGAAGCATGAAACCAGAGCCACATCGGAAGCTAAACATAGCTGAGACTATTAGGTGATTGGGCATTTTTACTGTTCAGGCAGTGCAAAATGAGATGCTCTGATGTCTTTAAAGACTCCAATAGATGGCACTCTTCCACCTCTAAAAATGAATCAGCGTTGTTGGTTTTTTAACAATCTTACCTTAGGTATATCTCTAATATTGCAACCATGATCATGAGGGTCCACAACCTTAAATATGGAGCCAAGCTACAGTGTTCCTCTAACCTTAAGAGAGGAACATGACGTTTCCCCAAACACAACCATTTTGTGCCCAAACTTAACCAAACTGTAACCATAGATTTTTCATCATGAAGATATCATATAGATTTTTTATGATAAAAACAGATTTACAGCAAAATCAGAGAACTTGTGTGAATGAAGTCTTTTATTCAAATGCATTGTTTAGAAAGAAAATCACTTTGAATGAACTGAATGTTGACTAAGTATCAATTTAAATGTTAGGTCACTGATTGTATGTTTGGTTTATTCTGGTTACACACCCACCAGTGGTTTCACCCGCAAGTGCATCCACATTTCGAAATAGGAAGTCAATATCATCCACTAGACTGTAGCCACTAAAGTAAGAATAGAGTTTGCAAAAAATATTGTCATTCCTAGTTAAACTATAACAAATTGTCCTGGTCTGCTGCTTCAAGACCTCAGGACTGTGACACTTTTATTTGAGTGGTATAATGATACTTATACCATGGCTACAGACACTGTACAGTTTCCATGGCTACCTGAAGGTTAAAACACTGCATGTTACACCTTGATGTAAAATTAGGTTTGTATAGAAGCCCAGTTCTGCCAACTAAATATAAAAACATATATGTCATGTATGAGAAATAAAAAAATCGTAAACGTGTAATGTAAGTATTACAGAAATTGATGATTTTTCAATTTCTGGGATTCATTAAAGTTTTAACTTTCAACTTTCTTTTTTGGTTATGACTGAAAAACATTACCACTGACTGAATGAAAATAGGTATCTAACAGAAGACTCCTGTGTCAATATATAATTTTTACTGTTGCCAACTGCTCAATTTTCAGCTTCTTACTTTTCTTACCCTTGTTTGTTTTTCTTTTCCAGCATAAATAGGCTTCCATGTGTTGTAGATATACAGTTAAAAGATTTTAACTGACATCTTCCGGTTTATCCCATATTTGTCAGCATGTGTACTGACAAACGCACCAATGTTAATGTTTTACACGGACATGTTATAATGAGATTGTGTCTTTATAGAATGACTCATATTATCATCTTGGATGAATAAGAAATGTAAATAAAGTGTTTCCCCATTCTCTTACTTACTGGAATGAACCTTTTTTGGCTTGAAGTTAAAGTAGAAAAAAAAAAAAAAACATCTCATACTTGATACAGACATAGAAAGCCAAGTCAAGTCATCATTCTTTTACACTTTGTGTAATAGCACATCATCATTACCAACATGGAGTTTGACATAAATATAGACTTTGTGAATGAGTCACATAATGTTGTGTTGTGATAGTTCAACTATAGCTGTCAGTCACAGAGCTCATCAAATATGGGAACTGACCCCTGTTGGACATTTGAGTCATAGCCTTGTCTGAACACAGTGAGTGGGATGTTTGCACATGATCCCCTTATCAAACACTGAACCGATGACCTTGTTCAGATAAATATCCCATAAAGTCGAACTGGTCTTCATTCTCCAGGCAGACAAGACCACAGCTGGTGGCAAAAGCAACATGGTTCCATCACTTTTTGCAACCGCAGGAGGTCTCCTGTTACTTTTCTCCTTCTCATCAGCAGTAAGTCTCTGAATTTACATTTTACACTCATACACAGTTCTCTTGAGCTCAAAAGTCTAAACATTTCCATGTGTTTTCTGTAGCAAACAAGAGGAGACAGCATTTCATATTGCAACCCAGGCGATGGCTTTGTAAGTAAACAGTTATTGATAATAACCTTCTATGTTTTTGCAATATCACATCAATCACATAGCATGTCATAATTGATATTTTTCACTTGCTTTTTTTGTACTCAGGGAAATCATTGTCCTACTACATGTGGAGTGGCTGATTACCTACTGAGGTATATGCCAACAGTGACCCAAGACCTGGATATTTTGCTAAGAGAATTGGAATTAATTGCTAATTTGACCCAGGGGACTGAAGAAAAAATTGTCTACATGAAAGATTCTACTACTTCAGCTCAAAAGAGTTTGCCCCAAGGTACCCTTATTAATATGACTAGATAATTGCAGTCTGTTACAGTCATATATTTTTTAAAATGTGTTCTTTGAATAAATTAATAATACAAACTGTTGTATCTATTGAAAGCATTATCAGTCTGGATTAAATATTTTCAAATTCTAATGATTCCACTACTGGAACTGGCTTTTCATTTCAGAGTCACTTTTCAAAAAGTCATCGAGTATCCTGGAAGATGTCCTGCGGTTTGAAAAGACCATTGTTGCACAGGAACAACAAATATTGTAAGTTAGCATAAGAACTCAAATCATACCTATAATGGTTCGCTTGTCAGGACATAACATCTTACATTTATTTTGACAACTGAAGCATGTGAGTTACTTTGCCAATTAACTTATAATGGAAAGTTTTTATATGGCAGAACTAGTGCTGTTGCCCACGCCTTCAGCTCAACGCACCTACACAGTTGAGGCTAAAGATCATGAGGCAATTTGTCCCCTCTTTCCCCTATAGACTTGGGAACTAAAAGTCTATCTCTATCTGATTTGTCATTTTATTCCTTTTTTTGCGTCTATTGCATTCTTATCGTCTTATTCTTATTTTATCTATTTATCTATTGATAATACCATTATTTTGTACCCCTCTCGGCCGTGAAAACTGTCCCACTGTGCAACAAACTGAGGCATGAATTACTGAGGATTTGTTTCTGTCTTTCCAGTGAACTTCAGAATGCAATTTCTTATAACGAGAGGAGAATGTTAGAATTGAAGCAACTCTCCATGCATCTGCAGCAGAAATGCCAAGAGCCTTGCCGAGACTCAGTTGTAATCCAACCCACCACAGGAACAGGTAAAAAAAAAAAAAAAAAAAAAATCAACTGTGACCCTCAGGCCATCCCCATTTCACAAGATGTTTCCCAATCATGCCTCATCTGAACATTTGCCCTTGTTCTGTGTTTAGTTACAGACTAAAATCAATACGGTGCATCACTGCAAAGTAAACAAATTTATTCCAGATGTAACTTGTTGTGACCTCATTTAGAAATTTCTAAAACGTGGACATGATTACTTAAAATATGATTCAGACCAAGAACTTTAAATTCATCTAATAGTTTTGATCAGTATTTCACATAATCAGAACATAAATTGTTTAAAGATTCAACCAAATCTATTTATTTTATCTTATTTTTGTTTTAACATATTCAGTAATGTTGAACTGTCCTTTTCTTTCTTTTCTTTCTTTATCAGACTGCCAGGACATTGCAAACAAAGGTGCCACCACCAGTGGTCTTTACTATGTGAGGCCACAGAAAGCCACTGAGCAGTTCCTGGTCTATTGTGAGATTGATTCCTTTGGACGTGGCTTCACAGTGATCCAGAGGGTATGCACCTATGCAAACATTAGGAAAAATTCATCTATACTGTCTTCACCTTGTACTGAATGAGTCCAATATATTATTTTGTAAATCAAATTAGCAGTAAGAGTCAGATAAATAGAAAGTAATTTGTATATCCTGAACACCACTACTGAAAACCTCCAGCAACACCCACCTCCAAATTTGAATACAGTATAGTGAGTAAGTGAGTGGGTGCAGTACAAAACAACCATTATGTATGTATGTATACATTTACCAGGGAAGGCCTAAAAGTTTTATATAAGTTAAATTAAACATTTTAAGGGGTTGTACAAGGATTGATGTTCAGTTAACGTTCAAGGCCCTGGTGGCAGCAGTTAGGGATGAAGCTCTAGCTGTGGGGAGGTTTTGAGTGTTTTCAAAAGGTAATTGATAATTGCCTGGATCATTCTCCTGCTTCGCCTGGGTACAATGCAACAGTGATTAAAGGAAATCATTGACACAATAAGACGAAAACCTCTAAAACCAGTTTGTAAGTAGACTTTGAGCAGCATAAACTCATAAATACAGAGAGGAAAATAAAACAGTCTCACTTGCTCTCAATCCAAAAAAGACTGGCGACTACCCTCCTTGTTTTCTAACCTCCCTTTCGTCACTAATCATTTTCATACAGTCCCTATGTGAGCTACTCTTTCTAAAGTTGCATAAGGATTTCAGAAATGTTTTGTTGAGGAACAATAATCAAACACTTCTTCATTATTCTTTTGCCTGAGCAAATTTGACTCTGATCATATTTTTGTATCAACAGCGACGTGATGGCAGCGTGGACTTCAACAAGGACTGGGTTCAGTACAGGGAAGGCTTTGGCTATCTCTCCCCAGATGACACTACCGAGTTCTGGCTCGGCAACGAGAAGATACACCTGTTGACTATCAGTTCGACCATGCCAGTTGTGCTGAGGATACAACTCGTTGACTGGGACGGCAACACAAAGTATGTACACACCCACCCGCCCACCCAACCACACACACACACACACACACACACACACACACACACACACACACACACACACATGATAATATGTTATATAAGAGAGCAAAGGGACTCACTTACAAAGCAAACATGAACCCAGTGGTGAGATTCCCTTTGAAAAAGATGGTTCATCAAGATTACTGCAAACATGAAAGCCACCGTTCTCTATGTGACCTCTTTTCTCCAGGTATGCAGACTACACCATGTTCAGAGTGGGACCAGAGGCCGACATGTACCGTTTCACCTATGGTTACTACCTTGGTGGTGACGCAGGAGATGCTCTTGATGGCTTCGACTTTGGAGATGACCCCAGTGACAAGTTCTACACATCACACAATGGCATGCAGTTCAGTACCGCCGACAGGGACAACGACAAGTACGATGGCAACTGTGCCCAGCAGGATGGCTCTGGCTGGTGGATGAACAGATGTCATGCTGCCCATTTGAACGGCAAATACTACCAGGGTAAGACCACAAGGCTGAAACTGGCACCACACAGTTTAACTGATGTTCATTTGTGTGATCGGTGGTGTTTAAAGGCGTGTAATTATTAATATTATTAACAACTCAGCCACAAACGCCCACATGCACAAAGACAAAACTGTCATTCAAACACATATAACAATGAAAAATCATTTCAGGTCTACTCTAAACTGACTGTGTTCTCTTCATACAGGTGGCAGATACACAGAAAAGGATGCAGGTGAATATGGCTTCGACAACGGCATCATTTGGGTCACATGGCACAATCGCTGGTACTCCCTGAAAGAGACCACCATGAAGATCATTCCCCTTAGTCGCATCACAGTAGGCGGCGAACAGCATTCGGGTGTGAAACAGTTTGGTGGACTTGGAGACGCATAAAAAGTAATGACATGTTTTTGAGGTCTACACTTAAAATGTTCAGCAAAACAACCCTGACATCACCTCAAATCAAATAAAATGTATCATTGGAAAATTTCTGAATTCATGATGTGTCTCCATGCAATGCTTGCATGCTGTGGTGATTTCACCCAGCTGGACATTGATGTTGAAATTTTCCTTTCCTGCTTCCCTCAGTGTTGTTTTGAACACTAAATAAATGCCTTTTCTTTACCACATATGGTTTGTCATTACTTCACTGGACAGTCTTTTGACTCAATTGTCCCCAGCCTAGAAACACCTACCTAAAGTCTGTATGGCAAAAAGCTGTTTTATAAAACAATACTGTAATGAGACTAAAGTAAAAACTAATTATCAAGAAATCTAGCACAAAATATGTCTGAGTTAACTATGCAAAACTTTAAAAATTACTTGCCCTAGTACACAGAGTGACCACAAGTACACACCTGTATGCAATGCAGTGTGCAGGCCTGAAATAATACCATCTTAAATTTTTGGATTTTGTCTACTTTGTTTGCTTCCAATATATAATACAACCAACACCAACGTGACACAGTGTCTACTATCATTAGAACTATTTGAATTTCATTAAAGTTTACAAGGGTTTCTGTCTTTCTGACATCAGCATACACTGTATACTTATACTTATAGATAAAATCCACAAATCCACAAATGGCACAACAAAATAGTAGTGCATTTGTCTCATATTCAAACAGCTTTTTGATTAATGAGCGATTTGGTTCCACAGAGAATATTTTAAACAAATTAAAATGAGCCTTGCTAAAATCAATTGACTTTATAAGCAGCAAAATGCAATCCATCAGCATTCTCTTGTTTCCATGAAATTAATAATTGAAAAAAAAAAAAGAAAGGCTACAATCCTCAAAGCACTTCTAAAGACCACTTGGACACATTTCAGTATAAATTCAGAAAGTGTGTAATTTAATTATTTCAACTCGTTCTTCGTTACATATAGACCCAGTGGACTGGCATTGATTCAACTCAAGGTTACGCAGGTTATTTACATTGCTTATGTAACATTGGGATAACAGTTCCAGCCTGAATAATACCATGTAAGGCTAACTTCAGGTTTCATAGTGAAATATTATCAAAACAACTCTGTGACTAAGTTTTGGCAGGGTTACCTGTAATTTGATCCACATCTGAGGCGTTTATTTGCTTTACATTGTGTACTTGTAGTATTTGTCCCCGCACATCATCAGTACCTGTGGAGTCCAAATTCCATCTGGCTCATTTTAGATGGCTTGCGCCAAGATGGCAAATGTGTTTGTTTAGCCTAACACTGAGTATTTGAACAAAAGCCCCCCTCCCTTCAGTTCACCAAGGTCAGTGATTTTGAAAAATTTGCTCCCAAAGGGACAGTTTGGTAGTTCATGGCCATCAACACACTAGATAGGTACATAATTTGGCATTGGATAGGAATTCCATTAATCCATGTACTTTGTTAGGTAAACATGACCTGGTACACAAGGCAGGGAAAATTCAGAATGTGTAAAAAAAATAAAAAATAAAAAATAAAAAATTATCTTTATTTATTTAATTTTTAAAGCAGAAAAGGGTTTTCGCGACTTCCTGACCGGAAGGTGGCGCTGACGAATCACGGGCTGCTGCGCCGTTGTTTACTTCCGGGGCATTCAGGCGTCACTTCGTGGTCATGTTTCCACGGCAGTGACACATTTTTCGAGCGCGGCCGAGCGACATTTTCTGGAAATAATCGTCTCTCCTGCTGCTGGGTCACGTTGGGACGCTCGTCGCCACAATGACTGAGGTAGGTCGATGTTTAACGTCTTCCCGTGGCTCTTTCTTTGCTCCCGCTCAGGCGCCAACACACGGGGAGCCCTCGGCTCGGGTCCGGCTATTTGCTGGGACGCGTCGCGTTTGCGTTACGTTTTCGTGCCGGGACAACAAACGACGAAGGACGGAGTGGCTTTAAACTATCGCCATCCTTGCTCAGGTGAAGTGCTCTTGTTTTTGAAACACCTATGCTCTTCCACAGGATGTCCAGAAGCACTCAGTCCACACTCTGGTGTTCAGGTCTCTCAAGAGGACCCATGACATGTTTGTGTCCGACCATGCGAAATCCATCGCACTGGATGATGAAAGGTAAATGTGTGGATTTGCATTAAAATCTACGGCAGAACATCTTTAATGTTGCTGTTTTTACTCCTACAAATCATCTGCTGGGTTTAAAACTCTCATGGGTCTCGGATAAATCCTGTGCTTCTTCACACTGCACTATTTGTTGACATTAGTTCATACTGAATTAATGTTTCAACGTTTCTATTTCACCAACTTCACAAATAAAACAAAATTAAACGATACGCACACTACTGGGTCGGATCAGTTGATTTGTTTATTTACTATTACTGTTATTGATTTAGAGAATACAAGAGCAGAAACTAGTTATTGGGTAAATTGTTACAATTATGTTTCACGCAAAACTAATAAATCGATAATAAACTGGTTCCAGTTTCTGAAACGAAAGAATCTCGCTGCTTTTCTTTCACACGTATCATAGTAAACTGAAATGTAGCCTTGAGTTTGGACTTTTGGTTGAATAATTGTCGGGTTAATCAATAATAAAAATACATGAAATTTTAGTTGCAGCCCCAATCATCTCATAGGTATTGTGAGATTTATGAGATTTTATCTGTATCACCCACTCCTAGTCAAATAATAACTGATGGTCAGGGCAACAAACTGTGCACCAGTTTTCAGACAAAGGTCCTCCATTAAAAACTCATGTTTTGTTGCTATTTCGTAAAACTGTGATGCATCTTTGTCTCCTGTATTCAAAGCCACAAGAAGAAGATGGGTGTGAAACTGAAAACAGAGTATGGTGCAGTCTTACACATGCCAGTCCTGAAGGAAGGGAAAGACAGAGTCTCACATCTTCCAGGCAGCATGCAAGGCCACCAGAGCTACACACAGCCAGGTGCGTAGCTAATATCAACACGATCGTGTTACATTTATTAAAAACTATAGCGTGAGACAGTTTCATTTAAAGTGTTGTGTGGATGTGGCTTGAAACTGAATTTGTCATATTTCCTTTAAAGTAACAAAAGCAGTTAATCCCCCTTTTTATGTCTCTTTACTTGGTTGAGCAGTGCAGCAGATGTAGTTTATTTAGACCGATTTTTAAAATCAAGATTCTTGGTTGAACACTGATGCATGTATTTTGAATTTGTCTTGATAGATGATCCAGAATACCTGATCACTGGGACACATGCTTACCCCTCTGGACCTGGTAAGTAGAATACTCTTATTTCAACCAAGCTGCATGTGTCTAGGTTTTCCGAGCCCATTCACTGACATCCACCAGTGGTGCTAGTATCAAACCGGTATATAATTCAACAGGAGTGGCCTTGACTGCTGATACAAAGATGCACAGGAATCCCAGTGAAGGAGGAATTCATTCCATGGCATTGGCTTTGCCACCCTCACAAGCCAGGTAAACCTTTATTCCCCACCAGAGAGTAGAAGTTGTGGTTATCGGTTGTAATTCTTCATAAACACTTCAACTAACTTTTTAGAATTTGGCACAGTTCATGATGTAAACATCAGCAATAATCAGTTTCATTCGTTGTTGGATTACAGACAGGACGCGAGCCGCACCGCCGCCAGCGTTGGTGACATCCATCGACATGCAGGAGGAGCGGAGAGATCCCACCCCCACTCAACCGCCGTGGTAGTGTGCAGAGTATTACCACATTCAGTCCTAGTTCAGTTAAAATCCCTGAATGAAGTGCCACCTTAATAATGAATTATTTATTTCAGTCGCTGATGGAAGGAGGCGGCACCAGAAATTCTGCACTCATGAGGAAAGCGCCAACCATGCCCAAGCCCCAGTGGCATCCACCATGGAAACTGTTTCGGGTAGCTACACATAGTTTTTTTTTTTTTCCAATTTATGCTGAGTTTTCCTACACTGGGGTCTGCATCTGGGCTATGACCTGTGTTGTTTTCAACACCAGTCTGTTTTGTCTGACAGGTCATCAGTGGTCACCTTGGCTGGGTGAGGTCCATCGCTGTGGAACCTGGGAATCAGTGGTTTGTCACAGGGTCAGCTGACAGAACCATAAAGGTGAGTAAAGTAGAAAATAACAAGAACCTTCTCTCTGTTATTTCATTGATTAATTATATGTATGTCACAATTAAAAATGAATATTATGCATTGGGCATCTTCATGTATGAATAAAAACAAGCAAATCTTGGCATTTTTGATTGTTTAACCTCTATGATTGAGATTTCTGTCACAAAAAAATATAAAATACACCACAATAAAACAAGCGTGAAAGCTTCTCTCTCCAGTGCTTTTAGCCACATCCTGTTCTTCACCTTTCGTTGAACACTGTTTGTTGTGACAGATCTGGGACTTGGCCAGTGGGAAGCTGAAACTCTCTCTGACCGGACACATCAGTACAGTGCGTGGTGTGGCAGTCAGCAGCCGAAGCCCCTACCTGTTCTCCTGTGGTGAAGACAAGCAAGTGAAATGTTGGGATCTGGAGTACAACAAGGTACGCACTTGGAATGAGTTTGTGGACAGCATGCAGTTATTCAGAGGGATTCACGCATTTTTAAAAGGCTCTGACTTATATAAACCTGTGTTTTTAGGTCATCAGGCATTACCACGGGCACCTGAGTGCTGTGTATGACTTAGATCTACATCCGACCATTGACGTGTTGGTGACGTGCAGCAGGGATGCTACAGCAAGGGTAAAAACAGCTCTGCATTTCCTGTCCTGTGAAATTCAGCAGTTTCACTTTTCAGGTTTTGAAAAGATGGATCACACTTTGTGTTCTTTGGTCAGAACAAAGAGGAACATTGATTTCAAAGTTACATTTTAGATCCTCATTGCAGTATCATAAGTGGGCCTAACCATGTAAATAAAAGCTGTGTGAATTCAAAATTTTATCAAGATGCGTTTTTGAAACACCATTTATCGCATCTGGTCTGCACGTGGCAGTGGTTTATCCTCCAGACTGTGGTTTGTCTTCAGTTATTTGTCTATTGTCAGACATGAATAACTTCTGATATCTGCATTAATCACCTTACAGAACAAGGGAGAAGTATTTCAATAATAACTTTCAGGTCAGCCCATTCAAGTTGTAGCATAAATCGGAAAAATTTAGAGAAATCATCCTTCCACCAGAGGATTGTAGTTCTAATGGGGCCTGTACAGGATGAATTAGTTGGACTATATTGATTTCCTCTCTGTCCACACAGGTGTGGGACATCAGGACAAAGGCTAACGTGCACACACTAACCGGCCACACCAACACTGTGGCTACAGTGAGATGCCAAGCTGCAGAGCCACAAATCATCACTGGTAAATAGGTTTTACATCTCCAATCTAAGAAAATCAGCCACATCCCTCAGTTTAATCGCTCATTGCTGCTGTAGCTGTTGGCTCAGTAGCTGGGTCGTCACTGTTAACCCCTGACTGGCTACTGATGAACCTCTTGCAGGCAGCCATGATTCAACGATCAGGCTGTGGGATTTGATCGCTGGAAAAACCAGAGTGACACTGACCAACCACAAGAAGTCTGTCCGAACTCTGGTGCTGCATCCCAGACAGTAAGTTAACAGTGTGTGTTGTGCATAAAATGAATAAAGGGATATTGGATAAATTGTTGTAAATCATTGTTCAAGTTAATATGTATAATAAATAAATGAATAAAATTGTTTTGTTTTTTTTTGTTCATGCAACATGAACCTTTGGTAAACAAATCATCAGGTTAATTACACACACACGCAGAAAGACGTTTGACCCTGAGGGTTAATTTTTTCAACAATACCATTACAGAAACAAATGAAAGAGTTTGTTTATTTCCTCAGGTACACATTTGCATCTGGTTCTGCTGACAACATCAAGCAGTGGATGTTCCCGGATGGCAACTTCATCCAGAACCTGTCAGGCCACAATGCCATTATTAACACTCTGGCTGTTAACTCAGATGGCGTGTTGGTGTCTGGAGGTATTAATAATGACTTGTATTGTTGCTCTTAACTTTTTTCATTTCCAGATAATGAGCATTACATAAAATTGTTTGTTTGTTTGTTTTTTTTTAATTATTTGAGTCAGATTTGACTTGATTATACGGGTGATTGCAGTGTCACATGAAGAAAAACATCAGGGCTTGTGATTCATCACACACGCTTGTGTTTTGTCTCTTCAGCTGACAACGGAACCATCCACATGTGGGATTGGAGGACCGGCTACAACTTCCAGAGGATTCACGCAGCTGTGCAGCCGGGATCTCTGGACAGCGAGTCGGGCATCTTTGCCTGCTTGTTCGACCACTCGGAGAGCAGATTGATCACCGCCGAAGCCGACAAGACCATTAAAGTATACAAAGAGGACGACACGGCTGTAAGTTTCAGGGTCGAATATAAAGTCGGTTTATATTTTAGTGCTGGTTCGCAGATAATTTGACAAATCTGTTTTATTTTTCTTACAGACAGAAGAAAGCCATCCGATCAACTGGAAACCAGAAATCCTCAAGAGAAAAAGATTCTAAGGGTTTTTCTTTTTTCTTTTTTTTTTTTATTTGTTGCTGTTGTCACAGTAACAACCTTAAATTTTATTTCTACTGAACCATCGAGTTTTGGTTGTTACTGCTTTTCTTTTATAACAAACATGTCTTTGACAGAGGCGACCTCATCTTAAGAATTTTCAATTTGTCTGCTTTATTCTAAAAACCATTTGCAGTCCTGACTATACCATGTTAATGCAGTGAGGTGGCCATTTTGGACAGCCAGGAACCTCCCTGAGTGTTTGTTCTTGATGACGACAGCTCTCTGATGGCTGTGGTCTGTCTCGTCCACCAAAAGCAACCACTCCTCAGACACAGAAGGACTTGCCTCAGAGTGGACCTCGTACCTGCTCGGGTCAAACCCTGCAGAGGGAAAAACGGTGTGTTAAAAAATTGGTAGAGAAATATTATTTTGTATTGTCTCGAGAGTTGTCCAGGCTTGGAAACAAACATTACCCCTTTTTCTGGCTTGCAATGTGTAATTAATTTTGCTCCATTTAATAAAGACCACATTTTTCACATTCCTGATGAATTTCTGTACGTACCCAGATATCTGTTGGTGACAACATTTCTGTAATATTTACAGCCGTGACCCTTAATCTCCTCCCAGTAACATTGATCTCCAGGTGTCTCTCTGAGCTCCACTGTGTTTCTGTTGTCCTTAGTCAGGTGGATTATCTGCTCACCTGCAAACACAAGTCATGATGCATGTGTGCATTGTTAACCACAGAGTTAAGTTTCAATGCGCAAATCTCTGGAGCATCCATCGAGTTTAATCACCCACTTCACTTCCAAAGCTTTTTCAAACCTAAACAATAACATATCCTCTTACAAACTGTGTTTGAGTTACTGCTCCAATCAATCAAAATAACCCACTGACTTCACTGTGAACAGTTTTCATTGGAACTAGTTTCTACCGAACAAAACATCCTAGAGAAAGAAAAAAGTTTTTTTTTTTTCATATCAGAAAAGACGGGTTCCTGTCTGGTTTTCACATGTTATTTTTCCAATGTTGTGAGTCCCATAAACAAAGCAATACTCTCCCCTTTGTCTTTTGGTGGAAGTTAAAAATCTCAGACATCTTACTCCTGGTCTTGGACTCAGATGGCAGACCATATCATACCATACCATCATATGTATTTTTTCCCCTCTAGGATTTTGGGGGTTTAAATTCTGTAGTAAAAACGTTCTGAGTTTGAATTTGTTTAGGCTCAGCAACAGAATAAACAAAGGGTTAAATGTTTTCTACTGTAATTTTTACCCCTGGCATGATGGAGAGACCTCTGAAATCACATTTAGACCTTTTTTTTCCACAATTTTCTAATAATTCTAGAAAAAAAAGAATAATTTTATCCTGTATCAAGTAAAGTGAAATAGGGAAATGTTCAAGCTTTTTTTTTTTTTCTCCTCAAGACCTTGATCATATCAGACCAAACTTTGATGCTTTTTGCAGCTGGTATTTATTGTCTAGCCATCAAATGGATTGACATCTTCAAGGAGACCTCCAGCTCTGGGTAAGTGACAAGTTTTGTTTTTCCGTAATGTGAATAAACCAGCCCTACAAGAGGCATTGCAAAGCACGTTGTTATTTATAGTGTTTTGTATCCAGATCTACCTGAATCTTGAATGTAGAGCTCAGAGAGGGCATGGCGAAAGCTTCGGCCTGGTTTCTTCTTCAGGCAGGTTTTCGATGGTTGTGGCTCATCTACCTCTTCTCGAGGTTCCTCCACTGCCAAGAGGTGGCCGGCGTTAAACATGATCTCCTCCTCCAGAGACCTGAGACACATCTCAAAGAGCTCTTCATCCTTTTCTGCATTTCTAGAAGATAACAGCATAGACGGCAGATGTAAGTGTCAAGGGCGTAATTACATTTTTGCGAAGGCTTCCATGAGTACAATGTAATATTGAGATATCTACAAAATAATCAAATGCAATTCTAATATTTAAATAGGGTTATTTATAATTACATGATTGTATGATCACTTTTTATCTCCTCAAGTTCCACTTGAAGTCGTATCAACCTTTTCTTGCCCTGCACCTTTCAGGGGGCTCCTCACCTGAAGTCCACCCACAGCAGGCCTGCAGTGATCAGTCCCAGCCACTCGCTGGCCTCCCAGTTCTTGGCCAGCATGACTGGCACGACGATGACCTCCCTGGTGTCTGCGTAGTTGAGCTCCTTCTTGCAGCTGCGGGACGCCTGGTAAGCTGGGGTCATGAACGGACAAATAGCTACAGCCTCCTCCACACCTGCAGCCATCCTGAAAACAAACACACAGCTGTTCCTGAAGACTAAACGTATCTCAATTTATTTTATTTCCAAGGTGTAAAACACATATAGAACCATGTAACTACATTCCTTTGTACTTACGAATCATTGATGTTTCCTGTCACCCCTCCTTCGATGTCCATCCACACTGGCAGCCCATCATCTCTCAGGCGCTTGTAGATCTTTTTCACAAGAGCCTGGTCGTCCCACTGGTAGGAGAGCATAATATGAGATGGCATTTTATCTCCTTATAACTCAGATGTATTTGCAAAACAATCCTGTGCAAAGCTGCTGAGGCAGGGCCGTCAGTTTGATGAACAAACCAGCCCAGACAAAAGGAGAGAGTAGCGAAGGGGCTTGTTTACTCAGGTATAGCAGCTCAGGTTACATCTGTTGCCTGGTTACAGTTACCTGCTTGCACCAGTGGGACAACGCATGATGGATACAACAACCTGCAGCAATAAGGGTCACGTTAACAATCATGTTGTCTATGGTGCTCTTACCAAAGAATGACTGTACTGCAATGTCTCAAAGGCCTTATATTATTAATAATATTGACACTATTTTCACTGTCACAATTAGTAATCAACCTCCTCTTTCTCCTCCTAAACCCAACCAGTCGTGGCAAACAGTCATCCACCCCAAATCCAGCTCTGTTTCTTCCTGTTGAAAGTAGAAAAAGGAGTTTTTCTCTATAATAAAGTAAGGTGTAGATTATTATTGTGTATTATGTATTATTATTATTATATTATTATTAATAAGTAACTTAACTTAATAACTTTCAATCAGATTATTCCATTCAAAATGCCAAAGATCACAGAATTTGACATAAAATCATGATGCATCAGCAAGGCCGCTCTCAAAGGGAAACCAGGCCATTGTAGTGTTGCTAAAACAGCAAATCTAAGGGCGGCCTCGGACTTTTGCGCAGTACTGTATTTTTTCGTAGAATTGAGAGTCCTCTGTTTGTTTTCTACTTTGAGTCAGATTGAAAGCTTTGCACCACACATTGAAATTATTAGTTGACTAATTGTTTTTTAAAAACACATAGAAGTTAAACAAATAATGGAGAATAAAAACAGAATTTTTAAAAATCGTGTAAATTTATTTAGATAACCATTTGTAATTCGCGATGATGATGATGATGATGATGGTGGTGATGATGATGAACTGGGCCTGGAGTTTTTCTGCTCGCTGAGCCTCACTGCGCATGACCCGCAGTTCTCCCTTTCACCAGCAGAGGGAGCCGGTACAACACTACACGGCCTGGGGCCAAACCTGAGGTCCCCGTTAGGCCGTTTAATAAGTTTGACTTCTTCCTAACGCTTCGCCAAAGTGAGGAGGCTGAAATCACAGGTTGAATTAGCGGCGCCTGGTGAGTCGTGTCTTTATTTCCTCCTCTCTCCTGCTCATTTTATGATCTCGCAGGTCAAACATACTATGCCCCCTGTCAGCACGCGGCACTGGAGGTAATCTCTCTCGGCCTAATTAGATCTGAAGCAATCGGGGCCACAGATGGAGCCGCTCAGCGTGCGCCGCGCCGCGCCGCGCCGCCTGCCAGGAGGTGTGTTCAGTGCGCGCAGTCGGGACTCCGCGGCCACTCGGTGCCATGGTGCGCGGGAGAAGGAGCCAGTGGGGATTTGCGCTCCTGGATGTGTGGATTTCGAGTCTCAAAAATCATCGCGCAACCAGCTGCTGAAGTACTGTGATGGAGGATGACTGCTGGCTGCTTTCCCTCGCGCAAAAAAAAAAAGGAGAAAAAAAGCACGGTGCGTTCACCTGTTTGTGTTTGGAAAAGCCCAGTGAAACGTGAGCGATCAGAGCAGGAACGGAGAAATATGTGACCTGGATTTGGACTCTCAAGCAAAGACATCTTGGAGTCATGTGTCGAGGAGGAATGGGTCGCCAAAGAGCCGCAACTTTGCCCATCCGGACGCTCGCCCTGTTGCTGCTTTGCGCGCAGTCGCTTGGACAGGTGTTCAACCTGACGCTGTCTGTCAAAGAGGGTTTGCCCGCTAAAACCATCGTCGGAGACCTGGGAGCGGGGCTCAGCAGGCCAAGCACTGGCTTCTTCATCTCAGAGAGCAGGGACTCGTATGTGTTCAGAGACCTGGAAATAGACGCGGACACGGGGATCATCTCCACGGCCGTGATCCTGGACAGAGAGAGCAGGGAGAAGTATGAATTCGTTGCAGCCACTCTCACAGGTGAGATGATAAAAGTGAAAATACAGGTGGAGGACGTGAACGACCATTCACCTGTGTTCCCCTCAGAGGTGGTTGACTTGGAAATATCAGAGTTGAGCCCCCCAGGGAGTCGGTTTCAGCTTGAAGGTGCTAAAGACAAGGATGTGGGTGAGTTTGGTACCCGGGGATACAGGATCACAGAGAGGGAGATGGGGGAGTTATTCCACCTGGATTATCGCAGCGGATCTGAGAACCACATGACCCTGGATCTCATCCTTAATCGCAAAGTGGACAGAGAAATACAGGACTTCTACTCCCTGACCATTGAGGCCTTCGATGGAGGCATCCCAGCCAGGACAGGGACCCTGCGGCTGAACATCCACGTCCTGGATGAGAACGATAACCCGCCTGTGTTCAATGAGACTGAATATCACGCCTCTGTGCCTGAGGATGCTCCGCTCATGTCTGCTGTTTGTCAGGTGCACGCCACCGACCTGGACCTGGGAGACAATGGAAGAATCACCTATGAGATCAACAGGCGCCAGAGTGACCCCAATGAGGTTTTCACCATCAATGAAACCACGGGCGTCTTGTACCTCAACAAGGCGCTCGATTTTGAGACTCAAGCTTTTCATGAGTTGATCATCAGGGCGAGCGACAACGGGGCTCAGCCTGAGTACAGCAGCACTTTTGTGGGTGTAAAAGTGCTCAACATTAATGACAACAGTCCCACCATCAGTATCTTGTTCCTCAGTGAGACAGGAGATGCAGTGGTGTCAGAGGCATCAGCAGTTGGGGACTATGTGGCCCGGATTTCAGTGTCAGACCCCGACCTTGAGGAGGAAGGGGTCACTGTCACGCTGGAGGGAGGTGATGGGAAGTTTGACCTGAAGCAGACGGATGATTTTCTGTATGCTTTGTGTGTCAACGCAGAGCTAGACAGGGAAGAAAAAGATCTGTATGAGCTGAAGGTGCGAGCATCAGATTTTGGGAGCCCGCCTCTGAGCAGCGAGATGGTCTTCCTCCTGAAGGTGGCAGACACCAATGACTGTCAGCCGGTGTTTGACAGAGACGTATATGTCGTTGGCATCTCAGAGGATGCTCCTCAAGGGAGCTCCCTAATCCAGATGCAGGCCCGAGACGCGGATGAAGGCGTCAACTCAGACGTCAAGTACTCCATCCTCAAGTCCAGCCAGGACAGTCTGATCAGCATCGACCCAGAGTCAGGCCTGGTCACCACGGCTGCAACTCTGGACCGAGAGACACAGATGGAGGTGTGGTTTCTGGTGGTGGCGGCAGATGGAGGGGAGCCAGCTCTGTCATCCACGGCTACCGTCACGGTCCTGGTGGAGGATGTCAATGACAACGAGCCGGTGTTTCAGCAGCAGCTCTACAACGTGTCCATACCAGAGCACAGTGACCCCGGAAGCTGCTTTTTACAAGTATGTCGATGAAATATCTCCTTTTAAAGGATCAGCACACGCAAATTACAAAAACATATCTTCTCACATATCTTTATGGAGCTTTCTGTCTCCACCTCAATGCATTTTTTTTTAGACATTTTTGGGGTCTTTTTAGTGCACAGTCATCCTCTTGAACCACTGCTCTGTAAACTGACATTTTAAAAGGTCAGTCGCAGTGTGTGCTGCTCACTCTGGTTAACCCAAACGCAAACGCCATTTTCTGACGTTCTCTCATGTTGCCATTGAGTGTTTCAATGTAGGTTCTGTTGCACATCTCAAAACCTAGGAAGACTGACTGAGAATTGATAAATGAGATCCATCTGTGATGAATTTAATGGCCGGCCTCATAACCCTTTAACATATTTAGCTTTTATTGACCCAGCCATTGCAAGTCAAGTCAGAATGAAAGCATCTTTTATAACCGTGGTTCACAACCCTTTCCAGGGGTCAAATACAATCTGATGAGTTGACAGGATACAACAGAAGAAAAACATAGTTCTGCTTCACAAAATAACATTTTTTTTTATTATTATTATTATTATTTATTTAGCTTATTACCCTATAATAAAGAGAAGAACTCTTTATTAAATGGAGTTGCCCTGCTTAAAATCTTAATCTTGTTTTATGAAATGTTAGACAAAGACAGACAGACAGGCAGAAATTTGCTTCATTATAACAGAGCATGTGTCAAAAAGGACGACAGTCACTGCTCCACGACGCAGTTGAGTGGACAGCTTTAATTTGGACTTGATGCTGGTTTTATTTTTCATTTTTTTAAAAGCTGCAAACCACAGCGGTTTAACAAGTCTCCGCTGAGGACATGCGACATCTCATGCTCTCTGCCTTACTGTCTCTTTTCGTACGTCTCACAGGACAAAAGTAGCCTTTACTTTGTATTCACAAAGCCACCAGTGTTCCTCCTACACACACACACACACACACACACACACACACCCTTTCCACTTCAGCGCTGTGGCTTTGATATGAGAGAAGTGATGCCTGGTACCACGCTCCTGCTGCCTGGCACAAGCTGAAGCCCGTTACAAAAGCAGCTCTGTTTACTGATGCAGTTTCTGTAAATTCTGAATTTATATATGGACAAACACATTTATTGTAGAATTAGTTTTTGAGTGATGTCTCCCTGCTGTTTAGTGACCATTAATCTGTTTATTATCCATTTATTCATTCATAATTATTATTCAGATAATAGTTTAGTCAAAAAGGTGATCATCACAATTTCACTGAGCAAAAGGCTGCTTCTTCCCAGTAAATGACTGAAACTGTAAAAAGGAATTTCAGAAATCTAGCCACTGTACAATTTTGGTCTGTGGTTCACTCAGGCAGTTCCCACTCAGTGAAATGTCCCTGCTTGTTTGTCAACTGTGGAACGGACGCAGCTACAGCCAGAGAAGAGATGATTAACCTGCCAACAGTGCACATCATTATATAAAAATGTACTTTATTTTAATTACAAAAGGAGAACAAACAGATGGGCTGAAGATGATACAAAGAGACAAGCAGTAAAATAGCAGAATTAATGCAGATCGCAAGTATGTTATTGTCCTTGTGCCTCAATATTGAATCCCTGCGCTCAGCTATGGAGGATTAAGCGCTGATATATGGAGCTTTTAGTTGTTTTATTGGCAGCTGAAAATCCATGAAATAATTTTCTCCACTGCATCATTTTCAGATTAACATAAAAATAGACCATGATTGGGAGGCTTTCCAAATGTGTTTGATAAAATTGATACAGTAACCACACATGGGATCACACTGAACATGAACTGGTTGTTGAGCTTCTAATCAGACTTTGACTCATGGCTCCTTAACTTCCTCTGATCAGAGTTCGTACAGCCTGAGGTGATATCACCTTTATGACTGGAGAGTGAGCAGTCTATCTATAAAGTGTCTTTCTTGTCCCTGGCAACAGAGACATGAAAGGATATCTGTTTTCTCTTTCTCTTGTTTTCCGCCGCAGTGACGCGCTTTCGCCCTTTGATCATGGGGGATTTCTTTTTTTTTTTTTTTTATGCTTTTATTAGGTTGATCTTCTCAGCCAGAACAAGACAATTAAAGTTATTCAGTTACAATAGATATAAATCTAAACATTGTCAGATAATGCTGCTACTACAGTGTCGCAATATTGTTAATAAAAGATTTACATTTACAAGAAATGCTGCAAAAGATACCAAATGATTTTCATTATCAATAATCAATGAGTAAATTGTTGGCATAAGTGTATCATAGAATACTCAGAGCTGAGAAGAAGAACTATTTCTAAGAAGTATTTCTTGGAATTGACTAATTATTCCAAATTGCACTTCAAACTTGCACTTGCTCCAGTCTCTAGTTTCTTAAACATGAATATCTTCTTGTTTTTTATCTCATGTGACAGAAAACAAAATGTCCTACGCTTGTTTTATTGGTCGACAAAATAATTCAAAGACATCACATCAGGCTCTAGGAAATTGTGATGGGCCTATTGTTATTATTATTATTATTATTGTGACTGTATTTAAACTTAAAAACTGTTGAGGGGAAAGCTTTTATTTACAATGATTTTGGCTAAATAAAAATACCAAAAAATTAAATGAAGAAATAATGTAATGAGAAGGATTCAGATACAAGCAGACATTAAAAGGCTAGAGATTAAGAATGTAACGTGACCCAAAGGGTTAGGGTTACAAATTCATTTTAAAGTGTTTTGTAGTGAGTTTCAGATAAATGGTGCAAAATGAATGAAGAGAGAAATTTTTAGATGAATCAGTAATGAAAGTGATCATTAATTGCAGTTGATTGGTCGTCAATATAAAGTCAGCAGGAGATATTTCTACTCTGAGCCATTTTACAAAGGAAGTTATTCATTTACAGTTTCATCTTGGCTGCAGTTACACACAAGCAGCAGGGAGGCCTTTGTACTTTCTCCTGCTTTTTAAATATAAATCACGATGAAAGTGACAGACAGTACTTAATGTTGACCCTGTTTCAGGTAAAAGCAGTAGCTTTAGTGAAAGCGCAGTCTGGTCGAGGAGAAATGAGCACAAATGCTCTTTGAGGATGATTCTCTACTTAAAATACTCAACCATCTTAAAAGGTGTCGAGTAAAAACGTGAAAACCACCTCCAACATGTGGAATTACCACACGCTTTTTCATTCTGATGGAGATTTTAAAGTTTCAAACTCCATTCGCTTTCAGACTCCATTCATGTCACTGATTTTTTGACAAGATGCTTCTTCGACGACTCCACACTAAATCTGTAGGACTGACTTTCTGCAGCTTTTATTTTTATATGAAAGGATTTATTCTTTTCTTTTTTGACCACAACAAGCAGACTGCCGTTTGATGTTGGATGTTGGAATTTCTTTACTCTGTAAAGTCCAGATACAACCTTAATGATATGCACTGAATACATCTCTATTTTTCATTATCACTTCTCATGCGATGATGTTTATGGCAGCATTTGTGGTGTCTTTGTCTTTTTTCTTTTTTTAGGTTGTTGCCACAGATGCAGACAGCCCAGACTTTGGCACAGTGCTCTACTCTTTGTCCGATGGCTTTGACAAGCAGGACAAACACCCCCTCTTCCAAATCCACCCTCAGACTGGGAAGCTGTGTGTCTCTCAGGATATTGATCGAGACGCGGGACAGACAGTCCACGACATTCTGGTCAAAGCTGAAGATCAAGTGAGTGGCATCATTTAGGAATAATTTATTTTGGTATACTGTAGATAATCATTTCACATGATTGAATCCCTGCACGGGGTTCGTAAGAGGATCAGGTTCCTAACATAACTCCCTTCTTTTGTCACTTTGCCATGTTTCAGGGAGGCCTGAGCGCTCAGACCTATGTGCACATTGAGATAGAAGACTTGAACGATAACGCTCCGGTGTTCAACCCTGACGAGTACACCATGAGCATCAGCAGCCACGCACAGCCCGGCACAGAAATCCTCAACGTTATCGCCACTGACCGAGATTCTGGCAGGTTTGGACAGGTCACCTACGATATCCTCCCCGGTGACATGTCCGGTTTGTTTGCACTGGATAAACAAACAGGTAGGCAGGTATAATTTAACATTTAGGTACAGCTGAACAGAATCATCAGCATCTTGTTTGACCGCCTAAAAGAATCTGTTGAACAGTGAAGAGAAATTGTGCCGAACAAAAAAGCAAAAAACGTGCAGCTCTTTCAAGCAGGAAAATCCACTGTTAAAGTTGTAAACATTTACGCAATACTGTCGATGAATACGTTTGTCGTACCTTCAGATTAATTATTTTGTTGATTGTTGTTGATTTATCTATCTGGCCCTAACTGATCTAAGTACGGTGGCCCTGAAAGGCAAAAACACAACACTGGGTGAGATATATCAACAAAACAGAAAACACAACAGCAACAAAAAATAAGAAATGAAAAACATTTCAGAATCCATCAATGAAGTTAAAATGCAAAATTTGTTTGTGACTGAACAGAGCCAACGTTAACTGAGGGAAAATCAAGGTTTGTCAGCGAGACTCTACACAAGTCAACGCACCTGCCTGGGCCAGTCTTTGTGTTTTATACTAAGTTGCTGTGTTTTGGCCCCTAATGCCTAAACCATGTCTCAAGATAATTACATGCACCAGCCAGTGAATAGTCTGTCACAATCAAACCAATTACAAACATGAAAACACAATAATAGCAGAAAATAACACAGTATATTTGAACTGCATTTGGATCATGGTTCAGTGACTTGTGGCGTACATCCACTCACTAGTATTTAAGTAACTTGTGTGACTTGCATGCTCCAGAATTCAGGGATAAACAACTGCTTACTTGGTGTAAGTCCACTTGATATGATTGGCAGTGTCACTGCTCAGCAGGAGGGGTGCAGAAAGCCCAAAGCTTTATATCCCCATGTGGCAGAGAGTAAGATAAGATCTAAACTCAATGTCAAACTAAATCACATTTTAACTAAATAGCATAAGGGAACGCTTTAAGGCTGCTTTTAAGGATTTGAAGTTGCTCTACCTGCATGTGACTAAATACACTATCAGTATTTTTGATTTCCTGTAGTTCCCTGTATGAGAGCTTACAATATTGTTTTGCTGTGAGATTGCAGGGTAAATTGAGGTGACAATAATAATCACAGTAAATGTTTACAGATGTAAATGTGGTTATTACTGAACTGACTGCCCCTGTGACAGATTTTAGACCAAAGGGAATTTTAAGTAAGTCATCTTGGAAAATAGTTGGATGGACCAAAAGTGGCAATTTTGGTCAATGTTTTAATGTCTTTGAAAAGCCACATTACTTTATGCTCAGTTTAACTGGATATTTTGTGTAGTATGACAGTCTTTCTCAGCCCTTGTCGGTCTGTAGTTTATTTTAAAAGGAGGTTTTAATCTCAGTTACATCTGCAGCTGTTTTCAGCAGCTATAAATGCATCTGGCAAAGGTTTTTCAATTCATCAATAATCATTTTGATCATGAAATGCAAGATTAATATACCCAGAATAATTTTCCAGCTCAAGACGTTTTGTTTAAATATCTTGTTTTGTTAAATCAACTGTCCAAAACCCAAAATATTCAGTTTACAGTCACGTGAAACTGAGAAATCCGCAAATTTTCACATTGAAGAGGCTGGAAGTTAATAACTAAATCCCTACTTGTCGCTGTAGGAATGCTCTTCCTGTCTTCCACTGTGACCCGCCTGGGCGCAGCCAGTGTGAAGCTCTCGATAACGGCACAGGACGGCGAGGGCCTGACCTCAGTCAGACCTGCAGAGGTCACCATCAATGTTTTACGCAGTGCTCAGGCGCCAGCTGTGTTCCAGAGGTCACGCTACACCTTTACTGTGCCTGAGGATGCACCACCAGGGACCTCTGTGGGGACGGTTCAGGCCATTAACCCAGTGGGTGAGTGCGTTTCTGGCCATATCCTATTGTAAACATCAGGAAATCGATTCATATAGAATACTGTGATTCTCAGGCAACTTCTGGGGTTATAAGGAACTTTATTTTTAAATGTAGAGCACTGTACAGTAACTAGGGAATAATTTCAGACACATATTGTTCTAGATCCTTGAGAAAAAAGTTTGTACATATTTGTATTACTGCAACCTCATGTTACATTACACTGAACAATCTGAGTCAGTTCCACACAACAAGGTCTAAATATGTTCACCCAAAAACAAACCACACATGTCTGATCCATTGGCTAATACCCAGCTGCATTAAAGCACCAAGATTGAAAGAGAAAGATTCTTTTTGTATTCTTTATTGAAATGGAATTGGTTTGTTGTTTTATGAGGAGGAAAAGCTACTTTTTTTATGCGGGGAGAAAAACCAGTAAAGCATTTGTTGTAAATAGACTCAGTGTCTCAGCTGAGAGCAGTTTAAACTCTTCTTTATATCTGTTTCCTCACATAGTTTAAATAAAAAAAAAAAAAGAAAAGAAAAAAGAAAAGCTTTTCAGGTTTGTATTGAAATTAATGTAAAAACTGCTGTTCACCCTTTGAGAGTCATAGTCAGAGATGATTTATATAAATGAGGAGGGTTAGCAAATGTCCTGTAATTATTCTATTATTTAACACTAACTTTATTCCTTGCGCCCAGTTCAATATAAAAAATATAGAAAACTGATTTAAATCATTTGATTTAAAGGGCAAATATTTGCAGGTACGTTGTATTTGAGTAGGACTCCTCCTGACAGATGACAGATGTTTTTTTTCACAGATCACTGTGACAAAAACAATTGAGCAATCATTGCTCAAATCTCCTTCCAGACATGAAGAGGCAAAGAGGAAGGTTGCAGTTTAATCTTTAATCCTCCTTTGCCAAATGAGTAGATGACAGATGACAAAGGGCCCGAGACAATTGCTCATATTGTGTCAGCGGCCTTCAAGGTCAAAGTTAACCCAAAGATTATTACAAAGATATCTATTGTTATCTTAGTATTTAAATTTGTGTGATATTATTTGATTATATTTGGAGATAAAAGTGAGCAATATTTTTAATATTTAATGTTCAATATGAGAATATTGATCTAACATAAACTATAGTCTCTTCTCTCTCAGGAGGGTTTCACAGCTCCCAGGTTTTCCAGGATTATCCCCTCATAGTCCACTTGTTATGTGCCACTAACCCCCCTCAATCCCTTCAGCAAACTAAAGTACCCTGCACACACGAGACAGTCATTTAAGGTTGTCTAGGCAATTAGCAGATTAACGCCTCATCTTAAAGCGGAAACAGAATTGGGCCTGTTTGACAGGGGTCGGGCACCACTAAGCTCTCTGCTTGTTTCAGTGGTTTGTTTTCTTTGGGATTAACAGGATCTGCTGGCCTACGCTGTAATTACTTAATGTTACAGACTGAGTGTGTGAGCTGTGTGTTCATGTTAATGTTCTATGTATATGAACCACATCTCTCCAACATGTAACCCTGAATTCATACCAAACCTTTTTTTTTTTTTTTTTTTACACACAAGTTAAACAGGGGATGGTGTGGTGACTCATTATAATATTAGAATATAAATTCATATACTAATTTTTTCCCTCTTTTTTTTTTTTTTTTTACCTTATTTGTTTCCGTTTGTGTCACTTCACACTACTCATCAGAATACTTTTACCACATAAGCGTAGTGAACCCTGAGCAGGAAGTTACTGAAGTTTGACTCCCAACCAGATGGACCATTTGCTGCACGCCAATCACCCACTCTCACACTCCCCATTTCCTGTCTGTATTCACTGTCCCAAACAAATGAGGGCATAAATGGCCAAAAAAAATTTGTAGTGTGTAATTTCGGTTAACTAACCCTTTAATGTTTGGTCGTTCATCTGTCAATAAAGACTCTATTTCTTCACAGACTCTGGGGAATCTGTGTCGTACCGAATCTCTTCTGGAGATCCTCAGGGTTTGTTCTCAGTTCATCCAAAGTCCGGCCTGATCAGTAACATCAAACCTCTGGACCACGAGTCGCAGCCGTACGCCCTGCTGGTTCTTCAGTCCTACACTGACACGTCTCCTGTTTACAGCACCACTCAAGTCAACATCACTATTGCCGATGTTAATGACAACGCTCCTGTCTTCCCCAAACTCAGTGACACTATCACTGTGTCCCAAAACACCCTCCCAGGCACAGTGTTGTTCATTGCTCATGCACATGACTATGACAGTGGTGCCAATGGGAGGGTGCAGTATTACCTGAAAAGTAGCCGAAATGGTACGTTTGCCATTGACCCCAACCTTGGGACAGTGACATTAAATCGGAGTTTACAGGTGGATCATCAGCAGAGGTATAGCCTGGAAATTGCGGCTAAAGATGAAGGAGAACTTTCCCTAAGCTCCACGCTGACTCTCACAGTCAATGTGGACCGCACCTCTGCTGAGGACAGCCTGGCTTTTGAGACGTTAGTCTACCAGGTGGAGATAGGCGAGGGATATCGGAAAGATTCGAGGGTCATCCAGGTGAGGGCACACCGGATCCGTGGAGCTCACATGTCAAACTCAGGCCTCACTTACTCCCTGGAGCCAGAAGCCGGGTTCCCCCCTGCTCCGTTTCGGGTTCACCCAAAGACAGGATGGTTGTATCTTTCCCAAAACCTGGACTACGAGACGGAATCCACGTACCGTTTTCGAGTGTCGGCCACTGCCAGGGAGGCCTCGCTGGCAAACACCACAGTTACAGCCACAGTGATTGTGCTAGTGCTGGACATCAATGACAACGCTCCAGTATTTGACAGTGAGGTCTACTACTTTACTGTATCAGAGGGGTCGTCGCCTCAAGGCCTCGTGGGAACAGTCAAAGCTGTAGATCAGGACTCTGGGAAAAACGCCCAGCTGTCCTACATCCTGCTCTCAGATGGGAAGTTCTTCCGCATCAACACCAAAACAGGTAAAACATAAAACATACTGCATGGTAAAAACATTAAAGTCAGTAACCTCATCTTGACGTGATGTTGTGCTTCACATCCTCACCTTGCTCTGTCATCTTTGCACCCATCCAGGGGAAATTATCAACTGGGTGGCTCTGGACCGGGAGCAGCACAGCCAGCACAGTCTCAAGGTGATGGTTACAGATCAGGGTCATCCTCGTCTCAACGCCACCGCTACCGTTCAGATCCTGGTCACTGACATCAATGATAATGCTCCACAGTTCGTGCACCTGCCTGTTACCAAAGAGCTGAATGTGCAGGTAAGAATGAATCGTTGAGGGGATCTAGTACGGCCAAATTACAAAGTCTTTAAAACTGCGTTTCACAAACCAATGAGTGACGTCATTTGGCATCAACTTATATCAACACTCCTTAAAGGTTTATCACCTTCAGCCCCTGTGATGGCTCATTTCAGCTGCTTTCTCTGGCTCATAACATAATTTTAATTGACTCAATGCTACGTTACATAGTCTTTGATGTCTGTGAACATGTAAAGCAATAGTTTAATTTCTATGGGGTTTCCGATGGCTCATAAATCTTCTGAACAAGTGACAATTAGGATATGACACAGACCAACTAGAAAACACATCAGCACTGACTTTATATGAAGGCAGGAAAGTCATCAGACTCGATTATGAGGCCCACAGATATTAATCTTTAAAAGTGAGCAGTGGGGTTGATATGTGATGATTCTGTGACTTACCAATGTTACTCAACATATTCTTTTCTCTGCTGCAGATTTGGGCTGGTCTACCAACAGGATCCCTGGTGACTAACATGTTTGCCAAAGATTTGGATGCAGGAGAAAATGGAACAGTTACCTTCTCACTGGTCACAGGTGAGTTATGTTTTATGACTTTTGCAGACCTTTATCTGCCATGTGCCAGTTGTCATTGAGCTGCTGTCGTCGAAATGTTGTCTTTTCAGCTGATTTTGAGGATGATGATCTCGGACACTTTGAGATCGACAGTAAAAGTGGAGACATCAGAACAACAGAGCTTTTCAGCCAGGACGCTGAATCATACTACACTCTTAAAGTTACTGCCAGAGACAATGGAGCCACTCCTCAGGAGGACACAGCAGTCATTCATGTACAGGTACAGGTTTCATAATGTGATATATAGTATTTATTTGAAGTGACATTCCTGCTACATGCATACTGTTTCTGATACAAACTAGGTTCCTATTGACTTGTTGACTGATATACGAAGTATTGACTGACAACAAACTGCATTTGTATATAAAAACACAAATGAACTCCAGCATTAACACATTTTCACAAATGCATACAGAGAAGAAAAAAGCACAGTTTTAGGATTTTGCCTGAGAAAAGAACAAGTTTAGGAGGCACAATCCGGCACCAGGGGGAGACATTTGTTGCTTTCTTCATGGCTAAATATCAGCGTCCATTGTCCAGTGTGCAATGTGTATGTCCAAAACCTTAAAAGTTGCAGTTCTGTTTTTTTTTTTTTTTTTTTTTAAATCTCCCTTGAGAGATTTTTTTTTTCCAGGAAGGTATTTTTAATATTTCCTAGTGTTTTGACCTGTTTTAATTTAGTTGTGCCACAACTAAATCGAGCCTTTTACCATTTTATCCTCTATGTCCATATAAAAAAAAACTTATTTTAAAATATGTATGTAATGTTTGCATTTCATCTGCAGGTCCACGGGTTAGAGGCTCCGTATGGCCGCGCTGACCACCAGATTGTGAGGCGCTACACAGTCAGAGAGGACACAGAGCCGGCGACTGTCATCGGCTCTGCCAGTGTTTCAGATAAAGGGAAATTCCACTATTCCATCTCTGAAGGCGACGGCAGCGTTCACTTTGGCATCGATGGCGCCTCTGGTGACATCTACATCAACCAGCCGTTGGACTACGAGTCCGCCATGCAGTACTTCCTCCTGGTTCGAGCCGAGGATGCCAGACTCGCTCCTGGAGCAAACGTGTCCGTGCTGGTCAGCGTGATGGTAGAGGATGTGAATGACCACACACCCTGGTTCCCTGATAAACTGGTGACATTCGGCCTGAGGGAGGACACCACAGTCGGATCGCTGGCATTTGCTTTTCACGCTAGAGACGCTGATGGGACTTTTCCTAACAGTGCCCTCCGCTACACTGTGACCTTTGACCCTGAACTCAGCAGGTCATCGCCACACTTCCCCTTTCAGATCAACCCTCAAACAGGGAGCCTGACTGTAGCAGCACCTTTAGACCGTGAGACCACCCCCAGCTTCGCCTTCACAGTAACGGCCACCGACCAGGCCAAGAGGAAGGATGAGCGCAAACAGACGTCAGTGACAGCTCAGGTTTTTCTGCTGGACGTGAACGATAATCGACCAGTGTTTATATCCATGGATACGGTTCAGGTGATGGAGGATGCTGAGGTGGGGAGTCTGCTGCATCATTTTGTGGCCATAGATGGAGACAAAGGTGAAAATGGACTTGTCTCCTTTGTCATCATCGCTGGAAACAAGAATGGCTTCTTCACACTGGAGGAGAAAACAGGTTGGATTTTTGTAATTAGTAATGTATATATATATAGAGAGAGAGAGAGAGAGAGAGAGAGAGAGAGAGAGAGAGAGAGAGAGAGAGGCTGGGCTGGTATTAGCTGTTAAATGTCCTGATCAGTACATGTTTTGGATTCAGTTCCTAAAAACAGTTTTAGGGCACCTTTATTAATTAGGTTTGTTTAGGTAACATCCTTTACAAATTCAAATAACAATATATCAGATATTCACATTGATTTATTTTGATTTAATTTTAAATTTTCTGATCGATCATTGGTTTAAACTCCTGAAAATAAGATTTCATATCTTCAAACGTCTGTTGTCACCATTAGGAAGTTATTTTTTGTGACTTAGCAACAATCGAGGTTAAGTCACTTTTTGATCTAGAAACCATTGTCCGTCCTGCTCAAGTATTCTTTCGTCTCTTTTAGGGCTTCTGTTCCTCTCTGCACCTCTGGACTACGAGAGGCAGCGTTTCCACCGCCTGACCGTCCGGGCAGTCGACCACGGCCTGCCCTCGCTCTCCTCTACCCAGACTCTGACAGTGGAGGTGGGGGACGTGAACGACCAGCCGCCCGTCTTCACACAGAGCATCTACAACGCCAGCGTGGCGGAGAACAGGGACCCCGGGGAGCCAGTGGTCAGGGTGTCCGCCACTGATAAAGATTCAGGTAATTATTATCAGCTTTTTGTGTCATTGGTGGATCATCACTAAGTTGTAATGTACTGATTTATCATCAGTGTAAATGATTCAAGGTCTCATGTGGAAGTGGAGCTGTGTCAGTGTGCTTCCAAGGTGCTAGATGGCAGCACCAGCATGTGTCTATAAAGCCTCACAACCTCAAACCATAGACTAATCATACATATAACCAAACTGTTTGTTTTTTCTTCTGACCTTTAAACCTGACACTTGATTTTTAAAATACTTGGTTGATTAAATGGTAAAAAGAGGAAATTCCCCTACCGCCCTGTCAGAGCTGACCACCCTTCTGTGTTTTGGTTAAACTTCAGCGCTGCAGTGAATCAAGGTTATCGTCTGTTTTGTTTCACTCCATTAGCAGCTTCATTCAAACCAATCCCTGCCCCTTTTTCTCCTCATGTGTTGTTCCATTTTCTGGGGGCTTCTTTCACTGTACACCCTCACGAATCTCATTCATCTGACCCTCCGATCACATTCACAAATCTGCACATCAGCCCTGTTTATTTTAACACGTTGTGCACGGGGCCTCCGCAATCCCATTTCGTCTTGTCGTGTTGACAGTACAGGTCCTTTTTAAATAGTGGAGGTGGAGGGCATGTGCGCGGGACAGGAGGGGTTTCAGTGTTGAACTAACATTCTTGGGGGTGCGAATTGTCCAAGAACAGCAAGCACACAGCTCCTCTGGGAGAATTGAAAGGTCCTGTCTCATGATGATTTCCATAATCCAAGCCATCTGTGCCAATAGGCGCCATGTTTTCATCTGTTTCTTCAAATCGCCTCGTCTGGCAGCTCAGCCCGCTCTCCCACCAGTCTTATTTGATTATCATTTGTGCAGCCCCCCCGCCGCTCCCCAAAGATGACCATTGTTTTGTGCCTGTATTGGTCCCTATATCCAGTTTCCATGTGTTAAAGTCAGTCAGAGGAGATGAACAGTATTAAAGAGATGTGACAGCTAACCTTTGTGTTACTCTCCATGTCCCCAATTTCACTTTGTGGAGCAAACGTTTGTGTTGTGTTTAAAGGGGTTTGTGTCGTTAGGAATGACTTTTCATGGTAGAGACTTAGCACCTACACATTTTCTCTAGCATGTACTGATGACAACTGATAAATGATGACCTGCCACACTCCTACACTACCACACAGCACACTTGTGGGTTAACTGATAAATAACAGGCTGATGATACACAACACGTTATATTTGTAAACCTGGCAACCTTTAAAATGACGGTAAAGGTGTTTCCCGTGTTTCAGAAAATCACATGTAATTTGAACTTTTCACAGCTGCCACACAGTTTCCAGATTAAAACAATTTTTCTACTGAAATGGGAGTCAATCCAATTTTCAAAAATAATCAGGAGAAATGTTATTAACCCAAATATTTAAGTTGCAAAAAAAAAAAAAAATAACATTTATAACAATTTCTAACTTCTCCCACATAAAAAATAAAACATATATCCACAGAACAAAGTGTGAAGTTTTCTTAGGGCCGTTTGTTGGGTAGAAAGTGTTTTCCTCTTTTTGTTCTGCACCAAACAATAAGTGCTCTCACATTGTCTCACATCTATGAACACAGTGTCTGTTCATTGTCCAGTGGAGATAAACAGGGGACCGTCCTCCTTTTCACATGCACTGGAGCTCCTCACAATCTCTCTGACACTGAGATGATGTTAAACACACGTATTGTTCTGTAGCAGCTGCTAGACAATGCTAAGCTTTATCGTTTGTGCGTGAGTTAGAAGTCAACTTATTTTCTTTTAGTCAATTTGTGGCTGCAAGTAGAAAAACATTAGACCTTTAACTAGCAGCAGGGCGTGATGTCTCTTTAAAAGGTGACACATGACGATATGTGATGTGAACATTGGCTCTGTTTTCAGTTCAGATAAGGCTTTTATAAAAAAGAGGAAGCTATAAAAATACTGTGCTAAAAAAAAAACTAAAAGGAAACTGAGCCTCTGGACTGAAACCACTGCAGAAAAAAAAGTTTTTTATATTTAAAAAGTATGATTTTGTTTTAAACCTAAAACAGTTCACAGATTAAAATAAGTTTATTTTTCATATCTGTGCATTTCTTAAAAATCACAGTATGTACTATGGATCTATGTTTTATCTGTAATAAGTGAAAAATTAAAAATCTTAACTTGTACACTAAAGTGCAAACAAGTCTTCTGCCACATGCTATTACTGAAATTGTAATATGGCCAAGGCTCCATTTTTCTGATAAATGGCAAAATGTCTAAATGAAAACCTATTATAAATGAGTCATTTATTTATTTATTTCCACCTATTTCAGCCCTAATTCTTGATTTGATTTGTGTGATGGTGATATGTCGACTTTTTAATTCATAGATTTTTGGGGGGTTTTTTGTTGGCTAAAACATTAGAGCACCCACCCATCCTTGACAACAGGTCACTTCAATTACCTTAACCTAAAATGCTTTCTCTATGAATTTGTGAAGTATAATTTACGATTTGTCATGTGATCATCTTTTTGTGTGTGTGTGTGTCTACATTGACCTTGTGTGTCCATCCCTCAGAGGAGAACGCTGTGGTGTGGTACAGTCTGCTGCCGGGCCCAGGCTACGAGCTCTTCAGCATCAGCCCTTACACCGGTCTGATCACCACCACCTCCTATCTGGACAGAGAGCAGCAGCAACATTATACACTCAGGGGTGAGACGCATAAACCAACACACGCTGGTCTTCACACACACAAACACACACGCATTTAAAACCTCAAACACATGAGACACACAGGTAACAACACAGCACAGTTAGTAGCAGCAAGGCTCAGACGGTGGCAAAATGGGTGACTTAGTTACACATGTACTTTAGTTTAATCTTTATTTCATCAGGATCTCTCACTGAGCTCAAGATCTCTGTTGCCGTAAGACAAAAAGAAACACAAGCACACACAAACAGCATCACAGACACTCACAAACATCTCCAAAAGTGTTTAGAAATTAAAGTTTAAATGAATCCAGTGATATGGTGCAAAGTAGCACATCATTGCATATATATTTAAACCGTCGCCATGTAACAAGCTGAGATGGGTCGGATTTGCTTGGTTCAGCTCAGCAGGTGAGTGATGGATCAATCACGTCATACGCTCAGCGCCCAGTGATTAATCAGAGCAACATGTTGCAATGTCCGAGGGAGAAGGTTTGGAAAGGTTGTGAGAAACAGCCCAATCAGTCACAGTCCAGTGCTGATGTCTGAGGTGGAAAAACAACTCGCAAACCGGCGGCGTGGCAGGTCAGACACAGGATCAGTTTCAGCTGGACGTGTTCTGTATTTCTTTTATTTAAGTTTAAACTCTATATATTGAGTAGAAATGGTTGTAATCAGGATCTTACTTCAGATAAACATGTCCTTTTAACAAAGTCACTTTTTAATGTGACCCCTTATACTGAGGATATCAGCACAGTCACAACCAACTACAGTATTTAAAGTCTGTGACTCCTGCTTGATAAAATATCTTATAATTAAGACGAAAAATGTTAAACATTAAATTAAAAGTAAATTGAAACATAAACTTGTCATCTGCCGTTTCTATCAAACGCGGACATTTTTCTCATTCTCCATCCATCTCTGTTTCTGATTCTCTAACTTCTCTCGTCGTGCTTCACAGCCAAAGTCATAAAGAATATAACGTCCGCCTTCTGTGTGAACGCGACGTTATTCAGCAGATTGATTTATGTCAGGGAAACAGTAGACTTTTAATGGGCTGAGGTACAGTATATCTAACCTCCGCCGACTGCGCTGCCGCACCCTGAGCCTTTTGAAGTGTTTGCTTTCCCTCTCTCAGGGGTATACACAGTAATTACATTCAAGCTGTTCAGCAGTGTTTAGTGATAAACTGCTTTCAGATGTTTTATCATAATATTTGTACAGTCGACAGGATGATGAACAATTAAACTTAATAACAAAATATAATAATAGGAGAGCGCTGAATGTCTTTGAGTTGTGCCAGAATCACACAGGGCTTATTTGGGAAAATACTGGAATATGCGGGAAATGAAATTCCAAGTTCTTTTCAGCGTGTATTAAAAGCTGTCGCAGTATATTTAATGTTGACAGTTTTTTTTTTTTTCATTCCAAAACTCTTTACTGTTATGAAAAGTCAAATGTGGCTTCAGCAGAGTTGGAGCCAATAAGACTGACTCATCGCTGCGTTTTGAGATGCTGAGCAAAACTGTCTACTTCCATACACTGCTACATGTATTACCAACATTTTAATTACATACTGTTGAAGGAACTGTTATTATATTAGTCTGTGGTTAGCAGCATGGCTCTAGTGATGGCCATGTTGGTCTGCTGATCAGCTGGTCAACCACTTTCCAGATGACTTTAGACTTTTGCTCTTCAGACTTTGAACAGGTCGAAGATTTTATTTGTCGGCTTTTTTAGTTTATGACCAAATACCAGCAGAGCTGATGTCAATCCCATCAGCCACAGCTGTGCTTTGTGTTTAATGCTAATTTTCTAATTCGTTAGTGTGCGAAACTATGGTGAATATGGGTAAATTTAATTTAAAACTAAAGATCAGCATCTTAGGAAGCCGATGTTAGCAAAGCGCCTCTGTCCCTAAGTAAAACTTCACAGGGCTTTAAAATTGATAGCTTTGTCCCCACCTGCTTGTTTGTAAGTCCACGAAATAAATAAGAACCATAGGTCAAGGATGACATAGTAGAAATGACATAATCCTCTCTTTTACTTCTCAACATTTTTTTTTTGTTTGTTTTCATCTCTGTTGTGAGGTAAATAATAAGGCCAAAACAAAAAAATATCAATAGAAACTGCTGTTAGAGATGGAAAACCGTTTCCATGTGATTTGCAGATAACATCTTGGTCAAATTTTAAAATTTTCAAAATGTTGTGAAGCAGCAAAAATAAGATTAAATTACTGATTTCACTTGAAAATCAAAATTAAAGTCAGATACCAAGATTTCTGTGAAGATATTAGGTCTGAGGATATGGAGAGTACGTGTGAATTCTTGATTCCTGTCCTCAGTCCAAGCTCGTGACAGCAGCACGCGGCCTCTTTCGGGCACGGCCACGGTGCACTGCTCTGTCCTGGATGACAACGACAACCCTCCAGAGTTCATGCAGTCGTCCTTCCAGATCAGTCTGCCAGAAAACCTGCCCCCTGGGGTCGTCTACACCGCTCAGGCCTCTGATCCAGACCACGGAGAAAATGGAACAATACACTACTCCATACTAGGTGAGAAATACAGACAGTGATCTTTATATGAAGCAATTTGGGTCATAATTTAGTCATTGTGGCCATCATTTCTGTCCGTAACAACATTATACTAACCAAGTTACTTGCTGAGATCTGTAAACACTTCAACATTGAGGAAAGAGGAACGAAAGTAAATAATCACATTAGCCAAGCCAAACATATTTGGAAAAGAAAATGAAGGAAAAAGGTGAAATTGACATCCATCCCAGTCTACAGACGGACTTTATGGTTTAGCTATGAGCTGTCTTACATGGTGCCCTTGTGCGTGTAAAGTTTTTTCCATGCACCAAGGGATTATTGGAAATATTTCTGATGGGTTCACTAGTTGGTTTACCTCCAAATAAAGTGGTTTGGTTTATGGTTGGTGTCAAATGTGATGTACAATGTTACTTTAATGGATAAATCTGATGTGGAAATCTCCAAAAATGAGATTTGTGGCAAATTTGATCATCTTTGAATTTGTGTTTCATTTGTCACTGCCTGTGATCTGTCTTTAGGTGAGGACTACAGAGGTCGCTTCACCATCAACAGTCACACAGGTGCTGTCAGCACCACGCTGGTCCTTGACCGCGAGGACAGGCAGAATTACACACTCGCCATACAGGCCCGTGACTATGGCCCCACCCCGCTCAGCTCCACCACCCAACTCCAGCTGGTGCTGCTGGACCAGAACGATAACATCCCCTCTTTCACCCGAAAGAGCTACCACGCCTCCATTAGCGAGGGCATACCTGTCGGAGCTGAGGTCCTGCACGTTACCGCCTTTGATCCTGATGAGGGGCCCAACGGGGACATAACCTACTCGTTGACAGAGGACAGCAGCCAGGGGGGTTTCTCTGTGGACTCTTTGACAGGGGTGATCCGCACCACCAGGGCTCTGGACAGAGAGAACAGGGCTCAGTACACTTTCACAGCTGTGGCTACTGACGGCTGCTCTCAGGGACCCCTGAGCTCTGTGGCATCTGTGACCATACAGGTGGAGGACATGAACGACAACGTGCCAGTCTGTGACCACAATCCAATCAACGCATGGGTTTCCATGAGGACTCTACCAAACCAGATCTTTGCCACGGTGATGGCAACAGATGGTGACCAAGGTGAGAACGGGACAATACATTTTGAGTTGTCTGACGAGGAAAATCTGTTCGACATCAACTCTGAGTCTGGAGAGATTTCACTGAGGAGACGAGTGCGGGCCGGTTTCTCGGGGAGGAAGCTCCAGGTTGTGGTTTCAGACCGAGGACGACCTGCTCTGACCTCCACCTGCCTGGTTTTTATCCACCTGAAGGGAGAACATGAAGGACTGCAGTTCACAAACAAGGTGTACAACACCACAGTCAAGGAGAACAGTAGAGCTGGTAGGTTTAACCGCCTCTATTCATATTGCTTTCACTTAATATCGCCAAAAAGAAACTCAACCCTCTCACTTTCTCTTTGTCAAGGCACTTGGATTGCAAAAGTGGAGGCCAGTGACCAAAGCAACAGCAGACAGAGGATCACCTACACCATGTTTAGTGGCAACGAGAATCACATTTTCTCCATTAACCGCCACACAGGTGAGAAACACAGGAAACAAAAGCACAGCATTTGTTTTTCTTTCATTTTTCTTTCCATCCAAAGGTCACTTCACTGGTATGATAAGCAGATTGTGTTAATTTGCAGGAACATGCTTTAATCACTAAAGTTATGCTAATAGCACAAATTCTCACTCACTCATCCATTTTATTTTCCACACAAGTGTCCAGAAAATATATTTTGATTTCAAGTCCTCATCATTGTTTAAGTCCAACCAACAAGAACTTTGAGTCCAACCATTTTAGGCTCTTAGTCATTTTCTATCTCTCCCTAGAAAATGTCCTTTCAGCTTATCAGGTTCATGTCCTTCTTTATATACAAGTATTTCCTAAAGAAATTTTTTTGTTGTCTGTCTGATTTTATCATGTTCTAATACCGATCTTTTTTGTATTTATGTCTACATGAAGTCATGAAGTAGAAACAGACACTTAAATACACATTTATTAGACGAACGTGGGGCTGAATTCTTCAGTTACTGCAAAAAAGTGCTTCTGTCGACACATTTTTTGGATGAAAAGTTATGTTTTCCTTTCCACCACTTTTCCTCCAGTTTTCCATAATTACGAGGCCAGAGAGAAAAATAGAAAAGGGATTCAAATATTAAATTTATAGTGAAAAATATATTATTTAATATGGTAGATTGTATTTTAAAAGAAACTTTCAGTTTGAGCCCTGAACTTCAGTGTTGGTCTGAGCTCTGTCTCTCATGCAGGTGAGATCCGGGTGCAAAAAGATAACTCTCTGGACTTTGAGGTGAGTCCTCAGATCCAGCTGGTGGTGCTGGCTGACAATGGGCTGCAGACGGCTCACTGCAGGGTCTCCATCACCCTGCTGGACATCAACGACAACGCGCCGCTCTTTGAACACAGCAGTTACAGAACAGCTGTCTGGGAGGGGCAAGTGCACAACACCTACATTATGCAGGTACATTTTCCCTGGAGCAAGTCTGTCATGTATTTTGTTTTGCTGGTTGTTGGTCTCGTTAAAAATGACAGCACCTTCCATATTCTCTATAGGTGTTTGCGTCGGATGCTGACAGCGGGATGAACGGGCAGATTGAATACTCCATTGTATCCGGTAACCACAATGAAGCGTTCATCCTGGACTCTGTGCGAGGGATCCTTGCTACCAATGTTTTGCTGGACCGTGAGATCACTCCATCCTACAAGTAAACTCACACATTAAATACTGTGAAGTTATCTTTTATAGCAGGCGTAGCATTTAAAAGTTGGGGTTTTCTTTCTGTATTAAAAGCTGAGTGTATAATATATATATCATACTGCACTTACTTACTACTGGGATAAAACAAAATAATTTTGTTGCGAGCTGTAGTTTGTGAATGGTAATAAAACTACTGCTGTTTCACCTTTGTGAGAGAGCCATAGTTCTTTATCCATCAGTTTAAATGATTTGTGTGTACTCACAGTGACAAGACATTGTGAAACTCTAGGGCGAGTCCAAAAAACACAGAATTCCTTCAAAGCTCTCACAAGTGAGCGTTAGTTAAACATGTCTAAATAAGCAAATGGAAATGTTCTCACATTGCAAATCATAGCCTGCATCTTGCAAATCTGATAAAATGGGCCCCTGATCCGAATCCAGCAGCTTCATAATGGCTGTGCTTTTCTCCATAAGAAACATTGACAGATTTGCTGAGGATGTAAAAAACTAAAGTGTAATATCCTCCTGTTTCAGCCATAACAGCATAACTGGGGACCACCACTTTTCAAAATGACAAATTGAAAATAGTCAAATGAGATTTGAGTCTATGATTTTAAAGTGTAGTTTTTTAAATTATTATTATTGAATATTATAATAAATTATAACTGGTAAATTTCCAACCTAGTATAAGTATCCAGAACTTGCTTTTAATCAAGTGCAATCATTTCTTTATGTTGAAGGCTGGTTCTGCAGGCAGCAGACAGGGGGAACCCTCCACTCAGCAGCACCACCACCATCAGGGTCCAAGTGGTGGACGTCAATGACAACAGCCCTGCCATTCCTCCTATGGAGCCTGTGGTTATAGCAGAGAGTAAGACCAAACCTCACTCCGAATGCTTTTAATGACAGATGTTTATCTCTCTGTTTGTGCTCCTGTTACACACGTTCTGCTTCTCTGCAGATCTGCCAGCAGGTTACATGGTCACCCAGGTGACTGCAAACGACGTGGATCTGAGCTCAACGATCACCTACAGCTTTTCAGACAACAGTAGCACCAACAGTCCCTTTGCTATTGACCGATACACTGGTGTGGTTACTCTAACACGGGCCCTGGACTACGAGGAGCAGACCGACTACACTCTGACAGTCTGGGCATCTGACTCCCTCCACCAGACCACGGGAGAGGTCAGAGTTCAAGTGCTTGACGTCAATGACAACGCTCCAGTCTTCACCCAGGTCTCCTACCAGGTAGAGATACATTTTTTATGAATAAGAAGCTTAAAGACATGTGCACCAACTTGTTGAAATCAGCAAGCCATGACACAGACTCTGACACAAACACACACACACATATATACATATATACATTGTCTTACCACCATAAAATGACAGAAGAAACAGCTGTCTGACAAGGTGTTTGTTTAGAAATAAACAATGTTTATTAATGTTTTATTGAAGAGATTAGTGAGGATAACGTTTAGGTTGCTACGTTGTAAAAGGTCCTGATGTACATTATCTTTCTTAGCTTTTTGCTGAACTTCATGTCTTCACTTGGTGGGATTTCCCTTTAATGATGGGTCACAAGGTTCTCACTTTATTAAGAGCCATGTGTGCAGTTATAACTAGAAGTAAATCATTAATAAAGGGTGTTTCCATGTCAATAATCAAAATATAATAAATGTAAATAATCAATAAACAGTTAAGGCTACATACCAGCCAAAGAGATTTTTAAACCTGGTAACCCAAAGGCTGATCTTACAAGTGCTTATTTATGATGCACCAATAGTTTATTAACCATTGATGAAGCATTTGCTGCCATTACAAACCCTCCTTAAGTATATTTTAACTTGAGACTGCAACCTGAGCTGTATCATGATCTCGCTGCAGATATGACTAATTATTCCTCTTCTCTTTAAGGTGGAGTTGTCAGAGTTGGTCTCAGGAGACACACTAGTTGTGTCAGTGTCCGCCACTGACAGAGATTCTGGACTCAATGGCAAGATCACCTACAGACTGCTCTCATCTCCTTTACAAGGCTTTTACATCCAGCCAGACAATGGTAAGAACACCTCAACTACTGGAAAAGAAATCCCCCCATAGTTCAGATATAAATGCCACTTATCTGAATATATGTGTGTGTTTGTACACACACATATATATATATATATAGAAAAGGACGACATTAGGTATTCACCAGAGAGAAAAAAAACAATCCAAAATATACCACAGTTGCTCTGTAAAAGATATTACTTGCGTATTTTCATGACTTATGCCCATGTGGTGGTCCGATTCTCATATTCATCCCTCTTATTCTCTCCATTAAATGTTTTTTCAGTTTTTCTGGCATAGTTAAAGTGGCACACGCCAAAGAAAAGGGGGTAGAGAAAGTCTTTGCCTTGTTATGAGCAGCTCAACGTACAATATCAGTGGTTGCTGAGAGTTTTCATTGTGCCTGTAGCAGTATATTTCTCCACTGTTTATATTTTTGAAGTCTTGGGTAAAGTGCTTCAAAGGAGTCATGCCTATCCTATTATCTCCCTTTTAAAAATCCCCAAACATAAGAAAGAAGATAAATCCTACAGAGCTGAAAACCAAACCAGTACCCCTCAGTACTGGCCAGCCTTTTCCACTATTGAGTGATTTATAGACTTCTACCATGTTTGAACCCCAAAGTTTAATATCAGAGAAATGTATTTGACGTGTTTTGCGGTGAGAAGCACTAATGGAAAGTGAAATTTGTATCAACGTTGACCAAAGCTCTCTAACAAGAATCCAAAGATTTAATATGGGGCTTTCTGCACTGCTGTGCCTCTCAGTTTTTCCATGTCTATATGTTTCACGAACAATAAGTCGTGCTGCTTTAGAGCAAAGCTTCAGAATTAGTAAAGTCGTCCTGGACAAAAGTTTAAGTGGCAGTGAAGTGGAATAGTAAATTGGATGGACAAACACGTATTGTCATCTGAGAGGAAAATTTTCTCTTACAGTCTGCACATGGAATTCATTTAAGAATTGTCATACAGGAAATTAGGTTGCATTGTGGTGTCCAATGACAAGCGCAACTTTGATTTACAGTAACTCAATATATTGTCTTGCAAGCAGACATGCAGTACAGCTCTTATTCTGGAGCGAAACACATCCAGAAACAATCTCCATATTAGTTAAACCATCTGTTATGTCATTTCAAAGGAGTTTTACATTGGTGGCCATGTCTTTCTTAACATGTCTCTACCATGTAGGCAGTTTAAGAGGTGTGCATTGTCTTACTGACTGCAATTAAATTGAAATTGTTTGTGTGATACATTTTAAAAATCCGTATATAATTGGCGTATTATCACCTTGTAAAGTTATAGCAAACCTAAAAAAAATCCCACATATCCAGCAGACAAAGAGAAGCATGAACATTAATTTAGTTCAGATCTGAAGCCATCTCTCCTTTTTTTGTTCTCCACCAACCCCTGAGAAAAATACCCTCTAGCTTAGCTCTTTAGCTGTTACACTATGTTTACCAGCTAATCTTTATCTGTGTGTTGCATGGTCCTACGTAGGTGCAGTGAGTTTATCACAGCTTTATTTGTTTAAAACAGCTGCATGTCGCTGCATTACCAGAAAAAAACAATAAGCTTGAAGCAGCTAAAATGTTTCATAGACCTGAAGGGAACTAGATTTTGGTGGGGAACTACACTATTCTAAGGCTAATACTTTCCCCCAAAGAGCGTTTGTTCAGTTCTAGGTAAACAGCCATGGTTTATGTCTGGTTTTTACACATTCATGGGATTCATTGCAAATTTAAAAATATTGATCAATACAGCAAAATAATTTAATTTATTCACATGCCAATTTTTGTCTTACAGGGTCTGTTTTCACCAACAAGCCCCTAAAGGCCATCACAAATAGCAACCTGATCCATCTTCTGGTTGAAGCAAGAGATGGAGGCGACCCCATTCACTCCACTGTCACCTCCATAGACATACTGATCCTAGACACCAACGACCATGCACCTCTGTTCCACCAGGATGTATACACCCTCACCGTCCCAGAGGACACCTCCACAGACACTACCCTCCTCACACTGACTGCAGAGGACCAAGACTGGAGCACTGAAAATACCCATTTGGACTATGCCATCATCAGGGGAAATGAGGAAAAGAAATTCTGTCTGGAGGTAAAAATGATTCAAGTTGAGAATCAGATGAGGAATCTAGGAAAACTTGTTCTGTGCAACCCTTTAGACCGCGAGACCACAGAGAGTTACACACTGACAGTGAGTGTGTCTGATCGAGGAACACCTCCACTGAACAGCTCAGCCATTGTTGTGGTGACTGTGACAGACTGTAATGACAATGCCCCTGTCTTTTCTAGCACCGAGTACCATGCACATGTGAGCGAAAACAGCCAAGTAGGTACCAGACTGGTCCAGGTCAGTGCTCAAGATCCTGACCTAGGAATCAACGGCCTGTTGCAGTATGAAATTATCTCTGGGAACAGCAAAGGTCACCTCAAGCTCGACCCTCACTCTGGTCTTCTGGTTGTCAACCACTCGCTTGACTATGAGGAAGACTCAAAATACACCATCACAATCAGAGCATCTGATGGTGGCGAATCGTCTGAAGGGCATAACGTTGCTTTTACAGTTGTCTTCGTCACAGTGCTGGATGAAAATGACAACACTCCATACTTCACGTTCCCTACCATTAACTGTTCTGTGTTGGAGAACCTCCCAGCATTTACCCACGCCTGTTCGGTTCATGCTGTTGACAATGACTTAGGCCACTACGGCCAGGTCACCTACTCAATTCTGTCCTCCTGCTTCATGGACTATGGCAGTGGCAGCCCTGAGAGGAAGGAGGCCTTTGCCATTGACCCCCTCACAGGCGACATTCATACCAGGCAGACCTTTGATTTCGAACGGGAGAGTGAGTACTGCTTTGTGGTGGAGGCCAGGGACAAAGGTGACAAAACAGCTACAGTGAGAGTGCAGGTGGCCATCAAGGGAGTGGATGAGTTCAGTCCCATCTTCACCCAGAAGCAGTACCATTTCCTCCTGCCAGAGAACGTCAAGCCTGGAGAGATAGTCGGTTATGTGATGGCGATGGACCATGATGGAGGGATGGATGGGATGGTGGAGTACTCGCTAGTGAGCTCCTCACCATTTTTCTCAATAAACAAAACAATCGGTGCTATCTTCGTCTCAGGCCCTGTATTTCGCAGAAGAGGTCATGCCGGTGAGGACATGGCGGAGCTGGTTGTGTCTGCAAGTAGTCCCAGGTTGGGCTCCAGGTCCACCACCTGCCTGGTTTTTGTCAATATCTCCAGCTCAGCAGAAGCACTCACCGGGGTCCCCCTTGATGGGCACATGCTCAGTCTGAGTGTCTCACTTATTATGTTCCTCCTTATCCTCCTCGTTTTTGTGGGCATGGTTCTCAGGTACAAGATTAAAGAGGCTGCGATCAAAAAGGCAGCTGCCATCGCTGCAAACTTGAACCACGGCACAGGCTCATTCAGTAGATCCAATAGCAATACGCCAAGTTCTATCTCTCTGCAGGAGATAAAACGGCCCAGCATCTTAGTGACCAGTAGGGACACATCAAACCCATACAATCAGTCTGACTCGAGCGGCCGTGGATCAGCAGAAGGTGAGACAGCTGAGGATCAGGAGATCAAGTGGATTAATCAGTATCCCTGCCGTAAAAGAGACAAATCTGTGAAGGGAAACCCGACCACAGAGATCCCAGACTCTGCCTTACCCGGAGACACAATCTCCTGCCACTCGATCGATGTAGGGCCAGAGCATATTTTATCAGTCAATAAATGTTTAGTCTCAGGGATGGCCAGCACAGAAAGCCTCCACCACTTCAAAGAGGAGGGAGGAGGTGAGGGACTACTTCCTGCAATACTTAGGGTGAGGGATTTGGAGGAGAGCATGGGGACAAAAGGGTACGCTCCCCTCTCTGAAGCCCACGGTTCGGCAGATTCTCTCTCTTCACTCCTGTGTCTGGAAGAGCAGCTGCAGGGCAGCTATAGCTGGGACTACCTGTTGGACTGGGAGCCTCGCTTCCAGACTCTGGCGTCCGTCTTCACTGATATCGGGATGCTCCCCGATGAGGAGCTCCAAGGGGGCCGTGAGGACTTAGCAGCAGAGTCAAGCTGTCTCATGTACCCACCGCCTCTAATAACAGGAGTGGCTCAGCCTGGCATCAGAACTGTACCTCCACGAAAGATGGGGCGTGTGCCAAGTCTGAGCAGGAAGCCCTCTTACCGCAAATATGCATATTCCCCCTTAGCCAGGAACACAGGACTCACCCCTTCAGCCATGACACCAACTTTCTCCCCATCACTTTCTTCTCTCACCATGAGGACCCCCAGTGCCTCACCAGTTGTTTCAGAAACTGGGGTAGGGGGCATAAGACTTGACTCAGGACCCCTCACTGCAAGCTTGTTGGAGGCAGAAATACAGGTGTAGACATAAACTGAGATGGTTTAACTGTAACATTCAACTCCAGCTCCCATTCACTATCTAAAGGTAATTTCCGCAGTATTTTCATGGGACTTGAAGGGACTCTTTGACTTAGGTTCATTGACATTTTAAAAACATGTGAAATACATCAGTCTTTTTAAGGTTAAAATAATGAAGTGTTGGACTTATTTCCATCATTGTCACAGTTTTTCAATTGTTTTAAATTGATAGGTTTCATGGGTCCAGACTCAAGGGGGCGATACAGAATTGCCATATGAAGGTAATAGTCATTTAATTACTTAGATTGAGGCTGATTTCATAACTTTGTTCTTTAATAAAACTAATATCTGAAAAAGCCTGAACTCAGCCTTGCATTATATTTTTATAATGCAGACCTTTGAATAAGAGCAGATGTTTGAGTCAGCAATTAATTATTGAATGCTTTATTGTAAACATGTCTACATATGCAGAAAATGAAACACTTTGTTATTGCAGTTGGTTGCAGCTCCTAAATGGAAACTTTTTTAAGGTTGGTTTAACTTTAATAACCAAAGAAAGGCAACATTGTTCTGTGGTTAAGTCTATCTTCCTGGAATAATAAAAAACAGCATTTTGAATTCAGGCCCTTTTTTGCCCCCCTCGTCTTTATTATATTCTGCCAATAAAATGCCAATAAAATCCCATGACTAACCGACCTTATTTTATTCCTTTAATCTAGGACAGTTCTTAATTTCAGTCTTATATTGGTCGATTAGAATTGAATCAATTTTATGCGGACGTCATCTAATAATAAAAAAAGATATATATATATATATATAGAGGATTCTTCACTGACACCTATTTTGTGTGGATTCAAGACATGGTACAGTACTGTACATCTGTCACTGGTCAGCGTGATTGCAGATTTTCATAAACCAGTTTCAGGCTCTCACTGCTTAACTTCCCTCAAATGGATAGAAATTGTTGAAGTTTGTGCTGATTGTGGACTATGGACACCCGTTAATAAAAAGCACTTTATGTACAATTTCCAGGAAACTATGATGAGTTTTAATTTTAATACATTTGCAATGAAATTTGCAAAGACAATTTGTTCCTTATTCAGTATTTTCTGATTTTTTCAAGATTTTCAATAAGGAATATTCGTTAGCTTGTGTTTGTTTGTGTATAATTTCCTATTAAAAGACCAGATATCTTACTTTATAGGGGATTAAATAAAGAGTATTTTTATGGTCAAGACAATATCATAAAATAATTGAAGTGCTCTCTTTACAATTCAGAATACAGAAATGGTGTTTTGGTTTCAAAGGGTTTTTTTTTTTCTGAATATATTTTTCATATTTACTGTCAGTGTCAGTTTGACTCTCTAAATTTTACACTTCTTGGTTTGGCTTTAGAAAAATCCCAATGCAGAAGAGCCGTTACAGTAATGAATTCAATTTATTAATTCTTCAATGTTGCCACAAAGCAATGCCACATCTAAACATCTTGTCAGGTTTAAACCTCACTGATGATTGCAAATCTCAGCCTCTGAATCACTGCCCACATCTTATGTGTGTTCAATGATTCCAATATGAAATGTGAAAGGATTATAAGTGAAACAAACTCAGCGTGGCTATCAGGCAACCAGTGCTCATCCGCAGACGCAAATGTTTTTCTACAACCGAGTCCTTGTCTGCTTATCGATGGACCATAAAATAACTCATTATCCAGCAGCATTGCATGTTTTTTTCTCTAGTTTTTACTGTAAGAAGACGCTTTGGAGACTTTACATCCTTTTGCTGCTTGGAACAGTGACCAGAAAATCTAAGAATTTTGCTTCTCCAAGAAAAGTAAAGAAATACAAAGTGATTCAACGTGGCTCCACTTGGTCTGCTGTTAATCCAAATGTGCTGCCCTGAGGGAACATGAGCTGAGGAAGCTGAGGAGCTAAAGTCTTTATCAGATAGTTTCATGAAAGATAATAAACAGTCAGGCCCTGAACCATACCAGCCAAGTGTGCCCTGCATGTAGTCACTGATAGGTGCGTAATTATTTATTGACTCAGTTCAGTCTGTCCTCTGCATCTCAGTGGTGCAGAGGACTCTAAAATCGTATATGTTTGTGATTTCAGCAGGTCCTTGGCCTTGGGATCATGGTGTTGGAGGAGATCTCTCGCCGTATCAGGTGATCTGACCAAACAAGCTTCTGTGTCTCAGTGCATAGCTCCACAAACCCTGCAACTTGTGTCAGGAACTGCTCTGTGGATCTTTATCAAACACCGCCTGTCATTCAGTCAGGAAACTGAATTTGCCAAGAAAGGAGGTCTAGGTACAATAAGATTTTTACCATAAGTTTTTTGGATTGACAGAAACAATATATGCTTCAGATAATTCATTGTTTTATAAGGCACTCTAAGGTACTGTACATGGTATTCCTGGGCTAATGTTACATGGCCCCAGGTTTGCTGTGTGTCATTTGATTAAACACTAATTAATTGAGTTAATGTAACATGTAAATAGCAAAATGATGAGGGGGTTTGAGTTTACTCCAAACAATCAGTATAGTGACTGAGGTGTCCATAAAACTGATGACATTGTTCTAGTAGCAGTTAACTCAGAGGTTAAAGGTGAGCTCACAACGTCCCCCCCCAGAACCATCTTTACCTCCAGAACAAGAAGAAAAGATTATCATCTGACAGTCCTATCTGATAGTCACTCGGAGGAGGAGGCATAGTGACAAATAAAACACAGCTGTGTTCTCATCCTGGCTTGGATTTCATATTTATATCAATTTGCATTCGACTGAGATATGTACTGGCCTCTAAACAAGTTCTACATTGTGGGTTCTGGCTTGTGTCTCAGGGGACTTGAGGCCACATGATGCACTGGAGGAATTTGGCTTCACTTGGCAGAGAAAATGCGGAGTGGGAAGGTGCAATTGGGGTGACAGCTGATTCTGAAATAAATGATTAATGGGTTGCTTAATTTTCCACCCGACTAAAAATGTGATGTATTGTGTCCACAACTAACAGACGATGTACACAAGGTTAGAGGACAATACCTCACGCTTACATGTGTGTTTAGTGAAACTGGAGGTTTTATCATAGACAACAACTAATGGTAAAAAATAAAATAAAATAAATAAATTTAAAAAAAGGAAGAAAAACTTGTGTTTGCGATGCAGATTTGTTGAATGAGATTTTCAATACGAATTAAAAAGTAAAAGTTACATCAAGACTTCTGAAGACGTTTTACATTATAGACTGAAACCAGGCTTCACTGGGCATTTAGATTTTATATATTGTTCTTTTTTTATGTTGGAAAACTATGTGTACGTCACTTCCTTCTAAACACCCTCTGAGCACTTGGCTGCCCCTAAGTCAAACATCTAAACATCACTATGAAGTAGAACTGGGTATTGAAGCAAGAAGCCTATTATAAACTACTACTTGTTACGTGCTAAAAGCTGATATCTTTGGTCAGATTCATAATAATCTTTAATTAGCCAGTTCCTCATTTCATTAAAAATCTTTCCATGCCTTACTTACGCATCCTTAAAATTTGTTATTTTTTGCTTCTTTTTTAATAAAAACTGTAGGAACTAGACTAACTGTCACCTATTTAACCACCTTTTTAACCAGCTTAGTTTTTTAATGACAGCATCTTCATTTCTTTGAATGCAGTTAGTCCAGCAACAGTAGCATTTCAACGCAATCTTGTCCAACAAAAAGACATGACTGAACTTTTGCCGCAACACAATCCAACATCGTAGCCCACAGCAAGGGACACCACCCAGTTACTCAAACTGGACTCACAGGTACCTGAAGCAACATGCCCCCATCCCCACAGTCCCCATGTGATGTTTTAATGTGGGGCTGTTTTCACGGCTGAACGCGAAACACAGCATAGAGCTGAGTCATTAGCTGTCATTAGTTCTGCAGGTCTTTAGTCATAAACATAATAACGATGGTGATATAAGAAAATTTAAGGCACCACCCCAGTTATTACAGATCCTGGTGACATGGCTGTACGAAATTTGACAATTCAGTCTGGACCTGTTGAATCAATTGTCGATTGATATATAAATAAATAAAGACTGTTTCAGGAGGGGGTTCGACAGACTTCTTGAGAGCTTTATGAGATTTAAACCAATTTAAACACTGATGAGCTCATTTATGATTTATCTATAAAATGATCAACACAGTTACAGGTTGCTTCTCATCAGTGTGGAATAGATTTATAGAGATTTATATCGGCCCTGATGAAGATTTCACTAAATGCAGATAAGTTTTGAGATTAGAGGAGAGCTAGAATATGTTTATGGTGTAGCAGCAGGATTTAGGCAATAACATAAACCATCATCCTCAGTATCATAAATCACCACTGGGCCCTTTGACTCCAGACAATCAACACATGTGCAGAGTGTAGATAGTTTTCCATAAACCTTTAAGTTCATTTACGCTGCGTTGCTGAAAGATTGTGTAAACATTGTCACACAGAGGGTATAGGCTTTATGCTTCATTTGCAAGCTGGAAATAATCCAAATGTTTTCTGTTTTCTCTCTTTCACCTTTTTTCCCTCCCACCCAAAACAAAAGGGGGCACACTTGACAGCGGAGGAAAGAAAAGTTAACCACTTTAGCATTTAGCCAATTTTAGCGTTTATTTATAATACAGCCATTTTTCCCACAGACATTTTGAATCTTTACAAAGAGATAACAATGCAGTTTACATAAAGAATTAATCACAGAACGGGAAGAAGTAAACTGTGCTCAGTGACCAGCTTACCTCTGTTTTTATCAGAACCATGTGCAACATCCTTTCTATGCTTTTCAGATGTTTGACAAGTGTGTGGGACGATATATGCCAGAGTGCATTGCTGTGCCTGTTCCTGATGGAAATTAATATGGACGTGATGTGGGATAGCCGGGCAGAGCTGGGAACAAGACTTTGCAGTGGGGATGGTTGGTAACATGCAATGTGTAGGAACGGGATTGTTGTTTGGTAGATTTTTTCCAGACTCTTATCAAGCTTTTTTTTTCTTTTTTTCTTTTTTCTTTTTTTTTTTTTAAATATATTGAGTTACTAAAGATTTTTCATTTCAAAACAACATGTAGTACATTCATTTTTGGAAAACATCCACACATCTTAAATGTAGCATACAGTACAGTTGATTATTATATTATAGTGAACTATAATGAACAACAATCAGCGATGAGCAGTGAGTTAGTATATTTACACAAGTTCAGGTTTATGGTACTGAGTATTTTCATCTAATGTTACTTTATTCTTCTATTCCACTATAGTTAAGTGAAAACTACTATCACTTTCACAGGTATTTGACAGGTAATATTTTAGGAGAAAACTATTTAACAGTGTATAAATCAATTAATCTTTGTTCAACTGTGACCTACTACAAGTTTTAAGTGTTGTTTATGCACACATTAATGCATTGGTGATAAAAATCCAATGATATTATTGCTACTGTAAGTATACAACTCTACACAGCTTTATATAATTTTGTCTGCAAGATTTTAACTTATAGCTGATTACCTTACATTGTTAAAAATACTCATTAAAGACACTCCTCTACCATGAGTTATCAGTTTTTGCTTATAAAAGTGGCAAAAAAATGTTTTATTGTTATTCAACCAGTCCAAGTTTAATGGCACAGAAACAACAATGTGATTTTTTTGAATGAAACAGCTCAGACTTGCTCAAGTTAAATTCTACACATATTCTTTACTCCATTATAAAGCTATGATTTGAATATAAGCCAGCTCTTTGTAGTGCTTCTTCGTGGAAGAAGACAACTCAGACCCAGATCCAGGTAAGAAAGTATGAAAATGTAAAGAAACCTGTGAAAACAGGCTTTGCTGTAGGGATGGCAATATTGGCTTGTTGATCAGGCCACCACTTTGGTCCAAACTGAAATATGTCAAACAACAATCAGATGGATTGCCATGAAATTTGGTACAGACATGTATGATGCCCAAAGGATGAATCCTAATAAGTTTGGTCATCCTTTAACATTTCACCATGAGGTTGGCATTTGTGGTTTTGAGTGAAAAGTCAAAACAACTATTGGATTGTTTTGAATTTTATTTTGTCCGAAACTTTGGTTTAACAGAAGGCTTTCCCACAATCCTCAGCTGTGCTTTAGGTTTAGCACTAAATGGCAATTGTTAGCATGCTCAACATTATACCTGCTTTATATCAGTGTGTCAAGTCTACAGCTGGTTTGATACTTAAATAACAGGTTTTCAGTTGAGTATTCCTCACAGTATAGACCTTAGCTGGCAGCCCAATAAGTGAGACAAGACTCCCCATTCCCACACACACACACACACACACACACACTCACACAGGCCTGGAGCCCCTTGAATGGGACCAGTGGGGAGAGGGAAAGGGAGCTTTGTTGGTGGAGGGCAGGAGAAGGAGGGTCAAACAGGCTTTGGATGTATGAAGGAGCCTCAAGCATCACATTTGGGTCCAATCAAATCAGTGATGTTTTTTGGCCACAATATATAAAACAGATGGAGGAGTACGATTCTTTTGTATAAACGCTGTTCGGATTGAAAGAGTAGCTTTTTTTTTTTCTTTTGAAGGCGATTGATCTTTGCTTCGCAGCTTTCCTTTTTGTTTTCTGAAATGTTGTCTACTCCTCTTCTCCATGTTTCAGACTGAAGCATTTCAAGTACTTTTTTCTTCAAAGTGTTGTTTTATAGTTTTCACTCTTTGCTTTGTCTGTGGTACAGATTTTTTTCTCATATTTTGACTTTTGCTTGTGTGGCCTTCTGTTAACATTATTAATACTTCAACCTTTGACCTGCCGGTAACGTGAAGCCTAATAGATTTAACTGCAGACCTGAGTGTGAATGTCACCTTAAAGAGTGTCTCTGGACATGCAAAGTTGTCTCCCACCCTCAAATGACCTCTAACCTCTCAGGAAAGCAGCAGTGGATGAAAATTTCTCAGGGGGGTTGGGGGCTGTTTTAGCCACAAGGTGAAAACATGAGGGCAGGTGCTCCCCACAGGGGCCTCTGCTCCCAGAATAAGGGGCCTGGTTGTGCAGTGATGGATGCGTCTGGATGAGATGCCAAGCCCCTTTGGGGCAGAGTCCACAGCAGGGGAGGCACCATCTGGGACCAGAATGTCAAGGCTGGCCAGAGGGTGGAGATTTATACCCCAACCTCAGGTTCAAACGACTGTGTCTGACACAACATAGACGAGGTGGCAATGACAGCTTTCCTCCCTTCTAGTCCAAAAAGAGTCCATCCATTTTTGTGTGTGTGGACATCAGGAGGATGAAGGGGCTCAAACAACTTTAGGGTCAAGTTTTTCCAACCTAAATGTCTTCCCTTTTTTCACTGGGTGTACCTCAATGTTTATCATGTAGTGGAGCCAGCGTGAGCCGGTGTTTTTGCTCTACTTAACGAAGGGGAGCTAATGGGGAGCTTAGGTGCAGCTCAGAATATGTGCAAAAATAGAGGGATTTTTTTTTTTTAATGTCCAACTTCAGCAGCATGCATAAATTAAGGACAGACAGACTGAAACAAACAGACCAAGTTTTCCTCAGCCCCCTGAAGAGTTTTTTCCAAACCACCATACCAGCCTCCGCACACACTTACATACACAATCCAGCCACAGCGACCGTGTGGGATAAACACAGATGATGTTTAGCATGAGTTCATCCACTGACCAGTTAAATCTCCATGGGTTAGCTCAGGGTAACAAGAATCGGAGCCCTGGCAGTTTTTTGTTGGACCTATTAGTGCCTCGGCTGCACAGGGAGGTTGGACGGGGAGAGGTATTAAACAATTAGGGCCGTAGACACAGATGTGGGAGACAGAAGGAAAAGCTCAGTGAGTGCGTGTGCGTGTGTGTGTGTGTGTGTGTGTGTGTGTGTGCGCGCGCGTGTGCACGTGTACACGCGCGTGCGTGTGTGTGTGGTGGGGGGTTCTCAGGCCGATGAAAGTGGTTGCACAGGACTATGCACAGTGTCCCATGTGGAGCTCATTTTATCCCTTCACTTTGAGAATGATCTGCAGTGTGGAAGCATAAAGCATGTGTGCATTTATACTATTTAGTTTACTGAAGTATAAAAGGAATGTAGCCCTGTCTGTGTTTCTTAATGTACCTATAAACAGTGCAAATACATAAAAGAGACAGATATACTGTAGCTGTTATACACAGAGAAATGAGTACAGAAATAGGCAGTATAAAACAGACAGCCAAACAAATAAACAGGAAAGGTTGGTATATATACAGGCTCCATATATACAAGAGTACAAGAGTGCCAGGCAGTCTAAAAAGATGTAATGGAAGATGAAATTAAGCTCTTCAAAGTGAAAATCTGCTGAAAAACACTGATTTTACAAAACAATATTTACACATCATATAACATTTTCATGTGTTTCATACATGTTAAAGTCTCAACTTATTTTAGGTCATTTAATTGTCTAAGACACACTTCAATAGACATTATTGATTTCTGTGTAAAAATAAAAAAATAAACAGCAAAGGAGCTAGTTCCAGAGGACAATTAGCCTGTAGCTTAGCATATACACTGGAGAGAAAGCCATATGATTTTAAGACCCAACAAGACACCGACACCAAAGATCCCAGATTAACCAATTGTGTTTTATTTGTCGAATCTGTACGTCAACGTTAGGCTTCTGTGAAAGCTAAAAAAGTCCACATCTGGCTGTTAATAAAGAAATGACAGCCCATAACTCTCCCTACATTAGGTTTGTGTTAAGCAAACATAATTCATTGTGTTCAGTCACGCTTTAGTTGTGCTTCCAGGTGGATTTTCTTTTTTACTTTGTATGGAGCAAGGCTAGCTGTTTCGTCTTCATGCTAAGATACTATAACGGCCTCCCAGTTCTAGCTCCATACAATGCACAGACAAGAGAGTGGAGTCAATCTTCTCATCTACTGTGATGTTACATGTGTTATGTGTTACTTGTAATATTTTGTCTTATGATGTCAGTTGTGTTGGAAAGTCTGAATTTTGGAGCAAACTAAATACTTAGCTGCCAAACCAAATGAACAGTGACCTTATTATTCATTATGTATTATACGTGAACAACACCAACCCTGGAATAATTTTAATATTAAGCCATCTGGATGAAATGTGAGCATATAATAGAACATTTTGTGTTCTAATTTTTCTAATAAGCAATGGGATATTACATTATTCTGCTCCTTGGGCAGGGCAACAGAAACCAAACCAGTCTCAGCATCTTGACACTGAATATGTTTGTCATTTCCTGCTTACTATTTCAGTTGTAATAGCAGCTTTAAAATCCAGACATCATGCATGGACTGGATTCGAATAAACGTTATATTTAAGCTTGTATACACTGCATGTGTCATCTGATAGGGCATACGTAACTTCTGGCAGTATGAGGCAGAGCCAGGGCTATGTTTTGGTTGGAACGCTTTAAGTCGATAGTGTGCCATCACTATAATTTAACCAGGACTGTCAAAGAAAAGATTTGTAGAATATTTAATTAAGCACCATGCAGGAAGATAAGCATGGCCATGTTTACTTTCAGGTCATAAGCAAAAGTGGCCTTGTGGTGGAGTGATGTTTCATCCCTATGTGACAAATACAAGCAGAATGCCAAGTGATCAGAGCAGAAGCACTTTGGAGGACAAGTTGTTGGCTGTTTGAGGTTGGAGAAGCCCTTGTTAAAGGGGAGCCATCATTTAGTTAATGTGAGGCCAGTTTTTTTTTTTTTTTTTAAGCGCATGTGCAGTGATTTGAGAGTTTAGGACAACTCTGGGTCTTTTCCTCCTCCTCACAGCAGGACTCTGCAGGTTTAATGTGCACCGCCTCGGGCTTGTTCCATCCACCTCCGCACACCATTAGACTGAAACACACACACATATACAAAAAAGGTGGTGACGCTACTGTAAGTCAGTGCTAACACACTCTCTTCTTCTGGGAGTGTTTTTGGTATAATAAAAGGCTTGGTGATTCCCTCTGACTGCATTTTGGCTGCTTTCCTCTGGTACCACCAGAGGAGAATTCAGCGTGTGAGGTTTTTAATGTTTCCCTCTTCATATGAAAACAACAGGAAAACAATGATGACATGTTGGTGGGTCCACTAGACTACTTCAAGTTAATAGTTGGCTCTTTTACAAAAGTGTTTAGCTCTCGGGAGGACAAAACATCTACTTTTGGAAACTGGCTATAAAATAAAGTTTACAGCCTAGTGAAATAGGATTGCCAGACATTATTTACCAGTATGAAGTACAGATGCACAGTTTTTGCAGGAAATTAAATTAATATATCAACAAATTTTAGTCAAGTCTGTTGTGCGCTCCTGCATCTTCAACAAAATATAATATAAGTATAGCTCTCATTCGTTGCTACTTTGGTTAACTGTTTGTCTTTGCTGCACACATCTAATCCACGTTTGCTTGTTTTGGTTGGCAATGACAAGCATAAAGAGCTAACTGTGCTAACAATGGTGGTGAATGGAAGCATGTAGCCAGTGTTTGCGACATAATGCTGCAGTAGTGGATTGAGATATGAACAGTTTTCACCATGAAAGTGTGTTTTACTCTCGTGAAGGAAAAGCAAGATACAAACCCTTTAAGCCCATAGGGAGAGTATTTGATACTCAATGGAAACACTTTTGGAGGAATCCTTCAAGGTTATCAATCAAATTCAGACCACCTTGGGTTAGCTATGTGTTAAAATATGTACAAGGTCAAAACCACACGTAGTTTACGGCAAAGTAAGTTTCGCTAATTAAATAAGTAGCATTACCAATTGTTTCCTTACCGGTCTAGAAGAAGTGATGCATGTTCGGCATAAAACTTCACTCGTTTACTCGCCAAGAGGCGTCTCCAGCAGTGGAAAGGCAATGCCTGTGTTGATTCCTGCTTCTTTCTCTTTATTTCTTTACTTCTACTGAGGTTACCAGCTAGCTCCGACCCATTGTAGCCTGTCTGGTCACTTTCCAATAGTGACTCACTGTACTCTCCAGTCTGTCCTGAACATAGCACTCCTCAGAGGGTGTATTGTAACATCTTGTATTACAGAATATTTGGTTTAAACATTTTAAACATCTAAAATACAACAAATATCATTTCATGAGCTGTTTTCCTTCTGCTCTTATCAGGGTGACTTGCATTCCACAGCACCTTCAAATTTCCTAGAAAACGACGAAGTGCGTACTCAGCATACTCATGCATGTGTGTAGTTTTTGGCAGGTCAGTGGTATCTGGATAAAATTACCCTAAATTACATTTACTTAAGTTGAATGGAGTTATAAGTCTTATGTGTGGAAGGAAAACTAAAACATTTTATTGTGTCAGAACAAAAGAAAATATCACATACATCTGGAAAATGACAAATGATTATGTTGGAGATCTGTTTTCTGTACCATGCAGGTCCATGTAGGAGATAATTATGTTTTGATGGCTTTGCCCCATTCTTGAAACTGTAGAAAGCAACTATGAGTCAAATCCTGTTTCATGGTTCAGAGTTGCTGTTTGAAGTTTAGGGGTTGAATCTGTGAACAGAGGTTCAGGGTTTGGGCTAAACTCGGTGTAAAGTCTGTTTCTGTTCAGGGGACACACACTTCTCAACTATACCTCAAAACAAACTGTGTCCTTGTTGTGGTGTCACAACTGTGAATGAATACCAAACCTTTATTTACACTTGAGCCCGTGTCTGGTATTCCAGAGGTCACTGTGGGTCACTTGCTAGCCCGCTGCAACCGTCGCTAAAATTAAGAGGGGTGCGTTTTCTTTTTTCTTTTTTGTAACCCCCAAATTCCTGGGATGAAGGTATGTGAGATTATATTTCACAACACAAACTGTCAAAAAGCAAATGATCCATGACTTCTGCCACAGTGGTAATTTGTTCATGTCATGAAGAGCATGTCTTTGTAGGAAGCAAAAAAAAAAAAAACTCAAACACATAATTCAAGATCAGGATAATAAAGTTCTTGTAGATTATAACAAGGGATCCTATTTATCAAATTTCTCTACAGATACTCTGAAGAGCCAAGATATGTTTTAAATGACCAAGATTAGCCTTTAAGAAAGTCAAATGTAATGACATGATGGAGCAGGATGAATTGGATTTATTTATATTCTATTGTATTGTCATATTATTTATTATTATTTAAGTCTTCAAAAACAATATGCAGCATGAAGTTTTGATTTTTATTTTATTTGTGCAAAATCCTTTATATTTGTAACCTAATATATTTCTAATAAATAAATAGAGATTAAATAATAAGAAAATGGCTAAATGTAAACAAAACCAAACTGTGGAATTTAATAATCTGAAAAAACTGAGGAAATGGTGTAAGATCCCAACAAGTTTTCAAATCAGAAGTATATAATATGCTAAAACTACACTAGTGCGAATCATATACTGCTTCAACAAATTATTTGCCATGAGTGATGAGCTTTTGCACAGTCTGTGTTTATTGATTCAATTTTTGTATTACAGTCTATTTAGGATCTATTAACCAACTAAACTGAACTAAAATTACCTCTGTAAATTTAAGAGCATTTTAGTCATAAGAAGTTTGCAAGCGAAGAAGACTTTACTCTCCTTTTTAGCTGTTCTGATTCTAATCCATTGATAAGTCAGTAAAAACTAATTTTTATGTATGTATATATGTATATATATATATATACACAGATTTATACATACATACATATATATATGTATATGTATATAAAAACATATAAAAACATCCCTTTGTGAGGAATGTGTGAAGATGGTGATGGGCTGCCTCTACTCCATATGGGGTGGAGATCAGGTATGGGTCACTCAGAAAACACTTCTATGTGTCAGCTTGTACTTTGGTCTAAGCTGTAAAATATCCCCAGGAGACCTTCACAGTGTGAGTCTTCCAGCTTCAGTATTGGTCAGGGGTCAAAGAGCAGGGTCCTGCAGAAGGATCTGCTTGTCACACTGACCCAGGCACATCCTGCAAGTATAAACCTGCTTGTGTTTTAGGGTATATGACACTGTTTTTGGATCCTGCAACAACAATCTGGATGGTCTTCAAATACTGAGAAGTGTCTCGGTTGTTACAGCCTGTCTTTATATTCATCTCAACCTATTGGAGCAATAGGTTTGTCTCACTTTTATGTCTCCACAGTAATTATGAAGCTACAGCCCGGAACAAGTTAGCTTAGCAAAGCACATAGTAAATGGGGGCGACAGCTTTCTGAAGGTAACCCATCCATCCTACGCACCACTAAGACTCACTACTTAACACACTGCATTGTGGTAATCAGAACAAAAATTGAATGAAGTGTGGTCACTTAAAAGATGTTTACTCGTGACTTTTAAAGATGTTGGGAGGTAAATTTTCAAACCTCTGGACATAGCTAAGAAAAGCTAAGCTAAGCTAACTGGTCGCTGGTTGTAGGCCTTGTATTTATTGTACAGAAATATCAGTCATCAGTTTTGTTGCATTGTTCCCAAAATTTCAACTTATTTCTTTAAATCACTCATAAATGGTTGATCAAATAATATGACAGACTGTGTTCCTAGCATTTAATCGTTACATTTCAGTACTTTAATAACAGAAATTACAAACAGTCTCCCCACATTTGTCCACTGCTTTGTAGGTTACACATTTTAAATATGCATCTGGTTATGCCAAAGTCTGGTGGAGTCGTCTATGTATCCCACAGCTGCTCTGAAACCCCATACTGAGTCAATTAGACCTGTACAATGCGAACATTAATTACGCCAAGCAGGGACAATCTATATGACTCTGGAGCTCTAATGAGATTAATTCCTCTTGGATGGGATAAATTCCTCCCCAAATGTCAATGTAGAAGTCGTGATTGAAGTTAACAAGCTCATTAGTGCACTTCAGCACAATGTTCAGAGCTGTATGGTTGATTCTCAGTTGGCAGTCAAGGGGCTGTAGAAGATAAAGTAGAAACTAGTGCTTCAAACAGTGAAGCCTTGTGGATCTTTTTTTGATAAATAATCCTTATTTTATCAGGCAAGTTAACACTGTCTTTGTAAAGGCACGACAGACTCAGCTCATCTTCACAAAATCAAAACAAAATATTTTGTTGTGGCTTTAAATACTCAAAACTGTCAGTGATTTCAAACTAGTGAAGTTTAATTGATAAAGATATGTGTGTGTGTGTGTGTGTGTGTGTGTGTGTGTCTACATATTTTGTAGTTGTTATTATAATTCATATTAATAATAATTAATATTCATTAATCTGTAACAAATTATATCACACGTCTCTTAATACTTTCTGAATTTCTTTATAATGGTCACAAACATGAGGTTTAATCTTAAAAAGCTATAATTTAATCATTTTATAAAGGCTATAACCAGAACAATTGGAGATGTTGGTGTATCAGTCTGTAAATGAGTATTTATGGTAGCATGGATAGGATGGTGCATGTGGGATCCCACACTGCCCATGTTCTTTATAATGAACTAAACATGTCAACCAGTACAACAGTGCACCAATGGGCAGTCAGATCAGTTCAGTTTGTAATTTATTCTGAAATGTCATTTTTATTGTGTAGTTTGTCAGCACAGAAATGTGGCTATTCTGCAAAGAAAGAGGACTTTTTGAAAGCACGGTACTGGTTTACTTCATAAATCCTGGTCATATCAAGAGTTCTCTCCATGAAGATTCAATAAATTTGCATTTCCACCAGGGTTTGCCTTTCTTTTGAACCTTCCCCGTGTATTCTGTGATCATGTTTGAAAATAAATGCTTTATGAAAAAAAACAAGAGGTAGGTGGAGGGAAAAGAGTGAGAACGAAGGTTACAGATGGAGCAGAAGGTCTGACAAGCTGTGTCTGATTTTCACGGAGTTGTAATGAGAATCCGCTGGGGTGACTTTAGGCACAGGCCTGGGATCGGTTTACCTCTATCCTGAGCCTCTGACCTTAACTATCTATGAGACTGTATTGTTAATACAGCCAACTCTTGATTCAACTCTGAATGCAGTTCATTGATTTCCTTTTGGTTCCTTTCCATCATTTCTTGTAATTCTAAAAGATAAATTCAAGCATCCGGGATGTAGCACTTTGACTAGTTTACCACATGTTTTGTATCTGATTCCTCTGAGAGTGCATCAGGAGTCTTTTTTACAGCTGATCACATTTAGTCACCTAAGAAAGGTTAGCATGTGACCTAACACACCACAGGTACAGTTTAGCCAGCTGACTTACTGCTCATCTAAAAGGAGTCCTGTTGCAGGTTAACAGGGGGCTCTAGCCCTTAAATGGTTGTATAAGTGTTTCTACAGAGACCCTAATAGAATTAACACACTTTGAAGGAAGCAGGATAAGAGAGGCAAAGCTGCCCAATAAAAGCAAGTTAAACCTTTGACACAGCCTGAAAAGCCAGATAGGTCCCTGGCTCTTCTTGCCGTTTATCTTGATAAAACTCTGACAAAAGACACTGGTCTGGTTTGATACAGAAAAAGTTCACAGTGGCTTCAAACAGATGTTTATTTGTATGTAACCAAAGCCACGATCATTTCCTAAACTTAACCAAAGTGCTTTTGTTGCCTAAATCAAACCACAGATGGGAGAAACTCCTGTCTCTTCTGATCAACTTCATTGTTGTTCATACGTGCTTGATTCATTCAAAAAAACATTGCCTCTGTAGCTAATCCAGGTAGCAATCACCTCACCCCAAGGCAACTGGTAACTGAAAAACAATTTTGTATGATATAAACATCATTTCTAAGAGACAGGAGAGCAAAATTAAAGGATAGGTTTGTTCTTCCATATTTCTGTCAAGAAATAGAGATTTCATAAGATTAAAACCAACAATTCATTAGTCTTTCACTCAATACTCTCCCATTTCCCTTTCATTTCTATAGCACTATGGTCCCAGGCCCATTTATTCTAAGTTAAGATATATATGTTTAAAAACAGCTACAAAAATATACTTTAATTCTGTAATAGGACTATGCAATGTCCTCAAACATGTTACTCACAAATTATGCATTTCTGAGGATTACTTTACTTTACATACATTTGGTGCACTAGTGAATATTTACAGCACTTGTCCCTAAATGAAATACATGCTGAAGAAACACTGCAACAGCATGTCCATCGTGTATTTTAAATAGTTTTTGAACACCAATGGGATTCTATGGCTGAGAGGAATAAGCAATAACAGGCTAAAAAAAAAAAAAAAAAAAGATATTAAAAACGTAAAAACCTCAGAGCTAAAATAAAATTCCAGATAAGAAAAGTCCAGTTTTGAATTACATCAGTCAGCAGTTATAATATGTGCCTTCGCTGCTGTAACTAATCAGTTTCTGGAAGTGAGCAATATGGATTCATGAGTCACTGTGAGGCATCTCATTTTATTCAGACTCTTTTGTTCAGGAGTTGAAAACCACTTATCTTCAGTGGCAATATGCTCTATTGGCAATATGGCAATTTGAGGGTGCAGCACTTTATTCATGAAGCACTATTTATACATGCCAGGTTCACTTAAATCATTTATAGGTTCTATCTTGTTTTCATTTGAAAAAAAAAAAAAAAACAAATGATGTGGGACTTCTGGCCAAAATATCCTCTTTGTTCAGTTCTGCTAAAAAAAAAAATCTTGGCTCTTGTAGAGCTATAAACTTTAATGACAAGTTTAATTCGGGGCAAATAAACGGCAACTGCGTTTTCAATTCAAATGCTTTTTTTCCACATATTTAAAACAAATGAGTCATAACCTTTTTGAATGATTGAAGGAGCTGCTGAGTGGAGAGGGCAGGAGGTTCTTCACAATACAGGAATCCACATGTGCTACTTTGAACACGTTTTTTTTTTTTTTTTGCACATTCACTACATCTGGAAAAACATATTGTTTTAGGTGCAACATAAATTAAATTTAGCTCCATTGTACTTAGATATCTCTAAGCCTGGGCAAGTGAAACCAAAAATATCTGCCTATCTTGAAACAACAAGGGCTATGTGGGAAAATATGCTTTTGCAATTTGGGTGAACTGACCCTTTTAGCATGAAGTTCCTCAAGGCCTTTACTCTACATCCAAGATTGAAGTGTTCACTTGTTTCACCAGGAGGAAGGTCAAGCCTGAGAAGAACCACGCTGCTTGTCTGCAGACCAGACTGTAGCTGAAGGGGGTCTGGGAGCGGATAGGAGCCAGAGCAGCAGAGCAGGAGGAGGCAGATTTGGTTTCACCCCTGGGTGTGCTGAGTGGAGGTCTCCCTCTCACACCAGGGCGAACAATATTTCATCATGTGGTATGAACCTGCAGACATGCCCAGAGGATTTCACCACTATAGTCCTAATGATGGAAAATGAACGCTCCACTGAACGGAGCTAAATGCCCCCACTGACAACACTTCCAAACTATTTACAGCGCGGGCCTAAAAGGCAGCAAGTTAAAGGAGCACTCAGGATATATTTCTGTTGATTTGGGCGTAATGAGGAAAATCTGCCAGACACGTTTTGTTATGATTTCCATGAAGCGCAGGAGATGAAATAGAGAAGGAACCTCTTATGAAAACGACAGGTGATAAAATACCATGAGCTATATTTAGAAATCAAAGATGTCTCAGACCCCGAAGAGCCACAAGTGAGAATTTGGGTTTGTTTGTTTTAGGTTTTTTCTTTTTTTTTTCTTTGACTTGAGAGACATTTATCCACATGTTTCACCTGATATGAGGGAACCGAGTGTGCCGAATGGAGAAGCGCGCTCTTTTACGCACAATATACAGACTCCACCCAGACACGCCTGGAAGAAAACCTCTTGGTACAGTAGGGGCTGGTCACTGACACAAACTCCATCCACGCTCACTGATGCTCAAAAGCCCCCGATTGCGCTTCTGTGTTCAAAGTTCACCACTTTTACGCGCAAACAAAATGCGAGCCCTCGTTTCAACAGTGACACTGCTGTGGGTGGTGGCGATGCCCTGCACGGAGGCCATCCATGGATTATACAACTTTGGCCAGCACGAGTTATTCTACAAAAAGAATAACTGTAAGCCAATTCCTGCAAACCTCCTGCTGTGTCACGACATAGAGTACACGGAGATGCGCCTCCCGAACCTGCTCGGGCACGAAACCATGAATGAAGTTCTGCAGCAAGCTTCGTCTTGGATCCCGCTGGTCCAGAAGCAATGCCACCCCGACACGAGAAAGTTCCTCTGCTCCCTTTTCGCTCCCGTGTGTCTGGACGACCTGGACGAGCCCATACAGCCGTGCAGGTCACTGTGCGAGAGCGTCAAACACGGCTGCGCGCCCGTCATGTCCGCCTTCGGCTTCCCGTGGCCCAAGATGTTGGATTGCGATCGTTTCCCACTAGACAATGACCTGTGCATACCACCTGCAGGCATCGATAACCTCGTGCCAGTCACCAAAGAAGGTGAGGTTTTGTTTGGCTCTGTAGAAACACATTTATCATTCACAGGTCCTGCGCATAAATGGCAAATTTACTTAGTGGTATATAACTAATTAGAGATAATGCATCGATGTTTGAACCGCATGATTTTTATCCAGTGTATTCACTCCTGTCCTGAATCCACTGTGGTCACATCTGCTTTTGCATTTCTATAATTTCCTATTATCCTATTTGGAGCAGTTCATAACAATCCTGTTGAATTATGGCAGATTGTGTAATATCCACATGTACATAACATGTTTGGTCTGACAGGCTTTTATCACTGGTTATCACTGATTTGTTGATTGTGTCTGATTTGTGTGTTGCAGTGCCCAGAGTGTGCGATGCTTGCAAGGAAACAGATGAAAATGACAACGAAATTGTTGACAATCTGTGTAAGAATGACTTTGGTAAGTCCAGCTATTCATTTTATCAGAGCAGTAAGTCTCTAAAGTGAAGCTCAGGGGCCCCAAGAGGCCATGAGGGGACATTTCGGGAGATTAAAGGCAACAATGGGCAAATATTTCACAACTAAACCTGCTGTATTTCACCTGAAAGTTCTAGGAAATAATGTGTATTATGAGATTTCCTCTGGTGTTTTAGCACCATGTGTGCCATATGTGAATATCCATGGCTTTCATATGCAAAAAAAGCCAAAAAGGATTATCTGCATTCAGTATCTGTGTGTCATTCCCAAATCCTTATTCTCTCTGCTGCACACTTTAAGCTCTGAAGATCAAAGTCAAGGAGATTTCGTACATCAATGGTGACACCAAGATAGTGCCAGAGACCAAGAGCAAGACCATCTATAAGCTGAACGGCGTGACGGAGCATGACCTGAGGAAGACGGTGCTGTGGCTGAAAGACGGCCTGCAGTGCATCTGTGAGGAGATGAACGACATCAATGCTGCTTACCTGGTCATGGGCCAGAAGATGGACGGCCATCTGGTCATCACCTCGCTGAAGCGCTGGCAGAAGGGCCAGCGTGAGTTTAAGAGGATTTCCCGCAGCATCCGCAAGCTGCAGTGTTAGAAAGGTGTATGGGTGGGGGGGGGGACTGCATGAGTTACAGTTGAAGATAAAGTTCAGTTGAGCTTTCCCCTTTTACATTTTCATGATTGGTTTGCAGTAAAAGATTACTCTCTAGATGTTTCCCTGACCTTCAAAGACACATCCCTTTATGTGTCTTTTCCCATTGGTTTATCATTAACAATGTCCTGAATCTTAAAAACTAGTGGGACACATATAGGGCTACTTGGTTAAAACAGCCTGCAATTATTTTTCAGTTTGTGGAACACACTATGCCCCAATACACTCAAACTACATTAATCAATAAGGTCACAATACTTAAAAAGACAACCTTTGGTTGCTTAAAACATTAACTGTATCTCATGTAGACACAATAGTAAGTAAATATAGAAAATACAAGTCCCTTAAGGTACCATAGTGTAAGATTTTGTGACTTTCATCCATCCACTCCCATTCGTTTTGCACTGACTGCCCCCAAGTGGCCAGTATTCAGATGTGTTTCCCTGGGAGCTGCCTTTGCTGTCACCTCGATAATTGCAGTGAATTGCACTCATGCCCATGTGTAGAGGAGTCACCAATTACACGATTAGGGTGAAAACTAGCAGCTTTGAATTGAGCATTGAAAATACAGACTCTAATAATCATTGGGAGATATGGCCTACTGTTAAATCCTGCAGATGGTGTGAGTTTGTCCTACTTTAAGGTAGTTTTCCTTCCTCTTTTTCTTTGATTGTTGCTCAAACGGTTAAATCCTCAGCAGCAATGATTTAGTGGCAGGGTTCAGTCTTCTCTTCTCAAAACTATAGAAAATGATCTGACATAAGAATCAAAGGCCTTGACTTCTTGAGACAGGACTAAATAAAGAGCTCTGGTAGGATATGAAGAGGCAGTAAAAGTCTTTAAAGTAAAGTCTCAACACTTTTTTTCTCCCCCAGTTCTATTTACCACAGTTACAAAGATGGAGTCATTTTGTGTGGTTCATACCAAGTGAAGCTGTGATCCCCATGTGCGTAGTGTGATGTTCAAAGACAAAATAATGTTTGTGTTTTTGTATTTCTACCGTTTTCTCAAGCAAAAATGAGAGATAGCTGGCTATATTCTCTTCCTCTTCAACATTTTATTATTCTTGGTAAAACTTTTGTACTTGAGCCACTGCATACTTTTCTACCACAGTATGATCAAATATTTTTCTACTCCAGACTTTCATTTAAACTTGTATGTAAAGATTTGGTTTGCATCTTTGCCCTGTTGCTTTATGGGTTACACAAGTTGTGTTTTTGGTATTAGTGATAAATATCTGCGTAATGGTTGACAGTGTTGTTTTGATGATCAGTAATTTGGTAAACACAAATAACCATGTGGTGTTGTGGTGTATGTGTGCAATGTAAAGTATTTTCTTGAAAGTGTTACTGTGTAAATATCAAATACTATCTTTTATTCTTGTATAAAGTTTCCAGCTATTAAAAGCTTCCAACAACATGTTTTGAAATTACTCATAAACTGTGTGTTGTGTTCCAAAAATAACAAAACCTGACATTTTGAGGGCAAGTTGACATTTGATTATCAGCAGGAAACCAATATTCTAACGAATAAAGAGTTTAAAAATAATCCTAATGGCCACAGTAATGGGGGAAGATACACCTACAGAATATATTATTGATTCAGCAGCATCATCTAGTGGAAATCAATGGTAACACTTGCTGATAACAATTGAGAAAAAAAAAAAAAACATTTTGAACATGCCATTGTGAAAAATGTGTCACACCTATTTTGCTCTTGATATCCATTTTGATTTCAGTTGGAAATCCCAGTCCTGTTTTTGTACTTTTTAAAATATTTCACATATTGCCCTTGCTCCTAAGTTTACTCCTTGTTTCGTGCTTTTGAAGACAAGTGCACTTCACATAATCCACCCAATGCCAAAAAAGAAGAAAAGACCCAAAGGTGACGTCTTCAAATTATTTTTTTGTGTGACCGACACTGTAAATCTCGAACATACAACATTCATAAGGATATAAAACAGAAACGCAGAAAATTCTGACATTTGAGAACTTGGAAGAAGTCTGATATTTCAGCATTGTTTCAGCACTATGATGTACAACTTGGGCCATGCACTGAGAGATGTTTTCATAATAGGTCTTTGTACTTCTTAGTATTGTGCTACCTAGCTGACAAAAATGAATCAATCTGCTGGACTGTAGAAGTAGAATTAGCATACATTATTTATTTAACAGCTCTGCCGATTGGTGGGGAGTCCCAGACATTTTCAGCTCTCTAAGTAAATCACCCATTGGCTGCTGAGGGTATCACATGAATCATGGTGTGAAGGTGTAATCTACTAGATTTATGTAGTGTCCCATGTGGAAAGAACACCACCTTCAGGCGCCTCTCTGGCGTCTTTAAGATGGAAATGAAGGTGGTCAGTTGCTGGTAGCCAAAAATGTTTGAGGTATGAGTGACATTTACACACCTATTTGACATACATGGTTTCAGTACCACTTCACACCTCGATGCATGGAGTCCTGTCAACTGTCACATGACTACCATGTGATTCCTACAGCTTTCATGTTTATTGTGTGTGACCAATACCTGGGACTCCCCACTGGCCAGTAAAATTTATGAAGCCTTACTTCTGACAAGGCTCAAAAGTACAATGTTGCTGTATTACAGGGTCCAATCCAACAAGAGTTTTCCAATGTAGCTTAAATATTAACAAGGGCATTAGACAAGGCAAGGCAATTTTATTTGTATAGCCCATTTTTTACAAACAGTTTGTCTCAAAGGGCTTTACATAGCATCATAACAACATCCTCTGCCCTTAGACCCTCACCTTACTGTATATTGTGTTAAATGTCTTGCATATGTAACTTATGTATATCCTGAAGTCAAAGCAAAGTCAAGGACTGGAGTACAGTCATAAAATGAAACAAAATACATTTACTCAAGTAAATTAAATACTTAAAATACTGTAAGTATCAGCATTTTTCTGTCAATTTATACTTCTGCATTACACTCCAGTCACTTTTGACTCTCGGTTTAACAAAGACAACATTTGAAGACATCACTTTGGTCACTTCTGGGTTCATTTTTGACAAATTTAATGCCATTGAATTGTACTGATTGAACAATACTGTGTGGGGGATGTTATTTTCTACTTTGCAAGTTAAAAAAAAATGTAATTATTCTTAATTGAACTCTGATTAGTCTGTAACATCTTACAGGAGAAGCGATGTTTAGACCATTGAATGATCACAGTCACTATACAGTATAACATCATAGGCATATTGCAAAAATGCTGAATGCTGGATATTGTATTATTTGTGTAATTATGAAGTAATATGGGAACCAAGTTTTCCAGTAATATTGCAGTCTATTTATACTTTATTAGAGCAACAGATATTCCAAAATTTCAGTAAACAGAAATACCCAGAGGATCATTAAGAGCCACTCAGCGCGCGGTCATAATTTACAGTATGAATCATATAATGGTCTGAGTCGCTAAAACACAATCACACACTTTTTGCTTATATACGTATGAGGAACCTGCTGCCATGTTGCATTCACAAACTACGGGAAAAAACACAATCACCGGCCCGAAGACGAACAACCCTGAAACAATGGCTGGCGTAGGTTATGTAGGTTATATGGGGAATTTGCTGTGACAATTGAAGAGACCAGATGTGACGTTTAGGGGGTGGGATGCGTGGAAACCTTGTAAACTACCGCTGGGAAATTTAATGCCTTTGAATTGTACTGATTACAAAAGACTGTGTAGGGGACGTTATTTTCTACATGTCCGTTTGTCGCTACTTTTTTTCTTGAAGCCCATGATGACAACGTTTAGGTGAGAGGTACACTTCGATGTTATTTCATTTTATTTCCCCGCCACCACCACCAGGGGTTAATTTATGAAACTAAAAGTAAAACGACTTTTGCTACCGCTGCTGGAGCCGCTCGCCCCGAGAGGTCGAAATTTACAGTGGTTGTGAACGCAGCACGCGGAATGACTTTTCCAGCCGTTGGCGAAAGCTAGCTTAAAACTTTAGCCTACAGTTAATGTTTGCGTTTCTGTGTATGCTTTACTGTGTGTGTGCCAGCGGGCTGTAAAACCGTTTTACCTCCCAATGACGGTGAACGGTGAATCTTTGAGAGCAGACAGGGCTCAGTTTGACGAAGCTCAAAAAAGTACGCGGGGAAGTTCCCTAGGAAATCCCCCCAGACTGTTATAATATTCTCGACAAATCTCCGACAATCGTCTTCCTCGCTCCATTTCTTAAAAAGACTCAGGGCAAAGAGCAGGGGGTGTCAAATGTTGGATTATTAGGAGGTGATATATATATATATATTTTTTTTTTTTTTTTAACTCAAATCTACCAAACCTACAATGGATAACTTCAGTGTGAGCGCGGATAACGACGTGCTGAAGGACAAAATCCGGAGTTACAGCACGCTGAATACTCTCTATCATGAGACTCAGCAGGAAATCGACCTCCTGAACAAACAGATCAATGTAAAGGACAACATCATTGCAGATTTGAAAGTGAGGCTGGGGAGATATGAGAGGATCTACATGACGATGGGAGATAAGGAGTCTGTGGTCATAAGCCCGTCCAAGTCTTTGCTGGAGAGCTTGTGTAAAGAAATATGCAAACTTAAACAGAAGAAGAACGACATGGAGTTCAAGGCATCTCAACAAGAAGAGGTAAAGAGTGTGTTTGTGGACGCTGGAGTTCAAATAGTGGCGCAGATCTTGTGTAGTGGCATCTCACATAAGACCAGGAGCAACAAACCAGCCCTTTACACCCCCACCCTCACCCTCACCCCCAAGTCTAGAGTTTAACATTGTGTTTTATCACCCTGCTTGATTTACTGTTTTGCAATGCAGGTTCATGTTTTTATTATTTTTTTATTTCATTGAGCATTTTTTTAGTGACATCTGCAGTAAAGCAAATGCATTTGATTTGAAAATCAGACTTAACTCTTATCAGTAGCAATAATTAGAATAATCCATTTTGGTTGTATTGCATCTTTAATAAATGCTTTAAAAGGCTCGTACGTTGCAAAGCGATGTGCTCATGCAGCTCATCACCCTGTCTTCTCCCAGGAGATCCAGAGGCTGAGTGTGCAGCTCAGAGAGAAGGAGCTAGAGCTGGAGAGTGTCAGGTGTCAGCCAGACCACGTGAAGGACCAGGAGATCCAGAGGCTGCGTTCAGCCCTGGAGGAGAAGGAGCGGGCCGAGGCAACCAGAGCCGTCCTCTGCACCTCCCTGGCCGAAGAGGCTGACCAGCTGCGCAGCCAGCTTGGTACGACCGTCAAGGTGTGCCAGGAACTGCTGTCGAGGCTAGAGAGAGGGAAGACAAGAGGTGACATGGAGGAGATGGCCGGACTGCAAAAGCCTAAGGAGGTGTGTGATGCCTCGGCGTTGTTGGATGCGTTATATACTTTGGGCTTCATTGGGCGACTGACGTCTTTATTCACTCCTTACACTGTAGCCTGTGCTCAAAGCACTACGACTGATCCCCGGGTTTCCTTTTAAAAATCTGATGTTCGTACTTTTCTTGTGGGGTCCCAGCTATAACTACTGTCACCATTTTCCACAGACAGCAGAGTCCTCTGACATGACTGGTGTTAATGTTCAAATCCGCCAACTTCAGGAAGAGAATAAACAGCTAGAGCAGCGAGTGGCATATGTAAGTCTTTAACTAGGAAGTGGTGTTTTTCTGTTAAAAAAATATATTTCAATTACACCTAAATCCAATACTAATATGTTTAAATTGAATTGTATATTCAAGAGTATATTTGAACATAGCACATTATTAGATGGTCTTAATATTTGTTCTTGTTTTTTTACAGGTACAAGGTTTAAACTCTCAGTGGCAGAAGTATGACTCTAGCAGGGAGGACTATATCAGAGGTTTATGTCAGAGGCTGAAGGAGACCACTGGGCAGGGCTTGATAGCTGGGCTGGGTTCTGTCAACACTGGGTTGCTTCATCAGGAGATCTCCAGGCTCAATGGCTTACTGCAGGAGAAGATGAGTGAGTGTGCAAGGCTGGTTAGAGAAATGGAGGAGATAAGAAGGCAAGACCAAGAGTGCATCCAGACACTGGAGCAGCAGGTTGGTCCTGTTTTATAGTCTCAGTCTGTCTTCTTCTCCACCAAATCTGTCTGCACACGTATGATTTGACTGTATGGAGCTCCAGTAGCATCTGATGTTTTAAACAAAATGTTTTCTTTTTCCTCCACAGGTCCTCATCTATACAGAGGACTTTAAGTCAGAGCGAACTGACAGAGAGCGGGCACAGGGCCAGATTCAAGATCTGAAAGAGCAAATTCATCAATTAAAGGAGCAGCTACACAAACAGGTGAGACAACAGCCCTTCAATGAGCTGGACGATTGCCTTCATAGAAGGGGTTACTTCCGCTTATAGTTAACACATTCCCTTCTGTGCGGATGGTGCAAGCCTAACAATGTATGTGTATGTGTTTCTCTTGTTTTTCAGCAGGGAGAGAGAAGCAGTAGAGAGAACAGAGATGTGGTTCCCATGTGTCGTATGCACATAGGACACAGAATCTCCTCGAGCAGACAGAAGGACAAACCGGACCACCTACTGAGGACCACTGCTGAGGTGCAGCAACAGCCTGCAGCTGCAGCAGCTACATCGACCCCTGACTGGAGTCACTGCCTAGGCCAGTCAGAGTTACAGTGCCCGCTATGCCAGGCCAAGTTCAACGACAGGGACACTGCAGAGTACCTGAAACATTGTGAAGAGTGTGCCAAACTATAAACAGAACAACACTCTTCTGAAAAAGACAATTATCTTTTTGCTGACATAAATGGAACACTGATGAGCAGCACTACACGGCAGAAAGTGGAGTTTCCAGTTTGGAGAGATTTGACTACAAATTAAACAACTGACTTACGATGTTTGTATATAGGCAAGCAAAACTGTACAACCCACAGTTCACCTGTCGCAAGAGAAATGAGTTGGCCTCTCGAAGTCTGCATAGTCAAGTGTCAGGTTCTGAGTTTTCTCCTATGGCCATGCAGGAGATTATTGTGGAGGGGAAGAGGATGTCAATGCAATATATTGAAAATCATATACCTCAATGTGTCAAATTACAAACCTGTTGCACTTTCTTGACATTTAGCCAAAAACGAATCGTACAATTCAAATATTCGCGATGCATAAGCTTATTTTTGGATTTAGAAATCTAGTTCATCATTTTGGTGCTATTAGTTTTTGATTGAACTTAACATATTTCTGCTCTGTAAATTATATATTAAAATGGATTTAAAATATATAACTATTATTATTTATTATTTTTGCATATATATATATATATATATATATATATACATACATATAATTGGAAAAGGCAGATCGTTTTATTGCATTGTTTTGTTGCCTTTAAATTTTTTTTTTTCTTGTAAACCTTTGGGATCAAACTGGAAAAAATGTTGATCCACTTTTTGAAACAGTTTATCCAAAGACTGACAATATGCATATTTTTTGACATCTGGTGCTGTGTATTGTTTTGTTTTTTGTTTTTTTCTACGAGCTGGCACATTATTTTTGTAATAAAAGATTGTTTAGATTGTTTACAGCTTTGCATACGTTTATTATTGCATGGTTTACCTTAATTCTTGTCACAGTCTGCAGCCTCGAGCTGCAACTACACATCACGACAACAACAACCACGAAAATGCTGGCACTGCTTCATCTAAATCTGTGTGCACGTCTTAAAGTGTGTGTTTGTGTGTCCATCTATGTCACGTGTGTGTTTAGTGTGCAGTGGAAAACCCCTTCCCAGCCCTGCCTGAATGGGCACGCTGTACAGTGACAGCCAGATTCCCAGCTGTTGTGAGGCTGAAGCAAACTCTACAGGGTGATGGTAGCTCAGGTTACATCCAAACCCTCAGCAAACTGCCTGCAGATCAGTCGGTGACTAAAAAGATTCTGCAGTCAGTGGCTGCAAAGTATCATTTTGACACAAACAGTGATGTTTGGTGAATCAGTTGTCATGGGTTTGATGTAGTAAGCACAGGAAGCTGGACATCCCCGCTTCTAAAAGGAAGTAGGCAGTTGCAGTGCATAGAGAAGACACAGCCATACAGCCGTGCATTCATGTGTGAGAACATACACTTTGACTGCATTGTTTTCTGATCAGACTATGTAATGTTCAAAAGAGAACAGTTACAAATTAATTTAAATTCATAAGCAGAACAATAAAAGTAGCTGCTACACAGCAAAAGTCATGGTCTTTATATACCACTGTATTATCAAATATATTTATAGATCACTTAAAAAGGCTTTCTTCTGACATTTTCACTCTGATATTTTTGAGGAAACTAGCTAATTCACTGTTATCAAGAGATAATTGAGAAAATTAATACTTCTCATGACTGTAAGGTAAATATGAAGCTACCAAGCATTTGGTAGCATAGCTTAGCACAAAGGCTGTTAGAAAGAGCAAGTCTGACTCACTGATAATCATAAAAACCCCATTTTGTAACCACTGACCATAACCAAGAGAACTTTCTTCCCCGTTTCCATGCTAAGCTAAGCTAACCCAATTACTAAAGGTTACTGTCATTGTCTTGGTACACACACGTGTGGTATCCATCTTCTCATCCAAATCCCTGTAATCAAAGCAGACATATTTCGCGAAATGTAAAAAGAAATTTTTAAGAAAATCCCAACATTTTTAGATTTTTGGGGTAAAAATCAGACTTGGTAATCAATTACAATTCCATTTATCAAAACTAGAATGAAATATTCTGACTACTTTTGAAAACAAAAGGAAGACGTTTGAAAGATGGTACATGGCACAGCCTTCAACTGACACCCAACCACGTCACATGATAACATTCAGATAGCTAGGGACAATATTTGTGGCTGACACAGTAATTTCATTTACATAACTGAACAGCCTGCCTCTAATTCACGAGCCCACAAAATGACTGGGTCTAATTCTGGCTTTAAAGGGCAACTTGAATATCTTGTCTAAAAGTCGACCACATGCACATTGGCAAAAATACACAATGAGCCCTAAAAAGGCCATGAGCTGTCTGCTAGGGATTCCCCCCCACCACCACCACTGGTGCACACCCACACGTTTATAAAAGGGTCTGTAAGTGACTGAAATTCCACACAAACGCTCTACCCACCAATCTGAGAGTGGAAAAAAATAGGTCACAAGTCCCCACCTGAATGTCTGGGAACTTTTCTAAGAAACAAAGAACTAGTAAGAACAGTCAGGTGACAGTGGTAGATCAGTTCCTGTTGGAACCAGGTTTCAAAGCATCAGGATGTACTGATGTAGCAGTCGTATACTTGAACACAGAGGGTAAACTTCAGCCTGACACTTATCCAGACAAATAAAGAATGGATAGATATGGCCTTTAATCTTGTGTATATCCTAAAAGAATGGGAATTTCCCGCCATCATGAGGGAATTCCCAAAAAAACAGACGAGTTTATGTGAAAATGGATTGCTGCCGACTTGAGTGGATCATTTTAATTCAACGTATGTTAGTTGAGGTGGCTGGTATTAATGCTGAGTGTTTTATTGAGGCTTCTTGGTAAGGAAGTTGAAGGTTTCAGCTATCAAAAAGAGCGCGGTGGCAGATTGTGGCCAGGAGGCGAGGGGGGGCATTCCCTCTGTGGAAATGTATGTGATCCTGAAGTGCTCCAGGCAGTTGACAATGAAAAGATCAGCGTTGTGATTACAAGCTACAAGACAGCTCTGATCCCTTTTAATAATCCTAACCCTGTCATTGTCAGACTGCTGTGAGTGCACCATTGTGTTTCCTTTCATTAAACAAGACCATTTTTAGGCAAATTTTCAAATCAAATAAATCTTTTTGAAAGTACCTACACACAATGGGAGCTTTTTCTACAGATTAAAAAAATGTACATTTTAGGGAGAGGAGGGGAGCGGAGTTTGACTTAAGTGGCATGTATCAAAAAATAAAAATCTGTGCCATTTTGATGTTAAAATAAGATCACGGCCTACGTTAGCCTCTCAGACATTTTGCTAGGTGATTTTGACTTGCCTACATTTGCGTAGTTTTGTGGGGCATTTGCTCAAATGTGGTATATCCGCTGTTACATCACCGGTGACTGAGACCGAGCACACTCTAGAATAGCCAGACAGTCATTCATACCTGAAATAAATTATGAGTCATATCTGCTGTGGCTCTATAACAAAGCAAAACCTTTTGTCTACTCTTACATGAAGTGCACTTACCACAGTTCCCTCATTCATCAAATTTTTAAGAGTGGTAATTTTTCAGAGTGAAATCCCTGGGTTTTAAGCGTTACACTTGGAAAAGTCAAGAGGAAGCAGTCACTGAAGAACATTACTGCAACTCACTTCCTCTTCCACTTAATCCAAGTGCCCCTGAACACAAGCTACGAACATGCTGTACTTAGATAGCACAATATTTGGACTTTTTTTTTTTTTTTTAAATCAAGAGTTTCTTAAAACCATTTCTAGTCTAGTCTTTTTGAGTTTGAAATGAATACAAAGTAAAGCTCAGATACTTAATGATATTTTTTAGCGCTACATGGCAGAAAGAGATGCTCAGCAGGGATTCGTTTAGCAGAAATACCACAGCTGATGTACACTATGAAAGGTATGCATTAACTCATCTACATCTAGATAAACCAAAGCATGACCTCATTTCATGCTCACTTTACCCAGAGGGAATGTACTTGATTTCATAACTGCCTCAGTTTAATTTTCCCTAGAGTTTCATGTGCATATATGAAATAGAGCTACATGTAAATGCATGATTTGTTTTGTGACCTACTATTGTAGAATTGAAACAACTTTGGGATATACTTGACTCAGTTCATTAGCCTTCTAGATTGATTATGACTATCAATTAGTGGATTTCCCAAAAGGAACTCGTATCCGAGAGCGTGACTCACCCTACAACCTTGTGTAACCACAAACATGCAGACAGCACCAACAGGTAACACTCCTTCTAAAGTGCAAGTGGTACATATTATTGCTCGGTCCCATTTATATCGTGAAGCAACTTGGCCTTTTTCTCACTTTACTTTTTTTTTTTTTTGCGCTCATTCACATGCTTACCAAGTTAGCTAGAGGTAAAGACTGATTCCGCTGTGACATTTTGCATTAAAAATGAAACTGAAATACTGTTAGCAGCTTTTTAGCTGACTTTATAGGTGCTGGTTGATATTTTTTAACAGTTGTCAACATTTTCAGTCTTTGTGCTCGGCAGGTTAGCGCCAGTGAAGTAGCACATCACCTCCGAGTGGCTTTCATCTTGTTCTGACACTAAAAAAAAAATAAAATAAAAAAAAAAAAAAAAGCAAAAAAAAAGCAAAAAACCAACTGTTTTTAGACCTGAACTGTTTTAGTTTGCTAAAACAGCTTAGACAGACGAATACACCACGTATTGGTTTGTATCAAGCAATTATCCCCTGGACTAGCTATTGCTTGCACTAGGTTTTCTATAATAGTACTATAGGACTACAACCAGAATCATTTTAGTTAGATCTGGCATTTTTTAACGATCAACGTCAGCTGCTTTAGTGAGTGAAATGTCACAAAAACTCAATATTCACTGAAGCCCAAGTGAACATATTCAAATGACGTTAGCTTCAGATTAACAGTCATAAACTAACAAACATTCAGAGAAGCTACATCTTTGAATTATTGGGCATTTTGGTGCAAAATGACAAGCAATCAGTACCATAATAAATTCATTTTCTGTTAATAAACTTCAGCTTGAATGTACTATTTGGTACTGGGGAAATAAAGACAAAATAAAATGTCTACAGTACAACCTCCTCCTGGGCCTGCCATGCTGCTAAGCTAACTAGCTGCTTACTGCAGCCTTATACTTCATGAACAAATATTAGAGTGGGATTGATTTTGAATTGAATATTTCCCCGACATGTCAAACAATGTTGACAAAATGTATGTGTAGTTTTAAGTGTCTATGTCCTTTGTTAACAATTTCTGCTGCATGTAGGAAATAATGTTTGACACAAGACACATAATCCTGCCATACTACTGTATTCCATCTTTCAAAAAAGAAAGACAAGATTTAATATTACTTAACAATATGTTAAAAGTAGCCAGTTTGGCTTCAGTGTTAATACAATATACACTCTATAACAGATTGATAGTGTGAGTATTGTTCTTTTTCAATTTCATTCTGAAAGTTTTCTGATACAAGCTGGCTACAGGTCAAAAATCAAGAAAACAAAAACTGTAACTGGTACACTTTTACTCAACAGTTTGTTAAACAGAACTTAAAAACCAAAAAAGAACATTGTCAAGTATTACGCCTTCCTCCTTTCTGTGAAATAGGGTGAAGGTGGTGGTGGTGGTGGTGGTGGTGAGGGGGCGGGGGGCATTCAGGGAGTGGAAACCAGCTGACCAAGCCCATTCCCTTGTCAATCATGTGGATGAGATGCCGTGCTAGGAACGGGAAACAATGGGATAGTAAGCCACAATATCTCAAATACAGCTTTTAATTCATTACATTTCTCATTTTTTTTGTAGTTTCCATTGTCTCTGTTTTTTGGGAAGGAAACCATCCAGACATTGTAAGCATTTTTTGACTACAGGTAAGCCAGTATAAGAAAAATAATTTCAGACCATGGCTTGTTCAGTCAAGAGAAATGCCCAACTCAGACTAAAAGCACACAAGCACGCAAGGAAAATTAATCAGATGTAAAGTAGCATTTTGTGATTCTTTTTGTGTCATTTCATTTCATTTTCGTTTTAGTTCTGCGGGTGGATCAGTCCAGATGGGTCTGTGTTGGAACCACACAGCGACAAGAACAAAGCAAGGCAGCGTGGGTGTGATTTGGGCACAGCAGGAGAGAAGTTCTGGGAGGACAACAGTTGGGTGGAGGTCAAGGGATGGGTGGGGGTGGGGAAACGTGTGGGTTGGTATAGCTGTTAAGGTACTGATTGTGTCCTGACAGTCACTCACTAACACCCTCAATGTGCAGCAAATGTAGCTTTCTTCAAGCTGAAGTTTGACCAGTTAATGGAAAGTCGTTGACGTGTCTGCCGAGCAGAATCCAAGCAAAACCTGAGGAGACATGAGAAGAAGGGAAAAAAAAAAAAAAAAATTACTTAGCTGCTACACAACCTCAATTTAAAATAATAATACATTTTCATGTAAGCAAACAAGTTTATATTTAGCATTCACTTCACATGACTTTTTATTTTATAGGAAGTCAAGAAAACAGTTCCACTTATTTAAAACCTCTTCATTGTGCAGACTGAACATATGTATGATATACAAACAAAACAGGAAGCAAAGATTATCCCAGAAGCAGAGATGGTTACTTAACATACATACCTTTTGAAATATTCCACCTCCCTCTCCGTTTCATCCATTTCAGTGCTGTCCAGGTCGATGTCTTTGGGCAAGAATACATCATCTAAAGCAAAATAAAACACAAGCATGAAAACAGCTTAAGTGACAACATCACTTTTGTTTGTGGCCTCATCAACAGCACACAGCAGTGAAAGTAAAAGGGAGCAGCGCACTGAACAGTGCACACATTGACTAACCATTTTGTAACACAGTGGATGTAGCACAGAATGCCCCAGAATGAGGAAATAGATATTGGTGTAATGTAGACAAGTCAAATTGTCCCTGGTCAGTGTGTCCTGTTTAGGACAGTTCATATTCCTCTCACCTCACATGATATCTGTGGCATCAGAAAGCTGGTTAGAAGTGACATTAAGACTAAACTACTTAAGGTTAACACACACCAGAATCTTCCAAATCTAATGTAAATGTTGATAATACCAACCTATTGAACTGTTCATCTTGTCCCCCTTCTTCTTCTTGTTCTTCTTGGTCTTGCCCTTCGGCTGTGGGGACTCTGCACTAGGAGGTTTACCGTTCTGCTGGGTCTGCTCAGACTGGGGGGCTGGAGGGGGAGATGGGGAAGGGTTTGACATAGGTGGACTTCTCCTGTCTTCCTTTATTTGTGTCAGGGGTTGTTGTTGCTGCTGCTGCTGCCTTTTTCCACTGGCACTTCTGTTGTTACTCCTGTCCTCCCTCCTTGGTTCAGTGGTTGGGAGAGGAGCTAGCGCCTCAGCAGGCCTGATCTGTGGTGCTTTGGTGTCTGTTGTAGTGGTGGGGGTGGTGCCATTCATTAGCTTTGCAGTCATATCTGAGCTCTTGGGTAACTCTGGGGCTTTCTTCACTGCAGCCTCACAAGTGGCCACCTTAGCAGACTGTTTGGCCTTAACTTTATTGTTGACCTCAAGGTGAGATGTAGAAGTGCCATTGTGGAGGTTGGCTGGAGAGTTGGGGATGTTGGTCTCAGCAGAAAATCCCTTGTCACTGGTGCGTTTTGGGCTGTGCTGTGTGTTGGGCTGGGGTACAGACTCAAATCTTGGTTCCCTCTGGTCGGGGAGCCGGATGAGGGTTTGAAGCAGCTGTGACTTTCCGTTCTGAAGATTATCTAGGACGTTTTGAGCTGTCTGTTTGAGGGGCTGTGGGTTGTTTTGGGGGGGTGCTGTGTTTTCCTTTGCTTTCTCTTTCTTTTTCTTCTTGGCAGCACGATGTTGCTGCAGCTCCTGCAGCCGGAGCAGTTCCTTTTGAAGCGCTGCCTCTTCCTCTTCCTGCCGCTGTCGCCGCTGCTGCTCCTCCAACAGCAGCTGCTCCTCCCTTTCACGGGCCTCTGCCTCCAGACGGGCTTTTTCCTCCATCTGAGGCACATACAGAGACGTACACTTTGAGTATTTGACAACAATTTCAATTTTAAGACTTCTGTTATTGGAAAGTAAGTTATTGGGACTTTCACCTTCTTTTGTTTATGCCTGGCCCGTTTTGCTGCCTTAGAACTGGAGGCAGGTTTACTGTCCGCACTGTTGATGAACTGCAACAGGTCCTCCACTCGCCTATGATCCTCCACCCCTCCATCTCGTTCTATCACTGGCTGCTGCTCCTCACGTTTCGGCTGCTCTTCCTTACGTTTTGTCAGACGCAACCGCAGCTTCTCCCGCATCTCTGCATAGTTTCGACTGGTGGGAGCAGCTGGAGGCTGGGATTAAAACAGGAGGAGGAGGTGCAATAGCAAAAAATACACTATGATTCAGACAATGTTTTTTACCAAATAATTGTATTACATCTTAATTTTAACCTAAAACTGAGTGAAGACAAATTTGCATCCATGAACTAAGCTTATTTTTTAAAATGCAGGTATCTTACCCCGCCATGCCCGAAGAACTCGCAGTAACAGCAGTCACAGTACTTTCCTTCTTTCTGGTTGGTGGAGGTGGAGGTCGAAGAGCTATGCTCCGAACAGCTGTCCTCGTCCTGACTCTCTTCTCCATCGTACGGCTGATGCTCGTACGCCCCGTTCCCCTCACAACGATGGCCCTCACAGTCAGGATCACTGAAAAGAGTGATAGTTAAAACTGGCTCCAATTTGCCTCCGTCATTATTATTAGGTCTGATTAATGGCTTACCTGCAGACACTGGGTGGGGCACTGATAGGACCATCTGTTGAGGAGGCTGGAGGCTCTGTAGGCGGGAGACACAAACCTTGGTGGGCTTCTACAAAGTCTGGGGCGGGAGCGGCCATCTTTGGAAAGGGCTGGGATCCCATAGTGGGAAGGTGCGTTGTGGGTGCTGGGGGTAGGGCAGGGCCCGAGAGCGGAGGGAGGGAGGTCAGTCCTGTGGAGCCGTTTCTGGGGGTGACAGGGCTGGGCTGCCTGTGGTCCTCTTTACCTAGATTGTGAAATACATCGTCTAGAGAAGACAAAGATGCATTGGATGAGACCATTGTTTGGTTATTCTTAAGCCAAAAACCAGTTTTGATAAAACACATGACCATGTACAGACCATACTTCCATATTATCAAACATGAAAACAAACAATATATGATAATGAACTGGGATTCACTTTTTAATTATAAAAGTAAAATTCATTTTAAGTCAGACTGAAAATTTAAAAAAATTAATTAAATAAATAAATAAAATTCTGTTGACTTTTAGTAGGCCAGTAAATAAGTTTTAGTAATTTTACTTTAATGATAGAGCTCCCCACATTAGTGATCAATGCCAACAACCCTTGACTATCTAGCTTACACTTTAAATGGAACTAAGTGAAAGCTATATAGCCCAGCTTGCTTGCATGCTAAGCTAACCAGGAGGTTTAATGCTGAGATGGAAGTGTCTTTAGGAATTAACTCATAACCACATACCCAACACTACACAAGACATTTAAAAAAGGTGGTCGTTGGTGGGTGGGTTGTGTGTGTACGTGGCTATGCAGGGCTCTGCCATGTCATTATTGTTGGCAGCAATTCTTGCCCTCAAATGTCACTCAACTGCTGCCATGACAAACACCCACCCAGAGGCCTGAGTCTCAGACACTGTTTCCGCTAAATGTATATGTAGTTTTATCCTCCTTTGAAAGGTGTAAAAATTTTTTTGCAATTACAGTTTACATTTCCTTTGCTTGATAACTCAAACTGAAGTTCGCCTTTAAAGAAGGTCTGAGTGACTTTTCATCCCTTATTTCTTACTTGATGTCAAAACGCTTATAATCATTAAATCAAAGGAATTCATTATTTATTGAACCTACTAGCACAGGAAAATTGAATAATCATCCTACTGAAATCTACAAGAAGCTGTTATAATGAATTGGAGCCATTGCCATGTCCTTCTCCCAGTGAAAATTCATTCCTAACACTCACTTTGCAAAACATTTTCCTGAGTGAATTAAAAAGGATGTCACACCACTGTAATCATGTGGGCCATGAGTAAATCATAAAAAAGGCCCATCATTTATACAAACCTAACCACTGCTCCTACCCTCCTATATTACCTAATGAGTTGGGTCTTTTAGATGCTAGGTGGATGGGTGGGTTATTACTTGACTGGACAGTGGTGGCAGTGCAGGACACAGAGGATGTGGAGGCGGAGGTAGCCATCACTACTCGGTTGGTCTCCATGAAGGCATCCTGGAAATTGTAGAGACACTTCTTCTTAGCGCCGCTCTTCTTCTGCTCTTTGGCTTCTGAAGAGGAGCATGATGACGACGATGATGATGAAGAAGACGATGACAATGATGAGGAAGAGGAAGGGGGTAGAGGGGTGGGCAGTGACGGGTGTTCCCCTTGGGGGCCGATGGATGATGTTGGCGGGAGAGGGACGTCAGCGAGGGGTGGTCCGAGCATGTCACCTGTTGATTAACAACAAATATGAGTAATGTTGTCATAGACTGAGACTTTTTTAATTTCAGCTGAACTTTTGAGCCATTTTGGGTCTGAGCGGCTCACCTGGCAGGGACTCAGGCAACAGCACAGATGGATTCCAGCTTTTCATCACAGCAGCATCCCATAGATTCTCAAACTTGAGTGAGAGGCACTGCAGCGAGCTGTTCCAGTCACCTGTTCCCCCGGCACTGCCAAAGCAGTTCTGGTAGACGTGCTCTGGTAGTGATGGGCTAAAGGCTGGCTGCTTGGCCGCTGAGTGGTTTGATGTAGGGTTTGGGGGAAGAGGCTTTAGGGAAAAGAGAAGTTATAAAATAAATCATGTCATTAGTTTGGATTTATGAGATAAACTGATTTGAGCTGACATACATCCATTTCTGAGTTGGGTTCAGCCTGACCCCTTGTGGTTGACAATTAAAGAGGCAGAGAAACTAAGTGAAACTAGATACAACTAAGCTTAGTATTGTTCCTGGAACCTTTAAAAAATCCCCAGTGATAAGGAAATGAATCAATTTTCCCTTAAAGAAACTCTCATAGCTTTAATTTTACACAATGTAAAAAGAAAGTAAGAAAATCATTTACACCTCACTATATGGGTGTATGGGTTCAAGAAGTGTCCTCACCTTGCTGTGTGAGAGAGGAGGACTGGGTGAGTAGAGTGTGGGGTGCAATAGGGGCCTGGAAAAGTTGTGTAGGGGCAGGTGGCCGTGGATGTGGGGGTAAAGGTGGAGGGCAGGGTGGGCTGGGGGAGTCTTGGTGTCTGTGAAGAACTGGTGTCCAACAGCTGGGGGGGGCGCAGTGTGGAGCCGACTAGGGGGCAGGCATGTGGCAAGGCCCAAGGTGGAGGAGCTGGGGTCCTGGTTGCATACATGGCACTCACAGGCATGCTGGACCTGTTCTACCTGAGAGTGGTGACACATTCACAACATGTAATCTGCTTTTAGTGTGTGTATTGAGTCGACTCCTTTCACTCCTTTATAAAAAAAAAAAAGCGACCATTTTTTTCTTATATCCTGTCGAGTAGATTTGAAACAATAAGTTGGTCAAGAGGAATCTGATAAGACAATAAAAGATAACAATTTAAAAGATTTGATCATCAAAAACAGCCAAGTTTCAGCTTCTCCAATGAGAGGATTTGATCCTATCATCATTAACTAGCTACTTATTTAACATTTAACAAAGAGTTAAACTGTCCATGCATAATCAGCAATACAACTTTGCTACAATAAAACACAGTATAACGTTTACAAAAGAGTAAGTAAAGATGATTATCATCATGATTCTGGGAAGACGTTTGATGCCAGTCTTCTGTTAGTTTCACTTGGTACCGTAGACAAATTTTGTACCACAAAAAATTATTACTGGGCAACATGTTCAGATTGCCAAATTATGGCAAAGATAGTGTGGCAATACCTGTTGGTGGTTGTAGGCGGGAGGAGGACTGTTGGTCTTTCCTGAGGAAAGCTCCTCCTGCTGCCCTGGGGGCTCCCCACCGATGTCACCATCAGCTTCTTCTTCATCACCCTCTGATGAACTACTGCTGCTGGTAATGTGAGGAGACTGAGAGAAAAGTATGTGAAACAAAGAATCGGGAAATTCAATGAATTATAATTACAATAGACAGTGAATAAGGAAATCATTCACAAAACATTTCCCGAACTGCTGATGACCGACTCATACCGAGTATTGGTTTCATCATCCAGAAACTCGGCAGGGAAATTTATAACTAATCATTTTTCTTTAGGTAGCAGACCACAATACAGAACTCACCCCTGCCTTAAGTGCCACATTTTCCCCTTCTCCATTGATGTCACTGTGGAGACCGTTCACAGCAGCAGTCACAACGCTGCTCTCCTCATAACCAGTCATAGGGTAGATATCACCAAACTTACTGGACAACTGAGGCACTTCATCATCATCACTAATACTAAAAGAAGAAATGAGTAGTTGGTTTAGAGGAAAGTGAAAGAGGGGGAAATTATTGTTTTTCAGCAGAGATGCACAATTATGATGATCTGATATAAACAACACTAAACTATGCCCAACTCATTACACTTACAAAGTGTTGGTATCCCCTTCAGGAAGAATGAGCCTTGAATGTTGCTGAATGGTGATGGGAGAGCTGGAGTTGGAGCCAGATGCGGAACTCCCAGAGGAGAGGCTGGGAGGGTGAACCTCGGTTAAGTAGTCCCGGGGAGGTTCCCCTTGCAGAGGCAGCTTGATGTGGAGGTCCTCTGCGATGGGAGAATCCATGATGCCACAGGTGAGGATGTGTGAGAGACTACAGTCATCACAGGTGCACCTGTTGGTCGGGATGAGTGATGAGGATGCAATAAATGTTATACAATAGTAACAATAATCCCCTCAGCAGTGATTTATCACAGCATTTATATTCACAGTATAAAGTTTTGCTCAAATGCTGGGAATACAAGGGCAAAGTTCACTTAATATACGAATGCAACCATACATGTTGAACAGTAATGCCTCTATCATAATCTCATCCTTAAGCTCACTCAATATTCAAAACAGGAACATAGATCTTAGACTGAGGTCAATTCTCCACAGATGGGGGCTGAAATCTTTCAGAAAATAACATAATTGATACAAAATGATCATTAGGATGAAGTTTTTATCTTGAATCAGAATTACTGTTTTTACCATGGTTCATTTTCTCATGACAGAAAAAAAAACTAAATGCATCAAACAGTGGCATGAGACCATTTACTCCACTTGGATGTGTCTGTGGCAAGATTGATAAAGTAAACAAAGCAGATCTTGAAGGACAATCCTATGTGCCAATATCAAGACATCCTGTTTGTTGCTTTATTTTCAATTATTGATTTTGCTCAACCACTCCCAGTCTGCACAGGACACCTGGATCCAGGAAGCATTTCGCTCACACCCGCAGCTTGTGCCTGGGACTTGGCTCGGATATATGTCTGATCATGTTCGCTCTAGATTTTGTTTGTGATCCTGACCACTTCTTATAATGAGTTTTGGTGTGGTTGTGAAATTGAGTCTGATCCAACTGAACAAAACAACAGCTGATTTCAGGCCAGATGAGGACACAACAGCTAATCCTCAAAACTCACCTTCTTCGATAATTGCAGTTTGGGCAGTCTGGAATACTCAGACGAGATGAGAGCATCCTCATAGTGTCTGTGAAGTTGTTATCTCCGCTGGGTGACTTCTTACTGTTGGGAAACTATAAATAGAACAAAATAAAAAGCTGCTCTGAAGCAGAGACATGTACATTTAAATCACCATGACGGCTGTTTTCTTGTATTGTACCTGTTCTTCTATAAATCTCCTCTGTTTAAAGAACTCCCAGTCTTCCTTCAGCATTCGCTGCTTAGTCTTCAAAGTCTGAAAAAGGGCACATAATAAAAAGAGCATCTACTTAAAAAAAATTTAAAATAGAAAAACTGTATTAATGTGTTAAGACAACTTTAGAGTCCCTACGTTTTTGCTAATCAAGGACTTGTGTGGCTCTGTTCTTTGGTTGGAGAGACTCTGACCTTCCACCTTAAAAAGGAGCTGCAAAAGAGTCACAATCTTAAATCTTTACTTGCTGCATCTTAATCAATATATAAAAGTTCCCTGTATGAAATGCATTTCTGTATGTTCTTGAATATTGTGTACCTGTTCGTCTACATAGTCATCAATCCTCTTCTCACACTCCTGCCATTCAGCAGCCACTGATGCCATCTCCTGCTGTAGCTGCTGGTAGCTCTCTAACAAGGTCCTATACATGTCTTCATTGTATGAATCATGGGAGGCTGTGCCGTGTCTGGAAAAAAAAATAAAAAGGGGGGTATTAAAAATAAGCTAAAAATACAGCAAACACTTGATGAATGGCACTGAAAAACTACAACATTTTAGAAACAAAGTAGGAGTCTGAGTCAGATTTAGGTCTAAAATAGTAAAGAAATCCCAACGGTGAATATCTAAGAAAAAGTAATTGTATCTTTCCTTTCCAAAAATGTCTATGTCTTACTTCAGCTGTGCAACCAGTGCAGGTAAACTGCTGTGCAAGATCGGTTCAGAGAACACCAGATTCTCAAAAAGGTGCTTGTTGTGCAGCTCCCATGTCACCTGGAATTTCTGAAGGTGCTCGTTCTCCTGAGGGAAAAAAGGGTTTGGATTACAGTCAGAACTATGACAATAACAAAGGCTATGAGTGTAATGCATATCTTAAGCATAGCAATACATTTGAGAACTACTCTTCTCCCTCTTAAGAGGTTAAAAAAAGCATTGCCTATAGTGCAACCTACAAAACAACCAACACAATATCTCCTACAACAAAAAAGTGGACGCACTGACCAGGGTGAGTAAGAAGCTGCTGATGGTACGTGCAGCTTGACAGAGGGCACTGTACTCCTCCAGCAGCAGGGAGATGAACTGGTGGGCCTGAGGAGGACCCTGGGCTGCAGCCACGGTCCCCGATTGTCCCGCAGTCTTGGAGCCTGCAGAGAGGTGCTTCAGTAGCCGCACCTTCATTTCCAAGACATATTCACGAGCCTGCTGCTCCAACCGTTGATAAAGCTGGTAGGGGTCCTTCTCACAGAGCCTACAAATGGAAAATAAAACATGTAGACATTGAGACTGGATAAGTGGGAGTGAGAAGTGAAAAGTCCAACCAAAATAACTTTTGGAAATGCCTCCTCTTTATGTTCCTATTGAATGAAACTAGTTTTCTCACTTACATCTCCGCTTTGTCTAAAGTTTAAACTGATACCTCAATGAAACATATTGTTTCAACAGAAAATACCATGATAAGGAAGTAAATATTCAATTTTATGGGGCTTTTAACCTGTTCAATAACAACAGGCAATGGTGTCAGTTTGATGACATCACTCCTTTCAAGAGGTTTCAGGCCTCTTATTGTTTTTACAGAGGCTTGTTTCCACCAGCCACAGAGGCTTCTGCAGTTCAGGAGAGACCCCTAGTGGACACATACCCCAAAAGAGGGAAATGAGGCAGAGCCATGCTCGTCTTTCTACCTGTCCACCAGCTCCTTCATGCCCTCCTTGTCTCTCTCTAGGGGCTGGTCATGGTCATCTGCTAGTGGTGTTCCTGTCTGACGGTAGATGCAGCGCACCAGGTAGCGAACTTCCGACCAGTGGTTCTGCAGCTGCTGTGACTCCCTCTCTGACTCAGCAGAGATCTCCCTGTGAGTCCAGACATGGATTCATGAAAATTTCATTAATGCACACACAAAAGAATAAAAGTCAATTGAATCTTAATTTGCGTCAGGAATAACCAAACCGAACGGACCGTCTCTCATTGCAGGCTTCACAGCTGCACACTGTATCAGCAGGCATTGGTGCGGTAAGGTCTGGGGCAGGGAGCATGGGTAGTGTAGGCGCAGCAGTGGTCAGTCTGTCCCCTGTGGCTGCCTCCTGGCCCAGGTTTCCATTACCCACAGGCATGTGCAAAAGGAAGTCCTGGCTCTGTGTGAAATATCAAAAACAGCAGTCTGAGATACAAAACAATCTTCAGTTTCCTCAAGATGCAAGTGTGCAAAGCGTTAAAGAAACTTATAAATGACTGTTTTTGCTTAAACATGCTGCAACAGCAAACCATATGACCAGCAAACAATGGGCATGTCAACAGGAATATACAGAAAGCCCAAAATAAAGCCTTAAAATCAACAGCATAATCTTTTCATCTCTTTCACCTTTTCAGTATTCAAAACTGATCAGCATGGACAGATGCTCTTAAATATGTCAGAATCTACATGAAGAGCATTTCCTATGTTTTATTTATCACAGTCAGCAGTGACAAATTTTGCTAACCTCAGTGACTCAAGGACAGAAGCCTCAGTGGTTTCTAATCATTGCTACACTACTAGACCTATGCTATAATTATGCTCTATTTGTCTTATAATGCAAACTTTCTACAGCTGCTTCACAGTGAAAGATTTCCAGTGGTTCGGCCCTGTTTACTACAGGGCCATGATACTGTGAGTCAGCATTGTACACTCCCTGTTGTGAGGATGCAATGGAACAATACATTTAGGAGGAAACCAAACCCAAGCTCAACAGAGCAAGCCTCACATACATACACACACACACACACACACACACACACACACACACACACACACACACACACACACACACACACACACACACACACACACACACACACACACAATTGAAGAAACGTAACTCTCCTCACAGACCTGACAAGCTTTAACATGACACAAAGCCTGATCAATAAAATAAGAACAGGCTCGAGAATCTAACATTTACAACTACCTGAAGTCCTAAAGGGTTTGAGTTACGTGACTTTGGTTAGCTTTACATATTCACTAGCATTTACACATTTGTAGAGTAGTGCAGTTAATCTGTGAACTAATGCACATACCATTTTATTCCTGGTATTACAACTTTAAAGCTTTGAGGCTTAAACCATAAATGTCAGACTAGAAAACAATTTTGCTACAAATAACCAATTGTCCCACTCCTTGCATTTCACTCTTGATCAAACCAGACATGGAAAAAAAAAACCCCAATTTGTATTAAAGGGGAGATACAAGTCAAAAGTTGTTAATAGTCAATAATTGTAATAATTACAAGCAATAATTACAGCCTCAAGCACAAGCCTGTGGAAGAAAAGTGACTTTGTATTCCAGCTAAAAAACGCTGTGCTGAATCACAAGATTTTTTCCTCTGCTAAATTTGTTCTTTCCTTAAAGACACAAGTTGAGTGCATAGAATGGGTTGTCCAACATAACACACTTTTTATATGAGGCGGTATCAACCTTAGAGATCAGGGCATCTATACAGCATAACATACAAAGAATCTTAATGTGTGCATTTGTTTTGGATTGAAAGTGTCTGATCCACCACAATGTTCCTTGTTCAACAGTTACCATCAACAGCATATTCTTTTCATACCATTCAACATCAGTCAACTTGACTGGATTTGAATATCTGATCTAGATACCATTATCTAGCTATAGTTCAATATGAAGCCAAGCTGAAAAATTAAACATGATGACTTCCATTATTACATGCTTTTTACAGCAACAGCTGCTGCATTTCACTGCTGCATCTGTGTTAACTTTTCTGGCAAAGAACCAGAGGTGCCAAGTGAACAGAAGAGTTACACCATACACTGGCACACTAACAGCCACAGCTGTGCAAGTTAAAACTGCAGAAATGTGGCATCAGTAATCATGCAGAGAACTAGAAGACTTACAGTCCTGTCACTGCAGCCAAACATTTTTTTCCCTACTTCAGCACTAAAACCCTTCTTTAAAGAGTTTTAACTGCTTTGTACCAAGGTGACTTACCCCCAATGACTGCTCCAGAGCAGTGTGTCGGTCCTCCTTCTCTACTGTGCGCCTGCAGTCAGAGCACACCCACAAAGGCAGCTGGAGGGCACTGGGTGTCTTGGCGGACTGTGCTGTACCGTTCTGGCCTGAGATCCCTGCCTCTGAAGGCACGGCACTGTCTTTACGCTCACATCGGCATAAGAGGCAGCGATCCCCGGCCGTGTAGGGCGCCCGCTGGTTCAAGCCAAACGTGAAAGGGGTCTTTGGTGGATATATTACGAGGAGGAAGAAAAGGACGCAGAGAAAGAAAATATACCATAAGGTACGCATCATTTATCATTTGCATAAAGTTACAGTGCACTGCCTATTCATAAAAAAGCATAACAATTTATTATGCAAAGCTGAGAATATTTGTTGTCGACACAAATAAAAATTATGAACAAGACAATATTAATTTCTTTTTATTTTAAAAAGTAAATTAGAAGGTTTGATGGTTTTTTATTTTGAGGAGTATTGAGGTTTTTTTAACAGTGGCTCCAAGGTTGATAAGTATTTGCTATATATTAAGCCAGGCACACAACTATAAGAAACCCATGGCACTCTGGATACCTCTCCCTATCTAAACCCTCCTTACTGCACTCGATTCAAATGCTGAAAACTTCCCCGAATGCACAGCCCTCTCAGTGAGTGAACCAGAGTGGCACAAACACATAATTAGCAGTCAGACTTTCAATTCATGATGATGCTGATTTTCATCCATTTCAGCAAATTTTTTACAGGTGTTCCAATAGTTCCCAGGTCATTCTGAATGTGTGGTTACTGCGGGCTTCTCAAATTCATCCACTCCCCCAGCAGTGGTATTTTGATATTGAATCATTGTTGCACCAAAAGGCATATCAGTAAACCAATAATGTACAAACGCTGTATATTTTGGAATACCACACAGGTCAGATGGGGGCAACTTAAATGGTTTGATTCCTTACAGCTTGTTTGATCCTTTTTGATACCAACAAGAACATAGTACCTGAGGCTAACAGCCAAATTACATATTTTGAACAAGCCTGGGGTGAATAATTTGATTCACTGTCTAAACTTAGTTCAAAGTCTTCTGAATAATACACACCAAACATATGGTTAAAGCCATATTACTTACTTACTGAGTACATGTTAATACTGTGGTAATTTTTTGTGAATTGTCAAACAAAATGATATTTTTTTTGAATGATAAGTTATGTGTAACAAAAAAATATTATGATTCATGTAACCTTAACTGTGACAGATATCTAAGTGGAATATGATCATATTTGGATGTAATGACATCAAAGGACAATTGTCCTGATGCTGTGATTTCCAGCTTAGCTTTTTTTTCTATGTTTATAACTACATATTTCCCTGCCTGGTATCATTGCAATAGTGTTAAGTTTTGCTTATGTCCATACTTTCCTTGTAAAAAATATTTTGTCAGTTTTTGTCAGAAAGCTGCTGTACTGTACTTTACTTTACTGTTGTAAGGAAAACAAAAAGTGCTGCCAAAACTGAAATTAGTCTTGTTACTGATCACATAGGGCAGCAATTAACTCTACAATGGAACCAGCACCAATTATGTTCCATATATGTAGCCTAGTCTAAACACAAATGTCAGAGCATTGATAGCTCGATGCCCTGCACACAACTTTGTTTAGGGTATGTCCCCTCCCCCTTAATTTGCTTGATATTTGTGACAACTGTGACTTTGGAAGACAATGTTTAATGGTTGCTTTACATGGGCTTCTGACACAAGTGATATAAATTTACCTGAAGGACTCCGGAGAAGTCAGCGTTCACTGGTCCTTCTGTGAACTGCGGTGTAACACTGTTGTTCACGTTAACCTGAGGGACAGAAACAACTCAATGTTTACACCGAAAGTGGCCACTTTACACTTATGTTCTAGATTCATTACAATTAGTAAAACCTATATTAGCACAGAAAGAGTCAATCACCTCTCAAGATTTCTGACTTCATTTGGGATGAACCGCTGAACCGTGAAAGTGCACGTGATGTGAATTATACCTGGTTCTGTATTTTCTGGTTGTATGTGTGGTGCACATGTAAAAGGACAAAACTGATAAGCAATGCAGTCAGCTCTGTATATTCCTTCCGTGGAAGATAGGTAGACTATTATGCAAACACTGTCTATGACTCATGATTGGAGATTTGAGAGTAGATTCACCCAATTACAACATAACACTTTTGCACCTGTCCATAGTGATATCTATACATTTTATTAGCTTTTTATCTCATTGGTGTAAGACTTGTTAAAAGTCATAACAGTTTCATTTCAAAAATAAAATCCAATTTTCTAGTAGACAGAAAACTGAAACAAAACGATGGCAAATTAACCTTGTTTGCAAAGATGTGCCTATTAGTATAAGTAAACAAACACCAAACAGTTTGAGATCCTGCCTGTGATCACACCTATCCAACTTTTAAACATTTTATTATAAAACATCTCTTTGGGTGTATAAGATTTTTATTTATTTTTTTGATGGAGAGGTCATGACATCCAAGAAATGCATGTACATGTAAATACAGGCATTTGCCAAGTGAAAGACTGGTTGGTTATATAGTTTCAACTGCACATCAATTATACACAGAGAACTAGTAAATATATTTAACCCCCATGCGGGAAAAGTACTATTTTTTAGGCTATGGTTGTGATTTTGGTGAACACAGAAGCTAACCAACCAACTTTTGGGTCGAGGTCTATGACTTGAGCTAACAAACACAAGTCAGCTGAAAAGAAACTACCTAACATCTTATAGTGTCAATGTAAGACCTTGTTTTAATGGCAACTTAAGGTATATAACTAAGATAAGTTGGACGACTATAGTTTGTCAGATTGTTTATCTTTTCTAGGGCCAATTAGGACCAATATATAAACTATTAAACCTTAATGAACACGAAAAGGTGTAAGGTCAGCTCGTAAACATATCGCGGCCCGGCGGGGCTGAAGTTGTTAGTAGTCTGGACTGTTAGCATTAGCTAGCATTAGTGTTTATCTGGTTATCAGCAGCCTATGGGCCAGCTGTGTTGAACATACTGTTACTTCTAAATAATCTTGCCTCGAACAAGGTAATCGCCACCTGCTTGGCCTGTAATAGCTGAAAATAATGCTTCGTGGTTGTTTAAGTTGTTGTCGATCCAGCTAAGATATCTCACCTAAGCTAACGGGGGTAGTCGGCGTTCGGCCAGGGCAAAAGCAACCTAATGTTTACGGCGATTTCTTACAACATTATAATGGCTACATTTACTACATCACTACCTCACACGGTTTACGAGCTGACAAGGTGTTCAGCATAGCACACCGACCACCATTAGCGATAATTGAGCCAGTTAATTTTAACCTACGTTGCACTGGTACGTTAGCTAGCTGCCTTCCTCGCATTAGTATCGGGCCCAAATCAGATTTGTGTCGTTGATAACGCTGCTAGCTAGTCGCCCCCCGATATGACATGCACTGGTTAACACTGTGTGACACTCTTACCTCTCCGTTTATGCCAGTGATGGACCCTATATTTCCGTTGCCTGTACTCCCAGGTGTTAAAAAGCTGACGACAGAAGCAGGTGTTGCTGGTCCCGCACAGCCTAGGGCCGTGGCAACCCCGGCCTTGCCACCGCTGGTGTTGCAGACAGCACTGCAGCTACTGCCACCGCCCCGCTTGTTCTTCCTGCGTTTAGCCCCTCGTTTAGCATCGGTGGGACTCATTTCTTTCCACAGAAGAAGCGAGACAACTTGCCGTCCAGACTTGGCAGGGTCTCAGGTAGGATGCTCGGCGCAATCACTCGGGTATAAGTCCGGGGTAGCGATTTAAAGACTCCCGAAACGACAGACACTCAATTCCATCAAAGTGCAAGCCGACTTCATAGATTCCAATATGGCCTCTAGCTGGACTGCCTCAGCCAGACTTCAGCTTACGTTGTAACGTGTGCGTCTGCCGTCCCGGGGGCTTATGGGAAATGGAGTTTGTTGTTGACTATCACATTGTAGCCAGCGACACGGAAAAAAATTGTAGTTAGCTTGAGGGGGGCATTGACGAACAACGCTTGACCCCCCGTTATAGTCCGTTTATTGGTGTATTTTCGCATAAAATACGCACTCGGTCACTAAAAATCGTTGAACAAACTAATTTTAGACCGTTGGTACAAAGTGCAGGCGCCATACTTTAACAGCAGGGGGAGAGCGCAGCCAGCAAATGATGTAGTCTGCCTCAGATGACAGCCAAGGGCCCGCACTGAGGCACAGTCTTTCCGGGGTTCAATCATCGAGTCTAGTGAGGCAGCGGAGAGTCGAGGACCGCTGATGACAAGCTGGTAGTTTATCTGTGTAACGTTTGCATTAACAGCAGGCGCGCTAGCTTTGAAGAAAACTCCCAGATCGGACCAACGAGGATTTAAGCGAACTTCTACAACGGCTAACAACCCACAGCTAAATAGTTAGCCACGGCCGCAGAAAGGTAATGTTAACTAAACTTTTGATCATCGCCATTCCCCAGTTGCATATCTGCTGGGGAAAAAAAATGAGAAAGATTTAACAATTCAAAGTGCTTTCGGTTAAGTGTTTCAAGCAGTTCGTCTTCTGCGATACCTGTTGTTAGCTACGTTAACGTTAGCTAACAACACGTCAACGGCTCTGATACATTCGCGTTAACTCAAATTAGTGGTTAGCCTTAAGCTAACTGACTGGAAGGTGAAGCCACAGAAAGATTTGTTGGATGTTTGCTTTCCAGACACATTCTGTTGGCTTATCCTTTACCGTGCAACATAACAAATGTATTTTAATAACGTGTCCGGCATTATTAACTATTTTTACCACTTTTGGATGCCCTCGTTAGTCACGTGACTGTGACTGCAACAGGTAGTTCACCTAACCTTGCTAAACCTTAGAGCTAGTTCCGGTGTGTGATGTTACAGAGAGATAAAGAGCAAACAGCTTGACAACGGCTGTAATGTCAAAGTATTAGCCTCCGCCTCACTCTCTTTGTAATGTCATAAATCTCCTCTCAGTAACCACAACATAATTTGGTCATTTTTTTTTTTTACCTGCAGAGATATGAAAACCTGGAAATGCACACTTTAACGTTGCTTTACCAGCAGTTAACTCAGATCTGTAATTTATGTGAAGCATATACAAAGTCAGGTCAATTTAGCTCTTGAATGTACTGATACATATACATACACAAACTGGGTTGAAGCGCACCATAAGAAAGCAGCCCTGGTTGATAGGACCTATTCATACTCCTCTATTTGTCTGTTTTCAGGTATGTCTGAAGTTAGTCTTGAGGCTGAATCGGAGAGGACCTCAGCTGAGGACCCTCAGATGGATTGTGAGGATGCTGACAAAGCAGAGGGGAGTTTGAGTGATTATTCGAAACAGGAAAGTGTAGACAACCACATGGGAAGAGATTGCACGGATGAGGAGCTGTACGAGATTGCTATTGACAGTGATGAAGAAAATGCAGAAAACAGTGGCAAGGATAATGAGGAGGAGGATGAGGGCATTCATAGTGAGAGTGTGGTGACGTGCAGGGACGGTGATGCAGCAGACATGTCTGACAGTGTAGGCAGAGGGGGACACACGACAAATCATCACGTGGAAAGAGCTGAAACACCAGTGGAAAGTGGAGACACTGAAACAAAGGTGATATTTAACTTCACTTTGGTCAATCAGCTTTCTAGCACTGGCTTCTTCTTGCACTTCCTTACTGCACACCTGTTCACGTTGCTCTTTTGATCTCGATTTACTCTGGTGGAGGTTTTCTCTTTACTATTGAATCAATTTATTATTGGATTGATCTTTGTCGTGGAGTTTTATGATATAATCATTAACATGAACCTGAGTTATAGCCATGATTGTGTTTTTTTCCCTCCTCTTGTGTATGTAGTTGTGTTTCAGATTTTATTCATTCATTTGCTTGAGGTTTTAGAGAAACAGCTGCTGCATAGCTGTTGCAGTTGGTGGCTTTCTTGCTGATTTTTAGTGTGCTACTCTGTGATGTTCCTTTGGGGATAACCAAAGCTTTGCTCAATTTTCTGCCTTATATTAATGTTGCCTTATGTCAAAGTGTTTTTTGTTTATTATACAAAATACACACACCGAGTACTTTCTTAGGAGCATCATACTAATACTGGGTAGAAACCCTCTTTGCTTAGATTCACATACAATATATATAAAATATTCCTTTGAGATTGTGCTCCATGTTGACATGACTGTATCACTTCATTTTTGCAGATTTGTCAGGTGCACATTTATGCTGCTAATCTCCTGTTCTACCACATCCCAAAGGTTTTCTATTGTAGTCAGATCTAGAGACTGGAGAGGCCTCTGGACTACAGTGAACTTATTGTCATGGTCATGAAACCAGGTTGAGACAACTTTTGATTTGTGGCATGGAGCATCATCATCCTGGAAGTAGCTATTGAAGAAAACATTTCCCAAGTCATTACACCACGACCACCACATGTCTATACTGTTGGGTCTCTGCTGTAGATGCCAAACTCTAAAAATGAGATTGATCACAGCAGGCTACATTTCTCTAATCTTCAATTGTCCAGTTATGAGCCCATGCCCACAGCAGCCTCAGATTTCTGCTCTAGGCTGCTCTTCTGAATTCACATTTTTCTTCACTCTGATGTTTGAAATGAACATTGACCGACGCTCCTGACTTGTATCAGCATGACTTTATACACAGCACTGCTGCCACATGATTGGCTGAATGGGCAGTTAGTAAGAGTGTGTAGAGGTATTCCTATTAAAGTGCTCAGTGAGTGTATTATTATGACATGATTGAGACATTCTTTGTTGGTCATAACATTCATGATTCCAGCAGCTAGTAAGTAAACCATCAATCTGCTGCCATTTGTGCCTTCTTTTGTTGGACACTGACTTTGTGTGTGTTTAAGTGAAAGTGCACATGATTATACAAATTATACCATTTCCCAATAATATTTCCCTGTTTGTAAGTTGGGTGAACATAGATCTCATCTCATAGAGACTTCTACATGCTGTCGGTCACATGACTGGCTAAGTGATTTGGACTCCTGGCTGCACATTCTTATTCAGTCCCTTTCTTATGTTGCTAGAATGTGTGACTGCTCAGATTATGAGCAAAGTGCACACAAGATTACACAATTTTATATATGATGTGGTATAATAATATAGATTTCCCCCCCCTTTTTTTCTATATCCTCTTCATTGAATAACTGTAAATATTGCACAGTTGTAATCTAGAAATTTCAGGTCTCAAATTTCACAGCGTTTTTGCTGCTTGACTGAACATTGTGCAACATTGTTGAGCCACGTTCTTCCATAGTTTGAGAGGCATGATGACATGAGTCTTTGCTTTTTGGCTGACACAGCTCAATGCACAATTAGCTCATTGTTGTTACCCATCCCTCTCTCCCACATCAGGTTAGCTTGTATCCAGGATACTGAACTGTAGGGAATGACAAACCACGGCACACCATACCTTGCCCCTTTCATATGCCTGATTAATTTGCAGCCAGTTAACTACTAGCCCTGCTCCATTAGGCTGACACTATTTGCAAGCTTTCCTGCAGATTGTTTGCAGATGGTGCATGGGATCATGCACCCCTGATCATCTGTGCAGCCATTGTTCAATTAGTTCCATTATCTTTTGATTCACAAGAAGATTGTGAAATCCATATTCATGGTACCACTGCAGCTAAACAAATTAAGGCATAACAGTGCTCAGCAAATTTAGTTACAATCTGTCTTCATTTACAGAATTTTTTTAAATACATGTAATCCCAAATGTGTCTATGCCAGACAGCCTGTTGAAACTTGGTGTGGAGAGGACTCTCAGGCAGGAGTCTATCTTATCTGCAGGATGTGGTTAGACAAGCTTAGTAGTGTCTGCTGCCTGCCCGCATGCCGGTGTCATATGGCGTTTAAGTATTTATGTGTCTGTTACGTGACAATGTTCAAAGTTAAGTCTTTGTCACATGTGAAAGCCTGACTTTGGTCATTTTATGTTACATTCTAGTTTAGCATACCAGAAATCTTTGGGTATGTATTTTGGCTTTAAAAGAAACATGTTTTGACTCTGAGAAGGAAAACATCCCAACACACCCAGCTTCTAGCCTTCTTTTCTTAAACAACTGTAAACCTTGATCAGTTAAATGTATTATCAATCTATCGACCCTCTTCACTAATATTTTAAGTAAAGTCCAGTTAGACTGGTTTTTAAGAAGAGATCAGGTTTTGAATACTTGAAAACTGTATTGTGCTATTATCAATGTATAGCTCTCTTTATTGTATGATTTCTATCAATTGGGGTGTTAACATTTTCTTTTGGAGGTGACACTGCTAGTCATTTTAGGGTTACATACTGCTGCAGAAATCCTCCCATGTTCAACTATGTACATGTATCCTCCCAGGTTTGTGCAGTTTAATCGTGCTAGAACTATTGTATTCATTCATAGTCTGTACTGCAAACAGATATTTTAACCCAGTACTGTGAGGTCCATACAGACATACTTTACTAAACGTGTGCTATTAATATAAGCCCATGTTTTAAACTCACACAATGCAACCAGTCATTCAGTTTAGACTAGTCCTGGATATTGTTACCTGGTGATCTGGTGGCTATTTGCATTATTTACACACTGGTTAAGGTCCATAGGTGAAGGATCGTGTTCGAAGATAAAAAATAAGATTGATTGATAAATAAAATATATTTTTTTAAAAATGAATAAATAAATAAAATAGGTGTGTCATCAGAATCTACCACCTTTTAGATTGGTAGATGCTTGCACACAGAGCTATATAGTGATTAGGTAACTGACCTAGTTCCCAAGTCCATTAGTGATTAGAACAAGGAAAATGCACCAAAGCTAGCACAGCTGTATCTTCAGCCTGCAACAACGGGCAGCCAGTTTATTATAGTCTAAACACAAGTCATCTGGCCACAAACTGTTGTCTCCACCCTGTGGTGTGCTGGGAGCCAACATGTAAATGTGCAGCTAAGCAGGCCAATGATTCACTGTGCCATTTTAATCTACAGGGACCACAGTCTCTGTGTTTTCATAAAGATTAAATCAGGCCTCTTTGTGATTGTAAGTTGTATTCAAGTTTAAGTAAGGATTTTATCCCATGTGTGCTCCTGTAGCACAAGCTTTTCCAAATTAGACCATAACAGGACTAAACTATGACAAAGGGGGTTTAATGCACTCTGTAATAAGTGATGTCACTGTATAACATAAAGCCCTGCATCTTCTAGGAAACACAGACTCGAGCTTGGCAATAACACACCAGATATTGTCTGTCCAGAGCATTGATATGGAGAGCAGCAGATGTTAGAGATGACTGGTTGATTCCCCTTTTTCCATAGCGTCATGGGCGTGGTGGTCTTATGCACTAAACCTTTATGGCACACTTAATATATGATCATGTGAGTATAATCCTCAACCACAACAGGAATTAATTAATGTATGTTAAGGGTGAGAATGGTGACATATTCAAACACACCATATGTAGTAATTACACAGCATTGCAAACAGGTGTGTTGAGAAAAAAAAAAGGTTATGTCAGCTGTTGGGGAAATGCTGTAATGCTGCAACATAACTGACTGAACGCTCACTGAGCTCCTCATCCTGTCCTGTGAATGAAAGAAAGAGGACGGATGGGCCAGAACATTGGGAGTGGGCACTTTTTTGTAGTAATTTGCTGGGATTGATACCAGAGCCATAATCTATTTTATCCTGTAATTACAGTATGTTTTAGGTATAGTAATGTTAACTAATTAAACTGTTGTTGTTTCATTGCGTTAAGCCATATTGTAATATGAAGTAATATGAAGGCCAATAGATGTCACACCTTCAAAAAATTATATTTCTGTTTTGTGCCTTTTAAAGTTTTAGTATTTATGATATTTATTGTTACCATTGGTTTAAAGTAGAAGTTAAAATTGTGTATCTTTCATGACATCACTATAATTCCACTGAATAACTGTAATTATCAGCACTGAATCCTGGCCCAGGCCAATAGTTTCCACTATGTCAGTGTCCACAAGATGGCAGTCCACTGCTATTGTGTCCCACTCGTGGATCCAGTGTCCTTCTTTTTCCAAGGGTGATCCCACTCTTTGAGGTTGTCTGGGGAAGCTTTGAGCAATAACCTGCTTGATTTCACCATCCTTATTATAGGGAAGCACAATGGCTGAGGAGTCCCATAGAAGCTCAGCTGCTGAGATTCCAGTCACTAGCAATGGAGACCTGGATCAGAGCCCTGAGACAATTTTCCAAAGGGTAAGAGTTTCTTCAGTGGCTTTTGAGAACAGCACCTCAAAACTATATAATTGTCTCAGATAATGTGAGTGTACTGGCTTCCCAAACAAACCTCAAAAAGATCCAAAAGGTCCTTGGGTTGAAATATGATGTCTTAACAACAACACTTCCTGTTGTCATGATTTCTGTGATAGCCACTCTACTCCTGGATGAAATTAACAGAGCAACCAAAGTTGCAAGACTGGTGTTTTTGGCAATATATTGAAAATAGTGGGACTGTAACTAACAATTATTTTTATTAACAATCACCCATTATTATGATATAAAACGGTGAAAATATCTTCTATGATTTCCTTCTGAGAAGAGGGTGAGGAGATGTTTTAGGGTTGCTTATAACCAGTTAAACAAATAATAACAATTGTTAGTTGTAGTTGCTTAATATTTTATGGCAAATGATTGATAGATATATCGTTACAGATCTACAAAACAGGCTTCATTCTGTGTAGGAGTGCTATACTCAGACCTTCAAGGTGAAATCATTTCATAGTCAAGTCATTTTGATGGACACCTCCAGCTACCCTCTCCATCATCAATCTGATTGATCTGACTGAGCGTCCAGATGGGCTCCTGTTTACTCCTAATGGATCACTGTCACACTGGCAGCCTGTGGCAGGGAAGACACAGCAGCCACAAGCATGTAGGGAGCTGTAAAAGGTTTTATCTTGATCAAATGAAACAGTTCAGACAAGAATTTATTAATTGCCTGAGGGACTTAACTGTACGCTGACATGGTTTCTGTGTCACATTGATCATTTGTGTCATTGAAACCACATAATTGCAGGTTTGCCACAACTTAACTTTTATTCTTCCATTCCATCATTAGAGAAACACAAATGTTTGCTTTGTAATATATCCATAATAATATATTTATAATATATATATTTAGAGCCCACACAGCACTTAACACTGGAGTGCAAATTTATTATATTCTCTATTTGAATACGGGGTAAAAAGTTACCAGACAGAAGAAAGCAGGTGTGTGAAGAGCATGCTTATATTAACAGACCTGATTTACAATAAAACACTGCCAGAGAAATAATCGTGGCTTTAATTGTCAAGTAGCTTCAGGAATGGTTGACTCAAACAGTAGCTGGGATATCTCAGCCAAGGTTAGTGATGTTTTAATCAAAGACAGAAAATGATATCACTTTGTATTTGTATTTTTTTGTGCCTTTTTCTGTGGGTGGATTTCACAAAGTACACTGAACCCTTTTCCTGTCTGCAAGGAACCAGTAACTTTTGATATAATCCCTGTTTGAATAATAATTAATAATAATAATAATAATCCCTGTTTCCATAGGACTCTTACCCCAGTGGACCTGGGGCCCTAAATCTCTCAGAGTCCTGCATTACCTCCAGCAACTTTGCTTCAACAACAGAAGGCATCATTGAATCAGGACCATACATAGGTAAAAACCTTGCTCCCCAGTTCTACTATTGTTTTGTGTTTTGTGACGTAGCAGCAAAGCAGAAACTTACCAGGCCTTGTCAGCTTGTTACATTATTTTATTATTATTTGCTCTGCGGCATTCTGTGTTTACAAACCATCTTTCGCTCCATGTATTCCCAGTGGCTCCACTTTTCTATGAAAATTTCTGTGTGAAATTCGAAAAGCAGACATTTGAATTTGTAAAGGTGGACGTCCAATTGAATTTAATGAGTTTCCTCTGATCTCCAGGTTGTAACCCTCCTTTCCTTTTCATCATCACACCCTTGTTACAAATGCAAATAAAAATCTCCCCATAGAGTAGCAAGCTGTTGTGGCCCATTTACCACAATGTTGCCATGGCTATTTTCCATGTTATTTACACTGGATGAGGTAGGCTTTTGTTCATTAAAATGTTCATCCTGCAACACGGGGAGAGCCACCATAATTAATAAAACACACAGGAAATCAACATCAATGAGAAATTCCCCTTACACTTGTGTAGGCAGGGGGAAGACATACTAATGAATCATAACTCTGAATATCTCCCAGGGTCAGCAAGCCTGCCAACATCTCCTGTGGCACCTGTAGCGCCCAGCTCGGCTGTTGCTAGCCGCCTGGCGCGCTCTTCCAGCGATAGTCAGGCCGAGAAAGGTACCTGCAGCGATGGAGAATGAACAAGATGATACTGAATCATCACCATTTGCACACTAAATTAACCACAATCTACTGTACTCTTCTTGGTTTTCATCAGTTTCTTACCCTCTCCTTGTTCCCACAGGCTGCACTCCATTCAGAATCAAACCTTTCTCCTTCTCCTCTCTTGTTTGTTGGCTCTCCAAACTTTGCCTTTGCATAAGTCTGGACTAACTGAAGTAGTTTTCTGCTTTGTGGTGGCTAATTATAAGTGTTTATATAGTCCCTAGAGTCTTTTTACTAAGATCTAGACCTCAAGATTTCTAGATCTCGTGCTTTTTATCGATGTCTAAGGCACTTGCTTGGCCTGAAAGAAAACTGCCAAGACTTTTAATCTCAGTGGATTTTCCTGCTTGCAACCTTTGTCCTTGCGAAAGTTGGTACCCATAGTCTTGCTCTGTGGAGCCCCAAAACTGACAAAATGAAGTAAATATAAAACAAGAGAAATATATGCAAAGAAATATTAGTTGAAGAATTAAAACTGAGTGTGAAAATAAATATGAATTTTACAATTTGCTTTTAATATCCTATCAACTCATGATAACAAGGCCAAACACAATGAGCATCAGCCCTTTTAAACTAATGTTAGCTAGCTCACTGAAGCTATCTATCTTTATAAAGCTACAAAATTACCAAGATAAAACTAACTAACTAATACCAACTCATCACTAATTTTAAATGTGGTCCAAGACAAAAGACACACACCTGAAATCAAACAAGCTAGCTACTTCCTTAGCATTAGCTTGTGAGATAAAAGTATATAGTATCATATTTATTTTTACACTTTACACCTTTACACACATCATTTATTGACAGCTCTAATTTTCACTCATTAGATATTTACATTTTGTCAGTTTTGAGGTCGGATATCTTTCATTATTTCCTCGCTGTACCCAACACACAATGAAGCACTATTTGTCACTTTTTCTGTGATTGTTAGCACTTTCAAAGTGGTTAATCATGACTAATTGTATTTTCATTTTGAAATGAATAATCATGGATGTCATCAGTGTCTTCTAATGCCTTTTAATTCAGCATTTGGTATCTGTTGAAGTTTCAGTGTCTCAAGACAATCTAATTACACTGTTTGATAATTATAACACTTCACATGTACCTCCCTAATTTTCACCACAGCTTTCTAGCCTGCAAATCCAATAACTTAATCACTCACAAAGTGAATGACTTTTAATTGTCTAGGCGCAATGAAAGAGCAGCCAAACAGTGGAGCGGTGGTCCTTTCGGATGACTTAAAGAACCCAGCCATGGAAAAACTGGACCTAGTGAGAAAGTGGAGCATCAACACATATAAAGTAATCCTCTCTGTCCTTGATTTATTTTTACATCCTGTCATTATTTTGCTTCATCTCCCTGTCTTAGCATCACTCTTTATCTTCTCTCAGTTAATTAGGATGTTGGCAGAAATAGTGAACTGTACCCCAAACTGTCAACCACAGTAACTGATATCTTTTCTTGCTTTAGACTTTGTAGCTTGGCTCCACTCTGTTTCATTGTCTCTTTCACAGTCAATTTCTTCTTTCTGTCTTGACTTAAGCACAAACGCCCCACAATCATCAATAGTATTCTAAAGTACAGTTTGCCTCTTACAAGTCTGTTTGTTAATAAGCCTGCTTTCCACTGCAGTGTACCAGGCAGATTCTGTCAGAGAAGCTGGGGCGGGGCTCGAGGACAGTGGACCTGGAGCTGGAGGCTCAAATTGAAGTCCTGCATGACAACAAGAGAAAGTATCAGAATGTGATAAAGCTGGCTCAGACGCTGGCCAGTCAGCTGTCCCAGATGATGCAGACACAGAGGCAGCTGGGCGACGCTTTTGCCGACCTCAGCCTCAAGTCACCAGAGCTCCATGTGAGTTCATATATTTAGGTACTATAACATAAATCAGATGAGTTAGAACTTGGAATAGTCTTGTTATCATCTTTAACTTAATATCCCGGTATAGAATATGGATAGACTTTTGGGCCATCTGTTAGACACTTAAGATTTCCCAGAAGCTTCTCTGATCCCATAGATTTTTATTGTTAGTTTATTTTTATTTTAATGAAGCATCATATGATGGTGCACACTCTAAACTAGAAACCTAATGGCTTAAAAGCCAATAAAGACTTTACCCTATGCATTACAACAGTATACTCTCTCCCACTTCCTCTGATTTACATGTATTGCTCCATGTTTTGAATAATAAATGCACTCTTTTTTTTTTTTTTTTTTTTTTTACATTTGAGTGAAATAATATACAGTTAGGTTATAAGTTATTTACTAATCTATATATGTTGTACTGAAGCTGTTTTTTTTTTTTTTTGTTATATTTTTATTTTGTGAGGTCGTAACTTGACCTGTTATTTCATATGTACTGTAGGTCAGATCAGTCTGTGGAAGTATTGGCCTCCCCACAGGTTAAACTTAGGGGTTCATAGTGACAAAATTGACTTGTATAGTTTTAATAATCACTAATGCTCCTGTTCATGTGTTTAATTGTTTTCTTCAGGAGGAGTTTGGGTACAATGCTGACACCCAAAAGCTTTTGTCCAAAAATGGAGAGACACTGCTGGGTGCTATCAACTTCTTCATCTCCAGTGTGAAAACACTTGTGGACAAAACAATCGAAGACACCATGATTAATATCAAACAGTATGAAATAGCCAGGTAATGGCTACAAATGCGTTTGCTCTGCCTGCACACAAGCTTCAATCCACAAAATTTATTTTTATTTTTATTAGGTTTTTATAAAATTTTATATATAAAGTATATAGACAGAGCAGAATTAAGGACAAGACAGAATAATGCATATGCAAAGTAAAATAACACTGAAGTTGTCTGGCAATTTTGGAACAGTTTCCTATTTACACTTTGGTGTTTGTCTCCACCTGATGAAAATGCTTCCAATATTCACTCTCCCTTTTAGCTTTTGTTTTCATCTCCACCATAAAAATATCTTTCTCTCTAGCTGCTAAATGCACTTCTGTTTTTACCAGTTACGTGGTAAGTCTGTCTGCAATGAAGTGCAGGACAGATGGTGTCCAGTGGGTTTATGGGAAATCTTTTGCTGAGAATCATGCTGACGAGAGACATGAACCACAACAGTAAAGTTGCAGGCAATAAAGCCAAAACAACGAGCTGAAAGGTGTTAAAATGGAATTGCAATATTTTCACATGACAGAATCATCTGACACATTGTTAATACAGAAGTGTTGATTAGAGCAGCTTTAAAGAATCAAAACCTTGTCAGAATGTCTCATTTGTTCACTAAATATAACCTGTGGACTGGAGCTGGTGAACAGGGCTTACTCTTGTGTTTCCTTGCATGTTGTGATGCATAAACACACATAAAGTTCTGATGGTGTTTAAATGATCTCTAGGGTGGAGTATGATGCATACCGCACAGATTTGGAGGAGTTGAATCTGGGGCCACGTGACGCCATCACCATGCCCAAGATCGAGCAGTCCCAGCAGCAGTTCCAGATCCACCGCGAGAAATACGAGAGGATGCGAAACGACGTCTCTGTCAAACTGAAGTTCCTGGAGGAGAACAAGGTCATCTAGAGGCTAGCGCCGCTCTACATGCCTGCACCTGCACAAAAGCATTCACGTTCAAAGTGCTCAATCTCTCTTTTTTTTCTTTCCCTGCTTCCAAACAGGTGAAGGTATTGCATAACCAGCTCATCCTGTTCCACAATGCCATAGCTGCATACTACGCTGGAAACCAACAGCAGCTGGAACAGACACTCAAGCAGTTCCACATCAAGTTGAAAATGCCAGGTGGGGACAGTCCATCTTGGCTGGAAGAGCACTAATCACTCCTTTCAAAGCCATACTGGCTCAGTTTGGGGTTTTGAGAGAAAATGTCAAATTCTACAGAATACTACAGGAAACCCTCTTCTCACTTCAACTCCACAGTCACTGCCTTTCGAAATCTCAGAATTGTGAATCTTTAAATTAAATACACAGGAAGGAAAACAAAAACCCACAATCTGTTTTACTCTTGATCTTAAAAAAATTCTTTTCATCTTTGCAACTATTTCAAATCATAGGAAACGCACTTTTGTACTGTACTTTTGACAAAAAAATGAGCAGGAGTTGCTGCACTAAACACGTCTGGAGACTGTAAATGGCCTTTTGTATTCTAGCATATGAATGTTGTATCCCAGCACAGCGGACATGCAGGCTCTGTAAGGGCAGCAACAGGGATCAAAACAACTATTTCCTTTACATTATTTACATCACTCCTATCAGCTGAATGAGATGAGGATGGGCTCTTTATGAAAGTCTAATCAGGAAGATTCTTTTTCAACATATTAATAATAATTTTTTCAAGATTTGACCTTACACTTGTTCTGATGAATGTGGAAAAACTGCATTCAGATTTCTGAATCATGCAAAATGCAAATTGATCACTTATACCAGCAAACTCCAATTAAAGTGGTAATTAGACATTTTGGGAAATATGCCTTATTGCTTTTTTGAGGAGAGCCATATGAAAAGATCAACACCCTTCTTATATCTGTCAGTTTGATATAGACTATAGCTAGACAGCTGGTTAACTAAACTCTGGAAACAAAGGGATACATCAAGCCTTGCTCTCTCTAATGGTAAAAATCCTCCCTATCAACACATATAAACCTGAGGTGGAATTAGACAAAACCAAAGTCTAAAAAAAAAATCAAGTTGTCGTTTTATGAGGAGGCTTTGTATTTTCAAACAGAGCCAGGCAATCTCTATCCCCCTATTTCTAATCTTTGTGCTAAACTAAGCCAACACTGGCTATAGCCTACTATTAAACACACAAGATGGTATGGATCTTCTCAGATGCAGCAAGACAAATAAAAAAAAAAGAAAAAGTGTGTCCAAAAATATCAAACAGAGATTAAAGTCATAGTGGTGCCACAAATGCCACGTTATGATATGATTATATTGACATTATTCTGTTTTTTAATTAGTATTGGACTACTTTTTTTTTTAACAGGTCCCTATTTGTCCAAATCCATGGCACATGACTGAATGGGTGTGTTGAGTCTCTCAAATTCCAGAGAAAATGAAGGACGAGCCTTATGTAACTAAATGTGCCTTGATTTCATCAATTTGTTCTTCTCTTCCTTCTTCATACCAACTGGTCTTATAATTGGAAACACTACCAGTTTTTGGGACCAACTCTTGATGGAAGAGAATGAACCAAACACACAACACACACACACTCCAGGGATATAGTCATAGCCTATATCACATCTGAACACTTCACACAAAACAAGATGATAGCTGTGTTTTTAAAAAAAAAAAAAAAAAAAAAAAACTCCATTAACTTCAGCAAGTGTAAATCTTTATGAAGACATGCTGTTCTCAAAGGTATTTATCAATATTGCACATATGCACATTTATGCATTTGAGACTAATTACAAATAGAATTGTAAGAACTGTATGATATATAAGGTGTAAACCAAAATACCAGTAACTTGAGAAACTTTTTTGTCTTTTGTAAATTTAAAAGACCAGCATTCTTTACCTAAGCTGCTAACAGTTTCCTTCACTGGGCTATATAAAAGGATTTCAATTGCTCTGGCTTTTATGACCAGCTGTCATGTCCTCACTTTGTTGATACTTTTGCTATGGCTCACTGTAGCAGTCTGACTGTGTGAAACTTGTACAACAATCTATTGTTTCCCTGAAATAGGTGGATATATATTTGTAATTTTCTCTATTTTATCATGAGTATGTAGTTAATGACCAATGCGGCCATTTGGCTTTTGCTTATTTTTCTTTTTTTTTTTTTTTTTTTCCCAGAAGACCTACAGAATGATGTGCTAGTACTAGTATGTACTAGTGGCTCGCTACCTTTGTAATAATGAAACATTAACAAATGTTGAGTTGAAAAGGATTCCAAATGTTGTGTAACCTCTTTGGGAAAATAAAAGTTTTTTTTTCTTTAAGTGTCGTTTTATGGTTGTTGTTGGTATAGAAAGTCACAGCCACATGAATTAAAGTGAAGCCTTACGGTGCCTCTGGCTTGTTGTTGACAATGAGCTAAAGCAGAAAAGATACAGACAGTAATACAGATGAGCCACAAAAAGCTTATTACATGGGCAAATTACAATTCAAAATGATTTGATGAGTGTTTTTTAAGTAGACTCGTTCTGTCTCATCCTGTTTTTTTTTTTTTTCATCAATTTGTTCCTTTCCAGATGAACGGCAGTGGTTTATTGTACAGTCTGTTGTATTGACATATGGATTCAAATGACTGTAGTCAACCGGGAGACTTTTGTTTACTCACCTCCAGGTGCTTTAGATTAACCTTCAGGTTTTCATAATTACAGACCCACTACACCAACATGTATACATTTGACAGGATCTGGTTAATCCTTAGAAAAGCCTTGCCACAGTCTCAATGTCATGTTTACCTGTGCAATGTCAATTACATGAGGCTCTTCAGAACGCCACACTAGGGCAAAGGGATTATAGAGTAAGCACACCTAAAACAACAGTTAAATGAAATGACTGAAGATCAGTTTAGCTCATGCACACTGTGTACTCCAGTGTTAATGTGCATTTCATATAAGAATTACAAAAGAATAATTGAAAAATCAAATAGGAACCACAATTATTATACTGTCAAACATTTTCACATTCAGCGACAATAATTTAAAAATAATCTTTTTGTAGTTATTGTGGAAAAACTGGAGACCTTGTGCATTAGTGGATGAAGATAAAAGGCAAATTGCATTTAGCACGTTTAATCTAGTAACCTATGGTCTGGTTCCTTGTTTCTAACACCATTTAATTCGAGTATTGAAGTCTGGAAAAGACAATACAACAGTTTGAATTGTGATCCTGATTGTGTTATCTGGCTCAGATATGACAATGATGCTCAGAGAAACTAAAGGTTGGATAAATGATTACCTTTAGGCAGGGATCACCAACAAACTAGCTGATACGTTCAGTTCTTACAAACCGGGCCTTTTGTCCCTGCCTGGTATTCATGAAAAAGACAAAGTATTTAGTATTTACATTGTTGTTTTTTTTTTCTTTACCAAGGGAAGATTTTGTCAGAGTTTTGTCAGATTTAGGAATTTTCTTGATTTCAGTATAAATAGCTGCATAAAGGGAAAAAATATCCAAAGACAGAAAAGAATTGAATGAGTAATATAGGATAATGAGAAGGAAGTAAAGAAAGAACAGAAGGAAAAAAGGAAGGAATAAAGGTAAGAATAAAGACAGGGTGGTTACTAAAGCTATAAAGATCATTGGTGAAAGGTGAAACAGCTGCTGGAAAAGTTGATTTTTACGATGAATGTCCCAGCTGCTCTCAGCCCTAAGGCCTAACAGCTGTCAGATAAATGAGGTGCTAAACATTTAATACTTGCCAATAAAATGCAATTGAGTAAAAGCGGAAATAAAAGCAAAAACAGAAATCAGAAGAAATTTATTCACACAGTTCACATCGACTCCATTAGAAGTAACAGTCCCGCCTGCAGTTTTTTTCCCATATGTAACAGTGAGTCAGTGCTGTCATTAAGTGTCAAAAGTAAAATTGTGCATTTTGTGAAATAGTCCAACTCGTGTTTATATTACATTATTGAGTTAACATTACAGATGCATTAAAGTATAAGCAGCATTTGACTGAAACCCATCTGTTGGTCACTTCAGTCTATAAGGTAGTATTGTATTTTAGAGGTGATCTATTTCTATAGAAAATCTTAAACGTGCAAAGTAAGTGAAGTGTGGAGGGGGGGGAGGCAATATTAATTATTAATGTATTAATTGTCTAAAATGTAGATTTAAAAAATGCCTCTAATAATTCCCCACAGCCTGAGGTGATGATCTATCGTCATATAATCTGCTCTTGATTGCAGCACATGAATAAAAACACTTAACCTAAACAAATGCACCTGGTGACGTGAGCTCACCTTCGCCACCTCACCACTGGTCGCAGCCTTGTCATTGCACCAGTGGTCACAAGCTGCCTGTGGCGCGCGCAGTGTGAACGCGCCTTGGTCCACCTGGCCCAATCACGTACGAGGAGGCTCACAACGCCGCCGCCTGCCGCTGCCGCTGCCGCTGCCGCTGCCGCCGCCTGCCGCTGCCGC
>CM076650.1:6730792-6755178 GCA_038496675.1 Rachycentron canadum | reverse complement strand
GAGAGAGAGAGAGAGAGAGAGAGAGAGAGAGAGAGAGAGAGAGAGAGTGTGTGTCTGTCGTTGTCTGTGCTGCAGCTCGGTCAGGACTGGCGGCAGCAGCTCACCTGACGGGCCGATAACCTGAAACGCAACACAGATTTTCTCCTCCGAAAAGTATCTCCCACTAACTCCAACGGTGCCGGAGCGGATTACGTGTCCCGGCGAGCGCGCTCATCCCCCCCGGTAAGTCAAGCAGGACGGCACCGCCGCATCATGCCGTGTGTGTGTGTGTGTGTGTGTGTGTGTGTGTGTGTGTGGATGTGCGATATGCATCGACCTGCTGCAACTCTGCCGTGAAAAGTCCCTGTGCTGTGAGAGTGGAGTCTGTACTTACATCTTGGCGAAGCAGCAAAGCCTCTGCTGTGGCTGTTCTCTCTCCTCCAGCCTGTAAGGTGACTACACAATGTGTCCTGCAATGCAGCTCACATCCAAAATTACATCATTTTAAAGATTTAGTGTAGTTTGAGGCCTGAATCTGTTGCTTTACTGAACGATGGCAGTGCAACAACAAAGGAAACATCTGCTTGTTCTCCATACTTTATTTTTTTTTCTCTCCCCCTTGTCTACAGTCGTTTAATGTGGCTGCTTGACAACACAACATATTCATTATTACATTTGAAATGAAGGATTGTGGATGTAAAATAGATATGAATTTGAGTATCTTTAAAAAAAAAAACCTGTCACTCAGTCACTATGGTGCCTTTAAAAAGTTTGCATTTTTATTGTATTTCAGAACTTAATAACCCACACATAGCCTTATATTTCTTTATAATTGTCGCTTGTCAACATTCAAGTCTGTTTTTCCACATGACTGGAGCCTACACGTTTTGATTAACTGGCAGTTTCACCCATTTGCATGATGCATCAATATTGTATTTGGGCTGGATACAGTTTGAAAGAGTCAGATTTTATTCAGGTTATTACTATCTTACTTTCAGTATTCAGTGACAAACTAATTCTTTCCCTGATGCTTGATTAAAAACACACTTCCCTACAAAATTATTGTTTAATTCAACAAATGAAACCAAAGCTCTCACATTTAAACTGCTGTCTATTGACAAGTAGCAGGATCATGACTGTATAAAACAGTTGAAAACCGGCAATAAATTAGATTTAAATCAGGAACTACATGATCAGATTACGAGCAAAAAAGACTATAAATCCCACCAGATGTTAAATCCCAACTTTTTGTCCTCGTTATTTGGAGTTATGGATGTATTTTGGTTGCGACCATAAAAGTGTTGAGGTTCAATGTAGCCATATATTTTGATGCACATGTTTTATTTTATAAACACAATGACTGGAGTAAGAATCAGTGTTAAGTGTTGGTGGTGGTTGTTGTGGACTCCCAGCAGAACTTACTGCCCCGGCCCTTTTAGTTCAGCATGTATGGCTTTATAACTCTGCCTCTGTCGGTTTTGTTCTGGACCTCAGACCCCAGCTTCCTTGGCTTTTGTACACTATTATCCATGCTGAGATGATTTAGAGGGCAATCCATTCAAGTGTTGGGAACAATACCCCCGTGGAAAAAAGGAGTTTCTCCCCGGGTCGGGTCAAGGGGGAGGGCGGTGTCACCCCCCGGTTGCTGTGGAGGCCGAGAGTAACATGGAAAACTCAGTTCTCTGACGTCATCCCGAGGAGGAAGATATCGGGGCGCTTGATTTATTTGTGTGGGAGCAAGAAGGAGCTGAATAGCTGTTGGCACCTTGGGTCAACGCAAGTGTTCTTTATTGCCTAAAAATCTGTCCTTGTCTTATAAATCCAATTTTAACCTGCAATGAAAAATGGTTAAAAGATTTAAAAAAAAAAAAAAAAAAAAAGATAAAAAATGACAAAAGAAGAAAGAGATGGGGAAGAATATTAAAGCGTCTTCGGATGTGTGCTTGTCTCCTATGTCACGCCCTGAACTCCCAACCCAAAGTGGCCACCCAACTCTCTCAGCTATAAACTGATCGACGAAGAAAACAAACTTCAAAGAGGCAAGGCGGAGACATTTTAGTAACAAAAGTGACAGATTCAGGACTAAAATAACAACACAACGACACGTGCTAAATATTGTTTTGGGGATTTGTGTACATTGCTCATCGGCAGAGTCTGTAATGTGATCTGTGCACATGCACTGGCTGTAAGCAGTGTTTCACAGGTATTAAAGTGTACTCTAATGAAGCCTGCTCTGTCTCTGTGCCCTTGGGCAAACACTTTTCCCCACTGCCATGTAAACATGTTTGCATTCCCTCCATGTTTCCCTGCTGTTGTCACTATGGTGACCTGGGCACCTGCTTTATTAAAGAGTAAAGAGTGACAGCTCTTTACTTTATCCTCTTTATTTGTATATCATAATCTCACTCAGGACATGTTGCTTTTAAGTCAAGTTTGTTTTTTTGTTTTTTTAGTAAATCATACAGTAGGTGTGTTATAATGCTCAAACTGGTGGCAATTAGCCTGTTAGCTTGTTTAAAACTGCACCAGGAGCCGAGGAGATGGAGCGAGATTTGCCTGAAGCTGATCTTGGCACCGGGCTCAGATTGCTGAAGCAACAATTGGAGCTCATTGACGGAGGTAATAGAGTCGCAGTGATCTGCTACAGGCCAGGCACTGATCACAAGAACAAACAGGAGAGGATTCAAAGCTCTGTTTTTGATCTGTCGGCTCGCAGTCCAGAAGCATCCCACCCCCCACCCCCCTGTCGTCATTACCTCGTCTCAGTGGGTTTTGTTTCGTCCGATTTACTTTTTCTTCTTTGTATTTTTTTATTAGGACATTCAATTTTGTTAGGTGATCTGATATGTAATGTGCTTTTGAAGTAAGCTTGAAGCTGCTGTGTCATTGTGTGGGATAATACCATTCTAATTAGGAGGAAATATGGATAAGACTACATAGACTACATAATATAAACATTTCCAAAATCATAAAAATAGACTTTAAACTCTTAGAAAAGCTCTAAAACATACTGAAATCACAAGATGTGCCAAACATTGGTTCTTGGTTTGTGAGCAAGACAGCAAGTCACTCATGTGAGGACATTAACAATCATTCCCATTTGTGATGATCCCAAAAATGAAAATTCACCACATTCACCTTTTCTGAGTTTCTCTTAATGTGATATGCAATAAAATTGTATTAGAAGTCTTCTTCCATGGTGTTTTATTTATTATGTGAGATCAGTAAAATTGATTCTCCTTTTAGCTCTATACTCCAACAGTTAGCTGCTAACAGTGTCTGTCTGCCATTTGGAGCTGAGCAGGTTTTTACCAGTTAACAGTACATCACCACATCCTAAAGCCAATTCAGTGCTGCTGCAAATGATAATTTCAGTATCAATTAACCTTTTTATCATTTATTTAGCTAAAATGATGAATTCATTCATTCATATCAAAATTGATGTCAACTGATTATCTGTTGATTGAAACTAATCTGTTAATACATGAATCATTTCAACAGCACTGGAGCTGCACTTTGAATCTGTGTGTCATCACATCAAGATCAATTCATCTCAGTACAGATTTACCCCTTGTGGCATTGACTGAACGTCACAATAAATGTTCTTCTGCTTACCAACAAAATTTTAATGAGTGAGACGCTCAAAACATTTTTCTGCACAGTTATTATAAGGTTGAGCAGAGATTCCTTGTTTGCTTGAATCAGATTATATGATTAGGTGAATTCCCTCCTCAGTTACAGGTTTGCTCTCAGGCGTGATATAACCTGTGTTACAGCTGAGATGGTCGTTCATATTTGTCTTAGCTCAACCCGTCTTAAGCCTTTTCAAACAGTTATTGATGGAGCAGGCTTGCATGCTCTGCAAACAGGCAGCTTTAATCTTTAAAATATGAAAACCGCGGCGCAGACACAGGCTGTTATTAGCAGATTTACGCCGAGCTTGGGGGATGTGTTTTGTTGGGGGACACTGCATCTGCACACGGTCTTTACAAAATCCTTCCTTCGCTGACTCTGCGGGTGTTTGTTACAAACTGATGCGCAATGAAGGGACTGCAGCTACAGGATAGTTTTGGTGTTTGAGGTTTTTACAGTCTGTTGATATTTGTAAAGGTTGATGTCCATTACGTTGTTGTACAGGCTGTTCTTCAGCATGAAAAAGTAATAACTCTGATTTAGAGCTGATGTGAGCTACACTATGATTTGTGACAGTGTTGGCAGTGTTTGTGTTTTGGCAATTTCAAGTTTCTTATTCCAATATGTTGTGAATCATCAAGAATATCCTTGTAGTTTTTATCAGTAAGTAGTTTTGCACTTGCAAGCGATTCCTATATAAAATGCTCAATTAGGCATAATTGTGGCCTCAGCGGTCTGCTGAATGTCACACATTATTTCTCTGAGCGACAAAGATTATGGAAGCAGATGAAGGCGTTATATAATTATAAAAAAGGTTGGTATGCTTGGTAGAGGAACACACAGCATCTCTTAGAGCAAAGCTCTGTAACCTTTTGAAAGAAAAACAATAGCATCATCATCTTCTTTCTCGTGTAGAGCTTAATTCATAGTCAGTAACACATCCTCTCTGTTCAGGACACTCAGGGGTTTTGCTGCTGCAGCCACATTTGGTCTGTAACCAGAGGCTGAAAAATAAGGCCAAAATTGTCCCAAGTGATTATTTTAACATTCATCATGTTGAAATCCCTGACTTTACAGCAGAAATAAACATGTTTACAGCCTGGTACAAAATATTTGGGAGTCAGGCACTGCCAAGATGGCGATGGCAGAGCAGCCCACTCTGAGCTTCAAAATCACTCTTTAGAAACCTATGGTTGCTGATGCTATGTCCATCTTTATTTGCAGTCAGTGGGTATGACCAGTAGCTTATGGTTGCTAATGTAAGCTAACAGCAGCAAATCATGGATATTGTCACGTAACTGACATCACCGAGTTAAGTCATAGGATCTTTTTAAGACTCTACTTGTGCTATCCGTACTCTACTTTTTTTTAGCATTCACTAGCATCATGTTATTGTCACTGAAGGCCACAGTTGCTGTGAAAAGTTACAGTTTTACCTCAAAGGATAGATTCACAGTGTTTTAAGTCTGTCTTAAAATAGTCATTTAGTCAAATGAACACTGAAATGTGAGATGTGACTTTGATTTGTCCAATGCTGATGACTGAAGCCTCATATTAACTTCTAATAAACTTCTCCTACACAGAAGGAGGGCTGAGGATTTGGCCTCCATCAATAAGAAACATTAGAAAGATTGGCTATTAGACAGACATAAAAAAAACTGAACCCTTTCATTTAAGAATAAAATGATAGCACCATCATTCCAACTGAGAAATTAGGTGTTTAATGCATATTATCATAGCAATTTTAGTATATGCCATTCAAGTTACCAGTGAAGGTGACAGCAGTAAACAGGCTCAGCCATTAGACTGTTACTGAAAGTAAAGCAGCAGAGCACAATGTCATAATTATTTGACGTGATCATTAATCAGAACGTTAAGTGCCCCAAATAACCTACTAAGTGTTTTGTAATGTCCAGACTGTACTACATAACCCAGAAACCCACATTTCTGTCAGCAAACCTTCAGGATAAATCCCAGGTTCAGTCTTGCTGGTTGCACAGAGACAAATTTCTTACAGTTTTTTTGCCAACTTGTCATTGTTTCTTATTTATCAACAGTGAAAAACACCTACGAAGCAACAATAACTAATGTAATCACTTTACTGACAGCAGATTGAAAATGTGACGTGTGAATCCGCCATTTTTTTTCATTTAATTACAGAACAACAAGTTAACTCGAGTAGAGAAGCTGCTAGTCGAGCTGCTCCTACACTTTATGAATTAAGAAAGACATTTCTGTCACCTCCAGCTGACAGCTTCCCTCTCACACTGAATGGGACTTTGATGCAGAGAGAGATGGAAGGGAGATTGTGGTCTATTTATAGTGACATTGTGTGAATTGTGGGCCAAGTTTGAGCCACAATAGAGGAACATTGGGGACAGTTTTTAGGTGGATTTAATTGCCATGGTGAAGAGCACAGTGCCCCGTGGATTTTTAAAAAGATGACATGAAGTACAGCTACCATTTGGAGGAGTCTTCCATCCGATTTCCTGCTTCTCAGCATCAAAGTTGCAACCAGAGGTGTGGAGTAGGTGACAATGACAGTATTATATGATCCGCTGACCTTCTGCAAATAAACCTGTGGCGGAAAGATCAATGTTTGCCAGTGTTGCAGGTTTAGTTTCACATGGCATGAGGTGCTGTGTACTGTACCTTGGCCTCATTAGTAATTCATTCCTCTCTCTAGACAAATAACACCTTGTAATAATCTCCTTAAAACAGATTGTGCAGATTTAAGGATGAAGAAACTGTTGAGTTCTGCTTGAGCCACATTAATCCTGGAAGCAGATCCTGCTTTATCACACGTGGCTGTATGTTTTGGAGGCTGGTGGCTTGTACGTGCAGCAAATTTGTCACCCAAAATTAGGCTGATGTAACCTAATTTGCTTCGCATCAATATTTTGAAGTTTATTGTCAACAACAGTACTGTTTTAATCAGAGTTTCATATTTGGCCCTAAACAATGGCCTCTGGTTTCTTTTACTGTGGATTGAATTAGGGATGGCTGAGATAAAAGGGCACAGGAGGAGCAGAGCAGCATCATGAACTCAGCCAACCTTTGAACAAAAAGTTAAAAAGATAAGCAGAGAGGTTGGAGTGAGTAGAGGAAATAAAGGAGACTCTCGTGATGAGGATTATCTGATGTGACAGGCTGTGCACAGAGTACTGACACGTCCATTGATGTAGTTGCTCATCCAGAGTCCAAATCTTGATCGCTTTGTGTGAAGGGAGCCGGCCTGAAAGACATTTTAACTCATTGATCCTGCAAAGGTGATTATCACACGAGCTAATTAAGCAAGAGCAAGGAGCAAATTAACAGCAAATCCAGTTGTTTAGTGTGAAATAGCCACATAGCAGAAAAGACATAGAGAGAGAATCTATAAGTTATGTTTCTTTTTCCAATCTTGCCCTTGTTGCTTCCTGCATTGCAAATATTTCACTAAACTGTTAAGTTTACACAGGTGAGTCTGGGTCATCATCACTTGTGGTTATCTGCTAAGGACAGCTGCAGTTCAGCTGGAGGAGAGTTTACTTTATTCATGTGGATATGAATAATTTAGTCAGTCGGGGTTCTGCCAGGGTTCACTCAGAAAATACGAACATAAAGGTACCAAGCGCTAATTCTTTGAAAATATTTGATAAATCCAGGATTTCATAAAGAATAGGTTCCTTGTCCACAGTGTTTCCCGGCTAGAGACTACTTTTTTTTCTTTTTTTTTTTGCGGTGTGTTTTCTTCTTCGGCTTTAGGTTTTCCTCTGGTGTTCATTTGTGTGTTACACAACCAGTGGCACGAGGTGATAAGTGGCCTGTAGGTCACCAGATATTTGTCTGGATTAACACAAACGTACAGAGGAGCAAGGTGTTAAAAAGATAATGTCAGCAAAGTTTTACATAGAAGTTTCTGACATGCGCTGAATTTGACGTAGGTGCATTTTGTTTTCAGGTTGAAGGAGGAAGCTTAATGTGATTTATGTAACAGGCCAGAGATATATGGTTTGGATACATTAGTGATCCTGCTTCTATCTGTCACCTTCTGCTACTGAATGATGAACTGCAGTCCCTGAGCTGTTGCCAAGGAACGCCATATTGTAAACGATTGCTACACAGACCTGAAAGGTGTCATTTCATATCCCCTGTGTGTGAACGCAGAAGTATTGCAGAGCTCTTTTGTCTTTGGTGTCTGGGCAGTGGTAGCCTGGGCAGAGAATAGCTGTGTGTGTGTGTCTGTGTTGCTGAGAACATGACTGAACATCAACTCTATTGTGTTTCCTCTCCATTGTAAACAAGACATGGAAATCAGAGCGATAAGCCTGTATGTGAATGTGTCCCAAATGGCCATTATGTCCTTTTTCATCCAATGAGTCCCAGAAAACACTGAGCTGCTACATCATACAGAAACACATAATCCAAGTGGTAACAGTGTGTAACATGTTTGTTTATCACGCTTACAGTTGCTCTTTAATCAGCTCAATCAGTTTCAAGATGGAAATCCCTTCAAATAGCTGTTTTGAAATTCCCCTTGTGAACCACAAACAGGCCTTGACATTGGTGGTAGTGAGGTGATGGAGGAGTAAAGCATTAATCAGAACACAAACTAGAGCTGAGGCCGATGGGACTTTTGAAGTCATAAATTAAAATATTGGACAAAAATGAATTATGAGCGTGATGACAGAGTCAGATGAAAGGTCAAGGGTTGAACGCTATTACTGTTTATCCTAGGGTGATCGTGAATAGCTTTAAGGGATCACCAGGTTGTTAGGGATTTATCCACTGGGAAACATAAATGTCTGTAAAAAATAAATAAATAAAAAGAAATGCAAGCAATCTATAAAATTGTTGACATGTTGAGTGGTAGTGAACCAGCTGACTGACTGGTTTTAGCTTCTCAAATGTGAGGTCAAATAAAGTCTCATTATTTTATTCGGCCTCACAGAGTTTTACAATCTGGGCAACATAAGAAGAACGTCCTGACGGATGGGCCGACAGGAAATAGGTGTTGTTTTGCGTGTTGAATAAAAAACAGGAGATCAAACTCAAGTCACACAGAGAGAATAGACCAGATGCACACATACACAGAAGGGGTAAAAAAAACAAACAAACTTGAGGCTAAATTTGCCGTCCTTACTTTAGATCACTAAACTGTATATCGCTGGGGTTGGTCAAAAAAAGAAGGTGTCACATTGGGATCAACTTGTGATGCCCATTTCATAACATCATTAGCAGCTTGTAGAAGAAAAAACAATAAAATCCCATCACTACCTGCCCCTTCACCACCGGTTGGACAAGTTGGGATCAAGGTGGTAGTAGGGTTCAAAAACAAACAGGTCTGACAGCGACACCCCACCGGGCCCTACGCAAAACCGCTCTCTGCTAACGAGCGTTCCCATGGTGATGACGATGGAGCAGGATCGGCCAAATCCCCTGCAAACGCGCCTCTTTGCCCCTACGGTGTTGAGTGAAAGACCTCTGCTCTGCGGGGGCTTCACTGACCCTCAGGAAATTGAACTGGAAGTTAGCAACAGGGGATTATTATAGCTGGCGCCTTGACCTTCAGCAGTACACATTTGTGAGCTGGATTTTGTTTATTTTGGACATGATGGCTCCCTGGAAACTTGTTGACAGTTACCTCCGGTTAAAATCCTTTTCATTTTTGCAGAATGGATTTTTATAGAAAAAGAAAGGAAAGAACAACCCTGCCTCCCCATGCAGTCTCTTTGCATCACCTTTTGTCTGTTATTAAACTACAGCTGAATGACAAATAAGATTGTCCAGGACTCTGCTGGAGGGATGAGCAAAAGATATTCTGTCATTTGGTGGTTTTGGACACGTTATTACACAATATCTATGTTGGGTTGAGATCTGTTGTTTTTCCTATCATTTCCATTGTTGCCAGACCATTCAATGACCCCTTTGTGTGCTGTATGGGAGCATTTTCATTCATTTGTAACTCGATTATTGAGATTTTTCCAAACCATTGCTACCTGTGACGGCTTGTGAATCCTCGATGCAGGTTTCATACTGTTAACCTGTGGCTTTTTACCAGTTGAACCAGGGTGATTTCTTCCCGATGAGAAAAAGATTAGAGATTTTGACAAAAACAAAGTGTCAGGTCTTCTTTGGGTTTAACATTTTTGGACCAAATTTTAACTAATTAAAAAAAGAGTGAATCAAAAGGGGTGTGAGGGGATACCTGACCCAAACACAAACAGAGTAATTTATCATCTTTTATGATCTGTATGTTTCCAAGCTTTGTTGCCTTTAATGTTTCTTAACTTTGTAGACCAATTTATTACTCATGGAAATAATTGAGTGACTCAGACTTCACCTGGGTTGGGTCTCAGTTAGGACTGACATGAGCCTATGTAAGATTTATTGTGTGTATCTCTTTGGGGTCTCTCCCCCCCACGGCTGGAGAAAAACATTTCTTTCTTCATGTTAGCTTTGACCTTTGTTGATTTAGGATGTGTGAGGGTGGGGTGCTCCCTGTCAGTAATGAAGACTGATAGAGGTGGGAATGCCTCGGGGTCGACAACAGGTGGACCTTTAGATGAATCTGTCTGTAGATGTGTGGAATCTGGAAGCAGTGTCTCTGCTTTCTGGCCCTCAAGGCTTCTCTGTATAGTGTTACTGACAGGTGTGTGTCGTCCTCTGTAAATCATGTTAGACCGTTGGTTTAGAGCTTTATCCGTTGGTTTTGTCCATTCATCCAGTTTGAAATATAATTTAGTGAGTAGAAAATGCTACAGATCAATCACTGTGAAGGAGCTGAGACAGGATTATGTACCTGGAGCCTCACAAGGCAGATACATGGGTGATCTGTGGGGTGTTTCAGTTTTCAAGGATTACGTTTACATTTGGGGAAATGTACTTATATACGTACTACTCTTGTCTGTACATTAAACATTAAGCTACCGCTAATTTAGCCTAAAACCTGGAAACAGACTAGCTCTGCCCAAAGGTTAAACAATCTGCCGCCCAGCACTTAAGTACATTGAATAAATAAAATATATTTTGTTGTATTTTGTAATTCATAAAAATGAAATGAAGCATCCCTTGAACAATCTGTGGTTTGACAGAAGTTTCCTGAACTATTCTCAGCTTGGCTAGATCCCCCCTATGCTAAGCTAATCTATTTCTGGTTTTAGTTTTTAATATAATATAGCAGTTTAGAAATTTAACAATTGGCTAAATATTATTTGACAAGATGGTTGGTGGATTTTGTTAGCATTAGACAGAGCCAGGCTAGCAGGTCCCTTTTGAGCTTTGTGCTAAGCTAAGCTAACCGAGTCGTGCCAAAAAGCAAAAAATATTCCTTTCAAAGCAGCTCAGATGACTCAGTGAACAGCACAAAGATATAGAAAAGGCAGATAAAAGCAGAGTGAGGTGGCAGACGGTTTAACCCTTTCATCCATAGCAGCTGTTAGATTAGTAGCCACATTTTTAGCGTCGCAGGAGGAGATGACTCTGTGTGAGGTCAGATGTTCTCATAGTGTCATGAATTAGACATGAGTGACGGTGAGGTCCGGCTCCGAGGACAGGACGGCTGAGTGTGCAGGCTGATGGTGGCAACATGAGGCCTTTTGTGACGTCTTCCTTATTATTTAGTAATGAACTCTGGGGTTCAGGTGGACAAGGCTGCTAACTAAAGGGATATTACCACTCAGATGTTACAAAGTTGTATAAGGGGCAGTAAGTAGATACTAGAAATAACCAGAAAGGGGCTGTTTCTACATTATTATTTTCTTTAACAGAAGAAATCCTAACTGACTGATCTAGGATCTGATTATTTCCCCTGGAACCAAATTCTTTTCCTCAAAGCAATTTACCATCTCCTGCACTCGCCTTTTATTTATCTCCTGTTTTCTTCTATTCATTTCTTTGTTTACGCAGAGAGGAGTATCAGGTCACTGCAGCCATGTCAACTGTGGCACTGAGTCGTGAGTCGTGAAACTCAACCAGTTTCCCTCCAACTGAGAGCTACAGAGCAACCGTCGTTTGACAGAGCCTGTGAGGTTTAAGAGGCACTTTTCTCCTGTGCACGTTTACCACATCATCAATAACCATTTAGGGTTAAATAAATTATGCTCTGGACTGTGATTAATGAATTATTAAATGAGAGGAGCCTGGACATTGAAGATATTGTCCAATGGCTAAAATTTCGGAGGTTTAATCTCCTAAAAGTTAGAAAAGAAAATCACAAGATATCCCAAGAAGCTCGGGCTTGCTTCATGGTTATTCAGCAGTGCCACACTGATAAATCGACAGGGCAGATGCATCAGTTTGTTTGGCTGCTGTATCATTAACCATTATTTTAAATGCTCAGATATTGCAGGGCTGCAGTGATTAGTTGATTACTGAATAGAATGAAACTTCATCAATTCTCCAGTTAGTTTTACATTAAAGGAGATTCAGCCTGGTAGTCAGACAAAACAAGACCTCTGCCTTATACTCTTAAGACATTTTGAGGGACTTTCTTCACTACCAAATAGTTGATCTATTGATAAAATTAGTTATTGATAACATCATCGATGCCCTAAGAATAAGATCTAGTGTTCAAATTCCCATTGTATGTATTTAGACCAGGTTTGTTACCAGGTTTAGTTTCATTTTAGTTACATTTTCCTAGTCATAGGTTGTAACTGTATGAGAGGAGGGTGCCCTGGTGACTGAGGGGCACTGACTATTGATGTATTTCATTCCCCAATTCATCTTGTTTCCTGTTATCTCTCATCTTCCTAATAAGAATATGTCACCGTATGACACTGTAAAATCACTGTGTGTTAGCACAGGCTCCTTGATTTAACACTAACCCCCCTCCTCCTCTCTGTCAGCTGAAAATTTATATATATATATATATATATATATATATATATATATTATATAATGCAGCTGAAGGGTCTTTTCTTAAAGGTACTGCACAGTTTGAGTGACTTAACAGTCCTCACAGGCCTCATGCAGCCTCCAGATTATAGTTTTCAATCTAGCAGATTAACAGATGAGTCTGCAAGGTTGTGCATTATGTCTGTTTAGCCTCATAGATGTCTTTTTCAGCTGCATTGGGTGGATTTTCAGTTGTATTCTCCTCCAGTATCACCTTGGACCGTGAACAAAGATTTGCCTAATCTCAACCCTTTTTTCTTTTTTCTTTTTCTTTCTTTTTTTTTTTTTTTTTTTGGTGCGCTGTGTCATCATTGGTGTTGCTATGTGACAGGCCCTGTAGCAACAGATGATGCTGATCTGAATACACAAGAGACTCCCGGTTGTTTTCCGTAAAGCTACAGTAGCGAAGCAACTACAGTAGCGACTTTTCCTCTTAGTTCATCAAGAAATTAAGTGACTGGAATTAATTGCATTAACAATGAGGAATCAACAGGTGAATAATTGAACATAATTGAAATAATTGAACAGGTCCTTGTCTTATACATGGTACCTTTATTGAGTTAAACTCATTCATGTGACAGCTTTACTTATATTGCTGAAAGGACTGTGTTGTCAGTTTGAGGTCACATGGGTGTCGGTCTGATGCAAAACTACTTGACAACAACTTCACTACCCAACACATGACATATTCAAATGAGACTTTTAGTGGAAATCCCATTATTGTCTTACCCTGCAATTTCCTCAGTTTTCTTTGTTGGCGGCATAAGAACTGTTTAAGAATGAAAATGACACCAAGCTGTGTAACAGAAACTAAGCTCTATGTGTAATGTCTGGCCATTATCTGGCCATTATCCACCCCACAGCCTGACTTCAAAGGCCTTCAAACATAGGAAAAAAATAGGATTTGCCATTCCTGTTATTGTGAGCCCCTTTGACTGGGTACCCCTTCTCTTTTGATCTGTCACACCCCTTAATTTCCCCTAATTTCAGATTGTCCATGACAGTATGCATGACTACCTCTGTATAATCCTGTCCTATGTTGTTTGTTGCCTCTCCAGCTCCATGGCCCTCACTGCCCCCTGCCCTCTTCCCCCAGGAGGTAACCTTCAAAGGCTCTGCTCAGCACGATGGATGACCAGCTGAGTGATGGAGATGGACAGAATCAAAGGACATGTTCCCTTCATTGTGACTAGATGAAGGGACACCTAGCCTTCCTCCAGCAGCAAGGGGACGGCACTGAAGCATTTTGATGTTGTTTAGGTTGATCAAATACAAGTTAAAGGAAAGAAATTAGTTGTTTGGTCATTTTTTGAAAAAGGAGACACACTGATCAGACACATTTAGTTTATGTGACTCTCTCTCTCAGCATAGAGCTCATATGCTGACTGCTTATTCCTGTGATGCTTGTTATGAGTTGTCCATCCACAACCAATGAGCCTGAGAGCTGCAGCAGTGAGGGGAGCAGCTGCACCACTTCCTCCATCACAACCTCTGACCTGTCCTCTATGTCTGGACACTCTGCGCTACCTTCCCTCAGTGTGGCCACTGACACCTCCAAGCATGGAGCTCCTCCTCCTCCACCCCTGCCGCCCCCACCTCCGGGGGCTCCCCCTCCTCCGCCACCCCCGGCGACCACGTCCACTAACCATAATGCGAGGAAGAAGCGCCGCGTGCGCAGCTTCTTCTGGAAGCCGATCCCGGAGGAGAAAGTGCGCGGGAAGCCCAACATCTGGACCATGGCGGTGCGGCAGCAGCAGTACCAGATCGATGTTCGCTCTGTGGAGGAGCTGTTTGGGCAGCAGGAGGATGCGCTGGCGGGAATACGAGGGGCTGCACCAACCACCGGGACCTCAGCTCGGGTGTCCCGATCCCGGTCATTCAAGGAAAGCAGCAAGGATGAGGTGAGTGGTTGGTCTGAGTCTGCTGTAACACTGACAGACAGGTGATGGTGGAGTGTAGAGTGCTGATTCCTTACTCCTACTCTGCTCTTTGACATGATTTCCTCTGTTTGCATCACACAGAAGATCATCGGATCCAAAAGTCCTTTTAATGTTGTTGAGTACTTGTTAATTGCTTAACCAGGTGTAAATCAGGTGAATGAAGCACATTTACATTGATGCTGTGAGAATTTTCCAATCAGAGCATCACAAACATGATTTCTATTATTGAAAATACAAATATCATTAAAATCCACCTAAACACGTGAACAACATTCAAAACAATCAAACTTGCAGCCTTTAATTTATTATTATTATTATTATGATTTTTATGTTTAGTCTCCTGAGACAAAACCAGAAAAGTGGGGGAAGGAGGTCTCTTTGTTTCTCAGTTTGCAAAATTAGATCAGATATTTGTGTTGAATTAAATATTGTTAGTTAATATTGAGTCAGAGCTCAGATTCAGTAAATACACAGACACAAGCTCTCAACACCCACTGCCATTGTTTTTTGCAAACATGTGCAAGATGCACAGGTTACCTCAGGTCCTGAACACGAACACTGATGGGCTTCAAAAGTCCCAGAATCATAATCACACAAAGCTCCTGCACATTACACTGCTGCAGCTGTACGAAGATATCCCTGCAGGGACACGTTAGGTAATGGTGCTCAGTTACAGCTTTTCTCTGTGTGTAAAAAATAATTTGCGTCCATAATGAACACAAAAGCATACTTGCGTCACTGAGTGCTCTTGGACAGTAACATGTGAACTGTAAATTAACACCTGCGTGAGGGGTAGAGATACTTATGTTTGTGAATACCTCAACACAATGGACTGACTGCAGCTGGACAAAGCTTAAAGTCTGAGTAGTTTTCAGCGTACAGTTGTTTCTGAACACACCTTCGGGGGTTTCAAACAAAGACATCTGTACATGCAGAAGCACATCTCTATGATGCCATCTATTATCTCTCCTTTGTTTAATCATATACTGTATTATCAGATATGTGTTTAATACTGTTGTTAGAGCTTATAGATGAATTATTTTTAAAATATTTAAAAGTTGCAGAGACAATGTCTTCAGATTGCTTGTTTGGTGTTTACAGTCATAAGTTATCAAAGTTCTTGTGCTAAAATGATTAAACAAAGAATTAGCTTATTTCAGCACTATATTAATATGCAGTGTGTGAACATAAATTTCATTTAAGTTCCTTAGTTTCCTTCCTTTTCTTCTTCCACCTCAGCTGCTATTAATTCAAACCACAGCAGACACGTGTGACCGCTGTTTCAAAGCTATAATTAGGTCTTAGGAAGCCTTTTTTAAAATGGACGTTCTGTACCTATTAAAAGAGGACAGTACGAGCCATTGCTAATGAATGAGGCGTGACCTACACATGCAGCCTGGTGGAATTTCAATACCCCATGGGGTGACTCCAAGGGTGTGGGTTGGAGGGTGTAGGTAACGCTTGCACCAACAACGAGGAGCGGCGCGGGAGTGGGGAGGGGTGTGTTGTTCCTGTTTCAGGGCTCCTGCTAACGAGAGATACAGTAAAATGACTGATGGTGTCTTTCATTTGTTTTCAGATCGGTATTCTGGACTCCAAGAGGGGGATGAATGTGGGCATTTTCCTGAAGCAGTTCAAAAAGTAAGTCCTCCACCAGCATCGCTACCTGAGGGAAGAGTCGCTTCCGCAAGGCTCAGTGGATCATGTACAGATGAGTGACAAACAAAAGGAAAAGCACAGCTAAAGTGTCTTGTGGTTAGACAATAAAGGATGTTAATGGTAACGAGAGGAAGCAGAGGCTTGTAGAGAAGTGAGCCTCAACAACATGCTGGAGACACCTGTGCATCAAAAAAGCTGATGAGTTGATTCAGCTCCTGTCAGGACACCGGATTCAAAGGCAGCTGAAAACAAAGCTGAACGTACTAGAAATGAGCTCGAAAAGAAGCAGTTTGTAAGACGAGTTGTTGGACCACTACAGCAGGAAAACGCCTTCTTAAGAAAAAAAGTACAAACCCTGGTTTCACACACACACAGAACAGCTGTCCAGTTAGTTGGGAGTTAATGTCAGATAGTCAGTTGGGGAAAGTTACAGAAATAATTACACACAGTCGTCATCCAACAAGTATTTCTTCTTATTTCTCTGGGAAATTCACACCTTTATTAGAAGGGACAGTATAGAGAGACAGAAAATACACTGACGGAGAGACGGGGACTTGCCAGCTCTGAGCTTGTGCACCCTAACCACTTGGCCGCATGCTAGCGCCTTAACAAATGTTGTCTTCCCCTCATTTGGTGTTGATACTGGTGACAACATGCACTGGCCGCTTTGCGTACCTTTGGGTGATTTGCTGTGTTAGTCCCCATAGCAATCCAGGTCGTGCCTATCCGAGGACTGAATCTGATCAAACTTATATGGACTGGACACACATCTGTGATTATTCATTTCCAGGCTGTTATTTCTTTGTTAGTCTGTATTCTTTCATTCAGTACATGTCTAAACACAAGGTCACTGCGGTCCAGTCTCTATCTCCAGCCTAGTGAGTGTGCAGCTGCTCCACTCCCCTCAGCAGTACTCAAGGTTATTGATAAGAGTCCCAGAGACAGATAGTGTGCATCACTTTATTAGAACAGAAGTCAAGGATGATCCACAATGTGAGTTACTAACGTTTAGGGTTATGTGAGAGGTAAGGAATAGCCTTATTTTCAAATATTGATCCATGTTAGAATCTGGGTTTATAGACGCTCTTTAGTGATATTACACTAGTTAACATGTTAACATCTGTAATTGTCCATGTCTATCTCCTCCTCATATCTCCTTGATGCATCAAGCTCCAGGAAATGCTTCCACGAGTCAGCATCAATGATGGGAAACGGGAGTGGCTCACGGACTTGTGATGCCACTGTCCCATTTCCCATTTAAAATTGCTGCTGTTTTGTGGCCTTGCATTGTATTTTTATTTATGTTACATTTCACTGGTGTAGTTTCAGTCACTCTCGTGGCTTGATTTATGGTGACTAGGAAGGGTGTAGATTGTGATTCATATCATTTTCATACTTATCAAACCGGACAAGGATGGCCTGATAAGTTAGATAAGATGCCGTGGAACCACCTGTTTTTGTTGTGTCTCTCCACTCGTTTGGACAGGTTTTGCCTGTCTGCCGTACAGAAATCTAAATAAAACTGAGTGATATTGTGTAACTGGCTTAGAGATGTTGAAACAATGAGGCCACCTATAAGAAGCACTGGTAGAAAGTAGCTAATGAGAAGTGAACTATGATTATTTTTACTCATTATCTCTCATGTGCTTACATTTTAACATAGTATGTTTATGTTTTCAGCTCAGATATGGTCAGATATTTTACTGCCTCACCAAGGTGAACTCCATTAAAACTTTCAAACTGAGGGAGATTAATGTCAAAAACTGTGTCACTTATACTAATAGGCTTTCTTAGGGCTCTGTTGTTTATAATTAACTGGTTCAGATGTGCTGGTCCAGACTCACCATTGTGTTACATAAAGTAATGAGGCTGAGGAAGAGTATGTGAGGCGTCTGTTTGTACCACGGTGTATTTGCATGGCTCCCCACTGTATTTTAATGACATTTGCCTGTCAGCCATACTGTTCTCTGTGAGTATGGGCAATGATCTCAGCAGTCAGTATTTATTTTTGTTTGTGGCTTCTCATTTGACTTAAACACTAATGTGTTCATCTACATTATATCTATACTTCTCCTACCCTCTTATTTGGGTTTACAAATACATTGAGAAAAAAGTGCAGACCACAGCTGTATTTATTAACACTAAACTAGAAGTAAAAATAATGTGCAGAAATAAAGTTGTGATCAACAGTGCTTCCTTCTACCGCTGTGAGTTTTCTTTTAACAATATCAATTCAATTCAAAGACTTTCTTCAGCCCTCAATGGTCGATTTGGTGTCAGTGAGTTTGCAAACAAAAGTTCACTTACACACATAAAAGCTAAAGAAAGTGTTCAAATACTGATACTGATTCCTACTGTAGGTACTCATTTAAGAAAAAGGGGATTTATGAGACTAAACATGAGGTAAAGTGACCATTTCTTGCACTAATGCTGTTAACAAGTCTAATTAGTCATAGAGGACGTGTGGGGTCACTCGCAATCTTAAATGCTTCCTTGACGCCTTCCTTAAGGTTCAGTTTTAATCTGTGCTGTGATGTTTGTGTTTTGCCAATAATTGTAGAATTGAGGTCAATAACAACTTGCAATCTGATTCTGTCCTTTTCGAATACGCAAGTAAATGAAAATGTTGAAAATGCTTTGGATAAAAGATGAATGAAGCATTGTCAGTATTGTCTGTTCTTTATGTTGGTAGTACAGTGACACTGCTGGAGCAATCTGTGAATTTAGGCTCAAAAATCATATACAGTATGAGACTTTTCATGCAGGTTGTAAATGTATGATGAATGAACATGAACCTATCAAAGATTATAAGCCTCTTTCATAAAGGTGATCCTTATTACCGAGCTTCCATACTGGGTTGCATCATATTGTCAGGTGATTACTTACTGGTTTGCTCATAGTCATAGCAGAGATGTATATGAGTATTGTGTTTCAGGGCTAAAGATCTGAGTCATGAGTGAATGTCAATAGAAGTAAGGAGATACGACTGACAACACGTGTGGAGTTTGCATATTCTCCCTTAGCCTGCGTGGTTTATCTCCAGGTACTCCGGTTTCCTCCCACGGTCCAAAAACATGCATGCTTAGGTTAACGTCTAAATCGCCCGTAGACGTGAGTGTGAGCATGGATGGTTGCTTGTCTCTGTATGTCTCTATATATCGGCCCTGTGATAGACTGGCAACTTGTCCAGGGTGGACGCGCAGAGAGATGAGCTCAATTCTGCGATTTGTATCAAAGCACAGTTTTGAATCTCTTCAGTGAGTTTACACGTTGACACAAATCTGTATAAACTGGAGCCGATGCTTTTCATTTCGTTTGTATTGTCCACAATACTGTCGCTGTCAGTGTTTTGGTTTGTTCTGTCTGGTTAATGGAGGGCTGATGAAGGTGTCTGGCTCTGTGAGGAGGAGTTGGGTTTAGTGTCTCTGTAAACAAAGAGGAGCAAGCATTAAAAGAGAGCACCTGTGCTATTCATGGAGAAACTTAATTGAAATGAGCTGTCTGACTTCCAGGTCCAACCGCTCCATTGTTGAAGACATTCGCCAAGGAGAAGGAAAGATTTATGGAGCGGAGCTGCTCAAAGACCTGCTGAAGCTCCTTCCTGATGCAGAGGAGGTCTGTGTTTGAACATTTGTATTTGTCTGTGAGGCTTTTAACAGATTATAAATAGCATTAAGCTTTTGAATAAAGAGAACTGATGATAAAAGACAGTTGATGTGGACTTTAGACACGAGACGCTGCTTAGATTCCCTTTTTTTCTTTATTTCCTCCACAGATCAAGAAGCTGCAGATGTTTAAAGGAGACCCAGACAAGCTGACACTGGTTGATTCCTTTATGTACCTCTTGATCCAGGTGCCACGGTATGTTGATTTCAATGGTGTAGTTTCTGTCAAAGGAAGAGTTTGCACTACTTAGAGTTTCATCATTTTGGATTTTGTGAGCTTGTTCTGCTCTCCTCATTCCCATGCTTATTTCGAAATGGATGTATTTGTATGTATAATTAAGATGCACTGCCCCAGAGTTTGCAAATATTGATAAATGTGCTCACTGAAACGGCCCTAAATTCAAAGATTAAAGTGCTGCTGCTTTGAGCCTGTTTTCATTTCAATCAAAACATCTATGGAAAAATCATATACAGAACCTGAAACTGGAATATATATTGACATATGTACATAGCCCATAGTATGTATTTTTATGTATGTATCCTAATATTGTAGACATAATGTAAACATACATCCATCTCAAAGCCTCTCAGAATATGTCTGATAATAATATAGCTCCTCATATGTGACATGTATATAGGAAGGAGCATTTTGTTAAAATTTTTATAGTAACTCTTGTAATTTAAATAATAAATATTGACTACAGTGATAACATTATTTCTAAATAACTATTCGAAGGTACTAAACACCAAATCTCACTGCTATTCAAGAGTAAGATGATGAACAATGACAACATGAAAACAATGGCTCTAACTCTTTATTGAACCGTCGCTGGTGTTGTCTGTCAATATGACAGTTGACTATTTTTTACTCGGTCACAACCTCCAGAGTGAGATTCATCACAAATCACATGTTTAGCCTTTGCTCTGCTCTGTCTCTGACAGGTTCGAGATTCGGATCGAGGCCATGGTCCTCCGTGAGGAGTTCTTCCCTTCCTGTGCTGTGATGAGCCACGAGATCGATGTTGTCCGTGTCGCCACTAAAGGTAACAGCACACGAGCCCTGCTGCCGTCATATACACACACAGTCACATGCATTCAAGACGGCTGGCCCAGATATTTGAGCTGCTGGGGGTGATAAACAAAAAGCAGGAATGTGTCACCTGAGATAATGTGATGTGGGGACAGAGTAGGAAGAGAAGGCCGTCATCTTTGTGCAGCTTTGTAATGCTGATCATAACAAATATGTAAATCACAATTTCTTTTTAAATACTTTCAAAATGTACTATGGGTGACAAAAATTTCCATCAATTTTGTTTCATTTGGGTTGACAGTTGCTTTGAAATGATTCAACAGCTTTTTAAGACGATGTTTAGCATGTTAGCGTGCTAATTTGCCGTACCACTGAGGCTGAAGGGAATGTCACAGGTTTTGCAGCCACATAAACTAAATATATGTTGGACAAATTAAAAATTTCAACCAGGGATAGATGAGATCACTGAAGTTATTATGACTGGGACCAAGAAGGAGAGAATCGAAGGAGCGAATCAAAGGACCAATGATGTTAGCATCTGAAAATGCTGTGCACCTGGACTTTAATTTAATTTTAAGCTTAATTTGCACAAACACACAGATCACATACCTGTATCCACTTCCCCAAATATATTGAGTGTTTATGAAGTAAATAAGAAAAGAAACTTAAGAAGAAGAAAAATATCAAACATTACTTTTTTTTTTTCTTTTTTTTTTAATGACCATCACTTCAGCCTCATTGTCATTTTAGCTGAGTCACAATGTCCTGCCCCTCTGTGCTTTATTGGATTTTTCTTAAACTCTGTCTTCTACAGTACAACGACCTTTTCACTGCATTGCAGGCTTAAACACTGCATGGGGGAAATTAAGGAGAACTTTTATGACGCCATTTAATTAAAACTATCTGCAGTATTTAACATTTAGCACCACTGTTAGCACTAAATGGACAGATGGTCAAAATCTAAAATGGCATCCATTAAATGACAGATGAATCTGGAAAACACTGTCATTATTACTGCTGGTTGTCGTGTGCGTGTGTGTGTGTGTGTGTGTGTGTGTGTGTGTGTGTGTGTGTGTGCGTCAGTAAATGGCAGTGAAATTGTATTATAACGGTCTGGTTTTAATTGCAGTTCTATTGATCTGTTCCTTTAGAGTTGATGGGCTGTGAGGAGCTTCATGCCATCCTGCATCTGGTGCTGCAGGCCGGAAACATCATGAATGCTGTAAGTCTGCAAATCACGTTCACATCATACATTAACACTGCACCAACAAGTGCAGTGGGCCTGTTTTCAGTCACAGATAAATATGTGGATGAAACATGTCACCCAGTGCAACGACGTGGCTCTTTGATTTGTTTTGAAAAGAATATCAGAGACTCATGCCATATCTGTCGCATCTGTCTGCCGAATACGGAGCACAAGGACCAGCTGTCAAGCAGGATAGATATAAATTGTCAATATTTTCAGGCAACATCTCGATATTAAAATTTGATTAAAACAATCCAAATGAAATTAGTGTGGCTAATGAACAAGTTTCCCATCAGCAGTGACAGTCGTGACTGACAGTTGCAGTGATATGAGGAATAAACTGTGTTAGGCTTTTAATGCACAGACTTTGCCTTGTCATGGGATTGGTTGACGACGGAAGAGGAGATTCATCTTCATCTTTTAACTTCCTTGTTACGCATCATTTGCTCCTCTGTGATGCTCAGGGCGGCTATGCAGGAAACGCTGTGGGATTTAAGCTGTCCTCCCTCCTCTCACTGGCTGACACCAAGGCCAACAAGCCGGGGATGAATCTGCTGCACTTTGTTGCCATGGTTAGTAAACGCTGCACTTATACAATGTGATGCACACACACTGCCATTAAGGCCTGTATTGTCTTTTGTAAACTAAAACCACACAATGAAGTGAGGCAACAGAAATTACCATGGAGCTAATTCAACAGGTCTAACATGGTGCCACCATAGAGTTGAATGTTTGACACACACACACTATATGGTTTACTTACTGGGCTGCGTTGACTTAAACCTCCACTGCATTACTCTCTTGTGTTTTTAAACATTTTCATCAACTATGCAAAACACACCATTTTAATAATTCAGTGTGTGACTTTTATTTCTATTAAGGATTATTTCTCAGACACACAGAATTAGTTTCATATAAATCTTTCACAGCAGTGGTGCTTGAGTCAGCAGTGACCAAACCCTAGGATTAGAGAGGCCAGGTGGACAACAGATGGTGACGGGAAACAGAAAAAGAGCCAACAGCCAAACACGGACATAACAAAAAAAAACACAGCAGTTATTCCACTTTACCAAAACTGATGTTCTGTGTCTCTCCACGTAGGAGGCGAAGAAAAAAGATGAGAAGCTCCTCAAGTTTCCAGAGAAACTTCAGGATGTTCAAAGTGCAGCCAGGTGAGCAGCAAGTGGTTCCAGTTTTACCTCAAAAACATCAGCACTTGAACATTACGTGGTGTGATTTGTCAACGTGCGTGAGCCCTGACTGTGAAGACGGGATGAAAATGGCGGCACCGAGTCAGCTGGAAGGAATATCGCTTTAAGTCGAAGCAGAAAATTGTTCCATTTTTTTTTTTTGAACAACAGAAGTTTGGTTTGTTGAGTTTCAAGCTTGTGTCATCTGAATCCTCTTGCATGCATAAATAATCCACCCCAAATAATCCACATGAGCAAGTGATTTCCCACAATTAAGAGACCCACATTCGATCGCACATTACCATTTTTTGTGAGTGGGATATTACACATCATATGGTAAAATATTACACTAAAGTACGCTGGTTTTAAAGAAACAAACATATGTAATTGTTGGTAAATCAATGAGTTGTACTGTTCAGACAAAATTTCCTTTCTTTAATGTTTTTACACATAACAGCCTCTGACAATCTTGTCATGAGTTTGTCGTTATTTCTGGGTTGTGTAAATGAGGTTTTAGCGGTTTTATTTATTGCTGAATTGAACGCCACCTCCAGGGTCATTACTCAAGCTGACATCGAGCTTAAGCACAGCACTTGGAGAGTCGCTGTTCAGAGCACAGTGTGACTCTGGGTGGCTGTCAGGCTCCGTCAGCTTCACAAGGTCATCTGTGTTTGGAGTCAGTGCTGCTCCTGCACCACAGAGCCAAGATTACTCCTCCCTTCCTCTCTCCCTCCCTTCCTCCCTCTCCTTAACCCCTCAGGATATGCGAAGGCATTTCTCACAGTGGTCTTGTCCTCACCTTTAACAGATAACAGTCTGACACTGCATTCAGCAAAATGTTGTCAAATACCATCAGGCTTACCAGTATTATAAGAACAGTTTGCAGCCAACAATGTGTGAATGAGTGAGATTGTCTCTAAGCACTTTTTTCTGATCTGGATCTTTTCTGTAGAATCTCAGTGGAGAACATTGAAATGGAGTTTTCCTCTTTGTATGTACGGATTAAATCCCTGGAGGAAAAGGTTCAAGGAGACCAAGAGCTACTGCAGCAGCTGGAGCCCTTTCTGCAGGTGAAGCAGCAGCAGTTATGTAATACGTTGTACACACACACACACACACACACACACACACACACACACACACACACACACACACACACACACA
>CM076650.1:6624833-6730699 GCA_038496675.1 Rachycentron canadum | reverse complement strand
ATGTGTGTGTGTGTGTGTGTGTGTGTGTGTGTGTGTGTGTGTGTGTGTGTGTGTGTGTGTGTGTGTGTGTGTGTGTGTGTGTGTGTGGTTGTGTGTGTGTGTGTGTGTGTGATGGTCTGTCCCAGAGTTCAGCACGGACTCTCCAGGACTTGAAGCGACGCAGGCTGGATCTGCGTAAAGAGGGAAACACTCTCATCGATTTCTTTTGTGAAGATAAGGACACGTTCAAGTTGGACGAGTGCTTCCGCATCTTTCAAGACTTCTGCATCAAATTCAAGAAAGCTGTCAAGGTCAGTTTGATTCAAAGGGCTATTACAACACTTTGTGGTTTTGGCCATTATTCCCCATCAGTAACAATGAAACTGTAAATCACTAAGATGATTGGTGAGATCTGGGAACATGGCAGTGGCGCTAAAACAATGTTCACAGTTACACAACATTATTACACAACTTTATTTGGAAAAGGTCAAATGAAAAAACTTTTAATTTCAAGCTTTTTGTCTCCTAGTGGAAAATTGTCTGGCAGCCAAGTGAAACACAGGACTGAGCGTCACTGTGTAACTGGTTGGATGTGCCAGTAGTTTTCTTGTGAAATGAGGATCTTATCATATTATCAACATTTCGTGTGAACTCGCTTTTGGCTTAAACTCCAAATTAAGTGGTTTACTTGCTTCAACTTCAGGGTCAGTTGGATTAACAGACTGAAGACATTCATTCCAGTGGAGAGCAGTGATCCTGTCAACACAACATTTTTAAATATGGAGACAAAAGATAACAATTTTCGCTAATTTTCCATAAGAATAACTTTAAGTTTAAAAACTATTCCCTCAAATGGGCAAATTGCACGAGGTGTTTCTGTGGTAAACATATTGTATAGAAATGGCTCAAGGTGAAATAATGTTGAAACACAGGTGAATTTAAAGGTAATGATGCTTGAACTGCTTCACTGTTTCTTGGATGCCTAAATCTTCTCTAACTTTCTCTTAGGACAACATGGATCGGGAGTTGAAGGAAGCAGCCAGACAGCGTCGCCTGCGAGAGCTGGAGGAGAAGCGTTTTGCGTGGTCGGGTGCAGATCAGAGCGGGGGATTCGGTCGCAGCAGCAGCGAGAATGACGTGGAGATGCTCACCAAGGAAGGCCTTCTGGACTTCCTCCAGCAGAGGTCTCAGAGTCCCCACAGCCCGCTTGGACGTTCTGCCAGCGCCCGTCGCCACCGTCACACCATGACCTCAATAGCAGACCGTGAACTTCAGGGATACCTTGAGCTCTTCGGAGGCGCCGGGAATCCCACTGACTATTCCAAGTTTAACAGCCTACCTCGGTCGGGTCGCCCCGTGCAGCGCAGGACGACCCCATGGATCTTAGCCCAGGATGACAACCGTGAGTTAGGCTGCGACAGACAGGTGACGTCTCCATGTGCAGAAACTGAACCCATCAGCCCACTGGCCAGGTTTTCCTCCTCTGGGTTAAATGATAATGAGGATCCGTACAACAACAACAACAACAATTACTCATCTGTATCAGAGGGCAGTGCTCTGCCTCGCTCCTTTTGTGTCTTTCAGAAACCTGCCCATCTTCCCAACCCAACATTTACCGGCCACATGAATGTTAGTGTGGAGAAGCATACTTTAGTTCGAGGTCCTCAAGCTTTTGACCTCCCTAGTCCAAACAATAACACCAATCATATGCACTTTGTCAACCAGGGGGATGTCGTTGTGACAGATTTGGAAAAGCAGCCACAGTCACCCCCCAAGAATCTGAACAACTTTGCAGGTGATAAACTTTTGGAAAGAGGAGTAGATCCCAAGGCCGTGTGGGAAGATAAAATAGATCCTCCTACACAGACTGGGTCTTCTCCTGAGAGAGAGAAAGAAGAAGAGGACAACAGCACAGTTTCATCAACGACCTGTGATACACCCCTTCCACTAGATACCTCTGTGTCCAACAAGAAGCCAATGTTTTACATCCTAGACTGCACAGAAACTGACTGCTCTGTCGCCTTGGATTACTCTGAGGCTGAAAGCTCATCTCTAACAAAAGAGGGACTCCACTTCAGAGCGGCGGACTGCAGCAAGGATCAGGAGAGCCAACAAGATCCAAGCTCTCTGTCATCTAATCTGGAGTCCATGTCTCCCAATGACCAGTCTGCTTCAACCAATGAGCTTTCAGCGCCAAAATCTGTGGACGCAGCATCCATGACCCCTTCTGCGACCACAGAAGAGTGGGACACGGAGAGCTGCGACACCGCTGAGGGAAAACAAGGCGCAGAGAAAGATGTGCAGAGAAGCAGCAGAAAACCAGCACATGCAAAGGGTAAAGCTAACAAAACAACTAAGGGCAGCGGAGGTCGTGGTGTGCGAATGCTGACCAGCAGCGAAAGCCAGGGGATGCGGAAAGTTGTGCCCATTAGCAAGCTCACGAGGACGGGTAGCAGCAAACATGCAGAGAGAACTTTGGCGCATGACAACGGAGATTCGCGTCGGCCTCTCCGAGATCAGAGCACCCCAGCAAGGGGGAGGAGCGAGAAGACCACGAGGCCTCCACGACACTCCAGTTTGCCTCCTGACGACTCAAAGGCTCAGAGGGGGAGCAGCCTCACTGGCAGCATTTCAAGATGGGCACGTGATGCAACCCCGAGGAAGGCCTCCATCCACAAGCCGAGCGCCAAACCCCTGAGAAACATCTCCAAGCCTGCTCCTGAGGAAAAAATGTGCCGCTCCACCATGAGAGCCTTGGCCCAAGCCCAAGCTCAGGCCCAGGGTGGAGCTTCCTCCGAGAACAGCAGCTCACACACTATCAGCGCAAAGAACACCTCGGACGTCCCCAGCTTCGCCCGCAATACCGTATCTTCGTCCTCTAGGACCAAGAAAGAGCTGGGACCCCCGTCCGTCCCCTCCACCCCATCTCGCAGCCCCTCACTCCTGGGTCGACAGTCGTCTGTGAAGCAGAATAGGTCATCGCCCACAGCACACGCCAGCGAGGAGCGGCCACAGGGGACAAACCTGCGACGAGTGCAAAGCGTGAGGGCCGCCAGTCGAAGCGCCTACCGCAGCGAGACCCCGCCCCCAACACACGAGGATATTCGTAAGACTAGTAGCTTTTCTGAGAAGTCGACGACGCCCAGAAGAATTGCTAAACCAAGCTGGAAATAAAACAAACCTAGTGGAAACGAACTGGAGAAAGAGAAGTGGAGACTTTCTCCTTGAGCTCAGTGTAAATTGATATTCACTCCTCTTCCCCATCCACAGTCCTGACGTCTCCTCTCATATGATGCAAAAACCTGGATCTCACCATGTCATGTTCCTCCAGTAGCTGTCTCTGGATCAGGTTATTGAATTGCAAAGAGCAAGATGCAATGAACTTCTCCACATGTTCCATTTCATTCGTACAAAAAGCTATTGTTCACAATAGGGACATTAACTAAACTGACAAATGGCAAATTGGTCTTTTTACACAGGAGCCTCTTTGCCTGCTTAGCTGTCTGTGTAGCATATGTGCTAGTGTCTGTAGTGATGTTGACGTTGAACATTACTGTCTATTCAATGCTGCTAATTAGCTCTGACAATTTGAAACTGAGTTTCAGTGTCCGTTTGATTCAGGGTTACAAGATTTGTTGTACCTTACCTTGCTGCTCTTACGGTGATTTTCCGTTTTGCCGCCTCCTCCTGTAGAGAACCGCTCCGTTTGCTTTTTGGTTCCTTTGCTTGATACCTCAGAAAAATTGCAGTGGCCTTGTACCAGCAGACGAAGTAGAATATATTCTTTGTTTCTGCATGATAAAGATGTAGACGAACTCTGATCTTCTGGTTTAAAATAACTGCAATGTCACTTTTTACAAATCCCTGGTATATTAATATTACTACAACATATATAAAATCACAGATTATATGCTCACAGTGCGTACCCACTGTTGTACTTCTCGTACCTTGTGTGTGTTTGTGTCAGTAGTTTGTAAATGTTGTAGAACTCCTCCATTATTTTATGGAGTAGACGTGCACGTAGGAAATGTTTCCTATACACCGTAGGCTAACACACGATCAACGCTAATGCTTTATAAAGAAAAGCATTGAATGCATCTGAAACAACGCTGGAAAATATCATCATCATGTGATTGAATTTTTCTACTGTGAATGTAGTCTGATCAGATTTTCTCTAGGCCTGCAACAATAGCGCTAACTGGTCATGATTTAGCTTAGCATCAGTTTGTGCCTTTTACATGTTACCATTACATTCAAGTCGCAGAGTTACTGACAAATAAACAGCTGCTGAGCTTTGAAAAACCCAGAGGTTGAATGAACAACAGTTAACTGCTGCTTTGATGGTTTTTCCAGAATGAGAAAATATATTTGTGGCCAGAAATGACATCTTGTTCTCTTTTTGAATGGCACACAATTAATATTAACATATTATTTTGTATGGAAATGTAAAATAACGACTAATTTACATCTACTATATATGGACAACAATAACTGATAATGATTCTCCTTTTTGTTTAGTGTTGTACAAGCTGAGCACAGACTTTCAGGAGTTGCTCTCTTTGTCTTTGAAAAATATTTTGCTGCAATTAGTAACTGTAGTACATTTACTATTAAAAACATAATTGAACCTATTAAGTTGTCAAGTTGCACTGTTGTTTCCTACAAAGAGCAATTTGTTTGCTCAATTGGTTCACTGTGCAACATCATTTCAGATTTTAGATTAGATTAGTTGTATTTGTCAATAATGATGTCACATTATTTTACATTTTTACACTAAATAATTTGTATTTTTCTGACGTTGTACAAAAAGAGTGAGGATGTTTCTTAATTCCAGCAACAGGAAGAGGAAATATATAAGTGAATTTTATTTCATCCAGACAGTTGGATGCGTTTAAGGTTTTCTAGAAGAACATTCAAAACAGCAGAAAACCTGAGCTTCAGCACTTTATTATTTTTCTGTAAAATGGCGGCGTAGACCAGCGATTTGCATGTGATGTTAATAAAGAAAAGGCACAACCTGGGGCTAAATTCAGCCCTGTTGACCATCTCACACCACTTGCCTTTCAACCTGCATTGTGCCATTGCCTTGATGGCAACAACATTCACAACAGAGCATTGCCTTAAAGCTTAATGTAGCCGATCCATCACCAGTAGAAACTCCTGGATTGTAGAAGGAGAGTAGAAAGTTTTTTTCCTACATTCCATCACACCGAACAGAAACAGTGACTCCGCTGGTTAGTGATTCACTTTGTAAATAGTGTAAAGACATAGTATTTTTCTGACTATCAATATGTTTACATAGCATTAAAAATGAAGCAGAAGTATGAGAGAGCACAGATGTTTTAAAGAGGTCAGATCATCTTCCATCAGACGTTTGAGAGTCATGACCTGCAGTGTGTTGACATGCTGTGGTTGTCTTCCTGTTCCCTGTAATGCAAATGAAGTAGATGGAGTGATGACACAAAAGGCCCAGTGTGACGTGCCACAGTGTGTGTGGCCTAAATTTACACCCTTTTTCACAGAGTATAAAGTGAAGTCATGGAGGGCTGCAGCTCAGCAACAATTCAAGTGAAAGCGAAGAAGCTACACCTAGACCATGTGGGTCTGGTTTGATCAGATTTAACTGACAGTGCTGGCGTCCCCAGCCAACAACCCCCCACCCGAAGAAAAGCAAGAGCAATAGCACTAATGCAGGAACCTCTTACTTATAATATGTTCATTGGGAAAATGTGTCTATGAGTTTAAATGACCTGTTCCTGAGTTTTGCCATTGCTACAAAGCCAAAGTTTGCATTAAAAGATGTTTACCTACCAGTCAAAAAGAAATGTTGTGAGTTCAGCATCAAACTTAATTCCTTGAGTCCCCAAAAGCTCCAGTCTCCAGCTGTGGAGAACAACAGCAATGTTAACTCTGGTCTCTATCACAGCCAGCTAACACCAGCCCATCTCATCACTTTCCAATAGCGAATCACTGTGGCCTCCTGTAGCCAACAGGGCGTATTTTAACTTCCCATATTAAAAAGACAACAATGGTCAGTCACCACCATCCTCTCCTGCGAAGAAACAACATTTGGTGGCAGAGAAAACTTCTTAAAAGCCTCTTTAAATCTCAGAAAAAGTGAAAATATTCTCATTTTAAAAGCTTGGTACAACCTGTTCATCCAATGTATTAATCAAACCCAAAGAACATAGTTTACTTGGACCGGATTAGATAAGAAAACTTTTTTTTCTACAAATGACTAATTAGTAAGAACTTTACTTGCTTTACTTGAAGTAATTAAAGAACATCTACACAGCTACAGCTCATCAGTTTCCAACTTTTGATTGGCTTATTATGAAATTAATTCCTGAACCTGTGAACAGTAGTTTGATGCTGCTGAAAGCAACAAAATAACACCTCAGTGGCCCTTGAGTTCAGGTTCTCAGACCCATTTAAGGTACTTTAACAGCCCCCCATATGTATACATGTAACATAACTTTTCTTTCATTTGCATCATGAATTGGGCTGTAAAGACACATTAACTGAAATAAAACTTGAGCTACTTTCCTCCTGACTTGGACACAATACATCCCGACCTTCTGCTCTCTGCCTCTGTCCTGAGCCTCCTCCTTTGTGTTGTCCCCTGCTTTCTTTTTAACATCCCTGAGCATAACAATGGCTGCCCTTTACATTAAATCACACTGGCCTGCAGCGGTAGAGCTGCTGTGGAATTTGAATACTTACTCGCCCTTTTCACCACAACGTCCTTGTTAGGGGATGGTTTCCGCAGTAACAGTACAAACAGCAATCACCAATACTAACTCTGGCCTTGTAAACGGAAAGGTCAGTGCCGTCCACTTTTGTCAAGTTAAACTGGTATTGTTTGAAGTCACAAACCTGCTCACATGTGATTTCATATTTAGAGTGAATCTTTTTATATAATCTTTATAGTAGACCTTCATTTGTTCCCTCAATTTGTCTCTCACCAAATGATTAATATGTCTTGTTCTGGTATCTGACACTTTCCCCTTTTGTACACAGGAGAGGACTGAAGGAATAGTTGAGTGTTGAGTGTTTTGCTTTTTTTTTTAACTGATGCGATTCTCTGTGACGAGGATGTTGATGTGTCCACTGTAGTTTTCACACCTGTGGGAAAATAGGTGCTGCGCCGCTCTGCTTGGTCTTTTACAATCTGAAGTCTCATGATGGTGGAAAAAAAAAAAAAAAAAAACTACAAAAAGAAATAACTGAAAGACTGATCGCTACGTCGAGCAAATGATCATCTCTGATCACTAGACCACAGGGCTGCAAATCATGATCTTAACTCTGTTTATATTTCTGATGACGCTGTCAAAGAAATAAATAAAATCACATGTTGCTGTGTAAACTGAAAACTAACTGCTTCCCTGTTTCTTTATACTGAGTCTTGTTCATCAATAACAGAAGCTGCTGTGAGTCACCAGCATTGACTATTTTTAAATCACTGTTTTACTGTGCCGCCTTGAAGACACTGATGGAAAATTACCAGTCATGCAGACTCAGTTTACTGGTTATAGCTCATTCTAAAAAAAATAAAGAAGGATATTTAAAAAATAAAAAACAAAAAAACACTTAAATCACTTAAAATGATGTTTGTTGGGGCTGTGATGACAATGTCTCATTTACATCAGGATAAAATCAAACCAACAGTATCAGTGAAAGGATTTTGTCTCACGTCTGCATTTACACCACTAGAGTGCAGCAGAGTATCTTGGTTCATCTGTTTGTTGCCCTGAAATCATTGCATCCTCTTCTCTGGAACAACAAGCAAAAACAAAACAAAATGATTCAATGCTCAACTTCCAGTGAGCTCCAGCCCCTGCACTGGAAACACCTGGAGCAAAAAACTGACAGGACCATAACAGAGCAGAACCAAGAGTAATGATTTCTGATATTTCAGCCTCTTAGCAGATACAGCTTTTAACATACAAGCATGAAGATGCAGTGTTTTCTATTGTCAGCCATTGTGTCTTCTTTTTTATTTATTATGTCAATGAAAGAGCGACATCAAATCTGCTCATGTACATCCTGGTAGGGATGAGAAATGAACTCCTTTGTGTTGAGATGATGGTGCTGCAGCAGTGTTATAAAATAAATAAGGCTTTTTTCCAGGAGTAAAATCTTCCTGAATGGACCACATAACAGAAGCCAGGAGGAAGAACAAAATCCCAGAGGGATGTGAAGATTTTGTGTTGACATCATCAAAAGTTCATTAATGATGATTCATGTATTAAACATGTCAGATGCTTTCAGATCTACGGATTAGGAACCACTGAGAAAAAGACAAGTTCAGAAAGAGAGATTCAGATTTAGTCCAGTGCCACGCACGGTAAGGTGGGTGTGTCTGGTGTTTACTCTTATCCCAGAGGCACTGAGCAGTTCAGGCTACTACCAAAGACAAAGTAGGATGTACTGTCTGGCATTAGATGAGTGGCTCGTGACTTGGCACGTTGATCTGTACATCAAGGTTGCTGTAGCCCTGTGTGAGGGATTATGTTCCTTTCAATCCCTCCTTATCCTGCAGCTCCTGAAGGAGGATCTTCACTTTCACTCTGACTCGGCTGCAGGTAGTGACAGGCCTTCTCATCCACAAGCTAGTGAGCAGAGCATTCACGTCTAGTCTTATTTGGTGGATGAAAGTGCAGCTCAAGGATGTTCCTCTGCTCATCATGCACGTCATGAAGCAGACAATTGGGATTAGAGACAACAACTGCGTTCCTGCTCAGGAAGGACGTCTCTGCAACAGGATCCTAAGACAGAGTGAGTCATAACTTGTGTCTGCTTTATGAGTAATTTTCAGTGCATGTCTACGACAGCAGGCATTTGTCAGGGTTATAAATAAAAAGCTCTTTACAGACAAAAAACTATTTTGTAAAAGTAAAATATGCAAGACAACAGAGCTTTCATTCAATCCAGAGTTCACGTGGGTTCATTCTTCAAAGATACTTTTGCTTTTTAATACCAGGTGACAGTCTATGCAGTGTTTTACTACAGTGTCCTGGTGGTGTCCTTACTCTCTGTCACTTTACAGGACATAACGTCACTGCATCATTCTGACCTTTAACACATGTATGTGCAAAAATGTATGTGCCACAGCCTCCACAACACAGAAACAGCAGCACAGAAACAGGCTTTATAGAGTCACTCTACTACAGGGATTACGAGTGTGAGATCAGCAGAGAACTGCTGAGATTAGCAGTCAGGTTAAATACAACTGCCTGTTTGCAGATAAATGCCCCGGTGTCAAAAAAAAACACTGCAGCAAGAAAAAAAAACCCCACACAAACAAAAATGTTCTCATGTGAATTCAAGGACAAAATAAAGGTGCATTTCTTTTCAGTATAAGAGAGCAAAGCTTCGGCCTGACGGTTGAGTCGTGATGTGGGCGATGCTGACGTCCTGCTTCTGTCCTCAGAGCTACACGATGTGAACACGTGGTAAAAGTCAAACCCCTGAACTGGCCCAAAGGACGCAGAGAGACAGCACTGAAATAGACATGGGGTGAGGATCATACTTCACACACAACTTTTTTTTTTAATGTTGTGTTACAGTACGGTGCTGAAATCTTTATCTCTGTCCACATGCTGCTTTGTAACACTCAATAGAGCTGAGAACCAAGTAACCCATTAGTCGACTGGGAAACTGTTGTGGCTTCTCTTTTTGTTCTCTTCTGACATTATTTGACATTATTTTAAAAAATCAGTCAGTAGATGATGGAAAATGAACCTAGTCATTGGTTGGACCCCTAATAGTCCAAATTACATTCAAAATATTATTGGTTTATACCATCCATTTCCATGACTGAAGTACTACGTCCTGTATCACACATGGTTCAGAGCCTTCAGAGCTACACCCAGGCTCACTTCCTGCTCAGAGGCAGCAGATGGTGTGAAGATTTGATGGTCATTTATTTTATGCTGCATCAGTTGTACATATATATAAATGTGTGTGTGTGTGTATGTGTGTCTGTGTGTGTGTGTGTGTGTGTGTGTGTGTGTGTGTGTGTGTGTTTCCCTGCTGGAGTTTGCATGTTCTCCCTGTGCCTACACAGACATGCAGGTTTAGGTTAATTGGTGATTCTACAATTGCCCATAGGTGTGAATGTCAGTGTGAATGGTTGTTTGTACCCTAACCCTCACCTACTGTCAGATGGGATTGGCTCCAGCCCCCTGCGACCTGATGGATAAGAGGTATAAATGATGGATGGATGGATGGATGGATGGATGGATGGATGGATGGATGGATGGATGGATGGATGGATCTTCCTGTTGCCAGCATCAAAGAAATCTCACATCCTGGCAATAAAGTAAAGTTACACCAAAACAAAGCCCAGAAGTTAATCTGCTGCCAGGATTTCAGTATAACATCCTATTATATTCTGGTTACTGTACTCTATCTTGTGTTAATCATAATTACCACTCCCACATCAAACTTTCATTGCGACTTGGCCTTCAGCATATGTGCAACCAAAACAGCGTGAATGAGACAAAAGAAGTTGGTCAATTATTCAGCAGCCATTCTCTGAGCTTTTCTGCTAATCCCACCATGCTCTACTGAACTAATGGCGGCAGCAGGTGCAGGCAGCTGTGACCAGTGCAACATCAAATCATGGACAAATGATCAAACTCTAGTCTAGTCTGAGTTTTCTGGGTTTGTTCTTCAACCAGGCTTCGTTTACAGGGTCACCGAAACTTTGTGGTGCAGGATTCATTACATTCTGTTTAATTGTCAAAGCTAAAGCAGGAAGCTGTTGTGGGTCTAGACCGTGCACTGCTTTAAAGTTTGTGTTTTGATCAGTGGTGGAAAGCAGTTTGGATTTACTGAACAATTAACTATCTACTCTATTTTCAGATTCAACCTTACACCCAAAAAAAAAAAACATTTAAGATTTAACTGTCAAATAGAATAAAAATCTATTTTAAAGAAGCACCACCTTGATTTCTACAACACTGAAACATGTTATCAGTAGATTGTGTTATACTAATCATCTGAGGGAGCTTTTTGCATATTAGGACTCTTACTTTTCAAACTTTGGTTGATAATACTTCAGTACTTTTGTTTAGGTGACACTTTGAATGCATTTTCACACTTTGACATGGCTCCTGTAGCTTTCACCAAAAGACCTGAATACTTCTGACTGTACCTGTGAAGTTATTTCACAGAGGTTTGAAACAAACAAAAAATCTTTGCAGTGAGTCTGTGATTGTGCACTGCATGCTAAGCAGATGCCCTTTGACTGTGGCACACAAAATAGTTGTGAGGCCTTCAGATGCATCAAGATCAACCCCTCCCCCTCCTCCGATACACACCAGACAATAAACCTCATGCCGCCTTTTTTTTTTTTTTCTAACACACAAAATCGGTAATGGAAAAGGAATGCAAATAACCTGTTTCTGTCTTTCTTTCTGTTCTTTTCTTTCTTTTTTTTGATTTAATCTGAAAAGAGTCTTTCATGGGCTGCTGCATAATGTAGTGTTGTCAGGGCAACAACCTCCCTCATAAGAAGGGAGGAGCCCGACTGGAAACCACAGTTACAACTGGTGCTGGGATGTCCCACCAGGAGTCCCAGCAGGGGGCCAGTGCTGTTGAAAAACTTCACAGACAGTTTTATTGATGATTCATTATAGATTACAATGCGTGTAGTATTTTAGGTTTTTTTTTTAAGTTTACTTACAGTAGCAAGGAAAAGTATGTAGACAAACTCAATGTGCTTAAGCTGATATCACACAAACTGAACACACCCATTAAACACAGTGCTGGTGGGAAAATTCAGTGAATCCTTAGGTTTGATAACTGGCTGAACCTCTTTCAGCTCCAATAACCTCAAACCAGCAGTTTGTGCAGCTGCTGATGTGTAGTTGCACAATGTTCAGGAGAAATTCTGGACCATTTTAATGAAACAGTTTCAGCTCAGCCATGAAGGAGGCTCTTCACTTTCGCTCTGACTCTGCTACAGGTAGTGACAGGCCTTCTCATCCACAGCTACTGAGCAGAGCATTTATATCTTTATTCTCTTTTGGTGGATGAAAGTGCAGCTCAGTGTCTGGGTGTCTGGCGTGAGCGGCTCCCTCCAGGTGCTTTCACAGCATCTCTACTGGATTAAGGTCTGGATTCTGGCTGGGCTGCTCCAAAGGGTAGATTTTCTTTTTCAAAGTCATTCTGTGGTAGATTTATTCCCACGTTTGGGGTCATTGTCCTGCATCAATCAGTTGGTGGATGGCCACCCTCACATTATCCTGCTGGATAAACTGGGGAACTCATTTCTCCCTCGACAGAGGCTGCAAAACCCCCAAATCACGATGCTTCACCTTTGGGATAATGTTTCCTGATAATGTTTCCTGATTTGCTGTGCCCTTTTTACACCACACATAATGCTGCATGTCCTGCACAAACAATTCAACCATAGTTTCATCTGAGCATTTTCCTAGTAGTGTCATGGAAAGCCACGGCAGGACACCATACTCAATAATCAGTATATGGTGAATGTTGATTCCCTTTAATCCTTTAGCTCTTACTGAGGTTCTCCGTTGCCCATTGATCATTGTGTCTTGTATCTATCTTAGCTTCACTCCCAAGGAGGTTAGTCACAGAATATCCAAACTATGTGAGATGTGTTTGTAACCCTCTCCCAACTTTTCTTGATCTAAGACCTTTATTTTGGAGAGTCATGGCTCACATGGGCAGATGCTTCTTGTGAATAACAAACTCAATGTACTCTTACTTCAAGATGTTTTACTAGAAACTGCATCCATCTTGTACTGTTGCACTTTTACTCAGGATCTTTCTGCCACTGTCTTGCGCTTCTTTTTGCTGCTGTGCCATCAAAATTGTATTTTATTTTATAAACAATATACAAATTTTTAACAAGAGACAATGTGAAATTGCTTAAATATATAATTTAAAATAATAGATTAAATTGCATCACTTTGTTTAAAGTTGCGGGACATAAAAGAAACCACAAAACTGCTTGTGTAACCACTGTAAAGGAAAATAGAAATAATGCATGGATACAGAGACTATTTTTACTGGTGAATGTAATATTGATGAATGGTTTCTTTTTATGGATTAGCTGGAACCGCATCCGGATGCCTGTCCCTTTTATTGTCGGCGGATCCCTTTAATAAATGAGGTGGAAGTGAGTAGAAGCGGCTCCCAGTGCAGCCGCCGGTTGTTCCCGCAGAGCAGCGAGACAGGACCTGGGAGGCAGAGCAGCGAGACAGGACCTGGGAGGCAGAGCAGCTAAAACAGGGGTAAAAGTCAGTGAAGATCGGCGCCTGTCACCTGACTACATCCTCATACGTCATTGTAGTTTTCACACCGGCAGAGAGGATAGAAAACCTCTGGGTGAGTGAAACGAGCACACTGCGTGTCCTTCAGTGGGGAAACATCAGCCGGGATTGGATTGAATTGAATGTCTGCACTTGATTTGATGTGGGAGTTGGATTAAGACTTGAACCCAAAGAAGCTTTTCCAAGATGCAGAATTAGGTTTGATTTTTTTTTTTTTTTCTGTAGAAAATGCGCGCACGCATCCAATCACTTGAGGTGCAACTGTCCAGACTGTCCTGGCGCCACCGCCTCGCGTCCTGATGGGATGTTTCATTTGCACTTCACTAATCCCATTCACAGCAGGTCTGGTCTGCAGCGGGACATGCAGCGGGCTCGTGTTTGTGTCAGCGTCTTAAATCTGTAAAAACTTGAATGGACCTCTGTGCCTGCTGGTGCACTTGCTGAGTGGAGCCAGAGAGGAGCTCGTGGATCAGACGGATGGTGTGTTTTTGTTTTTTTGTTTTTTGTTTCCGTTTTGTAGTCAATAATCAGGTTTTGTGTCAGAAGCCTGAAGGTTGCATGTGAAAAATGGAGGCGGTGAATGATTTCAGAGCAGCTGTTGTGTGTTTGCTTTGCTACTAAAGCTGAATGGAGTCAAACACATAGGCCTATAACTAATCATTGAATTGTGGAGTGGAGCCATCATACCTGTGATCAGTTTCACCTGTGTGTCAAAATGTCTGCTCTGAAAAAGTGTCTGTGAATCAGATTCATTTGGGAACAATTAGTGGGGAAATTAAAAATCCTGTAAATTACAAGATTGGAAGAGATAAGAAAAGAAAACCGAAGTTCATGTTCTTGAGGGTAATTCACTAAAATGAAACTTCTTCTTTGTCTTCTTAGTTTCATTATTACTTGGAGTTTGGAGGCGATAGATTTACTTTGATCCCAAATCAGTTATCAGACATAAAACATTGTACAACATAAAGTAGAATGCAAACTACACAAGAACAAATTATACAAGGTATAAAGCTAATGAAAAAAAAGTATATATGCAGTTGCTTTGTGCAGGTAAATTGAAGTAATAATAATAATTAAAAAAAAATTGACCTAACTAAGCACAGGGACTGGAAACAGGGAGAAACGTTCAAAGTTCAGAAATGAAAAAATAACCTTGACGTTAGAAAGAAGGGAACTTATCAGACCTCTTTAGCTGTTTTTAGCACAACAGACCCAAATCTCCAGCTGAACGTATTGGTGGTCAAGTTGCACTGTGGGTAACATACGCATCATGTTTTGAGCATAGAGGAAGAGACAATATCTCTGGTACAGCTGCACCATATTTGACCCTGTTTTTGCAAACTCTGAGACCAAGGAGTTCAGAGATGTGCCATGCTAAATTGTTAAAACGATCCATTATGTTGGCATTTTGGTGGCTTGTTCGCCGTCTCGCTGGGTTTTGACTGGTCTGTGTGTTTGCCACATGTACAGGTAGGCTACATTCAGGACTTGTAACTTGTGGACTTGTGGAAAGCTGTGTGCAGTCGCAGTAATGCAACACAGCACTTTTGTACTTAATTAGTAATTTAATGACTTTTTCAATGATTTCAATTTTCAAGTAACATACCCAACACTTGATCTGTAAACCTGGTTGAGAAATAATTGCAGTTCTTAACTCCACAAAGTGTCATTTTTACCTTTTTATTTTACAAATGGATTAAACAAACAAGATATAACATGTTATTTATTACATTTAGAGCCTTGCTAGCCTTTGCCATCATACTTCCAGTCTTATTGCAAACCAAAGATGCTCTCAGCTGGGTGTTACCTAAAATGCTGAACTATTCTCTTAACTTTTTACATTTTTTTTTTTTTTTCAGTCACTGTCACATTAGAGCTGTGATTGTAGGAGCCAGAAGTAGAGATTGGTGCAGGAAACGCTGCATAACTCTCCCACCACTGCAGTGCACTGGCTGCTGCAGCTGTAGCTCTGCAACTGAGGGACCTTTGAAGGAGTTACGTGTTCACTAAACCTCACCGTCACATATAGTTGTTGTCTAGCACGTCACACTGCGTTACGCACCATGCATCAAGGCTGCTCAGTAAAGTGCAGACTCACTGCTGGTTGATTGAACATACACACTGAGCGCATACATGTGCAGTCTTATGCAACCTGGTACAACAGCTTTGCAAAATATTAGAAACACCTCTCACTTACTGAAGCCGGCAACGTTAAATAAGGACTTTTCTGACATGTTGGCAACATAAACTAAACCTTACAAACTCCTCAAACATGTCTCCATGTGTTTTTCAACTACATTCATTATCTTCTCTGTTGATCTTCTTCTTTAGTCAAAGTTCTTGTGCAACAGTATTTGAGAACTACTTCTTAAGGGATTTGTGAAAAAAAATATGGGCATATTTATCTAGTGAAGGCATCTAAAATCAGTACGAGTATTGAAAATTTACAAGCCTTAGGATTTATTGTTTATTGTTATTATTTATTTATTTTGGATTTTATTACAGACCAAACAAGCTAATAACTGGCATCGAAAATGATTTAAGGTCAATGACCATTATCGGTGTGTAATGTCATGATTTAAATGTTTCAGCAATGACTAAAACCAATTTTTATTTTATATTGTTTATTTGATCTCTAATTTGCAGCACTTTACTTAGATAATCATGCCAATATTCAAAGCTTTAATGTCTAATACAAAGAAACTGGACTGTGAATTTCTTTGCTTGTTCTCTTGGCTGAATGCCATCCATAGCAAATAAAGTTAGAAACTTCGAATCCACACGTAAATAATGTAAAAGAATATATATAAATGAATGTATTGTATATAAATATTCAGCCACAAACAGTAGTGTTCTTAAAAGGCCCATTTCTGCTGAATAACTGCCCAATCCACACCTAATCACCATATACACCATTGTTTTGTTGTCTTACTGTATTTTCAGTATTTTTATGTGTTTGAATGGGATAGTTTTGATTGCACAGATAAAGATTGACGTATTTTTCCTCTGCCAATGTTGACTGGTGCTGATATTGATGCTTTTCTGGTCCCGTTGCTGAAGGCCCCGAAGGCTCGCTGCTCCGAACTGTTGCACTGAGACACTGTGACCTACCGGTATCAATGAGCTCTGCTGGTTCTCGACCACGGCGACACGTCGTCTGCCTGGTTACAGCAAACTCATTAGCCCTGGACATCAGCCATCTTAGTGACTCTTAGCTCTTAAAGTGCGTGAGTGTTAAGTCACAGTGTGTCTGTGTGTGAAGGGGCTTGACAAGACACACTTTAGGACTGGGAACTCATTTGTGTCATTACTCATTTTCACTCTTGATTAATCTGTCCGTTATTGTTAAAGTCAGTCAGCAGTTCAAAACCCAAAGATGTTCAATTTGTAATTATGTTAAACACAGAAAAGCAGGAACTTAAGTTTTTAGCAGCTGGAAAAACGTTTTAATTATCATTGATTTAATTTAGAGGCCAGGGTTACGGAGCTTTTCATAAATCCTTTTCAGGATTAATTGGGTAGGACTGGGTGGTGCTTCATTTTTGCTCTGAAATCCTTTTGAAGTTCTCAGGTCTCTGTCGTCCATCCGTCATTTTCTGTTCTGCATATATGATGACAATTAACAAAGCAACACAATGTTATTGTATTCAGTTTTATTGTGTCTGACATCCACCTGTGTTGAGCCTGTGTGCTGTATCTTGTTTCCAGCATGTGCACCATGTACCATGTACAGGAAGCACTACCATCAAGTTGCCCCTGGCACTGTCTCATTCAACAATACGAGGGATTGAGGAATTAAATGGTTTGCGATCTCTCTCTGAGTTCAACCCGTGGGACTCTTCTGGGTTGCAAAAGCTAGTTTCACCCAAATAAAAAACGATGGGCTTTGATGCACCATTACCACAACATCCTTTCGTAAATGCAATTTGAAAAGTGTTTGATCAACCATCTCTGAGCATGTTTGTAGCAGTCAAGAAACAGATGTGATATCCTGCAAAAACACTAAGGCTGCAACTAACAATTACTCTGCTTATTGAGTTATTTGATGATTTTCTTGATTAATCATTTCATCGTTTGGTCAATCAAACATCAGTCAGTCAATCATGCAATCATTGTTCATCACAATATCCCAGAGTTCGAGGTGAACTCAGGTCTTTTTTTTTTTTTGTCTGACCCCCAATTCAAATCATATTCACTGTACAATCGTGAGGTCCAGGAAAAGAAGCAAATCTCCACATTCAACAGAGAAACATTTTTTATTTACTTTTAAGTAGACTTAAATCAATAATGAATAATAAAAACAGCATCTTTATTCGTTCAATCAATTAATCGCAACAATTCTACTTAACCTCTGTATTATAGGTTGGTGAAATAATAATGTCTGCTCCAAATGACCTAGTAAAATAAATATGTTTGACCTCCCTGCAAATACTTGCCACATACAAACGTTACGATAAGACGACAAACACAGAGATTCCTAAGTATTTGGGGGAGTAACGTGTTGAATCAGTGAGTCTTATGGAGAGGTGATGGTGGACAGTGAGGATTTTTCTTTATTTACTAATGTCTGAACTTTTCTCCCACCTTTCCACCAATAATCACACTATCAGTCTATAAAGTGTATGTCGTGCTCCAACCAGCAGGGGATATCAACATTGCACAAAAGGGAAAATAACCCAGTTTAATAATAAACATGTTCAAGGTTTCTGCCCCTTAACAGGAAGTTGTTGCTCATGTTGGGTCTCCGTAAATAACATTTTAAAGAAAAGGTCTAAACCTGCTCTATTTGGAAAGTGCCTTGAGATAACCTCAGTTGTGAATTGGAGCTACACAAATAAAAATGGACTTGACTTATTATCAACTTTTCTATATAATCTAAAGGAGTTGTGCAGTATGCAGCTCAGTGGTCCATAAATCGCTCGTTGTTACGCCTTGTTTCAGCTCAGTGGGTTGATCTGAGACAAATGCAGAGTGAAAAAGCAAACCTCAGGTAGGACATAGCAAGCAGTCACAGTGTGTGGCTTTTGCATTTGCATCTAGGTCAAGCAAATTGTCTTTGTTTTGTTTTTCCTCCAGGGAAAGGGGGAGGCAATAGTTAAAGTAGCCCTAACAATTTGGCATTGTTGATTGTTGTTGTGCTTTTCTGGGTTCAGAGCCTCATTTTCTGCACAGTTTGCTAGATTTAATTATTGGCCTCCCTTTAATTATCCTCTGACACACAGTCAAACTGGTACTTATTTAGCTTTCTGCACTGAGCAACTGGTTTGTTGGCTTTAGTATGAAACCCCACGAACTGTGTCACATTTGTTTTTAAGGAATTTTATCTAATTTCTTGGATAAACCTGCACTGATGCCTGTCCATGTCCACAGTCTAAGGGATCAAAGTAGCATTTTTTTTGTCTAAAATACACAGTTATGAATTACCTCTTTACTTGGTTATACTAATGACATTGTCACATTAAATAACAATAAGGTGAGAAGTATTCCATTTGCCACACAGAGCCATTTTCTGTGCAGTAAGTAATCAAGTTAAGTAGGAGTTGATGTGCACGGGGAAACAGATGCATTTGGATAATTACTACAAACATTGTTTGCAGCGTGCAAATAAGATTAAAGCTTTCAAGAGATGGGTAACTCTCTAGGGGCATATACGTACGTCTGTTATGTAGTGTAGGTGTGTGTGTGGGGTAGTATGTGGGTGTGCACAGCCTCAAAAGACAGTATGAGTGATTTAGTTGTTATGGAGCAACCAATGTTTTTCTGCCAAGGTGGAAATATTAAATATGTGGTAACAATGGTGGGAAGGCCCCTCTTGACAGTGAGTGTCAGAACAGGATGGTAATTTACCGAGATACAACTAAGGTCTACTGACTTTCCATACAGAGATGCAGAGCTGCAAATATGGCCTCAATACTTTTTGTTATGGACTGAAATATGTCCAGATGATAGCACTGGATAAAAAGTCAGAATTATTATGATTCATCCTGTGGGGAACATGATCAAATATTATAGTAATCTTATCAATAGTCATCAAGATGTTTCACACAAAAAAAAAAAAAAATCCTGAATGTCAACCTCATGATGGCGGAGAGGAAAAGTCAGAGGATCACCAAAGTCAGTAGAATGAGTCTTTTGGGGACCATGAATGTCTGTAGTAAATTTTATGTGAATCCATCCTGTTGTAGAGAGATTTAAGTCTGACCCATCTGGCGTTGCCATCTATGGAGAGAGACAACTCTCATTTAAGGGTCACAATTGTCCCTTAGTGTCAACAATTTTCAAACCATAGTTCAGCCTTCATCCTGGTGATTTGTGGGTAAACTAGCGCTCTTCTCTCTGTCTCTCCTGAGTTGTAGTTGTTTGGTTCTGTTGCATCATCTTAGTCTTGTTTACCAGCTTTGCTTTAGTGCACTCATGTCTTTAAAATAACGTCTCTCTCGCTTGTTACAGAGAAAAATAGAGCTCATGTACACTTGGGGCCTCTCTGGGAAAGGGAGATTTAAAAAAAAAAAAAAGTGCACATGGGAAAAGGGTTCAGCTTCATCTGCCTGCTTAGAAGTATTTTTTTTTCTTTTAACAGTAAAAAAAACAGAAGCTATGGAGCAGATAAAAGCCTATTGTACTTGACAAATGACATAATTTAGCCTTTCTAGTCTCTCTCTCTCTCTCTCTCTCACTCTCACTGACGGCCATCCTCCGTCACTCCTTATCTGTCTCTCCTCCGTGCTCATCAGGCCTCTGGGACTCTTGCCCCCACTGGGGTTAAAGAGCACCATAAGCCTTAAGCCCAACCCCTCACTGGCCTCACTAAAACCCTCCTATTGGTCCGTTCTTTCCCTCTACACCACTGGTGGGCCCTCCCCCTCCATCTCTGCTCACTCAGTGGCACCCGGTCAGTCTGTTTGGATTATTGTAACAGCAGCTCAGGCCTTTCACATGCGTTCCCCTCTCTACGCACTGCACACACTACACTTATATGAGGGATGAGACGGATTAGGTGACAAGAGAGCAGTGTTGTTTTCACCTTCAGAGAGGAGAGAGAGGCCAGCAGAGAAGCCATGGAGTTGAAGTAAGTGGGGTGTTTGGGATTTAAAGATGGAGAGGAGGACTGGAAAGAGTGAGTAATAGATGGAAAACTGACAAGTGGAAAGAAAATAGGAAATATATGATTAAATGAGGGGAGACGCTGTACCAGTGTTGAGTTGGGTGAGTCCTTATGCAGAGTACAGTCTTGAACTCTTGAAAAGTTGTTTGTGTGTCAGTCTGCTTGGCTTCTAGAGGAAAAGGTTATTATTAAAAGATGCTTCTGTAATCCCAGGTTCTTGCCCTGAAGGTCTTGTGATGAGACTCTAGAAATACAGGTTCAAGCTTCAGTTTACATGGCCTCAAGTGTTCACATTGTTTTTATTCTCAGCAAACTGTGGTGGAGTATTTCTGTGCAGATGCATATACAGGATAGTCCCAAGAGAATATTTACTTGACTCTCATTTCCTCCTTCTGTTCAACATGCTCTCTGGCTACAGCTCATCTGTCCTGAACAGAAGCAGGTGGAGGGCAAGACATGTCCATGTGCTGTTTGTTGAAAAAAGTGAAGTGAACTTTATTTAAATGGGTTAAAAGTTTGTCCCCATGTACTTTACAATCTTTACAACATGCACCCTCTATACATAGATATCTAAATCACCATCCTACATTTCATCATTTAAAATGTAATGTAATCTATATAAACTCTAACATTTGCTGCTGATGTGACTTTGTTTAGTGTCATGCAGATGATTAAGGTTCAAGTAAATCAAAAACTTGAAGTGTTTACTGCTGTTACTGTTTTACTGAAGAGGTGCGTTTTGTCAGGACAGTGAGTCCAAACACTGTTTTACCTCCGTTGGAGTCTGGCTGACAGATGTGCAGCATGGACAGTTTCCAGTGGCCTTACGCTAGCACATCTGTAGACCTCAATTCGAAGTCAGTAGTTGACATCCTCACACTAATGCAGATGCAGAAACAGACTCGGACACTGCATTGTCTTATCTTCTGTCACCAGACACATTGGTTGGCAGATATGCAGCCAAGCAACACAAGGACATGAGTTTATTTATTCACTCCAGAGAACAGTCTTTTTTTCTGAGGCATTTAAATATGATCAAACAAACACAAATTAAAGTGGCTGAATTTATTTTTCCCCCAACATAAAAATGCAATACTCTTTTATTGATAATATATAATAATTATTAATTGGGAAAAAATTTCTTTAAATTGCTTGAAAAATTCCTTCAAATGGTATCTGCGACATCATTACTTGCTGTTTTTTGGTTTGAAATAAACTCACTGACTTTTTCAGTTTTATCATTGGTGTTTTTAAAAGATGCTGTTGATGGGTGAGGGGGGTGTTGAGGGGATGTTGAGGGCGAAGGCGTGCTCCGCCCCTGTAATCTCTCATCATCCTGCACCCAGTGGATGCTTTAGATTAACATGAGAGCGTTGGGACAATTAAGGGGGTGAGGCTTGTGTCACCCTCTGCAGCAATAAATAAAAGCTTGTGATTCCACTGACAGGAACAGAAAAGGCCATGTAAAGGTGTGATATTAATTGTTTTGCAGCAGCATCCTGAAGCCACATATCAGTGTACGTCTTTTTTCTTTTTTTTTCTTTTGCAGCGCTGATGAAATGCAGCGATTACCAGGGTCAACATGGACATAAGCCTTATAGGCCGAGCATCTGGCTTTAGGTGATGACAGGATTTAAAATACAATAAATGCTGAAAACAAACAAATTGCAACTGTCACCTCACACATAAACAGCAGTTATAGTGATGATATAGTGTCGTATTCAGCCCATGTGGTCCTCTCCTGATTATGGTGGTTCAGACATAATGAACATGTACGAGCTGTTGCCTGGGAGCTAAGTGGGTGGCCATTTGCGTCTCTTTTACCAGTAACGGTCATTATGGTGATGCAGCCCATGATGAATGGGATGATGCTGCCAGTTAAAACTGTCAGGTCCTTTTTATTGTCTTGTCAGGCTGATGTGAGCGATCAGGCCGTGAGCTTCCTGTGAATGAATGAAAGAGTCATCTCAGTCTTATCTCGTGTCCACAGAATGGATCGTAGGCAGCTGAGTGACGCATTGACGTGGGGTTTCCTTATTCACTCAGAGGATGAACACTTTCTTCAGAATAAAATGTGATCAGACAAAACACTTAGAGTTACATGACAGCACTGATACCACTCTAATGTCAGCTGGATGAGTAGTTAGCTGGATCCCAGAGGCGATTAACGGGGCATTATACAGCATCCAAAGGGCTGATCCAACGTTTATACCTGCTCTACCTGCATGTCGATGAAATATTAGGCTGAGTTTGAACTTGTTTCTCGCTTTCTTATTTTGTTTGTACACAAATTTTTAATGGCACCTAATTAGAAACGTGCACACATATTGTTTCCTCCCCTCTCTATGATGGCCGGTTTCATACTCAGTCATGGTGTGGCCGTTCAGTCATGTGGCCTTAGCCTAGCTTAGCATAAAGACTGGAAGCAGGAAGCAGCATGTTGTTACTCCAAAAACTACAAAAAAATTATGTGTTTTACATCACGGCTTATATACAATTTAGATGTAACTTGGTAATAAGTGAGTTTTAGAGGTGCATGGGTGTATTTCTGAGCTTTGGAAAGTTTGCTGTTGAGCCCTGTTGCTGGTATTTATGCTAAGCTATAGGGCACTGGCCTCCTGGCTTCAACTCTGCTTGAGGGACAGATATTGATCTCATTTAACATGTAGCAAGAAAGAAAACACTGCAAGTGTATTTAGCTAAATGTCAAGTGTTGATGTGAGTTGTACTTGTGGTTTTTCATAGGTTCTTCATATTTCTGCTAATGTCACAACCTTGAATAAAGAAAAATGTGACTTACTCTAATAAGGTACATGCAACTTAACAATATGTTTAATTTCAATTAAAACCATTTTAAAACATGGTTATACAATAAAAAATTCCTGATGTAAAATAACAAATGTGCATGAAACAAGCAGCAATAAACAGTCCTGTGACTCTGCTCTGACACCCACATGAAGACATAGCAGTGGCCCTGCATGTGACTGGACTCTTGGACTTCAAACCAATGAGTCTTGTATAACCAAACATCATAAACGCTCCATAATGTGCAGGTGAAGTGTGAAAACTGCAGAGCTGTGAGGTTTGTACATCTCCCCGCGTATATTCACCTGTTTGTCTTCACCCTGGTTGTTTACATTTTTTTTAAAAAAGTGGTCATTGTGACTGAGCAGTGTTGTCATTGTGCAGGGTGACATGGCATTTTGTTCTGGTGTGTTTGGATTCAGAGGGAGACGATAAAAACAGCTGAGGTCAGTGCTCTGGAAAGAGCTGTGGGATGGTCGGCAGAGGGAAACCCAGAGCAACACACAAGCCACTGCAGCCGCTGTGTGAACCAAAACCTAAAATACACTTAGGAGAACTGCATGAAAACCCGTTTCCTATTTGTACTGGTGAGTGGAAATGAGCTGTGAATCTAAACATACAACATTTTAAGGTCAGCTCTGGTTAAAGTTGATTTTATGTTTTGGAGGATGGGTTGAGAGAGCAGCACGTCTTCTATTTTCTTTCTCCCACTACAGCTCTGAGGTTAGGTGGGTTAGTAGCCATTTGAAGCATCTAAATGCATCTGGGAGATGATGTGGGTTTCAACTATGAGGCAACTAAAACAGGTTAAGGGATGTGTTTACTCCTCAGTTTGTGAATATATGCCTTTATGTGTTACTGCCCTTGAGCTATTGGTGTCTCTGCTTTCTGTTGGCTGTCACACAGACCCTCTGGGGATGTATTGGTCAGATCGGCTGCTTTGAAACTGAGTGACACTAAAGCTCCAACCTAACCTCTAATTATTTGTAGAATATTTATATCCATTATTGAAGAGCACAGCCTGCAGATGATAATCAGACTTATGTTCCCAGAGGAAAACATAAGCCTCTGATGTGTTTACACAACCTACTGATGTGGCCTTTAAGAGCATCATGTCAGCACTGAAAGGCCCATCTTTCATCTATCAAGTCATAGCAGGTTCCAGTCCTTTAGTTGACATTCGGATCGGACTCTGTGCCTTTTTAACAAAGCAGAAACAAAGCAATGAAGGGGTGTGTTGTTTGTCGCAGAAACAGATGACTGGAGGGGATGTGAAGTTTGCATTATCCAAATTGAAGGCAGCCTCTACAACCACTCACTAGAAAGAAACCTGCAGGGATATTGATCACTAGTTGCACTATGGAGCATTGATGTTATTGTTTGTTTTCAATGTATGTTTGTGTTTTTGAACCTTCAAAACACAAGTTTGGTAATATTCTGTATTTTTCATATTGTCAACAAAGTCCATAAAAAGATCCAAACCAACAATATTCTGATCCTACTAATATGTATTGTCTCTGTAGCCAAAGCCTCTGTGCCATGAGCCTTCATTGTCATCCACTGGGTCTTTTATTCAAAACAAACATGGACACTGTCATTTAGTTTGAGTTTATCCAAAATATACTGTTCTGCTGTTTTGTTAATCCACTGCTGAAAATGGACCCAAATAAGTGTACTCTTTTTCCCAGTTTGAGACACATTTGAAATTAAAAACTACTGCGGTTTAAGGGAATTTATTGTAAGCTTATATTTGTGACCTGCTTTCAGGTTTGCTTCTTTAATAGGAACCGATGGTTATGTGTTTGAGTGTCAGAGACAAGACAGGGAAATTGGAAAGTGTTCAGACACAGACTAACACGTGGTTGGTTTTGGTGACATTGAGTAAACTATAGAATAACAGCCTTATCCTTGAAGCTATTGAATCTAAGGTGAAGATTTGGAAATTCATTCTTTGCATCATTGATGCGACACACACACACACGCAATCAACAATGTGTTCTCCTCTTTCCTTTTCTGCAGAGTTACATTGGCCTCTCTCTTTTTTTCTCTGTCTCACTCCCCCCACTGACTCAGAGCTAGCTGACTTTGGCAGAAACAGAGATGAGATCACTGGAACAGCCTTGGAGCTGCCAGGCATAATGAAGTGTGTGTGAAAAAGCTCTGTCAAGTTCAATTGATGTTATTTTTTAAATGGAATGATAGAAGTGGTAAAAACCAGGATCTCCCCGTGTTATTTATTACTGTTATTTGTGGAGAGATTCAGGTCAGTGAAATTAGAAATGTCTCGGTCATAATTTCTATTTAATGCCACTATTACCAGATGTCAAGATTCAGATATGTGTCAAAACAACATATTGGGTTTTACCGTGTCATTGATTGAGGATATAATGTGCCACTGTGGAAATCACCTTCACAATGGTTTGTTTGAGATCATCTTTCCTCAAACACACTGATCTCAATTATGAGCAGACTCCTGCTGAGAATGAACTGATCATAAACTATACGTGTTTTCATTTGAAGATATAGATTTTTAGAGTTTCTTTGTTTGTTTTTTTCCCCAACAAGGTGTTTGATGCCAATATGACAATTGAGCCTGATATTCAGATTGAATTACCATGTTCTTTCACCTCATTCATTCATCCTGACGTGTTCATGCTAATTGTCTTTGAGTAGAGAAGGAGGTTATTTATCATGTTTTGCCTTTAACCATTGAAAAGCAATAGGCATAATCTTCCCAGTGGCTAGAAGCTGTTAATACTGATCAAAGCACTGTTCCCCCGCGGTGAAAAGGTGCTGGGTTTGATTCCCGTGCCTGTGGCCTTTCTGTGTGGAGTTAGCATGTTCTCCCTGTGCCTTTGTGTGTCTCCAGCTTCCTCCCATAGTCCAAAGACATGCACATTTGGGTTAGTTGTTGACTCTGGATTGCCCGTGTGTGTAGTTGATTGTCTTTATATGTCTATATATACCCCCCCCCCCCCCGGACCCTGACAGATAGGTGGTGTAGATAATGAATGGACGGATTTCTGTATTAGCATCACTTAGATTCCATGCTTGTTGCCATTACATCATGAATCCAACTAGTTAGGAATAGAGAAAAATAATGTCCATTTTCTGATGAGCAGGGCACCAGACCTGTTTGAATCACTAAACTAATCTGAGTTGTGAGGTCTGGGACCCAGGCTAAAGACAACAAACTGACAGGGCTGATTTCCATGACGCTACATGGAATCATGCACAGAAAGTCTTTTAATGTGATCATTCGGTCGACTAAACACGCACCCTGTGTCAACTCCGTGTGTGCATACAGCGCTCGGTGTGCTGGTGTGACGCAAATATCTACTGTAGTAGCTTCATTCAAAAGGTGAGTGAGGTCAGTGTTTTACTGTTGTCTGAAGGATAAAGCTTCTCTTTGTGGTTTCCTTTCTCTGTAGAGTTTATATTATCGCGCAGACAGTGGTGCAGACAGACACAGAGATCCCTGCCTGTAAAATACTGTGACCTACAGGTGGCCTTCACGTTTTCATTGTCGTCTCAAGAGACAATGAAGGAATAACAACATACTTTATCTTTAAGACCTGACCTAATTGACCTAATGTATGCTTTGTGTTGCAGTGATATGGTGAACTGTGTGTATATATAGTATCTCTTATGCTTTAAATCTTTCATCTTCCCTCCCTTTCATCATATTTTACCTCATAGTTTTTTTTTTAGTCTGCATGTACAGTGAGTCAGCAGCATGAACACACCTGCACACGTACGCATTGGAAAGATCCCTCTGCCTTCAACTCGATTGGCCGTTTTGTTAGATCACCAGCCATCAGCCAATACTCGCTCACATACTCCTGATGCTGCACACGCTCCCTGCACTGCAGTGAGCCAGCAGTTAGGGGTAGGAGGGAGATGAATGGATGACACAGACCGAGCAAAGACTGCGAGTGATGGGAGGAGAGGAAGTGGTGAGAAGGAGAGGGAGGGAGGGACGGAGAGAGGGAGAGAGGGAGGCTGGGACAGGAGGAGATGATGTAAAAACTGAAACACAATCTGTCTGAATTGCCCCTCCTCAACTTTGCTCACGTGTGTGTGTGTGAGTGTGTGTGTGCACGCACCCATAAACACACAGAGCAGCTGTGTGGCTCACACACAGCTTGCCGTCTCCTGTTTTGGCTCATTGCTGCTACCTGGACAGAACCTGGCATGTCAGGACAGACGTGACCTGAAGGCAGGTTTAGGGGGATTTTGTTGTGTTTTGTGTGTGTTTCTGCGCACAGGACTGGATGATGCCTGTTGATCGGTCCATAGATGCAGCACTGTAAGTCATCACAACATGGTTTGGAATAGCTGCTGTTCTTCTGAGCTCACACTTGGCAAGATAACTATTTTCTCGTGGAGTCACTACATACAAAAAGGTAAAATTCCCATGAGTTAGTACAAACTTGTCCAATAATATTTCTTTTTTTCATGTGTAGCGTCCGGCGTGTATTAGATGACAGCTCAATCCAGCAGGAATTATTCCGCTTAGCTGGTGCGGATCTGATTATGTAAGAGAGGAGCGATGTGTGGCTGCTGCGACCTTGTGCACTGTCAGCACAGGGCTGCTTCTCTTGTCCTGTTGTGGCTGTCTGCAGAAGGATTTAGAAATTTAAATTTACCCGTATGAGAGGCTTGTTCACCTGCTTCGTCTGACCCACTGAAGCTGGGAAGTTAATAACATACAGACAATTTCCTTTCCTTTTATGAATGGATTCATGGTAATAATGGTATAAATGTTGGACTAGACTGTTAACAGCTTGTTAAGGTTTTGTTTAACTCTTAATTCTGATGTTACAGTAACTTTCTGTTTGTGTTTCAAACACAAGAGCAGCTTTGTGAAAGTGGACCGGACACTCAGCATCACCACTGTCTGGCAGCTGACGGCAAACACAGTAAATACCAGTCATGTAGCATATTGTAAATTTTGGGAACAACCCACTGACAGCTCAGCCTGACAGCTTCATCATGGCAGCAATTTAATCCCCACTCGCCGTTTTCAGGCTCACCACCTTGTAGGTGCAGGCTGGGGGAGCGTACGAGAAAGAGAGAGAGATGAAATGAAAATAGAAGAGAGGAAGAGAAAGAGACCATGCACCAGAGAAAGAAGCACAGTCCCCGAGGGTGTCCTCTCAGCAGCAGAGGTGGCCTGTTTCTGTGCCTGTCTTGAATGGGAAGAGACAATAAAAGCACTGACACACTTTCTGTGTCTAAGTTAGCTGCCAGATAGTGTTACAGGGATATCAGACAGAAAACAATCTGCCATTAAAAGATGTCTCTGATAAAACTGAAGAGCACTTTAGACTTGACCAGAATCAGGAAGCGTCAGCGTAAATGTCATGTTTGTGTTATGAAGGAAAAGTGTTTTATTTTGGTATTTTTAGTGCAGCGTGTGCTTAACACAGAGTGCTTTGGTTTTACTTTAAGTGATAAATATTTGATTATAAAGTGCTTTTAGGACAAACGCCCAGCACCACAACAGCTCATATACATTCTCTAACTTCTACTGTGGTGGTTCCCAACATGGGGCTCAAAACCTCCCAAGGGGTCGCAAGATAAATGTGTAAGACAACAAGATGTGTAACATGATAAGAAATATACTATGTTTATTTGTCTAGGCTTTTTCCTAATCACGTAGTTATAGTTTTACCTCTAACAACTCGGGATACACAACTTCTTCTGACCAAATGAGTCTGATGCCTCAGCTAACGGACATACCTCCATTAAAAGACATTTTTTTTTATGTGAGGTAACACAAGGTGAGATATTCGTGTCTATGTCATGATCACATGAATTTATCTGACAGTTGAAACTCTGGTGACCTGGTGTTGCCCCGCGGGCATGTCTTTGGTTGAAAAGTTTGGGAGTGGCTGTTCTACAGCATTCCTCTCAAGTCATAACAGTTTTTATTCATTTAACAACATATCTATACCTATATATACACATCTCATGATAAGGCTAACTGAGTAGCTGTTTGGGTCTGAACTTATACATATCACCATGAACTACTGTTTCCATGGCTCAATTTTTAAGCCCAGATGGACTGAAGGTTGAACATCTGTATTTCAGTGACAATACTCTTACACGATTTGATCAAAAGCTCCAGAACAGCTACTAAAGGCATGTGCTGTGATTTATTTTTGTCAAATGCTGTTTCCCAGATCAAGATATTTTTTTTAAGTCGTGCTAGAAGTTTGTAACTAACACAATCATAATCGGATACAATAGTTGGCACTTTTATCAACATTTGATGCTGAAACCATTACCTCAGTCTGACCTCTCATGCTCAGATGTTATGTCTGCTCCCAGGTTACAAAAAGTGATTATGTGTAAATGTGTTTATCCCACTAACCGCTAGGTAATAGATCCGTCAGCTGGTTGTGTCCTGCTGACCTCCTGATTGAGGGGATGTTTACAGTCACTGTTTCTAATCTTAATGCTTCAGTGTTTGTGAGTTTGTCAGTTGAGTCACAGGCGCTGATTGGTGTCTGTTTGTGCCTTTGGCATTTCCTCTCTCAGTGAGGGGATGGAAGGAAGAAGCGATTTTGACTTTGGTCTTTACTACCCACAGGTTTCCACTCACATGAGGTCATCACTGCGTGTTTGATCATATTTCATGTCCTCACTTGTCTTGTCTTCCCTCTGTGTCACTCTGCAGGGTGCAGGGTAAGAGGAAGAGGGACTCCTATGTCAGAGTTTTAGGATGGCCAGTGAAGGCTCCACTATTCCTAGCCCTGTGGTTCGCCAGATTGACAAGCAGTTCTTGATCTGCAGCATATGTCTGGACCGCTACGAAAACCCCAAAGTACTGCCCTGCCTGCACACCTTCTGTGAGAGGTGAGTGTTGTGAGAGTTACCGTCATGTTTTCATCCTTTGTAAAGTGTTTATATTGGACATGACTGCAAGCTGCAAGGTTTCAGATTCAAATGTATGACTGGAGATGGTCCTGCAGGTCTGTTTGCTTCTGGAGAATGATTAAGTTGTTAGAACCAACAGTTAATAATACATTTGTTTTTTATTTTCATTTAGTGCATCTGTTTCACACATAAATGTCTGTGGTGAGCATTACAGTATTTACCTCATATTTATATATATATATATTTTTATTCTTTCAGTCTAATTTGGATCACTTTTATGGCAAAGTTATGGTTGAAATTATTTTAGCATTGTACATGTTTCTGTTCTGGGATTTGATTTCCCTTATCTGCCAGAGAGCACTTACCTAGTTCTATATTTAACCATAATGTGATTGTAAAAGGGCCCAGAGCAACTAAATGAATGTTTGACATGTAACAGATTGCTAAATCCTCAGTAGCAGAGGCCTTATCTCACTGACCTGTACTCATGTTGTAAGCCTCCTTTTCTCTCCTCAAGGAGTTCATGTTGCCTTAAACAGAGTTACTGCTGTACCAAATACATATGTACAATCTAGTGCCATCCAGTCCAGCAGGCCTTATTTGTATTTATTAATAATGTACAGGGACAATCTTTGTGTGATCCATTGCTATAGAATGACAAGCTAGTTTGCCTGGACCTGGATGGGTTTTCAAGGCCCACAAAATTCAACACTAAGATCTGTTTAGAACAGCACACAATACAAACAGTGATTGAATTAGACAAGACAAGAACCAGATAATCCAGTGCAATCCAACAGTTTCCTGGATATGGGGCATTTTAAGAGCCCAGTTTATTTTAGCAAATTCGATCAAAACGTAATTTTTTTTCTTACCAGCTTCCTGTACAACCCTTTAATTGCACAATCGCCATCGTCATTGTCAGTGGCTGTATTGTTGTGGATGCTGTGTGAGGATGTAACCTCTGTCTACCTCTACTTCTACCATCTTAATATGTTTATCAAATTTTAAAGTTGAAACCTCTTCAATACGCCCATTAGGGTGGTGGTGTTGCACTAAAAAGAATATTTAAAAACCCCTCTTAATATATTATAAACCAGAGCAACAAACCTCAAATCAAGAGAACTGAACATTATGAGTTGTTATGTTTATGACAGGGCTGTTCTACTGGATTGCACTAGACTGTATAGGTGTAGATAATTAACTGGAAAATTAGTTTGTAGCGCTACTGTGGACTGCTTCTCAATTGTAAACATTTCAGCCACTAGATGGCCAAAAAAGCCAGATTCTCACCCTGTGGTCCTCAGACTTAAAGGTCAGGTTTTTGGTGTTTGAATATTTTTGTTGAATGCTGATAATTAATATTGTGTAAACAGAGGAAATAAGATTATATCTCAAAAGACTTTCTGGTTAAAGAAAAATCTGTTACAAAAACTCTCTTTGTATTCAATCATTCTGAAGCTGACCTGAGTCCTTCATCTTTCTCTTTTTCAATGCAGCACACACACACAAACACACACACACACATTACACTACCCATCCCTTTTCTGAAGACTCCCTTTCATACACCTTTGTACAGGTTGCTCCCACTCATCAATGTTCCCACTGCTCTCCTCCTCCAGGTGTTTGCAGAATTACATCCCGGCCCACAGCCTCACACTGTCGTGCCCCGTGTGCCGCCAGACCTCGATCCTGCCGGAGAAGGGTGTGGCGGCATTGCAGAATAACTTCTTCATTACCAACCTGATGGACGTGCTGCAGCGGGAGCCGGGCAGCTGCAGCCAGGAGGCCGCTGCTCTCAACAACATCACCGCTGTGGCTACAGGCCAGCTGCTCTCCTGCCCCAATCATGGAGGCAACGTAAGAGTCTGTACCTATTGTATGCCTGTCTCCTCCCTCATCCTGTTTCTCACTGACACATGTGCACAAAACACTGCCTGGTTAAGTGTCCTCATGAGGCTTGAGATAAATAATGTGACAGGAAACACGTTTTCATGTTTATGTCTCTATAAAAACCGAGAGCAACTGCTGTCAGGTAGCTGTGAAGGTCAGTTACACCTTTTAAGCCTGTAGGTAAGCACAGCTGCTCAGCTCACTTTTGTTTCTTATATAGTCAAGTAGACAGAGTAGAAGTGTTATTATGCATCTTTTTAATAAATAGTAGTGTGTGTGTGATAATGACTTGATGATTGAGAGTGTAAATGTCAAGTCCATGTCCACTATTTCGGATATTATTGATTCTTTTGAATGTTCATGGTCAGCCTAACACAAATTATGTAGGAAGAGATTTTGTCAACCAAAACAGATAAGATTTAGCAACTATGCTAGCTGCACTGTGAGGCTGAACTTTTGAACTAATTCCTTATGTCAACATGATTGTTAAATATTGATATTTAACAAGTATGATCTTTACTACACACATCATCTATGTTTACCATGCTAACATATGGTAAATAGCAGAAGTACACTTGAGGCTAGTGAGACTGTCATTAGTTTTACAAGTATTTACTCATATTGAGCAAATTAAAATTCTGATCAGTGATCACAATTCATCCTGAAGCAGACATCATTGTTTGTATAGCATAACATGGTGTGGCGTGAACACATTTCTCTCTGAATCAAAAACAAAGTAGTGGTAGCGCTAAGGGGATCTCAATGAATGTGTATCAAATTTCACAACAATACATTGTATAATTGGCATAATACTGTGTATTTCATTGAAAATTAAGGTCAGAGGTCGTTGCTTGCATTTTGAGGGACACCACAAAGTTTCAGTCCGTCCAGTGGATATTTCAGTCTGAACCAAACTGACCAGCACTGCATTAACATCCTAATGTTACTTAAACGGTTTGGAATGAGGCTTGGCCCCATATTTAAGTCTAATCTTTACTTTTTCCTGTTGTTTAGGTCATGGAGTTTTACTGTCCACCATGTGAGACAGCCATGTGCCAGGAGTGTACAAGTGGAGAACATGGAGAACATCCAACTGTTCCTCTTAAAGATGTAGTGGAACAGCACAAGGCCTCATTACAGGACCAGCTAGACTCTGTCAAGAAGAGGTACAACGGCAGCATTATGCTGACATCATGACACTGCACTAGACTTTATGCATATTAGTAAAAAGCCATGATGGCGCACAATCCTCCGTTTTGTGCCTGCTCAGTCATATGATGGTTGACTAACTGTATGAGACATTCCTCCTCATTCATGCCCTCCCTCTGTTGCTCCTAGGTTACCAGAGATCGACTCAGCCCTGCAGACGCTGTCAGAGATCCTGCAGCAGCTGACCAATCAGAAGAGCTCCATTGAAGATGACATCCATACCACCTTTGATGAGCTGCAGAAGACCCTTAATGTCCGAAAGAGTGTTTTGCTCATGGAGCTGGAGGTCAACTATGGCCTCAAGCAGAAGGTAAAATCTGAAACAAAACGATCTCAGCAAATTAGCTGACACATGTAGAGAGAGGTTTCAGTGTTACACTTGGATGTTTGGTTTAGACTGGCTGTGGTCACAATCATGGTAAGTGCTGTTTGAGTTTTTTTAATCAGCATTAAGCACTGAGCATTCATTATCTTCCTCTTAAAGGTGCTGCATTAACTAGCAGCTCTGATTTGTTGATATCAGGATGTGTTGGAGTTCATTATATAATGAAATTATGGAGATATAAACAAGTGATATAGCATTAAAATTGATATGACATCTGTTTTAGGAAAACATTTAACCTGCCACAGGCAACTCATCAGGCTCTTTTTGCTAATCTGTGTGTCAGGGGCTCAGCTGGTCTGGTAGGCGATTAACAAGCAAGACACAGGGCGGGCGGGGGAGTCAAGGGGCTGGTGCACCACCCGAATCCAGACAACCAATCACCCAGCCTGGTTAACTGGCTGGGAGCTTGGGAACTCCATCATATGGGTTGCTAATGATTTACATTTTACTGGCTGGTGAGCAGTCAGAACACCGAAGCCCAGGGGAAAGTCAGATAAGTGACTTGCAGCTGTGTTATTGCTGTAGCTAGATGGAGCCAATGCACTGTATCGACACTGTTGATTTGGGTGTGTCATGTGCAATGAGGTAATACAGTGCAGCTTTGCATTTCATGCTGCTACCACTTTACCCTCTTACACTGGTAGCTCGATCTCTATCCTCACAGTGTGGATGGACAGTCTCTTCAGAGCCTCACTATGTGAATTAGTGTAAAGGGAAACAGATAACACAGGGTGTATGGGTGAAGCATTTGACTGCAGTCTGAGATAGATGTATTAATGGCTTCTCTTGTTGGAGAAGAGGACGACTGTGAAGGCCAGATGCGGGTGAGTCTGTCTTGATGCTTTTGCTGAGTGTAAGCTCTAGTCAAAAGTCAGCTTAAAGGGGAGCGGTTGGGGATGTTGTGTGAATTTTTTTAATAGAATAATTTTGTTGTTGTTGAAAGAAGTTAAGTGAAACCAAAAACCTCCAGCAGGTGCCAGCTGACAAGAATATGTAGACATGTATAAGCGTACTTCAACAGTTTAATGATGTAAGACAAAAAAAAAAAAACCTTGCCAGCATTAACAAACCACAGACTGATTCTCTTGGCTTTTGTGTTGGTGACGTGGTGCCGTCAGTAACAGTAACAACAGATTTCTGCATGACACCACAGATGCCATATAGCCACATGAACAGATCTGTTTTCATGGAGTAAAGCTGTAGCCGTGTGTATATTTGTGTCTTTCCCCACATGAGCAGTAACAATAATGTACTGTGTGTTTTTACCGATCTGTATTTACAGAGATAAGACCATATCATGGTCTATGGTCTTGTTTTGCTTTAGTGGGAACTCAAGAGATAAAGATATTGGGCTTTAAAATGAATTTAAGATTAAGAAAGAAGAAGATATAAATTTGTCATAAACAATTGTTTCTCCAGTATTTCCACACTGGGTAACTGTACCTCTTGCTGTCTTTAAGACATAATCAGACTTGGATGAATAACCATAAAACCAGGGAAATAATTCTTTGTTTGACCTGCCCACATGAGACAAATATAAACTGTGAAAAGGTGGCCACTGGTCTGTTTAACCACAAAGTAACTCTGCTGCCCCCTGGTGTTTGTATCTTACAGGTGCTCCAAGCCCAGCTGGATACCCTGCTGCAGGGCCAAGAGGGCATCAACAGCAGCTGTAACTTCACTGAGCAGGCATTGAGTCATGGCACCGAGGCCGAGGTGCTGCTGGTGAAGAAACAGATGAGCGAGCGTCTCATCGAGCTGGCCAGCCAGGAGCTTCCTCTGCAGCCTGGTGAGAATGACCAGCTGGACTTCCTTGTGGAGACAGACGGATTAAAGAAGTCCATCCATAATCTGGGCACTATTGTAACGACTAACGCGGTGGCCTCCGAGTCTGTGGCCACGGGTGAAGCTTTACGGCACTGTGTGGTGGGCGTACCCACCTCCATCACCATAACTACTAAGGACAAAGACGGAGAGCTGTGCAAGATGGGTAACGCTGTCATAACAGCTGAAATCTCCTCACCTGATGGCAGCAAAGGTGACGGAGAGATACTGGACAACAAGAATGGCACTTATGAGTACCTGTTCACAGCCCCTAAAGAAGGCACTTTTAATTTATCACTGCGTTTATATGACCAACATATCAAAGGAAGCCCCTTTAAGATAAAGGCCACCAAGTCTATAGATGTGTCACCAACCTCAGACGGCATGAAGAAGAGGCTGAAGTCTCCAGGCAGTGGGCACATCAAGCAGAAGGCCATCAAGAGGCCGGCCAGTATGTACAGCACAGGGAGGAGGAAAGAAAACCCCATCGAGGACGACCTGATCTTCAGAATCGGTGAGAGAGCTGTTTGCTCCGACAGCAGAGCGGCCTTCAAATGTGTATGATGTGGTTAATGTCAGTCATTCTTCTCAGAGCTCCCTGTCTATGTTCAAAATCCTTTTAAAGCCTGAGCGTCAACATTTTAGACACAACTTTGCCATCATGGATTGGCTGTATACTAAATTTCACAGTGACAGACATGTTGATTATCAGCTACAGAGTCAACTTACAGCAAAAATGGAGCATTAGCTCGAGCTTTTTTCTTGACTTTGTTGAGGTAAAAAAATGACGACTTATTACTTAAAGCAGTGACAGAGAAACAACTTGATGGTGCTTGTTTATGTTTGTTATTGATTTGGATGTTTTTTTTAAATTCAAATCTTTGCTGGGTGTTGTTTATGCCACTTTTGAGCCTTTAAATGGTTAAATATTTACTATTTTTACTAGTTTGAGCAATGATTAATAGCCTTTTTTTCAGGCCATAATTTTCCAGGTTTCAAAGGTGGGGAATTATTATTTACTGTGTCACTGTAAACTGAATATCTTTTGACTGTTGGTCAAAAAACAACAACATTTGACATATTAAGACGCCTTGTTGGAGTCCAGGAAATTACAAATAATGTCAATATAATGTAGATCAATATCACTGGAAGATTCATGTTTGTTCCAACCCGTGCATTGTATATCTTGTTGTCTTGTTGTTATATATATTTTTAGATTTTGAAATAAAGAATGAAAAGAGAGAAAATATTTCAGCTACTGATAAGAAAATGTTGATGGTTTCCAGGCACAAAAGGAAGAAACAAAGGGGAGTTCACTAATCTCCAGGGTGTGGCTGCCTCCGCTCTGGGAAAGGTGCTGATCGCAGACAGCAACAACCAGTGTGTCCAGGTAAAAGCAACTTCCTTTCCTTTGGATGCTGCTCTCAGAATGCAGATGCTGCAGTAAGAAGTTAGTGGTGGAGCACTATCACTTATTATTGTTCGGTTACCTTTCACACTGCTGCCTGTACCCTTTGTCATCTCAGTAAACTGTGTACTGGCCTATGATGCACAGCAGATACATTTAAATTCTCATGTTTTATGCAGATTTTTTCCAACGATGGACAGTTCAAAAGTCGTTTCGGGATCCGGGGACGGACTCCTGGTCAGCTGCAGCGGCCAACAGGCGTGGCCGTCCACCCTAACGGTGACATCATCATTGCTGACTATGACAACAAATGGGTTAGCATCTTTTCAAGTGAGGGCAAGTTTAAGGTGAGTCTGGACATTTGATACTTACACTATCAGTGGGACAGTGTAATGAACAGAACAGAAAAAACAACTAGGCTAAATCTTAACTGAGCATCACTATTTTGTATTTTAACAAAAAATAAATTTCTGTGAAAACAATATAAGCAGAAATATTTCCACATAGGTAGCTGCCAAAACTACTAGTACCAAATGTTGCACTGCCCTTAAAACACTGGCCTTAAAACAATGTCTGTACATTGCACTAATTCAAACAGAAAAACAAGCAATAAAAATCTGCTATTATTATTGGCAAGTTTAATGCCTCATTTACTGATTTCTGCAGAGCGAAGAAGCACTCATGCAGATTCTCACTTCCCTCTTCCCTTCGGTCTGTCTCAGTGGTTTGTCTCGTGAATTACAAAAACGACACACATTTGAGAGTCAATATAAATAATTGTGGCTTTAATGGTGGAATTTTCCTACTCACAGTTATAGTAGGGTAGGGTTACACAAGCAGAATGTCAGATACTTTATTATATATCTATCTATATTTTATGTATTTTCCATTCAAGGCAGCCTCTGGCTCATTCACGGGATGTCCCCTCTCATGATTTATGTCTGTTTTTATGTAGCGTGTGTACAGTCTGTTTATGGGATGTTTTATTTTGCTCTCCTCTAAACTGTAAATCACATATAAGACACAATAAAGCTTGTTAAAAAGGAATAAAGGAATATTTTATTAAGAAAATTGCAAAAACAATCCTGTGAGCATAATGTTAGGTTGAAATATTAATAAATGGGGATAATATACACATACATAGTACATACTATACTACATACACTATAATACACTAATGCCTCTGTCTGATCAAGTCCCCAATCATGCAGTAAATGATTGAAAACCTCTGGTGTAATAGAAATGTAAAAACTTTGGCTTCTGCAGAACAAGATCGGCTCAGGGAAGCTGATGGGCCCTAAAGGCGTGTCGGTGGACAGGAACGGCCACATCATCGTGGTTGACAACAAGGCCTGCTGCGTCTTCATCTTTCAGCTCAACGGCAAGCTGGTCACCAAGTTCGGTAACCGCGGCAATGGTGACAGGCAGTTTGCAGGTACACTCAATGGTAATACGTGCACTGTCCCCTACAGTCTTTCTCCAACCAGCTCACATCTGCATGTGGAATGAAGGCGCACCGTGTGCCAAAGCAGGAACCATAACCGTCTCCTCATCCTTGACTGAGTTTTGTTTTTCTTTTCTGATTTTATAGAGAAGACATGAACTTAGTGAAGCAAATACACTTCTGATGTTGACAATACTTTTTGCTGACATCAATTAAAAACTGAAGACAAAGCAAACCACTACACAGATTGTTACACTGATTAACTTTGTTGTGGCATGTTGTGCAACTGAACATGGTACGATTCATTTGATCTCTCATCAGTATTTGTTCATTTTCATTTCTCATAAATGCACTGGCTACTTCTAAACCTGCATGTCGACTGAAAACATCTGCTCTGCAACAGTTGCTGAACTGAACTGTTTTTATCATGACATGTAAAAATTGCACATTGAATGACGTGTCTGAGACCTTTTTTACTATCATTGTGATTCAGGCCCTCATTTTGCTGCTGTCAACAACAACAATGAAATCATTGTGACAGATTTCCACAATCACTCAGTCAAGGTGAGTACAGAACAGTAAAAGGGATTATTAGAAAACTTGTAGTACTAGAAATATAATAGAAACTTGCAAAAAGCAAATGTTTCTATTCCAAAATGTAGGTGTTCAACACAGAGGGAGAATTCTTGCTGAAGTTTGGTTCAAATGGCGAAGGTAACGGCCAGTTCAACGCGCCCACGGGAGTCGCAGTGGATGTTAATGGTAACATCATAGTAGCAGATTGGGGCAACAGTAGGATACAGGTCAGTACAAAACATTTTACCCCAGTAAATGTTAAAGAAATGCAACTTCTGCTCCCCTGCTGCATTCACAGTTGTTTGGATAATAGAATATGACTTTTTGGCTGATTTCTGCACCTTTTTTTTTTTTTTTTCTTAAATAAGTGCCATGCTAGTCTTAATATTTCAACAATCTTTAACCCCTACCCCTTTGTCTGAAGTTACATGTCAGACAAATGAAACGTTTATTTAAATGTTCATTCATGATTCATAATAACAAATGCAACTTTTACATTATCATATTCTATCTCAAATTTTTTTGTTGCCTCCTGGAAATATTTCATCTTTGGAATTGGTCCATGTGAGAAGAATCTTTAAATGACATCAGTCCCTATCACAATAATACTGCTAATTTCAGTTTTATTCATAGACAAACCTGTATTCTCATCATTATGAAACAGTTTCTTGAAGTGAAATATTGATTCATAATTCAGACACATTATTATAAGCAAACATACAACTATATAACTTAACATTTTAGAAACTGCAAATGAAACATTTTCTGGTTTTACCCCAAAATCAAATGAAAACAGAGGAGTGATGATATTTTTTCTCTCTCAGGTGTTTGATGGCAGCGGCTCCTTCCTGTCCTACATCAACACATCAGCAGACCCACTGTACGGCCCGCAGGGACTGGCTCTCACCTCTGATGGGCACGTTGTGGTGGCCGATTCTGGCAACCACTGCTTCAAAGTCTACCGCTACCTGCAGTAGCCCTTCACCCTCAATGTGCAAACTGTGCCGTGTACATACACACATACACATGTTAGTATGGAGCGACGGGCAGATTTTTGCACTCACCCACTCACCCTGTTCATCTTTGAATCGTGCTGTCGTTGTGCCATCTCTTAGACTGTTCTCTGCGGGCAGTGTCCTGCTTGACTCCTTTACACTGAAGAAACAACTGGGAGAATTTTCTATGGTGTGAATGAAGCAAAAGGATCTGAGACATTTGTGGACGGCTGCTGCTGACTGGTGCTTTGAGGAATCGCCCATAACTTTGTTCACATTCCATCTTAACTCGTCTGATTTGAGAAATAACACTTTAGTATTGTACATATGTTAGATCTTTTGATTTGTTGTGACATGAAAGAAAAACTGGAAAATGATGCTATTGCACTTGTTCTTAAAAAAATACTGGTTGGGCACTGTGTAAAGTGAGACTGACATTGAAGTAAAGATGTTACCTGAGTCACCTGGGAATGAATGCGAATTCTGTTTGTAGTTTCAGTAAATGCAGCTTCTTGTTAAATGGTCTTCACATTTTGCCTGTTCACTATAAAAGACAAATCTTTCACCTACTGTAGGTAGCAGCGTATTTCCAAGCATGATTAGGCATCTCTGTGCATGCTGTTCTCACTAATACACACCTGAAAAGCTACTGTGCATAATATATAGATATGTTTCAAAGGGACACTTAACAACACCAGAGGAAACTTTTAATGGAGGCACTGTTTCAATTACTTCTATGTGTGAAAATGACTTGTCAGTGTAATTTGTCACTTTAAATCAATTAATAATATGATGACAATTTCTGCTTAATTGGTTTTGCAAAAACATGTAGAGCTCTTGTGTGTGCAAGGCAAGTGTGAGTGTGTTTGCGTGTGTGTTGTGATCAATCGAAGTACCAAACACAAGCACCTGATGTTGATGTGCTGACTTCTTGTGTGGTGTGTGTATGGAGCCTCTTGACATTTTGAATTTTGTGCAAACATCTTAGAATTTGTTGCTGAATTTGAGGAAATAGCTAGAGTGCTGAAAATAAACTCAGTAGGGTGCATCGGCCCTCACGGAAAAAAGGGTTTGTTCTTCATGCTGCAGCGTAGAGGTTTGAGCCAACAACATCAGACGCAGATTGCAGAACTGTGATCACCTTCACTCCTCTCCATGTGCTCTTACATCTTTAGGAAAAATCCATAGAACTCCTAGCAAGTTGTCTTTTAGTAAAACAATGTGTCCTCAAACACAGATGCAATATGTAGTTTAACAGTTGAGGTGTATCTTGTAAAAATTGCACTGCGCTACCATTTGAAAGCCTTGGTCAAAAATAGTCATTAAGCACACAGTTTTCATTAGGTATCCTGACTTTGCTCATCCATTTTCTACAAAATCCTGTCAAATTATTTCTTTTCCATTGTCTTGTTTATTGTTGTAATGCCAAATGGAATTAAAGTGCCCATAGAAAAGATCAATGTTTGTGTGATACATGTGTTGTAATAAGCCGTATTAGTGCTACAGCGCTGTCTCAGACATTAGTGACATATATATCCAAGATATAGCAGACAACTGCTCAGAGGCCACAGACAACCAAGGGGCCCCAAAAGTCCTATTTTGTTTTTCAAGTTTACACAATTAATGAATTACTAATTTGTTAGAAATGTTCACCACTAAGGTACAATAGTCATATTTTTTTAGTATTTTACTAAATTAATTTTTTTTGTAGAATGTTTTATTATTCCATCTATTTGGTATTTTCTTAAATGATTGAATGATTAGTGTATACAATTTCAGGAAACGGTGTCCACCAGATAAAAACCCAAACACATTGAGTTCATTGTGATAGAAAACTGGGAAGCTTGCAAATATTCACATTTGAAAAGCTAAACAGCTAAATTATTTATTTTTTTTTTAGTTTTCTTGCTTAAAAATAACGAACAATTAATCAGCTATTAAACTTGCTGCCAGTTGATTGTCTTTCAATTGAGGAATTGGAATAATAATTTCTGCTCTACAAAAATGGATGTTTTCTGGGGGCCTGAGGAGATAACGCTGCCATGCCATGTACAGTGGGGGCCACTATTTCACTGATCTTGCCTCACTGGGTCTGTTTTTAAGACCATTGGCCATATTTTATCATGCAGCAGAGGGCGCCAGAAAATCATGAGGCGAAATCAAACAATATCGCTCCTGGCCCTTTAAAGGAATGCTGCCTTCCCGTGCACTCGGAAATAATCGCGACTGAAGCGACCAAGCTACAAATGACCTAAGAATAGGACGTTTAGTGGGACTGTGCAAGAAGCGTTAAAGCTAGAAAATCAGATAAACGTTAATAATGTTGTGAATATCTGTTATTTAAAGACACGAATGAACAAAAACTCTGCTGATTTGCGATGCGCTTTTGATACGTATTCTTTTCAAGGGAGGTTCGTGAAATTTACGAGGAGCAGGGGAAGGCGACATGCACTCGTCACAGTCTACCGCGGGAAAATTCAGTAAAAACCAATCTGACGTTGATCTTGTTTGGGTCACACACAAATACAGAAGAGCACGAGTTTACAGCTTCAAAGTAGCGTCGGTGGCTCTCGTCGGTACAACCGACACCACGACAACATGGTGGGTACATGCTCACCTTCACCTGTGGTTTGTGCGATGCGGCAACACGTCGGCCGACCCTTCCGTACAGGTTAGCATCAGTTAGCTAATAACGGTTAGCTCCCGACTAACGGTAACGGAAGGTGACGTTGCAGAGCCGAGACGCGGGACTTATTTGAGTTACAGTTATTATTTAAAGCCGCACGTTTCGTTTATTTGCACAAACGTGCGCGTCACCGCACCCGTAGCTTTAATATCCATCTTTGAGGACAGTCGTGCTAACATCAGTATCAGTCCTGGCTCCTCTGTTTCAGGCTCATTAATCTCCTTAACGGGGGTCGATGCGGGTGCAACGTGAGGGAGACGTTTCCAGGAGGAATTGGTCGGTGTCAGGCGAATATAAAACGCATTGTTCCGATAAAATGCGGGTATTTTACTTCCACGAACCCGCTGGTTCATTTTCTTCTTCGCCGGCTGTTTTGTCGCTCGGTGCTGCCACATGTGGTTGGAGGTTATACTACAACAACACCTTGATACAAAAGCGCCAGCACTGGTTGAAAAGCATGGGAACCACTGGTACTGATCACTGGGCTGCATGATAAATTCATATTTCAAAGTGCTGTAAAGTATCGATATTATCCCATGTTTTTTAGTTGCATGCTAAATCACAGGTGTTGGTCAGGCTAAAATCAGTTTGCCTTGTTTTTGTTTTTTTGTTGTTGTTTTTTTTGTCCCTAAAGTGTCCTTGCCTTGTTATTTATGAGTTACGTTAAATTTTCTGCTACAGTCGAAGAAGAAAGGGCTGAGTTTGGAGGAGAAGAGAACTCGCATGATGGAGATTTTCTTTGAATCTGTGAGTTTTCCTCGTCCCACACCATGCAACACACACAACAGTCTGAAGTATCATTGTAATATGAGGCCTCCCAGCCTCCATGTTCCCCTTTTATTCCAGCCTTTATATTGTAACTGCATGGATTTAAAAGCTGATCAGTGTTAATGTTAAAATGAGAGCACTGCAAGTAATTTGGCTTGTTGATAATTTCCTTCTAACAAAATAAACTTGTTTTTCAGCAACAAAATAAAAACAAAAAAAAGTCTGTATGGATACAGACTTAAATAGTTTCTTTTTCAGTGTCACTATGATATGAAATTATTTTCCTTGAGCTAATTGTCTCATCCTCTTTTATAGAAAGATGTGTTTCAGCTGAAAGACATTGAAAAAATCGCCCCCAAGACAAAGGGCATAGGTAAGTAATGATCAACAGTTTTTAGTTAGAGCAACAATAAAAACACTGAATTTTTAAATGGTGTGTCCCTAGCAGCCTGTTTAACAAACTATGTACAGTCTTTTTTTCTTCTTATTTCCTGCTCCTACTGACCTGACCCAGATCCAGGTGAAACTGTAGAGACACTAGGGAAACCATAATATACTAAAATGTTTTTTGACCCCCCTTTTCTCATGACATTTCTCACACTAAAACAAACTATGCAGAGGTGTGAGCTATTTATTGTTTCATAGTCAGGGACAGAAATGCAGAAGCTTATGCTAAAGCTCACTTGGCAAGTAATGACTTGTAAACAGTAAACAGCGTTCTATCCTTCATTCCCAAAGATTAATCAAACTTTTCAAAACAAAATTTTACCCTTTAATAGGTGGCATGTTGTAATGCCACCTATTAAAGGTAAAATTTCATCCTTCGTTTTTTTAGAGGCCCAGAATTGGGCCAGAATCCACTATTTGCTTACCACTGCCTGCCATACAGTCTTTGTCAACAGCCATTGCACCCTCATGCTTTCTTAAAAACATCGTGGTGACATGCTTGCAGAATTACCATGGCAACAAGGACTAGCCGTTACCATCTTAGCTATATTCAGCCTGTATAAGCAAAACCAGACCTTTCAATATCAATAATCTCATAGTGCAGATCACCGCTGAAAACCTTTGGTTTTTAAATAAAACCTATTCCCCGAATGTCAACATGGATTCTTATATTATGACTATTGGGGGAAAATGTGTTAAAAAAAAAAATTACAAGCTTTTAAAGTGCTCTGTCCTGCAGAGGAACAGACACGTGTGTGTCTGAGAGCTGAGGAGGAATTTTGTTTTTAACTGGACAAAGCATTAATCTTATGAAACTGGATCTTGTTTCTGTGATTAAAAGCACATGTTGCTGACCCCCCAACTTGGGGATAATGTAGTTACTGCATGATGGGGGAAGGGGGCAACAAGAGATTTGCATTGTGTGCACCTTTTCCTGCAGAGAGGGAGGAAATGTGACAAAAAAGGAATTATCTCAGCTAAACTGAGAAGAAGAGTGGTGATGGGTGAGTTTTAAAAAGGCCAATAAGTTATTTGAATCACATGAATAAAACAGACAGTGACATGGACTGGAAAGACATTTCTAGTCAAGCAGATACAGAGTTTGGTCAGTCCTTCCAGTTTGTTTTTCCACTTTGGATCCTCGTTTTTATTTTTTGCTGCTGTTCAACATCCTCTCAGGACTCAGTGCAGCTCGTTCAGTTACACAGTGGACCGGCTGAGCAAACGTGTGGGAGTATCACATTTCACCACTGACACTGTTCAAGATGTAGCTCAGCTCTCTTACATCCTCTCATGCCGTGTTCTGAGTATGAAATGGCCAGATAGGCTGCAGATGTGTAGGTTCAGCTTTCTGAACATTAGAGTGGTGAGATTTGGCAATAGTTTTTTTAAAATAAATCCTTGCATGTGATATAGTATCCTGGGAACACCAGGTACAGTTTGTATTACCAAACAGTACTGGCTGTACCTTCATCATAAACCAGTCGCTGACAAATCAAATTAGTAATCCACAAATAGCCACAGCCCAGCTGGGAATGCAATGTAATGATGCAAAAATAAAGAACAGTGGACCTTTAATGTGGAACATGTTCTTTCCTCTCCTCTCTCTGCTGCTTTAAGCTCCCATGACTGTGAAGGAAGTGCTGCAGAGCCTGGTGGATGACAACATGGTGGACTGTGAGAGAGTGGGTACATCAAACTACTACTGGGCCTTCCCCAGCAAGGCCTTACATGCTCGCAAGCACAAACTAGAAGAGCTGCAAAAACAGGTGAGGCCCCTAAGTGTTCGATCATGAATTCCCCAGATTTGAAATTAAGTCAAACGTCTGATGTATTAAAAAAAAAAAGAAAAGAAACATTTCAACATTATTATGCATAATAAGCACTTGTGTTATAAAAACATATAATGTTAGATATGTGGAAATTATGTAACGTCCACATTGACACATACTATACATTAATAAGTATATGACAGAAATTAAAGCAAATATTATGATTAGAGTAGAATTTAACAAATATAAGCACAATAAGTTATATAGTGTATTGTAAAGTGGAGATATGAATAATATAATGCAATATAAATTAAATTGTCTAAAAGTTGTATATTTTATTAAAGGAGAAGAGCATTACTATTATTTCTTTAACTTTAAGACCAGACTGCTTATTGTAATTTATGGTAAATGAAGTTGGCCTCTGACAAGCAGAGCTCAAAATATTTCTGGTAATGTCGAATAAAGAGAAAAATAGGAAGAAAACACAAATGAGCTGCTGATTATGGGCAAATAATCAGCAGCTCCGAGTAAAAACAAAGTGGTTAAATTATGGGAATATTTTTTTTAGCTGGTGGATTTAGTGGTTTGTTTTTTAATAAGCAGATTTTCAGTTTTTACAGCCAAAATAAAATCAAGATCAAAATCACGCGACTTGCTGGAATTTGCGAAAGCTTTGTCATCAGAGAAAGTTAAACTGCTTGTCTTTCAACTTCTCGTCATCTGTGATGACCCACTTCCCGTCCCTGCTGCCTGGCAGACAGATGGTGTGAGAGTGGCGACTCCACATAGGACGTTGGCCACCAGATATGTAGCACAGAAGTTAAATGTTGTAAAATGTAAAGGCTGCAATTGCTCTGTGAATTATGACACTTGGTTTTACCACAAACATAACAACATACTGTAAATGGCTGAGATACATTCGGTTTTTATAATAGTTATTGTCTGAAGTTATGTTGAGTGTCACTTTTTCAATGCCATCATGTATTTAAGACATTAATGTAAGTTACAGCATAACTTACCTTTATATTAAAGGTGATGAGTCATTCGTCTTTAATGCTCTGTTTCATGTTTCAATTAACAGTTTGAGTGTATTCATTGCAGTCAACGCAAGAATTACACCAATCAATACTTTACTGCAGAGGCATGACATGAACATTGAATTTAGTCTTGGGTTTATGGCACAGTACAGAAATGATGAGAAATCCATATGTAAATATAGATGTGTCTGAAATCAGAAATCTTTTAACCGATGCTATTATTCAAATTAAATTTTTATGCAATGTTGTGTATTTATCTGTGTGACTGATGACTATAAAACATAGAGAAATGTCACATTCATAGATCAAAAATGAATAACTCTGTGCCCTATTTCAGACTGTTTTCAAATGATGTGTTCAAATGAATGTTGTTGCAAAAAGCCCAAAAAAAAAAAAAAACATTTCTACCTTGAAAACATCAGGAAGCAGATTTGATTTGTCAAATGTGATGTAGTTATTTATTTATTGGTGTTTTTAGTCCTGTGATTTACTTTGTTATATTGTCGCACCTGCTTTAGGAATTGACTGTGTATGTGTAAGAAATTGTGCCGCCTTCCTCCTCTGAGAGTTTGTTAAAGCTGTTAAGCATATATTTTCCTTTGAAAGCATTTTGATGTCATATCTTTACTGAACATGACACTTTTACTTTAGATTTCTGAAGCAAAACAGCGGAAAGTGTCTCTGCAGAACCTGGTTGAAAAGGCGAAAGTAGGACGTCAAGATACGGTAAGATTTTCACATGCCCCCCATCGTCACACACACACACACACACACACCATATATGCAACAGTCTATATTTGACATGAACAAAATAGACTGAAAAAATAAATTTTATATAACAGAGCGTGTCTGTATGTGCAGAAGGAGAGAAGCTCCCTGCTGAAGGAACTGAAGGAACTGAGAGAGGAGCGAAGTCAGCTGCAGGCTGAGTTGGAGAAGTACAGGGAATGTGACCCAGAGGTCGTTGAGGAGATGAGTGAGTACAGACGCAACCTGACTGATTTTTGAAAATGTCATTTTTAATATTTAGCATCAATCAAATCACCTGCATCAAAAGCCATGCAGTCAGTACAGTAATGTTGAAATAAGCTATGCAAGAGATGTGTTGATTTAAATCTCTGGTCATTCTTGAGTTTGTGGCATTTATGAAATTGTGTTGTATTTATTTTTATTACAGGCTTTAGGAGAGGAATATTTTTGAAGGGCCTCTGTGCCGATGGGATGATATTATGAAGAGCTTCACATTTTTCCAGTTACTGAGTGAATGCAGTGTGTCATAGACCTATTTATATAGCACTCGAGCAGGTTGAAGAGAAGTGAACAAGTGCTTATTTGGTTATTTGCTGGTTGGTGTTGGGCTGATCTAATGTGGTCTAGTCAGGTGTTTTTTGTCTTTAGTCTTAAAATTGTGTTGAGAAAAATTCAGCTTGCAACATGTAATGTCTGAGCTCAACCAAGAAGCTTTTAGTTAGTGCATAGTCACTGTAGCCACAAGCTTGAAGTAGCTTTTGTTCTAAAAGGAAATACGTCTTTCGAAGCAGTTGAATCTAGCTTCAGGTGACTCATGGGGGCAGGTGGTGCTGTTTGGAAATCACGGAGGATCTCTTGTTACAATGAAGGACTGAGTTGGTCAAAATCCAAGAAATGAAAGCATTTTAGAAGCTTCTGTATGAACTAAACTACCATGAAGTGCTTTCACACCAAGTAATAACCACAAATCCGTGCATTATGTGCTGGGTTATTTGGGTGTAGTCCTTCACAATCTGACAGCTATTGCTGTGATAAAATAAGACCTTAGTGCTCTTGGCAGACATTAAATCACTCAACAAAGATGAATACATTAATGGAAACAGTACCCTGAGAATCTGTCCTTCCATAACCAGTGCTGCAGTGAACTTGGCCACCAATCAAAAGCACCTACTCATAGCGCTTAAAAAAAAAAAAAAAAACATATTTTACACCCTCAAATTCCCTTCTCACACATTTCACTGAACGTTATCTTGGATGTTCAGGCGTCGCTTCATAAGGTGCAAATACATCTAAAAGCATTGAAAACATACCTGGATCCAACTGCTTGAATTAATCCCTGCTGTGTTCGGTTCCACTCCGCTCAGCCCACACCTACATCCTCATCGTGTACGCTGTCTATGCTAAGGCATCTTCCAGCAGCTTGTGCTAGTTTGAAGCCTCGATGCGAGAGGAGAAATAGACCAGAAGTGTGCTCATGTATAGATTAACAGCCATGAGCTCCCAAGCCCGACTTCGGCCTCGTCTGAAGGGGTGAGCCTTGCTCAAAAACGAGTCAGGAATATGTCTGCTGACTGTCTGGCTAGCAGAAGATGTGGAGAAGTCACATATTTTACCTTTAAATTAAATTCAGCAGTGACCAGTGTGACTATACCCAGTGGTGTAATGAACATAAATGCTTGCCTCACTGCCTGGTTGATAATAAACTGTCTCAAAGACTATTGGGAGCAGTTTATCTTCCTGTGTTAAACAAGACAAAGGACAAGATTTTGAGTGACTGGTATCAGCCTAATCAGACCTCTTCTCTAATTGTGCTGCTGAGAACAAACATGCATTATGTCTGTTTCTCACAGCCAAACTCAAACCTGAGCAATGAAGTGAGGACATGCCACAAGCGGTCACTTGACATCAAGATGCGTCTCTATGTCGGCGTTAAACTGTCAGGATGAACCACAAACTTGACGTGACAGCAGGTGTGAGGAGTGCGAGCCTTGTTGCTGAAACTGACTCTGTTCTGGTCTCAACACATGCGTGACAGTTTTAATTGCAGTCTAAAATGGACCTTGTGACCTCTGACCTCTCAGCTTGGAGAGATCAGGTTAAAAGCTTTTAAAAAAAAAAACAAAAAAAAAAGCCACTGGCCATGACTCCTTTACAGGCTGTCGCACACCTCTTTTATTGTATGGCCGCGCAATGTACACAACTAAAAGCAGTATTACAAAAATTCTACACTGCTTTGTGTTCATGTTACGGTTGACCTGTGGTAAAAGGGGGGGTTGTTATTTTATGTGCACATGTGACACATGTGGTGTCATAAAACTATCTGGTCTGTTTACCTACAGGCCCCAATATTAGACCAGGCATGGAATTAGGCTGCACAGAGTTCTGCTGGTTTTTCCACTCCACTGCAAAATTGTGGTTTGACATTGATGGGATTTAGCACAGCTGCTGCTACATCAGTACAGACTATATAATAAAGTGAAGTTAGTAGTTTAGTAGCAAAATAAGTAAAAATGTTTAAAATGCCCTTAAACATTTTTATTGTGCGTTCCAGAAAAAATAACTTCATGATCACATTGTTAGTCCCAGAAACTTTGCCTCTGCTACCTGTGATAAACCACTGGCCAAACTTAATTATTGCAGCAACTGCTGTCTTCCAAAACCCGGTGCCAGCAAAGTCCAGTTTTTATTTATTTTTATTTTTTAAATGTAGCGAAAGTTTCAATTGTCAAACTGCACTGATCATATGATGTTGTTTAAAAGTGAAACTTGCATGTTGTTTATATTTGGGCTATGATAAAACGTTCAGTCCCTCAACCTGGTATATGTTCAGCCTCAGCTTGTATTTGTATTGTGGATATTAAACATTATATAATATATTACAGATCATAAATACATGACACACCCAAATTAGGTAGATGAGCCCTGACCCAGACGTTAATGAGCCAGAAAGAGGAGAAGCTTTCTCTCACTTTCAGTCTCTTGTGCCTTGTTTTCACACTTACCAGCATCTCCATTTGCCTGCAGGTTCACACACACACACACACACAGCTGTTACAGATAACCATCTCCCTCCAGTGAAACTTGAATTGTACCTGAGCGCTTTGTGCTTTATGCATGTGACGTTATGTTATGTCTACTGCTGAAGGGGGTGAGACTGAACCTGCAGAATGGGCTCAGATGCATTTTCACTTTTATTTGAATGCTTTTCAGCAAAGGGATTATGAAATAATAGTTATTCAACCAAAATGAATAAAAATGAAACACATTTTTAGTTTTGCTTTCTAAAAGCTGTTTCAGGGTCCAGTAGGCCAACCATAGCAAGACTGACTTCTTTATCTCTTCTCATGAAACCTTACCCACACTACCATTTATTATGTGCTAATTGTTGTGTACGTGTGTGCTAATTGTGTGCGTTTTTTAAAAGATGTAATCAGTGGTTGACATTGTTTACCACATTGTGTACCATAGATACCAATATGTTGTGGCAACATGGGACTAAAAATGTTTAAGTAAATTCAACTGAAACCAAACTTTAAATCCATTTGTGGGTCAGACTCGTGGAGTATGTGTAAGTGTTGTTTTTCTCATGAGATCACACCCAAAGTGCAAACAAAAGCACAGTCAGTGCTCGTTGTATGTGCCAGGAACAGAGTGGACTGGCCTCGGTTGGATCGAATGGAAACTGCCAGGTCAAAATGTAGCTATGATAATTGATGCTAAGCTAGTGTGGTAACAGGTGAGGTAACAAACCACCGAACATGGGAAAGGCAGAATCTGAGCTATGTGCCTGACACTGTGTGAATACACAAAGTTGGACATGTATCCAGACATTTTTTTTTGTTTTTTTATGTCATATATTTTCATTCAGGAATTAGTGTGTTTTTGTTTTTTTTTTTCCCCAGGACAGCACATCAATATTTGTCATCTTGGGTCTCTGAGACCCATTTACAGATTCTTCTTTCTCTTGATTTTCCTGCCAAATACACTAATAAAAAATGAATTGAGAGGGTAAAGTTCAAAGCTCAGTCTGCCTTGACAGCTGTTAGGTCTAGATCATAGTGGTGAAGATGTTTGTTTATGTACGCCTGTGGTGTGTAATGAAGAATAACAATGACTTCTGGTCCATAAGTCAGACGTTATTCAGTTCAGTCCCACCACTGGGAACATTTATTTATTTCTGTGCTTATCAACTTTTGATTTAACTGTAGCATTGTCAGCACGTGCTGCTGTAACTGTAGAGATGGTCTGGAGGACATCTTCACCTGGAGTCTCGGGCACCAAATTGTGACAACCACTAGTTTTCTCCCAGTCCCACCAGCACAGCAGCTAAATCAGTGTCTGTGGACAGTGGCCATGGTGTCAATACATTTTTAAATACTGCAAAAAGGTGAAGATTATTCCTGGTGCAAAGCAACACGATGCTGCTGTTTTATAGATCACCAAATACATCACTCAGAAATAGACAGCTGTTCAGTTGGAGCACATTGCTCCGTTCCAGGTTTCTTGATGGGCTCTTTCCAGCCACAGCTGCAGCGGAAGCAGAGGCTAAACTGTCCACTTTATTTTCACAGTATCCCACTTTTTCATACAGTACAGTATCCGGACATCACATCACTGACCAAACTTTCCTCCTTCAATGTTGTTTTACTGCAGAGCTTCGTTTCTGTTTGTGTCGTCAGTATGCTTAATGTTCAGTGTTTTGAGAGTGTGACCTTTATTGCAGAAAACGTTTTCTGACATCAAGCATTTATTTGTTTGGCCCATTACAAAACATGGTTTACCAAAGAAACTTTCCTGGCGAATGGATCACACAGTAATGATGATCTGTTTCTATCACCTAGTGTTTTTGCACTGAAATTAAGTGAAATCATCATTTTAGTGATAATCTTTTGAAATTCTTTAGTTTGTGTTCTGTAGGTGTCTTTAAGTTTTCATCAGAGATGTGATGAGGCTTGTTTTGAAAACTGTCAGAAGGGAATTAAATTACATTTACTGGTTAAAATGAAAGAAACAATGCACATATTGATTATTGTATATTGTGTTTTGCAGGAAAGTCAAATGTTGTTGCTAAAGAAGCTGTTTCCAGGTGGACAGGTAAGTCCATTTTAAACACATACATTGGAATAAATTGTAAATTGAAATACAACAATTTGTTGCTTCAATTGATAATAATAAAATTAATAAATTTTTTATGGTTACTGTTTCTAAACTATGAAATTTTACTTTTTTTTGTCATTTCGTATTGTGGTGTTGATTGATCACAAATATTCAGGCAGATGATTGATTTTAATGATGATCATTAGTGGGTCTGTAACTTAGTAAACAATTAATTTACTGCAAATCATTTTACAGAATAAGTAATTAAGCATCTGGTCTAAAAAATAGTGAAACAATAACATAAAGGGACATTTTTCAGTTGTTTTCATTCAACCAATAGAAACCTAAAGATGAAAAAAAAAAACAAAACTAAGAAGCTGCAACCAGTGAAGATTTAGTACATTTCCTGGAGAAATAACTAAAACATAAGTCGTGTCCTAATTAATGGGTCGTGTCACTGCATTGTGACCTGGTTGTCCCATTTTGAAAGGCTTTCAAATTCGGCCATTTATTCCTGGGTAATGAAAGCTCTAATGGTTGGATCCTTTTATGGTCGAGCCTATATCCAGATTTACAGTAATAATTGGGAAAAAAAAAAAAAAAAAATGGCAGCAAACAATATAAACTGAGGGCCTGGGGGTTACACCTTCAAATGAAACAACTGTTAGAATATGACGTTTTAACTTTTAAAAAGGTAACGTAAAGTGCAGCTGGTAAAAAAAATAAAATAACCTAACATTAGTTTTGTTGTCAACGTTGCTGGGTGAAAGGAGCAGCACTTTGTAAGGGCGGGTACAGCTGGAGATGCAGAGTGGAAATTCTCCGTGGGCCAGACCATCTCATTATGGTTCGGCTGTGCCCTCGTAGACTGCATCCTCTAAAGGATGCAGCCACTGAATTGGGACACAGCTAATAAATTAGTTATCAAAACAGTCAGACAAAGATAACTCATAATGGAGGCAAGGATTATTCCACTGATTGCTCTTTAAAATACTCAAATTCAGATAGTGGCAGCTGTAAGGGCACTTTGTGTCCAGCACGTGAACACTCAGGCTCTCTGTGTACATTAGTTGACCTGGGTGGTAACCTTGGAGACAGCTGACCTTTGGGGATCATGGTAACCAGTCAGGCCTGTGGTGTCTGTGTGACACTTCAGGTAACATCTTCTGTAGCTGGTCAACACAGACATGTTGTTGGTTTTAGTTGGAATATTTTTGCTTTACTTCCTTAAAATTATACAAATTTTAAGAAACTATGAGTCATACCAACCTCTTCCATGACTTGTTCCTCCCGTATGTTTGGTGGACAATACTAAACAGACCCGTTAGGGAGTATAAAGCAATAAAATAAAATAAACTATCTAAAAAAAACCTGTCTACATCAGCCCAGCTCTTTTCTCTGTTGTATTGTGATTTATATTGTCCCTCACCAATTGCATGAATGAGCAAAATCAACACAACACTCAGCCATATTTTCCATGAAAACACTGAAAGGTCACTTTGTCTTAGATTGGTGGAAGTGATGGCTCTATCTTTGTGCACCCTCTTTTTTTAAAACACAAAATATACATGCACTGCTTTTGTTAATGTGTAGCTGCTGTTATTTCACTGCACCAGTCAGGACACTGGGCTTGTCTAGCAGGTCACAACAGACCCCTGCAGGCAAGTAGCAAGCCTGCTTAATGTGTTGAAATGCCTGTGGCTGCAAGTTTTTTTTTTTTTTTTTTTTTTCAACTCAAGACTCTTCTTTTTTAAAAATTAGGCTGTGTAGCTTTAAAGCTTCAGCCTCATCACACCGAGCCACACCCACAGTGACACACACTCACATACGAGCCCTGACACAGTTGATCTCTTGCACATTATCCACAGTGTGGTATCAAAATTGGAGTTGAGTGATACTTTAAGACTTGGGAGAAAGTCATTCCTGATAGCATGATTCAGAGTTTATTGACTAGCTCTAGATAAGACAGGTGTTATTCTACAGGAAGCTATTTGATTTGCTGTTTAGATGGCTGATGCCTTTCACAGGAAGCTCAAAATGTAACCTACATTCGATTGATTACTTCCTTTTTGAAGGTTATTTAGACTACTTGGGCTGCTAAATCAATTTGTAAAGGTCACACATATCACAATACAGTCTCATTAACTGAATATACCGTGTGTTAAATGTGTTTTGGATTTCAGTATACAAAACGGTATTCTCCCACAAGACTGTCCAGTTAAATACACCTCCATAAATCATCAGATTGAAGAATAATTTTATTATAAATCACAAGTTCTGATTAAAATTTTATTCTACAGTCAATAAAATCCCAGTTAACTCAAATGAGACCGCTGTGATAATATGTATTCATCATCATACGTATTAACTAAATGAAAGCATTTTACATCACAATGAAGCTAAGAAATGTTAGATAAATCCCTGTTGATGGAGAATGTTAAAAAAAAAAATAGTGTATAATGAATGAATAAATAAATGTAATTAAACCACATTTAGCAATTTTTAGCAATTGTTTTCGGGTGTCATCAATGTTTGGGAAGTTAGATCTATCATCAGATCTACAGCCAAAGTAATTTAACACCAAAAATGCAGTGATGCAGATGGTTTGTTCTTAGACTCAAGCCATCCAAATCATCCTTGAGTCTAAGAATATTCTCATAATCCAAGACTAACTCTGCTATAATACATGATTTTGATTTCTGTTTTCAGATAATATTTTTGCGATCAAGTCATGGACAAAGAAGAAGTTTGCCTTTGATGATGGCCGTATCAACAAAGCCTTTGGGATCCCTGAGGATTTTGACTACATGGACTGATTGTCAGTCTTTTTATCAAAGCTCAGAGTTGAAGCTTCAGTATGAAGCGTCTGTACCTGGTCTGTGCATGTCTACTTTTGTTCAGTGGATTGAAATGAAAATAAGTGCACCAGGATTCAGATCAAACACTGGGGGTGGGCTTTGAATGAGGACGGATATTGGGGATGACAACAGATGGACTTAATCAGCAGATATGTTGCTTTGGTGCAACCAGAGAAGGGACTGAACTGGCCATTAGTGGCTGAGATGGGTGAGGGGGGTCTGTGATGAACACAACGTAGCAGCCAGACTTTTGGGACACCTGTTTGCATGAAAACTGAGAACTCCAACTTGATGATGGAAAGGAATCGACGCTGAACACATCTGTGTTGCCAGTGATCTAATTTATATGGTTTAAACAGATGGTTTGGAATCAACCGCTTGAGTCCTCTGTGTTGCCCCCCTTTTTTTCTATTATCCTTTGGGGAGGTGGGACTCAATTTTGCAATAGTTTGTTCTATTCATTCATTAAAAAGTGCACTGTGACTAACAGGAGCATTAAATTACAGATGTCATGTTGAGGGCACTTTTTGTCTAGAAGTGTAAAAAGTACATTTACTTTTGTGCAGAACTTCTTTTCTTGTGTTGCAAATGAAATGTTCCTGCGAGTTTTACAAGCTGTTCTCTGCAGTTGTATTCATTCCAAAATTTGGTGTGCCATGTACAAATGCATTTGCTCCAGGCCTCCATTCTTTTGTAATTTCAGTTCTTTAGAAATTACCACATTACAGAATCACAGCAGTTGTGTGAGCTGTACACTCACTCGCCATATGACCAGAAAAGGGAACACTGTTGCTGTGACATATCCAGAATGGCTATATCCAGACTTTTTTTTTTTTTTTCTGTCTAACTAGATGCAAAACAGGTAGTTGTGTGTTCTGTGTTTACTCAATGACCTACTTGTCGTGACTATTATCTGGGTTTGTTCATTTAAATTTCAAATGTGCTCTTGTATAACTCATCAGTTTAGTCCTCTTTGCTATAGATGCATGATAGCCAACAAGTTTATGCAGATTCACAGCATTATTTATCTGTTTCTTAACGCCATATTTGTATTAAGACAAAAAAAATGGATATTAAAGATCTGTGTCCTTGCAAATATTTTTGCCTACTGATTAAGTGTTGTCTACCTCCTATATATAATGCTTTCTAATGTATAAGTGGCATTATTCATATTGATAAAGATAATCCGCAACTAAACAACGTGCAGCACCAAATGTTAGTGTTTTTACATGTAGTATATTTCTTATGCTAACTCGAATCCACTTATTAGAAATGCACTAGTGACTAGCAACTCTGAACTGAAAATCAAAGAGCCCAGCTATAGTTGTTGTGTTTGGTTGAGCGGACACACCTGCAAAAGAGTAACCCAAGTGTATGATCATGTGTGTACCTGCCCAACCTGTCCTGACTATGATTCATGAGTCAGAGATGCTGAATGTTGGAGTTTTCCCAAGTCGACTGCATAGTTTTACTTCAGTGTCACTAACAAAACTAACAAAGACAACTATTAATTGCAGCTTCTTAGATTAAGTCTGCCTTGTCCTCTCAAAGGTCAACAGTGTAATAATGCTGAGTAAACACTTTTACTTTTACCTTATTTATAGACTCACATAAGATTATTTAACACCAGACTCAGCTGTAAATAGATTTTATTGCATGTATTTTTACTCTGTGTCCTCATCATGTTTTTGGCCATTTCTGCTCTAATAGTACACAATTCCTCTTGTGTGCTTCTCAGTGGTGGTGGTAAGAGGTGTTCAGATCTGGATTTAGTCAAGTGAAAGTAAAAGTCTTGCACCCAAAATCCTACAGATAAGTCATTTTTGTATTAAATTGAGGAGGGAAATCTGTATTAAAGGCTTATCACATGTCTCTTCAATGTTTAGATAGATAGGACATTGTACTGGTTTAAATTTCCAACAAATGTATGATTTATCAGTTTCTCCCAAATCACGTGGAGTAAAAACAGGGGAGGTGTGTCCCTTGAATATTTTCCTCCATGATGTAGCACAGTGTAAGCATAAAGTAGCTTATTAAAAAAAATTTTTTTTAATTGTCCCCCACTGTATGTGTGGTACATTATTCATGCTCGATTCCTTTGTGTCAGTCGTGTTCATTTACTTTCAGCAACAGAAACATAAACAGTGTTATTTCCAGTGGCTCTGCTGTGTGTCCTCTGTGCAGTGAGTGAGTGAGTGAGAAAGAGAGAGAGTAGGCGGGAGGGACAGAGGGAGGGAGCCGTCGCCGCCGCCGCCGTCGCCGCTGCTGCTGGAGCTGCTGCTGCTCGGCGAGAGAAAGAAAGACCGACGCAGCGAAACACAAGGCAGGCTGCTAGCTGAGAGGGCAGCATGGCGGGGCTACAGGACTTCCACCAAGGCAGCCACTGTCACAGGAAAACGTGGATTAATATACTACTAGGAATACTACAATTACTTTTACCTTGCGTCCAGCACGGAAGAGCTCAGCTACAAGGTTTGTGCTCTCCCTTTATTTTCCACTTCGGGGGGTGTAACGTTTAAAACGACCGTTTAAAAAAAAAAAAAAAAAAAATGTACGTTAAGTTAGCAAGGCTGATTTGACAGCAAACGTTAGGCTGGTGAGCTGAATTGTCCCAACATTATTTAATTTCAACAATTTAATTTAAAAAAAAATAAATAAATATACATTTTCACGAGGTGACTTGGTCTTTTTTTTTTTTATATCTTTACCAACTTGGAAGAGGGTTGTAGCTATTTCTTTCTTTCCAGCCCTGCTAGTTCATGCTAGCTGCCAGTTCCCTGTGCTGTTTCTTAACGAAACTGCAACTTGTTCAAGCAGGGAGGAAAATTAACATATTATAGGGACTTGAAATGGGTATTTAACGGGTTCTTTTGTCAGGGCAGTGAAGCTACTGAGTGCAGTAAGCTAACTCTACAGTCGTGTTTACTGCAGTGGCAATGGAGATGTTTTCCAAGTTCGTTAGCCAGCAAGCTAACCTTCCTGCTAGTCAAGCAGCTAGCAAACAGCCTTTGTCAGTCTGCCGAGGCGAAGTCATTTTCTTGCTTGTCTGTGTGATAATCATCTACCCCGTTTCAATTAATCCATTTGTAATAACCAGTAATAATAAAGGGGATTTGACCGTTTGCGTTTCATTTCTTTCGACTGCTCAAATTTGGTGCATTTCCAGGTGCCTTTCTTATCCATGTAGCTGAATTTCTGACCCAAGTTCTCGTTGTTAATTTAATTTCTTGCTCCCACAAAGCTCTGAGTCAGATGTCCACCAGCGTGGTCGAGGTCTGGCAGCCAGAGGATGCAGACCCATTAGTACCGCTTCAGGTAATTATCATTTATTTCTGGTGTGTGTATGTACCGAGGGGAACTTGAAAGAGTATCCATAAGCAAAACACAGATCTCAAATACAGCCAGATGCATGAACACGTGTGTGCTTAGTGCATCCGCATTGTGTTTGGCTTTACTTTGCAGATAGTCGAGTTGTGCATAGTCTATCCTTTAGGTAAGGTAAGGTAAGGTAAGGTAGATCAGTATTCAGCCACGATTTTGTGATTATACTTCTGTGTAAATAAAAAAAGTATAAACATTTCAGTGCACTCTGGCATGAGACTGGGGCGGGAGGCCACCTGCCATGTGGCTCCTCCTTATTTTCTTTTGTACATAATGTCCATTGTGGAGTTCAGTCCCCAGTACACACTGGAGAGCATGTTAGGAATGAGGCAGTCTGAATAATAATTTACACTGCTTTCCTGCATACTTTTTTGCAGTCATTTTCTTGCACCTTTGCATGTCTGCGGTTTTGTTTGCGTTTCTTTCCCTTTTTTAAAAAAATATTTTTTTAGTAAGTTTAATTTTTAATTCTAGTTTTCAAAACATTTCAAGTAGGTGGGCGTGATGATTATGTTGTCATGAAGGAAGACCAGCACAAACAGCTGGAGTGTGTTTACTGATAACCTGTCATGAGGTCACCAGCTGACTGTCATGTTACCTGAGGGGGTGTGGCCTGCTCTGTAGACTTTGTAAACAGATTGTATAGATAATTTGGCTGCCTTTGAAATTAAACAAAATTATAATGCAAATTTCACCAAAGTAGTTTTGACACATTAATCAAAGTCTGTGTGTTTTTCAAGGCACAATGCTTTGCTTGTGCTTTTGTTAAATTTGACAAATATATTAATTAAATAAAGGTAATGAAATAAGTTATGCATGTACATAGTTTAAAAGACATCTTTTAAAATACTAATTTCCCAGTCTGCACATCAAAGTAATTACCATTGACCAGAGAAAACACAGGGGTTGATTACATCTTGAAGATAATGTTGGATAAATTTAAAAAAAAAATTCCGATCTTTAATTTTTTAATTTTGTATTTTGCAACCATCCCTACCTTGCAGATCGATGGGCAGATGGCAGAATTGTTGACATTGTTAGGTGTCATGTTTAGATAGGTAGCAGTGAATAGAGTGTCTCAGTTACATAGGTTATGTGAAACAGAGCGTGACATGCGAGTCTTTCTTCTCTACTTCAGTCTTGCTGGTGGTCAGCTGGTTAAGCAGTGTATGTTGCTGCAGGGGAAATTGAAGTGGTGATGTATAGTGTCACGTGTAGTGACACATTGTTAAAATTAAATTGGATATTAAACTTGGCCAGCAGCCATAACAGAGCATATATTATATACATAAATAGACCCCAGAATTGTTGCAATCTTCACCTCCTACCTCTTAGATTCATTCAGGTTCTATGTCTTTTATTTCCCCTGGTTCTGTGTTTTGTATACAGACCCTTGTCCTAAAATGAAATTCCTGTATTCATCTTAAAAACCCCACATCTAATATCCAATTCATTTACAAATGCTGCTGTTCTGCATTTGAATCTTCCTCCTGTTTTACTGGCTCACCTGCTGCACCAAGCAGCAGTAGCATGTGTTCTGTCATTGTTGTGCTTAATCAGCTGGTAAATCAGTTTTCTCTCATTCACTAAAGACATTAACATGCCAAGCTTCAAAGGTGCTGGGGGCATTGTAGGATATGCACAATAAACCAAAGATACACCAGTTTGAAGAACCTTTCAAGGTGGAACTGGAAACTTCTGTCATGTTTAGATAAGACATCTGTAATTATGGATAGAACTGATATCTAATTTTGTATTCCAAAATGTGAAATAAAATTGATGCCCTTTTTTTTTTTTTTTTTTTTTTTGAGCCCAATCTTATCCAAATACCTCAGTAGAAACAATGTGGCTCATGGGTTTTATTATCTCACAAACACTGCATGTGGCTGTAGTGAAGATGTCATTTCTTTTTAGCTGTGCCAACATCAGTAAGTCATGATCCATAGAAGTAGATTTCCATGTCTTACATTGGTGTTGGTGCAGGATGATCATGAAACCCTAATGTAGCTGTAACATTGTTCCTATGGAAACTGTATGTTCTGTGTTCAAGAGTAGGGCTTATCTCTGTTGGCCATTCATGGTGCATATGACCTACTACACTGTCGTTAACAGTGTTTGCTTTTTGCACTGCTATGGTTCTCAGTTACCTACTTACTAAGCCTCTTTCACTGAAAATAAAATATACTCCCAATGTTGCTTATGATTTTCATGCATTGCTACAGGTCATTATAATGTTGAAAGGTTGTCCAGAAAAGCTAGAACTGAGCCGAATATTGCACATTCGCCTCTTTTCACTTATAAAAGTATTTGCACACCACTATTACTCAAATCAGGGCTTGAACCATGCCATTGCAACATTGTCAAGTCAGTTCACTATAAGGCGGTTGACATGTACAGTGTTTGATGGAAGCGTAAGGACGCTGAATTTACTCTTGTTGATCAATATAATTTTCATCCATTGTGCACTGTTCATTCAGTAATTCTACAGGTGCATTGTGAAAACATGTAGTTGACAACAAACTGGATGTTCATTGTTTCATTTGGAGAACTAGAGTATACCCTGCCAATGCTGGCAGAGATTGCTGCCTGCTGTCTAATTTGGAGTCGGGGTGGAAAAGATGTAATGCCAGTTTTTGTTTCCCAAGACCGTTCCAGTCTTCTGCTTGGATTTCTTGCATTATTTGCAGCAAAATCATTTTTTATGCAAAATGGTATTGTTTGACATTTCAAGAAATAAAATGCAGATGTGCATTGAAACATATTAAAGCTGTTGCTTGTATACCAATATACTTCAAACTCGTCATAGTAGCCAGAACGAACTGTACTGTAGTTTGACATACAAACACCCTTCCATCTCACAATCTACTGATATGTCCAGCCCACAGTGTTAATTTAGAATAATTGGGTTGCTTTTAGCTATTTTGCATATTAACTGAAGTGGCTTTTCTTTCATTTTCAGGTGGAAAAGGAGCGAAGAAAAGATGGTCTTCCACTAGAAGACAGGTAAGGTTTTGAATAAATTTTTTCTGGGAATAGAATCAAACTAAAACTCTTCTGTGGGCTCTTGCACACATTTACATTTGTGATGTATTGGACATTCACAACAGTCAGCAGCCCCTAATGAAACAGGTGTTAAAAAAATATTTATTATTTTGTTAAGTGAAAGCCACACATACAGCAATTTTAAAAGTGAATGAGGTTGATGAAAGGTTTCCACCTGCTCATGAGTGGCTGTTGGGTGTAGGTGGAGAGTTTCCACCAAGCCACATAATTACTGACAAACCCCAAACTAGTGTACAGAAGTGTTTCTCTGGTGCAGACTAGAATTATACTGCAAAACACAGAATGAGAGCAGATCTGTGGCATTGATTAGGTTTGTGAGCTTCCCAATGGAAAAACAAGCTTACCGCTACATTACCAAAGAATGGTTGTGTGCTTCAGGACAGACAAGAAGTGCTGTGGGGGAAAAAAGGTACTCCAATGTAATGTGAAAATTGCAAATTATAGCACTGCTCTGTTTAATGATTTGATATGCAGAATCACACTGAAGCTGTAGGGTGACATGTTTTTGTATCCACACAGACAAATGGTGTGGTGTGCTTTCAGGGTAACAGGACTGAAGGTTTCTAAAAGGCCTTTTAAAAGTCTTCCCCTGCATGCAGGCTATGTTGTTTATGTTAGTGAGTGAGGGGGTGTGTGGCGGAGAGAGTTTGGGGGCGTGTGTTAGAGAGGCACAGAACCAAATTCCTGACTAATTTTAGAACTCCTTGAAAGAAAAAGGAGGAGAGGTCTGTCTTTCCCAGCTGTTTTTGTTCCTGCAGAAAATTGTTTGGAAAATGGATGTTTGCAGAAAAATATCATCAAATCATGGTATTTTTTAGTAGTAATGTTAGTCCTTACTTAGAAAAATCTTTAGGCATTTTTTGTGCCAATTATTGAATAAAGAGCTCCTTGTTTATCTGTCTTGATAGCACTGACTGTAATGTAAAGAGCCCAGCCTGTCATATACCTAAACTAACTCGGTATGTTTGTCGTGCCTAACTGTTCTTTGCCTAGATGTTTGTATCTCAGCATGCACAATACACTTTAGCGGACTTGTCCCTGCAAGATGTGTGTAATGTTTTGCTGATGAGTTATGCCAAAGTTATGCTATTATATAATCCAATATGACTCTGTCATGTACTTGGCTATAGTATGAATGAGTTCAAAAAGGAAAAATTTGCTAAAGCAATTGAAAACTGAATTTCCTGCAATCACACATAAGAATTGCATGAGCAATAAATAATTTAGACTGACTGATGCCGTAACATAGTTAAACACTGTGTAGTATTGCAATAAAAAAATATTCTGCAACAAAAGTATGTTAGACACACTCTTACTAGTTGTTTAATACTTCTTTGCCTCTGGGTCTTTATTCCCAATGTTAAATAAAATAACTTTATCTCAGCTTTATCTTGGAGACTACAAATTTATATCAGGAAGTTTGAAAATTGTGGATGTGGGGTTTTAAAGATGTGGCTCTTAGTTGTGAAGGGTGCAAGTATTTTTCTAGCTTGACCCATAGTAGGGACTAAAGCTTAGTTATCTCTGCCTGCTCTGACTGCTTTAGTTTTTGTTTTTGTTTTTTCAATTCTGTCGCTTTGGAGACTCTGGAGTACTTCCTTAAAGGGACAATCTTTCAGTTCTGACATAAAGTTCATCTGGTTTACATGTAGCCAACATTTCCTGAACTGTGTTGGAATATGGTTATTTTTATGTCCAGAGAGGTAAGAGGCAAAGGAGGCTTTGTGGCACTGGTTGACCTCGAGCCCTTCAGTGCTGTGGGCTGTGAGGCCTCTCGTGCCTGGGTTATCAGGCACTTGGCAGTCCTGCCATCACTCTCTCCCAGCCTAAAGAGCAAAGCAGGCTTTAGATGCAGAGGTTAATGATATCTATTTCTCAGTACACTTTTGTGTCAATATGGCTTTGCTCTTCTCTGTCTTTTCATCCCTCTTTATTTTAAGCTCCACAACTGTAATTTCTTGATCTTCCTGACACAAATCTACCCTTTGCCAGTGCATTGTGTTAATAATTTGGCTAAAATATTACTGCGCCATGTGATTCCAATTCCTCTGTTAGTCTTGCCGTTCCCCTGCCTTCTGCAAACATCTGGGAACATCACTTGACCTAAACTCTTCTCTGGCCCTAACCTCTCCCCTGGAGTATGGCTGAGGTCACTGCTAACACTGACTTTGAGTTAGATCCAGGGGATCAAATAGCGCCAAACATAACTTGTTATTTTTGTACTGGGGCAGTGGACAGAACCCTTGGACTACAGCTCAGTGGTAAGCATGTTGAAAGACAGTTTTTCTTCCAGACCAGCTGCTATTCAATTTAGAGAAGTTACTAATACATGTAACAAGGTAAAGAAATATAGGAACCTGACACTTTTTGAAAACCTGACACGACTAACCATTAAAGAGAGCGCAGAATGTTTTCCACTCAGAATTTTAACTTTGAATCTGGCTTTTGCATGTTGAATGTAATCAGTTTTACATACACATTAAAGGTCCCATATTTCTACAGTTGTATCTGTACCATTTATGTATGTCGAGTAAACACCACAACAATGGTTTAATAAAAAAAATTTTTTATTTAATTTACCCCTGCTTTTCTAAGGGTCTCTTGCTGTCCCAGACACACACTGCTTGGTGGACATACCCACCTACTATTCATCAACAGATTCTCTGATTGACTATGCACTGTTCAACTGGAAGTCTACCATGAACATTGCTGCACACATTTATAGGTATATTCACTGTTTATATTGCTCCCCCAGCTCTGAGTCAGTCAGCAGAGCTCTGTCTGCCCTGACAGCAGCCACACCACTCCTGCACATTCACTCACTCCTTTAATTTACTCTGTTAGTCATTAGCCTGCACACTGCAGCTCAAATACTAGTGGTACTTAGAGCTGTCAAGACTGCTCCTTGCTCTTCAACACAACTGCTAACAAAAGTTAGTGTCCCTAACTTTGAGTTACTAAGTCAAGATTGTTAACTACTTTGTCTTACTCTCCCACAGAAAACTCAGTTGGTAGTCACACACTATTGGTTATCCGGTTTAGACATAGAAACTAGAACAAATTCTTCTTTGAAACACAATTAAAACCCGTTTTCACAATATGGAGCATTTAGTCAGCGCATACACATTGTAATTAGGTGGCGCATTCCTAAAAATTGTCTCCTATATAACAGTTACCTGTTTTAATTAGATAAATGAGATGTGAAATGTGACGTTGAAACCACCGACCTTTCAAACAACAATTATAGAGCTATATCAACTGTTTGCCAGCATACGACTCCTCTGCAGACAACCTCATTTCCCCTTTGTATTTGACCCCTCATTTGCTAACACGCAGAGTTTTTTCCACTCTGACTAACACAGTCTGAATTGACACTGTTTGACAAGTAATGTATTAACAAACAAGACAGATAAAGAGAAGCATTTGTTATAGCATGTTGAAGACTGTCCCTCTCATCAAGTGGCTGGCTTATTTCTGGTTCTTTGTTGTTTTAGTATTGCGTGTTGTTATCGCAGGCTACAAAGCTAGCTAAAATCTACAACAGGGACACGGAGGGAAAAAACCCCATTGTTCTTAAACAGGTGGTAAACCATGAGGCATTATGACAGCTTAGTCACTCAGAGCAGGTGACTGAATGGCTATGACTGGTTGAAAAGACGAAGCTTGTTAACACCCATAATATCAGCTACATAAATCTACAAATAATATCAGCTATTTGACACGAGATTAGTTTAAAGTGAATAGAAAGACAGCGCATGCTACTGTGTTTAGATCTCACTGGATAGTAACCTGCAGTGATACATCTTATTTGCATCATAAAACAAAAGCTGTTATTTGTTATTTGTCACAGCTACTTTTACTTATGTTAATGTGTTGGATCTCTACTTTGCATCTTGTTCACTTTATGGCCTTTTATTTTTGTCAAGTAATAGTTGAAACTCAACTACCTTTGCATTGACTATCATCAAGCTATAGTCCCCAATGGGATTTATACAAAGAGGTTATTATGTGAAGGAATGTTTATTACAGGAAAAACCATCAGCAAATGAGATTGCCTTAACAGGAAAAGACACATTGCAAACATTTCCTCATATTTGCATTTATTGTATAAACTTTCAGTATGTGCTGTTCTATATCATTGGATGTCTTGACATGGCTCTGCCTGTTCTACATATTACCTGTGAATATTTGGAGTTGCACATGAAGCAGCTTGAGCATTTATGTGACAGCATCTCACCACACAAAGCCCAAAATAATCAAATGTGTTTTTTATGAGAATAAAAGTTCAATTTAATCGTGTAATTAACACAGATATAAAATGACAATTAATGAAACAACAAAGTGATATGGAATCTATGTCCCAGTGGCTCACTTGAAAGTGCATGTCCCATAAAGGCTTAGACCTAACGACAGCAGCACAGGTTCAAGTCCGGCTTTGAGCGCTTTGCTGCCTGTCATTCCCTCTCTCTCCGTAGCTTTCCTGCCTCTCTCTCACTATGGCTCTCTGAATAAAAGCAAAATTGCCCACAAGAATAACTTTAACAACAAATATCAAGATTACAAACAAAGAGTGTCTCTTAAGTATAAGTTAATAAATTCCAGGCACTAAAGTAAAGTTATAATGCTTTCAAAAATATTGCTATAAATGGTTTTACTTATCAATAATCATACAAAGTGAAGTAAACAGAAATCTAAATAAAACCAAATCAAATATTTGCTGTGACCACACAGTCCTGACTCACATTTTAGTTTGGTCTAAAATAGCACCAGTTCACATCAGTACACTTGTGCAGTTTTTCAAACTACTTGGCAGGTAGATTGTTCCAAGTATCTTGGAGAACTTGCCAGAGTTCCTCTGTGGATTTGGGCTGTCTGAGTGTCTTCTGTCTCTTCATGTAATCCCAGACCAGATATTGAGATCAGGGTTCTGTGGGGGCCAGACCATCTGTTGCAGGAATCCTTGTTCTTCGTGTCTCTGGAAACACTTCCTTATGACTCAATGTACGTTTCATGTCATTGTTAGGCTACAAAAATTGGGACTGACCATATGCCTCCCTGATGGTATTTGGTTATGGATAAGAATCTTTTAACATCTGCCTAAAACTTTGGCACAGCACTGTTTGTCAGGATAACATCAGGAAGAATGTTGACGTTATTAAAATAGTTATGTAAAAAAAAAAAGTGAGTGTCCTAAGGGTGTTGTATTCTTCATTACTGATGTTCTTAAGGGTTTTTAAAATCATGCAAGCTTGCAAGACTACTTATTTTACATGGCTGTGATGGTCAGAAGACAGTACTAGATGAGGAAATGTAAAACCGCTCTTTGTATCTGTGTATGGCTAAATTTAGACTGTTTCTGAGTTAAGGAAGTGCCTTTGAGAGAGGTGTAGTTAGTGTATAAGTTGAAAAGCAGTGATGTTGCTACTATGGACTTAGCAGAATGCAGTCTAGAGTAATCTCCTTGTGCTTCTTTTTATCTGTGCTGATACACAAGCATGAGTGAAAGTGAACTTGAGTAGAAAACACCATTCAAAATAAAAATACAAAGGTTAGACTGATGACGTTTTTCAGGGCTGATTGAGATACCAATTATTAGTAATCAAAGAGATATAACCAATATGTGGAACCGATATGCCAACACAAAACTACTGCTACATCGGGACACCCGCTGTGGTGTTCAGGTGTTTGTATTATTTTGTCCACCCTATTTATATCCATGAGGATGGGCTAAATAACATACTACTTATACCTAGAAAATTTCCACAAAATCTGGAGGTGGCACTTTAGGTGATGTTGTCAAAGAAAGAACTGACCACATATGGCTGCATCTAGTTGTGGCAGTTGTGGTATTTTGCCCGTCTGATCTGTGCGAACACTAAACCATCTCTTTCGGCTTACTTGCTTCTGTTGGTCAACAGTTGTGCGAGGATTCTGTCAACAGGGTTCAGTCTTGTTTTCACACACAACCACAAATCCTGTTGCCTCCATGTTTCAAAGCATCCATTCCCAGAGCTCATTAGAGCCGGATGTATCACTCAGTGAACCTCTAAAAGCTGCTGTGACCTGATGCTATTCACATTTTTTGTTTTGTTTTGTTTTTGTTTGTTTGTTTTTTTTTAGTGAGGGTATTATTTATGTTGTGCCAAACTTTAAGAAATGTGTTTAAATGTAGGTTTAGAGCAATGCATTTACATATTTTGAATTATGATTAAATTAAATCATCTCCTTTACCTGCCTCAACTATTTATGTGATAACTATCTAATTCTTTTGCTGGTCCCGGTCACTTTGTTAGGCATGGATATAGATGGATTTTGAGATGGCCTGAGGTTGCAAAAGCTTTAACTTCATCCCCGTAAACTGTCCCATGCTCTGTGGCAAAGGGGATACAGTGTTTTGGTAACATTTACTAACATAGAGGTTTTTTTTTTTACATTTTATGTCTTTAGTGAAACTGAATAAAAATATGTATTGCCCTTTGGCCTAATCTTTGTTTCTCTTGATTTTCTTCTATTCACTAGCTCCTCTCCATATACAAGGGAGAATGGGAGACCCTTGCATTTTCAACCTCCAGCAATGGAGTTTGGGGCACAGTAAGTACTGCTTTCACTTCTTAGTTTAATATGATGTGTCTTAGCAAGCACAGCTGTTATTCAGCAATAACACAAGGTCAAAATGTACTCTCAGATTTGAATGATGTGGAAAACGCCACTGACTTATTTCAACTTGAGGTAAAGACAGTGGTGTCAAACCAGGTGAACTGTCCCTGTGACAAATACTACAGTAAGGGCTGGTTTCATAAAGGGGGGGGGGCTACAGCCTGACAAAACTTAGAGGATATCCAAGTATGGCAGTAAATTCTCTTTCCCAGCGTCTGGCCACATACTGGAGATGGTTGACCCCAGTCAAAACAGTTGAGGACATTGCTGTTTGCCTCCATACTCCCAAAACAGTCTGAATTTCAGATGCTGTGGTTGGACAACAGTCCCAGTTGCCCCTGTTTCAAACAAACGGTCAGAAGCAATATCTATTTTCTGATATTTATATCATACATTGGGAATGCAGAAAGTCAACTAACCAAAAATCCTAATAGTATTGTATGAATATTTAGACACAAAAATATTGTTGTTTCAGGGAATTTGTGCCTAGCATAAAAACAGGAATATGACAAGAGTTCCTCACATTTGGTGTATGGTTTCCTTTTTTTTTTTTTTTGGTATGTGTGTGCAGACATTAGCTCTACCAGTAGTATTAATGAATAACTTAATAAATGAATAACTTTAAAATGTGTACAGTTAAACATGCATTTTGACCTGCAGAAAAAAGTTATATCATTAGACCATTCTATCGCCTGATTTAAATTTAAAGCTCAGTTGCTTAAATTGAAAGTAAACCCATACTGTAATAGACAAACAGGAAGTGAAAGATGCTTCAGTTGAGGTTTGACAGAACAGCTCAAATGAAGATGCCAAGAATCCAGAGATATTTTGTAGATTTGAAACACTTACACTGACATTTTTTTCAGTGTTTTTCGTTCACCTGCTTTCACCTGCACAGAGGCACTCGTGTACACACAGACCAACACTGACTAACTACATCAGCTTTCCCCTCAGCCAAATTCCATCTGCTTCCTGGTTTTTAACCATGTCCAACTCTGTTTAAGCACAGCACTCTAGTTGTTGACCCTACCTTGCACATGTATAACTTTGCACATTGACCAACTGGAGAAGTGTGTATGCACATAGTTTGTCTGCAATATCTGAGTCATGATCAAAATACTGTTTATTCAGTGATAGAGTAGCATTTTTATATATATATATATATATATATATATATAAAAGGGGCTTGTCATATAAAATAAAAATGTGATGAAAGATATACATCAGACCAACATGTCAAAAAGCTCTTATTGGCCCTAAATGTCCTTTAAAGGTTTTCAGCTCACATCCTACTGTTTGTCAACTAAATATTTGTTGTTACAGCAGTCTAAACACTGTAATATTAGAAAACCTTTCGGGAGAGGACATACCAGTACTTGGTCAACGTTTGATTTCCAGCCTAGTCATGCACTAAAGTAACAGATATTTGGTGGTAATTTGCTTTTACATTTCAAGAATCATTCCCTCTGCAGCACTGATAACTTTGTGTCGTGACAGCAGTGTCCATGAAGTGTTTACAGACGGTATTTTGGCAATTATCAGTGTGCATAGTCAGCATTTTCCCAAGTATTTTGAATTCAAGTGTTTCTACTTCAGAAGAATCCAGATATCACCATAGAAATCTGGGTTATCTCCAAAGTGTGATCTGGGTTATTTCCAAAGTGTGATCTGGTTTATGTAGGCTATTACATAGGTCAAGTGCACCAGTCTAACCACTGATGAAAAAGATGACAATGCAATTAGTGATAATTAATACTATTATGCAGAGCAATACATCAACATGAATTATACCATCTAGTTTAACATGACGACTCCTCTCTGACACGCTCACTGAAGCATAGAAATTTCAAAGTAGTTACATTGTATTTCATTATTATTATTGTCAATATCCTCCCCTGCTTAGCTAAAGTAATAAAACTATAACTATATAAAATCATGAACACACTTCACTTCATGCAAGCCCAGTCAGATTGTAATGTAGCCCACATGAGTACCTCAGACCCCACCTTAGTCCGTCATACATGTTTAATGCAACATCCTCTGTGGATATTGCTACACATTTAAGTAGTTTTGTTATATTTCATGTGTGTCAGAATAACACTTAGAGGGTAAGGTTACAACAAAAATGCGCTTTGTAATTTAATTGGAAATTTAATTAAATTAAATTTATTGTGGAAAGGACAGGGTGAGAGAAATCAGTCAGTGACCAAGAAAGAAGAAAATTGGGGACATGTCACTGTTAGACCTAATCTTTGAGCTCTCTGGGTTTGCAACCCACATAGCCCTTCTTATGACCATATTTGTATATGTGACTTTACCTTGGGCCTTTTCTCAGATTAAACATGAAGAGCTCATACTTGTCACCCATCTGTTAACACACAAGTGAAGGGTTTATTTTCCTCTTACAACTTCTTTATATTGACAGAATGTAAAGTGCTGGCTAATCAGTGGTTCCCATGGTTTACTTTCAAATTACTAGGCTAATCTCCCATTCATAAACACTGACTCAACTGTTTCCTAGTTTTCAACTGAATGTCTTCCAAAAAATTCTGTCAGTGCAATTATCAGCAGTGTTACACAGGCCACAGTATGAAAAGAGAAATGCATAATTCTTGCTGGGTGTTTATAGGATCTTAAACTTATGAATATATTGCATGAAGAAATGTTGCATGATGCATTTTGTGACATCAAACACATAATGTTCAGCTAACCACTACAATCACCCCTAATGGGTTAGATAGGTAGCAGAAGGATTTAGTAGAGGTAATTTAAATGAGGCTCCCTAGAGGACTCATGAATAAGCTAATACTGTATATAACTGTGTAGTCGACACTTAAGTGCCCTTAAATTTTGGTGTGTACCTTTTTAGTTTCTCAGCTTACCATGTCGTGCAGTTGAGGACCAAGTTATTTACGATGCTGTTCTGTCTTTACAGACCGCTGGGGCTGCCAAGAGCTGAAACCATATATATACACAACCCCAGCCAGGAAGTTCCTGTGACACTGCTGTCAATGTTTACATCCAGCAGGCATTTTTACATACCTTCCTTTCACAGAAGAGTAAGTGTACATGTGTGAACACTAATAGATCCACAAGACATTTACAAGTAATGATGTTTAAAATTAATTCTGTTCTAATTCTAATTATTTATTTATTTTTGTGTTTGTGGGTGTGTGTTTGTGTGTGTAAAAAATTTTACTCACATTTTCTCTCTGTCCTAGGTGATCCCACCCAGAGGGAAGGCATCTTTTAAACTAATTTTCCTCCCATCTGAGGAGGGCAATGTAGAAAACACATTATTTATAAACACATCGGCCCATGGGCTGCTGTCATACCAGGTCAGTTCCAATGATACACCTCTTGCTGTGTAGTCTCAGGCCATATTCTGTTAAAATTATGGTGAAACCTCTATCGTAATACATGCGGTCAGTCGAAAGATGCTCAAATGTTTATGTTATCACATTATGAATTTACCAAGCACTAGTCTAAACTAAATAAATTTAAAATAATTATGGCTCACAATTTTACCAGGGTCCATAATATTTGTTTCTTCATTTTATCCCACATGCACATGCTCATTAACAACACCAACAGTCAAAAAGGCCACTGTTAAACTAGCACCAGACACTTTGTAAAGAAACTGTGTCGTTTTTGTTGTTTTTAATGAAAACCAATTGATTAGGTACCTCACTAATGCCTCAAGCTGATAAAACAGCCACTCAAGCAGTATTTCTGTTCTTGCATTTTAAATGCCCATGTCTTTTACTTGACCTGAGTAGATGTTGTGATGATGTTTGTGTAGACAATAACGATATAGCCTGTAAATGTGCATTCACATGCTTTAAACTGCATCTAGTTCCTGAGTCTGCCTCATTATTCCACCCAAACTGGTTTTGCTACAACTTTAGCCACCTAAAGGTTTATCTGACCTTCATTTACTTAAGTTGTACAAATCTCGGTTACCCTTGTTAGGTATATTTACACTATGTGTCAAATTTGGAACAGTCACTAAGTTAGTTCCTGGAAGCTGAATTGTGTTTTCCAAGAGGTTTACACCTAAATACTTTGAGATTCTATTAAGTTAATTTGTGAATTTTATCCACCCTTTATTAAATCTGCACTACTGCATGCATGATACATACTTATTAATGGTTAACCCACCCAGGCACGCAGACGTGGGGCTCTCTTGCGCAACCTCCAACATTGCCACTCCTTTCACGTTTACTTGTTTTGTATGTTACCAATGAGCCCAACAACATAGTGCTTTCATGTGTGTTTTCCCCTCTGTCAACATTATCTATCCAGTTGTTTCCTTTTTTGTCCAAACTCCATAAGTTCATTTCAGGCTCACTAAATGACACTGCTCTTTTGTTTCCTTGTTGACTCTCTGGACCTAATGCAATACACACAGTGTGGAGAATTCTTTTAGAAATGTTAACTGTTAAATTTTCCTTTTCCAGGTATTTGGTGTGGGAGTTAACCAGGGTTCATTAAAGTCTGTCCAAAGAAAGGATAGTCTGCTAATATTCCCTCACATCCAGAGCATTAAGCTGACCCAAACTCAGGTATGTGTTCAAATGTCTGTGTGTTGGTTTGTGCATGTCATACAGATAAGTAAAAAACATAACTGCTCATCATTGGAAGCAGCTGATTTCCCTTTCCTGTCATATCACTTTTCATGAAATTAGCATGAATCATCCCACAATTTTTTTTTTTTTTTTTAAATTTTTAAATTTTTTTTTTTATGGATAACAATGTAAATGTTTGCCTGTAGTGTTTAACCATCAAAATAAATTAAAATATGAGCTTTGTATAATCTTTCATTTGTACACAGATTTTAGGACCACATTAACAAAACACTGAAAGCCAATGACAAATTGGTGCTTAGTTTTAGAAACAAAAGCTGTGAAAGTATTCTGACAAGTTATCTGAAAGGGATTCTACCTCCACAACAGGAAGTGGGGTGATAGTTGCAAAATGTCAGCTTGGCCAAGCGCAGAGAGGCTGCATCTCACAATTGCTCAAAACCACTACTGCCTATGCTGAATGCAGCTTTTTTTCCCCCTCTCAATGAGCTCTCCATGTTTTAACATATGGTTAAGAAAAACATACTCCATGTATACAGTATACTCTCAAATTTTATATGATGTCAGTTTTTTGTCTTATTTGCATTTCTGCTTCATGTAACATTTTTTTTTCCTACCTTATTCAGTACTGTTTATCTTTGCCTTTTAATCTGTCACATACAGATTAGTTAATTTAATGTCAATCCAATATACCCCCTTGTAAAGTCTACCCTAAGATGCATTGGAATTAGTGATTACCTGGATAATATTAAAACCATGTTTAAAGACTGCAGGCATTTACACCACTATCTCGGTCTGGGATAGAGGTAGCCATTGATTAATGAAATGCCTTGTAGCACCTAGAAAATAAATTTTTAAAATATCCTTTATTAATATTTATATTGTTCAATTTAATCCCTAATTGCTTCTATGTTGTTTCTCCTGCAGGAAGATACCTCCAACATCACTATACTGGGTCTGCTCCTGGAGTGCAGCTTACCGAAGAGTTTATTCAACAATCCTCAGGTACTTCTTTTTCTCAAATCCATTTCAGTAGTTGACATTGATAAATGTTGTCAAGCCCATGAAGGGATCACTAAAAATGGAGTCAATGCTTGAATTTGCAGGCAGCAACAGTGGATTTTCAGTTGTTATAGGGCAAGCTTTGAAAATAAGTCAGAAGAAGGATCATTCAATATATAATTTATATTTTTATAATAGATTGCATCATTTTCAGTTTGCTTGTACTCTGCAAAAATCAAGTTTTTCTCATTGCTGTCACCATGCCGATGTCCTCTAAGCAGAAGTCCAACTAGTCTAAAACTTCAGCAAACACATGGCTTGTCATCTGAGCACCTTCTGTTTTCTCCAGAACCCCTGAGGAGGGTGAGATTTACTGCCAGACTTATAATTGCTTTCTCAAGAGACTCTATAATTGACACATGGCTCCCAGTGCTCATGTGGCGCAATACTCATGATGCAAGAGATGGCTAACTATATCGTCATAATTATACAAACTGAAATCATTCACACATTCTGTTGCATGAGTGCCCCAGCTGTGACCTTCGGCTCATATCCAAGATCGACACCTGCTCCTTGGTTCTTTTTCAAGACTAACAAAATTGTGAACAGGCCTTTGGTCAGTGTCGAATCTGCTCACAAAATAAATGAGCCTTGCAGGAAGTTAGCAGCAGCCTTGATTTTAAGGGATTAAGTTTGCTATTGCAGGCCTTGAGCCTTAGTGGCACCAAGCCAGGGTGCCTGCCTACAAGTCGTCAAGTGGTGATTCACCCACTCAGGCGAGCCCTGGTTTGCAGTGAGATTTGCACTCTCCTGCCGCTGATCTGTCACTTTCAAGAGGGTGTTACTTGCTGGGTGGGTGGTTGTAGTAGTTTGCTGCCAGGCTTGTTTCTGTCTACTGATGTACAGTAACTGTTGACCTATAGCAAAGAAAAAAATTGAAAGTTTTCTATCACCATTTATTTTCTTTCCACAAATTCATACATTCTTTCTCTTCTCCTAATGTCTTAATTGCCCTTTATGTTTGTGTGTTTTAAGTCTGTTAACTTGACTCTTCAGCTTGTCATTGTTCCGCTCTTTGTCTTTTTTATTTCTTATCTGAATTTGTTTGGTGCATGACTGGTATGCCTTTCCTGTCTTGTCCCAGGGGTCCTGCCTCCAGAGTGAGGAGCGCCTCAATCTTCAGATTAATCTGTCGGCGCGTGGAGACCGGCCCACTGACCTGGACAAGCTCAAGCCTTACGTGATTGAGCACATTCTGGTGCTGCTCATGGCCCCCACTGCTGGGCAGGCTGCAGTAGGTAGGTGTCTATGACCCCTTTGACCTGTCTGGAGGCAAATTCACTATGAGAATGTGTTAGTGTGCTGCATAGCATTCCTAAAAGAAACCATACAACCTGATTATGACTGACATTCAGAAATAAAGTATATTACAGAGAGAGAAACATCCAGTCACACTAGCAAGTTTGTGCTTTGTCACCCTCCAGTCAATATACCAGAGTATAAGTCTTATCTCAGACTTCCTGTGGTGGACCTCTATCAAAGCAAAAGTGCACACAGTAAAAACAGCGCTTACACATTTATGTTATATCTTAACTTAATGATGTTTTCTGCTGTTCTTGTGGCTGTTTTTTTCTTTTGTTTGAATTGTGCTTAGTTTGACTAGGGGAAAATGTGTAACAATATACTGCTTGTGATGTTGACTATTTCTGTCAACAGCAGACACTTTGACTTGATAAAACAGTCTTGGTCTAACATTTGCTCAAATTTGTTATGTGAACAAGAATGTAATTTTTCATTTCCTTTCTGAGGAAATCTTTGCCTGCCTTGGCAAGCAGGTTTCAGCAGATTCTCATGACTCATAAAGAATGAGATCTTGTCATAGCAGAAGATGTTGGAGATCAATTTGCACATAAATCGTGTTCTCACATAACTGTCCAAATTTATCAATAACATGATATTTTATACTGTAAATATGTACACTGTTTTATTTGACTGTTGATTTATGTTCCCTACAGGGGAACCAAAAATAGGAGTTTATATGTTAAATTCTGGAGGCAAGAAGCTCTATGTAAAGGTGAGATTTACTTTTTGCTTTGTTGTGGCCTCTAGGTAGTATTAATTAGGCTTTGACAAGCTGTTTTGATTTCCCCAGGAAATGCAGGTGCTATCAAAAGTGGAGGCCAGTCTGGAAATTAATCAAGTTCCCCTGAAAGCAGAAGCAAAAAACTTCACTGAAGTGGCAACCCTAGTCTGCAGAGGTGAATACATTTCTAGTCTTTTCTTCTCAGTTATTATAGTTCCTGCAAATCCCAAATGTGTTGATGTTTGACTAATGAGTTTTGGATCTGTCATTAGATTCATTGCCAGGCCATGGAAGGAAATGTGTAAGTCATATCAGCTTAAAAATTCTGGGAAATAGAACAAGCTACAGCTTCCCAGGACTACATATCACACACAGGTAATGTGGAGACCTTTTGCCATTTCACTCTTAGGTTGTCCCAAAAAAAATGATAGCATTAAAACACTGAAAAAAACGACACATCATAGGGAAGTCATGACAACAATTCAACATTGAAGAAGTGTCATTAATATGTGATGCTGGTTAATAGAAAATGATGTTTTTTTGCTTTCTGCAAATGTGCCATGGGGGTTTCCACAGCCTGTTTCATGTGAAACAAAGAGGTGCAGACCAGGTGGATCTGTGGCTGACAAACCCTCTCCTCCTGCCCCTCACTGTGACAAATGCCAGCCTCTCACAGAAACTGCAGAGAGTAATGAAGGTATGCACCACTGCATCATGTAATGATGGGGGGGGGGGCACATCTAATCGCATATTGATAAAATGATAATCAGCAAACTCCTGTTAGGAGTTTAAGCTAAGTGGATTCTGGTGTGCAGAGTGCACACTACATTTTACCCATTCCTCATTTGGATGCCAAGTTAAAGGCATGATTTTACACTAATGTCTCTGCTGCCCCCTGTCTTTCAGATGACCAACTTCAGTGGTCCACTGACAGTTCCCCAGGGCTGCTGGCGGATTCTGTCCCTCCAGCTGCTTAGCAAGGCTCTGCCTGTCAATCAGCTGTCCACTCTCAGTCTTGACACCAGCCTGGGCTCAGCCCTGCATATTCCCCTTTACTTTCACTCTTCTCCTTCCAAGGTAAAGGGGCTTCTCTTGTGATTAGTTAGTTGTATGATTGATTGAGGATCAGTAGACAAGTTAGATGCAGTAAATGATAATGTGTTCATTCTCACAGCACGGGGATGTGGTGTTTGAGGCAGAGCGAGAGTGTGGGCGACCTTGCCCGCTCAGGTTGTCTGAAACTGGTGAGACATGGCAATCTCTCTAATCGCTAATCAAATAAGTTTTTTTTTTTTTTTTTATTGTTCATTTATTAATTTTTTTCTCATTCAAATCAGGTCATTCAGAGTGGCAGCGTTCTCTCCTCCCAGACTTTTCCCCCTCATCCTGGGCTGTAGACAGCAAACTGGCGGCTGAACTCTGCTCTCGATGGCAGAACCGCAAAGACAAGCTCCCTTGCAGGTCAGTCTTTTGTGCAGCATGCTGCTTTCCTTTTCATACCATTATGAGTCTTGTAGTTGGTCAAGTCACATTAACATCATTGATGGGAATCCTTTTGTCCCATCAGGTGGCCTAGACTCCCTGTAGAGACAGCCACTCCTCTGGACTTTGGTGCTACACCTGTCAATGAGAGCAAGGTGGGCAACCCTTAAAGACTGAGAATGATGGTTTGATTGGAATGCTTTTTGGACATAGATATACAATCTGTGACATTTGTTTAATAAAATAAGTGTTTTTATGTTACAGGTGAAGACTTTTATGCTGAAGAATCCTTCATCTTCAGTGGTTTCAGTAGAGATTCGAATTCTCTCCTTGTACCCTGCCCCTTTAGAGGCTCTGGACCTCCTAACCAAATGGTACGCAGAGTACTGAACATGATTCAGTTGAAATTTATATTCTGCATCAGCTGTTTTGTACCACAATGCTCCAGCACACTGCTTTAGTTAATTTCTTAAATTGTTTCCTTTGGCAGGTTTAATATCAGCCCTCTATCTGTCAACATCAGTACCACAGAGTTTTTTCTGTTGGCTTCTCCACCTAAGGTAAATCCTGAAATCACTCACAGACAAAATAAAGTTTTGGCACAGTTTAACCTTTCAGGATTTACTTTTTGTCTCACAGCACATAATCCTTATCTAACTTTATTGATTCATAAAGCACATTGACAACACAGGTATTTTAGTTGTGCTTCACTCTGGCCTTTGATAACTTCCATGCTAATCCCTCTACCTCTTTCTCTGTGTGTGTGTGCATGTGCGTTCAGGCAGGTGAGAATGTGGAAGACATAACACGAGAGGGTGTCCTGCGTCTGCTTCTGCAGCCCTGGGAGGCCAGAGAGGTCGCTGTGGTCTTCACACCCTCTGAACACAAACCAACCACTACCATTCTTATTATCAGGTACTGATTCATATTAATAGGTTGAGTATCTACATACTGCTCATGTATCATATGTAAAGGAGTGAAGACATTTCACGTTTATGGTTAATTTTGTTGCCTCACATTTTTAAAGCTTTTGCTTTTCCCGTAAAAGTACAGTAGAAAGTTATAGCCAATGTTTATTCTTAAATTTGATAATTTGGTAAAAACATAAAATCTCAAAATCTGAAGAAGAAATTGAAATAGAGGGTAAAAATATTAATTCATATAAGTCTGTTTTTAAAGGCGTAAATCAAAGCGTTAGTTTGTGTGCGTTCTTAACTGTTTTTCAGGAACAACCTGACAGTGTTCGACATGGTGACAGTGCAGGGCCATGGCGCCAAAGAGCTGCTCAGAGTCGGAGGCAAACTACCTGGCCTGGGAGCCTCCCTGCGCTTCAATGTTCCTCAGTCAACTCTAATGGAGTGTCGTGATGGTGAGATTGATATTTAGATTTAATGTAGATAAATTATTGTAAAGTAATGTTTTTAATTTTAGAAACAAGTATTCACTTCATAAACGTCTTAACACTACCATACATCATTCCTAGGTTTGCACACCAACAAGCCACTTTTCGCCATCAGAAAAAGTTTCAAGGTGGAAAATGCAGGAGAGCTTCCTTTGACAGTTATGTCAATGAATATAAATGGATATAAGTGTCAGGGATTTGGCTTCGAGGTGCTGCAGTGTCGCTCCTTCAGCCTCGACCACAACTCCTCCTCTGAGATCACCATTGCGTAAGTGGAATTGTATTGTTTACAGTGACTTTTTATGTTTTGCATGTTGACATGTAGTATGTAATAAGTACTTGGTGTACATTACCATGTCAGTTAGCATTTATGCTGACAGACTCTCAACTAGGACTACGAAAGGGAAGGAAAGCCATATTCACTAGAAAAGCATTTGAATAATATAGATAACAACAATTCAGAAATATATTTTGGGCGATTAGTTACTATCAGCTTCAAAGATAGTTAACCCTCATGAAATTGCAACAAACAACAATACTAAATAAAACAGACAAACAAATAGTTACAGTGCCAAATCTTGTTTGTACTCTCTACCATTATTTAGCAGACATACACTATTTTGATTCTAGCCCCAAATTATGTCACATGCTCGCATGCATTGATCCAGAAGCAATTTTGTCCATTGTGTTTGTGTAAATTGATGAGGGAAAAAAATTTATCTGTTATTCACCAATTCTGATTCTGAAGGAGAATATTTGTCTTTAGGAGATGACGATCAAGAGATGATGATTGAGTATGACCACCGCTATGCAGTGTGGATTAGCTCCAAGCGAGTTCTGACCTGTTGTGCCCATATTTTAATATTTAGTGGCATCTAGTGGTGATGTTGCAGATTACAACCCCCTGAATACCCCAATATTTCTAAGAATGTAAGAAAATCTATCATGGCCTTCAGGAAACAAAAAAATGTGAAAAGCTGTCTTTATTGCCAGCTCTAGATTTGGTTTGTCTTGTCCATGTAGATATGAAAGGCTCATTCATGCCAACAAATTCATAGTTTCAGGTGATTATACATTCCCCTAAATTTTACACACTGGCTGAAGCATTATTGGCGCTATCCTCTCTCATTGTCTCCACATATCTGTTTCCTTAGGTTCACCCCAGACTTCACCTCGTCCTGGGTGATTCGGGACCTCACTCTGGTGACATCGCGTGGCACATTGTTTCCCTTCACCCTTAATGTGACACTTCCCCACCACATGTTGCCTCTCTGTGCTCAGGTGGTTCCTGGCCCAAGCTGGGAGGAAACCTTCTGGGTGATGACCCTCATCTTCACATGGTTGGTACCCTCTAAGTAGTTATTTCATTAAAGGATTTCACACACAAAAATTTTTATACATGTACCTCATTGAGAAATGAGTTAATTAGAATTAATAAATGTGATAATATGGAGAGACCATGGGCCCTAACCTTATACCTTCTGTCTTGTGCCATTATTTTTCACCCTGAACACAATAACAAATGTAAACAGCCAAACAAACACACATATCCTTTAAAAGTTGTGTTGATGTCTGCATTTTCAGAAATAAGCAGAGAGCGGGTTTGGTCAAAAATGTGAGATTACTAAAAGGAAACAATGTTTTGATAATCTTTGTAACTCTGTTCTTTGTAGCTTCTCGCTCTTTGGTGTGTGTCTGATGGCCTTTCGTCAGGCTCATTACATCCTGAATGACTTCTCCACACCCAGCATCAGAAGCAACCACAACTCTGTCCTGTCTCGGGAGAACGGCTCCATCAACAACATCTCACCCAATGGAGTAAAGTATGTCCAGTGTTCTATTGAGTCGTTAAAAAGCACCGTTTGATTACTTTTTACTGTTTGCACCAAGTCAAACATTGCACTTAGTTTTGTTTCCATGCTTAAAATACTTAAATATATGTTTTTGTGTCTTGTTCGTGCAGTAAACCAAAGGGAAGTTGTAGGAGCTATGTGGACACTTGTCACACCTCAGATAAAGGTAAGGGGCGTGGCTCTCCAGCTTTGGCCAGCAGTCCTGCCCCACGTCCACAGTCCTCAAAGAAGAGCTCCTCAACTACCCCATCCCAACCACAAAAGAAACACAAGGTTTCACTTTATTACACCAAATACAAGTCCAGCTTGTCTACAGCAGCAGCTGGTGCTGTTACGATGGATGAAGAAAGCGAAGACCTGACACCGGATGCCCCCCTGACCCCAGACCCTGATGTCTGCAACAACAATGAACCAGCTTTCATCAGTGAGCTGGATAAAAAGACATCCACAGACTTAAAAGAAGATCCCCACAGCACTATAGAAGATAGAGTGCCAGCAGTTATGTTTCCCATGGAAATACCTGCTGGTTTCCCAGATAACATCACATTGGGCCCTGGACCTAGACCAGGCCTGTTAGTGTGCAATCCTATAGAGAAGAGCTGCACTGAGCACTATGCAGAGAAGATCGAGTCTGAAAAAAGGGACAGTTCTGAAATGGAGGTAAGAAAGGGCCTGCAATTTACAAAGCCAGTGCCTGTCACATAATCTAATGAGTCTTTATAAAAATATAACTATCATCACTTTATGGTTTGACCACTACAGCTGAGAGAAGATGGCAAAGGACAGAAAAAGAAAACACCAAGCACAGAGACTGGCAATGCACCAGGGAATAATAAGGGAAAGAGGAGTCGCAGGAAGACAGAAAATGTCTCCAGGTACCTCCCAATTTTACATGAATTCTGATATTTCATAGAAAAATACCACATGACACTGGTCTTTGTTGTGTAATATGGCAGACTGTGTTAGCACAAAACAGTAAAATAAAATGTGTTCTGTTTGTGATTTCTGCACTAGTGCTCCTGAGCACAATGTGCTTGTGATGCCGGAGAGAGAGAAAGAGCCTGACTGGAAAACAGGTGATCGCAACATCAGTGGAACCCGTAACAGAAACCGCTGCTGCAACACATCCAAGTCAGAGGCACTAAAGCCTGGACATAGTGTTGAGAGCCCCTTCAAACAAAACGGTGGGTAGACTTGACCAGTGACACTATCCAAATTCAAGTTCTCCTGTTCAACAGTTGAATTTAATGTCATTGGCTTTTGTTGATTTCTTCCAGGTATGTTTCCAACCCGCACTCGAAGAAAGTGTGGTACAGAGAGGCGTGGCGGTGGTTTGTGTGAGTCAGGATCAGACTCCGGCAGCTCATCAGGCAGTGTGAGGGCCAGCAGAGGGAGCTGGGGCAGCTGGAGTAGCACCAGCAGCATGGAGGGAGATAAGGATCCCAGTGCCCGGACACATGCCTGCACTACCTCATCCAGAAAAAGTAGGGAACTTATCTAGGAATATAAAAACCTGAAGTCAGATTTAAGTGCTGCAGTAATTCACTCTTTGTGTTTTATTCAACAAGTTTCACAATTTTCCCACATTCAAATGCATAACCAGAAAAATAAGCAGTAGCTATAATTTTCCGAAATAAGTCATGATTTGCTAAATTTTGACACTTGTTTTTACAGGGGACTCCATGCAGTACGGTGTCTACCCAGTAGAGAGAGACTGCTATCAGACAATGAATACAAACTACAAGACTCAGAGGTACTAAAACAAACACCAACTCTCAGGACAGAGTGATGATTACATGAGCCTCCTCAGAAACACACTCTTATCGTAAAGTCTGTTAGCAGCTGTCAGCAAACGATCCTCTGCATTTTAATGTGGACAAATTTTTTAAAGATAGCTTTCAATAAAAGTCAGTTAGAAATGTGTTATTTGTATTGTACTGAGCACCTATGAAGATAAGTAAAAAAAAAATGTAGGCCACTGGTGAATATATCCAGATTATAATCAGACTGGTATGAGAGAGGGCTATGAACATTTTTCCATGCAATCCCTTGATTTGTAACCTTTGCCCTTTCTCTGGTCAGCATGAACAGCTTGTACCGTAAAGACTTGTGCCAAAGCCCAGATCCCACAGCCTCCACCTTTGCCCCAAGTTTTGCTGCTGTTGCTGCAGGAGCGGACAGGAACATGGGTAAAGGCATTTATAACAAATATGTACTAATTGAGCTCTTTTTAAGGAAAAGCAAATTTTAAAATTGATTTAATTGATTTCCTTCAACTATCAGACTTGTGCATGACTTGTAATTTCTAATGGAAAGTTGTTGTGTTCCTCTACAGACCTGGCCGGTCAGCATTTGCCTGAAGAAACATGGTCAGCTCCATCCATACCCCTCACCAATGAGTTTAGATACAACACCACTGAGGCGCTGCCCTACATACCTCAGCCAGCAACCACCGGCTCGTACGATGGGTAGGTGTTTGAATGCATGGTAGTTCAGGCTCCACTGATGAATGTTTTTATTTCAACAGTAAATGAAACATCTGTCTGTGATCTCCATGATACTGATACTGGTTTATTATTTGAATAATTACCTTCCCAGTGCTACAGCAGTATCTCAGTGTTTCTGTAGATCATTGTTAGTTTTTTCTGTCCCTATTTAAACCATTGGATAAAGTGTTTCCTTCTCTCCTGCAGGTTTACTTGGAGTAGTTCCAACAACCATTGCAACAGTCACTACACCTACTGTGAGGAAGCCAACTACATAGGTACAAGCCCAAGCGCAGTTTACTTACACTTGAATCCAGTTTTATATTCACACACTTTGTATAATGTTTAATGTTGATGAAAAGAAAACGGGTCTGGAATTAACTCACTAAAAACTTTTACTGCAACAAGCTCTGATGTTTCATTCTTAAGGGTTCTCTAGATTCAAGCCTGGCATTTGTTTCTGTAATCCCTTTTTAGGTAATGGAACATTTCCCAGTGGTTTTCCTGGTCAGGAGGGTCAGAAAACACACAGCCATCAGACCAGCTGGAGTGAGGAACAGCCTCAGGAATCACCCTCGACCTGGGACACAGCAGCCTGTGTGGGCAGCAAGGTGACAACTCACAATACAAACTTCAGAATAAGGGATCTGGCTGCTGACCTGCTGCAGCTAAGCAACATTTTCCAAAGTCAGGGGAAGGATATGTACAGCTATGACATAGAGCGGCAACTAACAAGAATTTTCATGACTGATTCCTTCGCTGATTATTTTCTTCTTTAATCGAATAAGGGTTTCTGTATAAAATACCAAAAAAGTTACAGGATGATGTCCAGAAATCAAAGATTAAGTGTCACTTATAACAGTAGAAGATCTTCAGGTCTGAGCAGCTGCAGATTTGAAAATATTCGACACTTTTAATTACTGTTATTTGATCTAAATAGGTTCAGATTAATTTTCTATCAATTAATTAATTGTTGCACCTCCGATTTGTTGTGATACAGGTAAAATGTTGTTTCCCGTTCTTACAGCCTGCAAATTTACTGATCATTTTTTAAAGAAACTTCAGTGAAATGAACAACATTCTGCACATCCATATTGTTTTTATGATTGATATTGCCCAACTCTGGGAGGTACATCATATAAACTGCAAGAAATTTTGCCCAACATTTGAGTGTGGATGTGCAGGATGTGATGTCAGTCTGAAAACTAAAAAGTAAATGCAGCAGGTTAATAAAACAGTTAAAATCCTAAAACAATAAAGAGTTCATCTTCAAAGGTTCTGTACAACAGGACTACAGTAGGGCTTCTTTATAAACACTGAACATGTAGTGACCATGGGGAAATGCTGTCTAATTGCAGTTTCTGGGCTGTGACAATGTAATCACAATGTGAAGTGTATTGGAGTCAAAGCTGCTGTGACTTGTGTGTCTAGAGGAAGTTATCAGTCCTTGCACTTCATTTATTCATATCACTCACTAAACAAAATGAGGAACATGTGGTGTAATAGACATGGAAATTTTTTATAAATTCCTCTGCTTCTCCTTTTTAAAATATGGCCATACAGCTGAGATATTTCTTGAAGGATTAATCCATTTTATTTTTGCCTTTGAGACTATGCCAATAGAACCAACAGGGAAGCTTTGGTAAGAGAAGAGTCCCCAAGCACAAAGCTGCAGTCAGAAACAGGACACAGTGCAATTACATGGCGAGTCGCCATGAACTAAGAGATAACTTCTTTGCTCAGAATGTGAAGAAACTTTTCTGTCCTTTCTGGAGCAAGAAGGTCATTTTATTTATGCTGAAAGGGAGAGATGAGATTTAAAAGCTGTGAAAAGACAGCACGGTCACCTCTGCAGGGCAGCCAGATAAATGTCCAATGGTAGCAGAGAACAGTTACAGGTAAGGTTAGAAAATGTCAAGGAAGTGTAATATTAAGATGCAGCGTCTTCAGAGAGCTGCACAGAGGCACCTGAAGCTACAGTAGTTCAGAAAAGTAGCTTAAGAGTTCATGTTCCCTCCCTCTTTTCATCCCTCGCAGCCATACTTCCCAGGAACCCGCAGCCTCTCCCCCATGTCCAGCCTGTTTGGATCCATCTGGACACCTCAGAGCGAGCCCTACCAGAGCCACTTCCAACCTGAGCGATCAGCCCCGATGTCCCCCGTCTCCCCCATCACCCCCCCTCACTCTCCCTTCAGCCGGGAGCCGGGGGGGGCCTGCAGACCGATCCAGTACTCCAGCTTCAACCCGTTTGGCCCGCACATGAACCTGGACATATGGAACTCTTCTTCCAACCGCAGCTCCAACTCACAACTCTCCAACGACTCTGGCTACTGTGGAGATGTTTAAAATACAACAAAAAAAAAACAAAACAGCAGACCTTAACAATAATTGCAAGCATATAAAACATTGATATGTAAAAGAAAGGAAATAAAAATGAATGTTCTTTTATCATTATTGGGGAAAATGTGAATATTCCTTTTCTTTTATGTTCCCATTTTCAAATGTTAAATGTTGTGAAAGGTTAACCCTTTTGTTGTATATTTTTCTAGATGTTTTGCAGTTTTGATCATAGAAAATAAAAAAAAAAAGGTTTTCTACTTGAACATTTAAATCTTTTTTATTTACATTTACATGACAGCTGTTCTCTTTTAGCTGCCATGGAAGATTTGATCATTTGAAGTGTCAGAGCTGCCAAGTGCAACTGTCACTGGTTTTTACATTATTTTATTCTCTATTATCTTTCAGCCTAAAAGTCTCAACACATTTTTTGCTGCTGCTGAAATAGTTTCACAATCTTTAGGGATATGACAGAAGAAGTCACAGAACTTACTTTCTACACATCAATAAATTTTTCCAAATGACCAAACCCCAAAGCTGTGGTTGGAAACAGATGTTCTACTTCCTCATTTAACTGAAGTGGTACAGAAAACGTCTGACTCACTGAATACTTATTCCTGTCACGCCGTGACTGTGCCTGATTCAGCCGTAAACAAGACATCAAGACTCAACAAGGTATTTTCACTTTATTTTACCGTCATCCTCGTCTCCTGCAGGAATATTTATTCTATAAATCTGGCGTTTTAAAAAAAACTGTTAGGATCAATTATGTGTTAATTATGCACTTAAAACTATTTTCAGTGCTACTACAACTAATAACAGTTTTGCAATTCCTTGAAATTGAAATTTGTATTCATTCTTTGGGCAGAGAAGATAGACATACAGTGGAAATATTAAGTAGCATTTTAATGCAAATTAAATACTTGTGTTTTTCCTTAATTTATCAATTTACCAATTGATTTCATTTCACGACCACATACTTCTCAATTTTGAAAGACAAATGTCCATTCTAGTAATTGGAGAGTTAAAATTATTATTATTTTTTTTTTAATTAATGTGCCAATAGTTGGGCGTACTGTAGAGCTTGATGCGTTAATAATGAACTAACAGCAATAAATGCTGTATCCTGTCAGTGAAAACACAAACTTCACTTGAGATGTGTTTGATGTTTACAAGAATGTAACTATACTGTTGGATGACACAACATATTGTGTATCTTTTCCGAAAGCGCACTAGTAATGTACATGCTTGCTCCCTGGAACACATTCGCAGTGTTAGTTACACCTTTCCTGCTGTGACAAATCAAAATGTGGTGAAAAAGAAATGTTTTAGAGACATGATGATGAAATAATTATGGCCTTTCTCTGCGATGTACGTCCTCCACAAAGGAGCTCAGATGTTTCACACACTTTTCCTCCAGCACCACCACAAAGTTGACATTTGTTTTGGTTTTGTAAGTGAAATGGTGTCAGACTGGTTTCCATTACATGTAGTGCAGACATTTGATACTACTTTGATTTATGCATGTCAATGTGTTTAAGTCAAGTGGGGGTCATGGCCAACAGCATTTTAGTCTTGTTATTTTAAGCATGTTTGCATGTTGATGTAGACATTAAGCTCAAAGCAGCAGGACAGTTTAATGTTGTTCTCTTGGCTTGTTTATTGTTGGATTACTTTGAGGAAAAAGCACGATAGTTGCTTTACTTTCTTTTGTCTTCTACAGGAAATCAAGATGAAAATCTCCATGTCTCTCATGTTCAACGTTCTGCTAATTTATCAACGCTTTTCACTTTCAACACCACAGTGTCACATCTACGAACAAACATCGTTTAAATGCTCAAGACAAAACCTGACGACAGTCCCCGCCGCCCCGTCAGAGCTCATTACTGAGCTCGACATCTCGTTCAATGGACTGGAGACAATACAGAAAGATGATTTTAGTGCATATTCCAGTTTAAGGTCTTTGATCATGACGAGCAACAAAATCAGAACAATTCAGGAGGAAGCATTTGACCCGCTGATTAATTTGGAGAAGCTGGACCTGTCTCTAAACCGACTCGATACATTGTCTGCTGGAGTGTTTGGGAAGCTTTTTTCCCTTCAGTACTTGAATCTTCTGGGAAACGACTACAAAACATTGGGTCAAGGCAATCTGTTCCAACCACTGAAGAAATTAAAGACCCTACATGTTGGAGGACCTCACCTTCAGTCTATCAGAGAAAGTGACTTTTCAGGGCTTAGTGGTCTTAAAGAGCTGTTTGTTGATGGAAGAGAACTATTGCACTACACAAAAGGAAGTTTGAGTCAAATTGGTCCTATCAGCCATGTGACACTTGGTCTGAGAGGTCCATTTTTGAGAAATCAAGTGCTCGTCAGTGACTTACTGTCTGATGTTGTCCACCCAAACACAGTGCTGACTTTCACTGACACATGGTTCCTCTTTGAGTTTCATGCCTTCCCATTTAAAGCAGCTGTCGACCGCGGAACAACAGGTCTTATTTTTAAAAATGTGACCATGACGGTTTCTGCTTCTATGGTGCTTCTAAATTTGCTACCAGACTCTAATATAACTATGTTGGCACTCGAAGATATAAAATTTATCTTAACACCTTTGCAATTTTTAAAATCTATTCCAGAAATCAAACATTTGGAGGTTGTTGTCCTCAAAAATGTGGATATCCCACAATTCTACAACTTTCCAACCCTCTTTTTCTTGCAGCCACTACTGAAGTCGGTGCGAAGGATTTCTTTGGTAAACAGCAAATTGTTCGCCATTCCCTGTAGTTCCTCTGCTGATTTCTCTAAGATAGAGTATTTGGATATCACTGACAACATTTTGAGTGATTTTGCGCTGAGCGAAATGATGTGTGGCGGCAGAGGTGTCTTGTGGAATCTGCAAACCATCAATGTCAGTAGAAATCACCTACAGTCAATCAACAGCCAGCTCTTCACCAAATTAGAAAATCTCAAAAACATTGACATGAGTGGGAACATGTTTCACACCATGCCTAAGACTTGTAACTGGCCACCAAATCTTAGATTCTTGAACCTTTCATCAACACATCTAGCAAGAGTGACCTCTTGTCTGCCAGAAAGTTTGCACATCCTTGACCTATCAGACAATACATTAAGCGTGTTCAACATCAAATTACCTTTTCTCAAAGAGTTACACCTCTCTGGCAACAAGATCAGTAGTTTGCCTGATGGTAGTTTGTACCCTTGTCTTTTATCCATCTCTATTCAAAACAACAACTTACAGACAATCAGCAGTAATAATCTAAATAATTATAAGAGTCTGAAGAGGCTGGAGGCTGCTGCGAACACATACGTCTGCTCATGTGAATTTGTAGCCTTCATGACAAGTGGCTCGATTAATGATCGAGTCAGGATCAGAGACGATTTCTCGTTGTACATCTGTGACTCCCCTGATGCCGTGAGAGAAAAGAGTGTAGTAGAAGTGAGGTTATCGGTGTTTGAGTGCCACAGGGCTGTTTCCTTTTCCTTTCTCTGCTTAGTCATCCTGGCAGTGTTTCTGCTCATTGTACATCTGTGCCACAAGTACAGTGTTGTGTGGTATTTGAAGATGACCTGTGCCTGGCTGAAAGCTAAAAGAAAGCCGAAGTTGCAAAAGAGCGAGCTTGAGTATGACGCCTTTGTGTCCTACAGTGAGATGGATGCCGGTTGGGTGGAGGCTCATCTGCTCCCGGAGCTGGAGCAGTCCGAGCCCCCTCTTCGACTCTGCCTCCACAAGAGAGATTTCCTACCTGGAGGATGGATTATAGACAACATCATGGACGCCATTGAGAAGAGTCACAAAACACTCTTCATCCTTTCTCAGCATTTTGTCAGGAGTGAATGGTGCAAATACGAGCTGGACTACACCCATTTCAGACTGTTTGACCGAAACGACGATGCAGTTGTGCTGATTCTGTTGGAGCCTATTGACAAAGAGGCCATCCCCAAAAAGTTCTGCAAACTGCGGAGAGTCATGAACTCCAGGACGTATCTGGAGTGGCCTGATGATGACAATCAGATCACCAGGTTCTGGCAGAGTTTGAGAACAGCTATTAAAAAGCCTGTGACTGATGACAACGAGGGTAATATATATGAACTGACACTGTCAGAATAAAACCAAGGTTTTAATAAAATGCTTTTACTGTGACCACCATCTGTGCACACATTACTTGGAAAAAGTAAAATGAAAAACAAAAATATCCACAACCAGACGGGTTGAAGCAAAAAATATAAACCACTGTTGATTAGGTGCAACATAACCGGTCGGATTGAACTGAGTTTACTGTTTTCTTGTTTCCATCTATTAGATCAAGTGCAAATGTGAAAGAAAGATATATGTTTAAAAAGTAGACTAAAAAGAGAAAATCACAAACGAGGCACAGATCACAACAGATCTGTCACAGTACAGCAGAGACAGTAAAGCTATTATTATTACACATCCACTGCCCAATTATGCTTGTTTATTGTTTCAACATTGATAGATCTTTAGTCCAGATACAAACAGACTGATCGATTGAGAAGTCTTGATTTAACACGTTGATTTTACAATTTTAGCTTGAATAATCATACGTTTTCAATTTAATGTGATGAATTAACATATAATACAAATCTGAAAGGTCTGTGTGTGTGTGTGTGTGTGTGTGTGTGTGTGTGTGTGTGTCTTGTGTGTTCATGTGCTTGTGTGCCTAAAAACGTGTGTAATTCATTGTCAGGCTCTTGAGAGCTGACATATTGCCGCTATTGATCTTTAGCCCTAAAATCAACACAGAAGCCAGGATACTGATGACAGGCAGGCCAGGGGAGCCAGGGTGTGCTGATAACACACACACACTAACACACAAACACATTAATGCTCGACATGCACATGTGTACAGAGTTACAGATGTCCATAAAGGTCAGTAAAATCTGGTGGAGTGTGGGACTTAATCAGCAAGACTTCATCAAATCATTGCTTTCATGAGTGACATATACATGCAGAGGTTCTGAGATACACTGACCCATACATGCTGCACAGTAAAAATACATACGTTTAAGAAAGATGTCTCTAAAGTTTTGGATATATTTGGTTAAATGCAAATAAATGAAGCTGTACATTAAATAATATTCAAAAATATTAATCTGGGTTTGTAAGAGAGAGCTGTTAAGCAACATAGTAATTGAGATCAGCTCATTAACAACTTTCTCCAGAAAAACCTGTTAAAATTTGAGTGTATTTGTAATGAAAATATCCTGCTAGTGCTGGAAAGTTTACAAAGACAATAACTGTTACATTTTTAAATTAAACAGTAGAAAATCAGTCAGACAGCACATTTTCTTCCTCCAGATTGACAAACCATCCAGTTACAACATTTATTTTTAGCTAAATTATTTGGGACATAATTCTCAGTTTCACATTTTACACTTAGTTCTGCTCTACTACCTGATCTAGTTTTAGTCCCTAAGGTTGAAAGTGGATTGGCTGTTGGGGAGTTTGACGATTTTGACTTGTGAGTTTTGATGTTGCCTCCAATTAAAAGCAAAAAACAAAACAAAACAGTGCATCATGTCGTGTCTGACCAGGTTGCACCGTGTCTCTGGTGTTGATTGTGACGAGTGGTGGGCTGATGTCAGTTCAGAGTGTTCCCCTTTAGAAGTCAAAACAGCATATGATTTGATTTCATGCTCTTTTATCCTTTAACTAGCCCTGATAACGGGGGTGGAAAAGACAACGAGGTGTGTGTGTGTGTGTGTAACAGCTCTCCATCATCCCCTAGCAGAGGATCCATTAGCCCTGGACCCCCTCCCCGGTTGCCCAGTGATAAAGTAAACAAAGTGTGTTTGACCAATCCGGCCGGCAAATATTTGTCCTGGAAGCTGCCTCATCCGATGGAGGACACACACGTCTGCAGCCGTGAGCTGAGGTATATATACAGTGGGAATCCTACTGGACCAGTATTACACATGCACACACACATACAGAAAGGTGGATCCACCAGTGACCCAGGCCAGACATTTTCCTGGACACAGACTCACTTGAACTTGGCAGCTGATCTGCATTTCCCTAGGTAATAAAACGTAAAGTCTTTCAACCAATTTTATCCTTTCGACAATTTTATCCTTTCAATTGTTCACCTTTTATATTCTTACCTTTTCTCTTTGTAATTGTCTCTTCCAGCGTTAATGAGCCAACATGGCGGCAGGCGTCATCAGGAACTTCCTTGTCCAGGCCCCAACTCCAGCCTACTTCCCCCTGATCTTCCAGCACTCTCCATGCAAAGACAGTGAAGAGGAGGAGAAGCTGGAGGAAAAGCCAGAGGAGAGGGAAGATGAAGAAGAAAGAGAAGAAGAAGAGGAGGAGGATGAAGAATCTGAAGCTCAGGAGGAGGAAGAAGAATCTTTAGAGGAGGTTTATCTAAACCCGGACCACTGTGCTTTAGATGTGACCAAGCAGCTGTTGAGGTTTGCAGACCTCATCAGTAGAGATGTTCAGCGGTATTTTGGTCGCTGCTCTGGAGACCAAGAAGCTTGTGACATCTACAGCGACTCTGTCTCCGTCACAACCAGCGGACGTCTGCGTTACTATGATGACCTCCTGAGAATCGCGAGAGCAGGGAGTCCAGAGGGGCAAGAGAACAGCTTTGCCTCTTGTAGTTATCATCAAGGAGTTGTGGTTGCAAAGGCCAACAACAGCTTGGGGCCCCTGGCTGAACTGTTCAACCACAGGGGCCCGAGTCAAGGCCGTGGCCGACCGATGATCAAGCGGCATCTCCCACTCAGTTTCTGGACTGAGCCGATCTCCTGCTGCTCTCTGGGCAGTTTCAGTAACACGCCTGACGTCAAACACGCAAACAGTGACACACCTGCACAGGACACCGCAGACGCTAACGCACATGTGCACTACAGTGCACTCACACACCACAGCGCACACACCCTCGACAACAATCAGCCGGACTTCAGTGACTTGCTCGCAAACTGGGATCCAAACCCAGAGCTCACACACACACTGACGGAGAACACACACATGCAGCATTAAAACCTGATGGGACTCACAAGTGAGTGTTGATACACACCTGCAAAACATTTAATGAAAGGGAAATTAACTGGAGACAAGTACTGCTGCTTCTGCTTGTTTTAAAGGGTCACTTCACCCAAATACTAATAAAACATTTTGTGAGCAACCGATAACAGTCTCCAGTCATGCAGCGATTTCATTATGTGTCTCTGAGATTTCACTGCTGCTCCACTACCACAGCTCTGAAACATGACATTTAAATGATTCAGCAGCAACAAGCCTCAGTGGCTCTGGATCAGCTATAGACTTCACACTGAACTGTTTTCACTGCTGTTTCACTTCCAAAAAGAAACAATAACTACAGAGAGAGAAATCGCAGATGCTCACAGTTATAATGTTGTAAATCTCCAGGTAAATGCTCCTGAAGTTGAAATAGTTTATTTAGACAAAGGGAAGCTGGAGCACTCACACAGAACCAATGATATAGTTAAAATGGCTATTTAATATAACATTTAAAGGCACTTTAACTATATGCTTGGCTATGTGTGAGTTTGTCTGAAGTAAGTAAGTAGCTTCCATTTGTCTAAAGAAACAATGACTAACTGAGATGATTCAGATAAAACTGTTAAATTCTGTTTTTTCAAGTATTTTCTAAAATCAGTTTTTGTTTTGTCTTGATTTCAGTGAGGACGGGTCCCACCCATACTCTTGAACTTAACACCCGTTGAAAAGCTTGTTTTTGCTGAACTCCAGTGTTATAACTTCTGACCTTGCTCCAGTCACCCACAGCCATCAGTGACACTGGTGGTGGTGGGAAGTACTCAGATCCTTTACAAGAGGAGATGTACTAACAGTAGAAATAGTGAAAGTCCAGTATTTAAAATGATTCAAAAGTTGTTACATCAATATTGATTCATCTCCTGATAATATTTTCTCAATTGGTAGGATTGTTTGGTTTGTACAACTTTTGATAAAAAAAACAAACAATTAATTAGTTAATTTCTTGAACATTAAACATTTGGTCAGTGGAATGAAATTATTTTCATATAAATCTGAAGTTCAAAAGTCAGATTTTGTTTGATTCCAGCGCAGCAACATGACTTATTCTCTCTTTTTTCAAAGACTTTTCTAAGAAAAATATTGACAGGTGGCTTTGTGTTTAAATATTAAAATATACTATATATTATAAGTTTCAAGAGATTTCTCTTTCAGTGTTTCAAAAAATTAGTTTTATTATCTACAGCAAACTCCACTTGTCAAAGATGAAGTGATATGATCCAAGTCTGCCTATATATCAAAACCTCAGCACGTAGAACTAAATCCAACACTATCTACCTGATCTGACAGCCCTAATGTGGATGAATCGAAATCTAAAAGCTGACATGTACCAAAACATGGATCAAGTTCCTGTCCTTCACGTTAGTTTGTAGGTGAAAGTGTTTACAATAGTTCAAGTCAACAGAGATGATGAGATAAAACACAGGGGAGGAGAAGACCTAATTACTGAGCTCACGTGGTTTTTAGGTAAATGAGGCTCTGATAAGGCCGAGAGAGAAGGGTGATGGTTTGACGACTCATCCCATCTGTTGGGTGATGGGCTCTGATAAAAAAAAACTCTGATAGAAATTAGAAAGGGTCACAAGGCAGAAGAGAAGACAGAAGAGTGAGTGTATGTGTGAAAAGACCTGCAGCCTTCACAGTTGATCAGCCAGTTTCTGAATATACAGGGCACCGTGTGATTGGTTGAAATAGGAAAGAGTTTCTTGCAGGTGCAACTCCTGATTGGATGAGCAGCAAAGCCAGTAACATTTCGACACACACGCTCTCTATTAGACACATAAAGGTACAGACTTTCAGTGACTCGAGCATTGAAGGTGTCCATACCTGAGCGGAGGCTCCCTCAACAGCAGCTCAACATGAGGACGCACACGCTTTTGTCCATAACTCTGCTGGGCCTGCTGCTGTGGGCCTCCTGCAACCAGGCCAACAACACAGACGAAAAGCAGGACAAACAGACAGAGGAGACATCGAAGGAGACAACAGAGGAGACGTCAGTGGAGACAGAGGAGGAGGAAGAGGAGGCACCAAAGAAGGAGAAAACCACAGAGATCGAGGAGGAGAAAGATGTGATGATTCTCCACATCAACAACTTTGACAGAGCCCTCAGTGAGAATCAGTTTGTGCTGGTGGAGTTCTGTAAGTAGTTTCATTTATCAATGATGTAGATTTTTTAGCACCATGAGTCCAACTAAATGCAGACATTTTTAATCACATCGTTTTGTTTTCTTTTGGACATTTCTGTTGTTTTTTGGCACAAACGGCATCTCCACATATTTTGAGGATGATTTAGTGGGATAGTGTGATACAGATGTGTATTTAAAGTCTCAAAAGGTTCACGAGAGTGTTCCTCCACTGTTTTCTCTTTAAACCTTTATCTGCATCGAGGCGTTATCATACAAACGTGCACATGAAGGTACATACACGTGGTCCCTTGTGTCCAGATGCTGTCTTGGTCCAACTCTCCCACAGATGAGCTCAGCAGTATCAGAGGGGGGTAAAGGCCGAGCCCAACTGCCACTGTTGCTATCAGCTTATTTCCATGTATATTTGGACATGGGCTGCTGATAGCAATGAAAAGTGGACGGACCAGAGACCTGCTTTGGTTAATAAACCACATCGGTTTTCAGCATCTCTTCTGCACATGCTGCAAAAGCATGGAGTCTAAGGACTAAGTGTGTTTGTGTGTGCAGATGCTCCCTGGTGTGGTCACTGTAAACAGCTGGAGCCACAGTATGCAGAGGCTGCTGGGAAGCTGAGGGCGGTGGAACCAGCGATACGTTTGGCCAAAGTGGACGCCACCGAGGAGAGAGAGCTGTCTGATGAGTTTGACATCGGAGGATTCCCCTCTCTGAAACTGTTCATCAACGGAGACCGCAAGAAGCCAGTCGACTACACCGGTACACACACACACACACACGCACAAACACACACACACTTCTACTTTTACCTTTGTGAGGACCCTAACCCCTTGACATTGCCTTGCCACTTACTCTAAACCCTAACCTAAACCTGATTCTAACCCTAACCATAAACCAAGACTTAATACTCCAACAGTCCAGTTAAAGGTGGCCCCACTTTCCAAAAATGACCTCACTCTGTAATGAAAATACTTTTTTGGTCCTTAGTTGGTCGCATTTACATCTTTAATCATTCACCACTCATCAACCGTAAACCACGCAGGTGAAGCTGCCGTCCAGCTGCTCACATTCACAACCACGTGTCTACATCATCAGTAAACTGGGCTGTATCATGAGTCATGCCTGAGCCTAGCTTGTGTTTGTGTGTGCGTGTGTTTACCTGTTTGCTGTCGAACCTCCTCACTGCCTCAGTTATTTGACTGAATCAACAGTCTTTGTGTCTTAAAGCTGTTTTTAATATTTGACTCTGCAAATCAACATTTGTTTATCTTAACAGAAATATTTCAACATTAGCCATGAGGATTATATTAATAATAATTACTTACTGAACACAACAGTGAATCATTTTTTAAAAACTACCATCCTTATTTAAGCGTGTGCAGCGAGACACACAGTGTAGTGTTGGAAAAAGGCTCTTGATCTTTAGTCATTACTTCTCTCTGGAATAAAACCTTTCACTTTGACTTTGTGCTGATATACGCAACTATTTGTAGTTTCAAATTTACTGTCCTGTCATGAGAGTGGTGTCAATCTTATCTACCTCTCAACAGAATGATTATTATTATTATTGTTTCCCAAAATGTCACTAATTTGTATGAACATTTATTTTAATGTTTTCATAACCTGTTGGTTCACTGTGTCTTTTGTTTTCCTTTTTATCTAATATCTCATGTATTATATAGTGTTAAAGCATCTGAAATGAGTGGTTTGTGTTTGTGATTCCTAGGTAAGAGGTCAGCAGAGGGAATAATCCAGTGGATGAAACGTCGCACAGGCCCCGGTGCTGCAGTGCTCGACTCTGCAAAGTCTGCAGCCCAGTTCATCGATGCCCATAACATCACCGTTGTCGGATTCTTTGATGTACGTTCATCCATTTTCATCTACCCAGTTTGACCAGTAGCTCATGAAATATATTTATAACTTGATTTTATTTCCATCAGAGTCTAGAAAGTGAGGCGGCGAAGGTGCTGAAGGAAGTTGTCTTCGATGTGACTGACACAGAGTTTGCCGTGACAGCGACTCCTGAGGTTTTCCAGAAGTATGAAGTGAAGGCCAACTCAGTGGTCCTCTTCAAAAAGGTATGAGCATGAACTGATACTGAAGCAGTGTTTGATAAAGGCAGTGCAGAGGCGCAGGGATCCTTAATGACGGCAGATTTGCTGACATCTAGTGCTTAGAAACAGGACGTACAGTATTTTCCAGTTTGAGGTTCAGTGTAGATGAATGAGAATGTTTTGTTGAAGCTCTTCACTCCTTTAAACTTCAGGATTTAGGTTAGAATAACAAGGACTGTTTTAGGTATGGACGAGACTTAAGACTTGCAACTGAGCAGGCGGCAAAATAAAAGATCAGACAGGAAAGGATTGTAATGATTATTTTTTATTATGGATTGATCTGGCACTTATTATTTCCAAGTAATAAATTGATTGTTTATTTGATAAAATGTAAGAAAACAGGATGAAAAGACATGACAGTATCCAGATAATTGCTTAGACGACTTCAGAATAAAGTCAGTGCCTTCATTTGAAATTTGAAAACAGATTTCAAAGACACAAAAGTACAACAAAACAACCACAAAGACACAAAGAACAACAAAATAGCTAGACAGAGACATAAAACAACAACAAAGACGCACAAAATTACAACAAATAGGCACAAAACAAGTACACATTGCCTTTTACATATTTGTGCCCAGAAGCTCTTTGTCTCATGAATTGCCAAGAATTATTTGTAGTTTATTTTTTTCCCCCACATTATTTCTTTGCGTGGCCTGTTTCCATGTTTGGGTTTTATAAATATTTACATAAAAACAAAGAACTTTCAATTACATAATGCAGAGAAAAGGGCGAGATAAAGAGAGATCATCACAAAAGAGAAGCAACTGTTTGTTTGTTTTGCTCAATAAATGAATTAAATTTAAATGAATTTGTCGACTAATTGTTACGGAATGAGACTAAAGATTGAGTCAGGTCTAGTGAAGAAAACTCACCTGTGACGCGTGTGTTTGCTAGTTTGATGACGGCAGAGCAGACTTTCCACTGTCAGAAGAAGGGAAGCTGGACAAAAAAAATCTGACCAACTTCATCCAGGAAAACAGCCTGGAGCTGATCATCCCATTCAGCAAGGAGGTACAACACACACACACACACACCTGCACATACACATAAACACACTCCTAGAAAACAATTAAATGTGAAAATGACCTCTGTGTGTGCGCTTGTGTTATCAGACTGCAGAGAGGATCTTCTCCTCTAGCATCCACCTGCACAGTCTGCTGTTCATCAACTCCACCGTGGAGAGTCAGACAGATTTTGTGAAAACATCCAGGACTGTTGCCAAAGACTTCAAGGGCAAGGTAACAGTTAGGAGTGTGTGTGTGTGTGTGTGTGTGTGTGTGTGTGTGTGTGTGTGTGTGTGTGTGTGTGTCTGTGTGCCTTTGAAACTAAGTCAATGATAGAAAGACCTAACTTTACCTCACTGTCTTGTTTTTTTATGTTCCCCCTGTGTGTGTGTGTGTGTGTGTGTGTGTGTGTGTGTGTGTGTTTTACCCAGATGCTGTTTATTGTAATTGACGTGACAGAAGCCCTGTCTCATGTGCTGAAATACTTTGGCGTGTCCGAGACCGACGCCCCCACTGTACGCATCATCAACATGGATACAGGGAAGAAGTTCAACATCGCCACCGGGGACCTCACAACAAATTCACTGCAACAGATGTGCCAGGAGGTTGTGGATGGCACAGCCAAGGTAAAACACAAACACGTTTCATATTCAGCCACATTAAACCCAGTGACTGGAAGTAACTCAAGTACAGTGTTTAGGTACAGTTTTGAGGCACAACCACAGGAAGTACTTCACTACTTTTCAGAAGGAAATGTTGTTTTTACCTCGCTGCATTTATCTGGCAATTTTAGCTTCTATTTACTGTTTAAGATTTAGTTGTGGCTTTTTGCCACAGATATTTATAAATTGTTAGCAGTTCCAGTAAAGAGTGACTTCCTCTCCAAACTCACCAAAAAAACTTATTATCCAAAATTTCACAACAAATTCCATAAATAGAAAACAGAAGTTTTGTAACAGAACGTGTATAGACACCACCACTTGACTGAGCTATGTATCCTCCATCAGTATTAACAGTCTAATAAAGTCACAGGTGACATTTCACTCCAGAATTAGTGCCTTTTTTTCGATAATTTAACTACATTTTTCTGATAATACTTCTGTGGCTTTCACTGTGGACTTTCACTATTTTAAATCTGAGAAATTGGTACTTCTTTCTGAGTGTGCTGCACTTCCACCACTGAATCAAAGCCATTCATTTGTGCTGTTTTTTGTTGCAGCCTTACTATCGCACAGAGGAGATCCCAGAGGACTGGAATAAAGGACCAGTCAAAGTCCTGGTGGGGAAGAACTTTGAGTCTGTCGCTCTGGACCCGACCAAAAACGTCTTTGTGGAGTTTTGTAAGTCTGAGTCTTTCGGCCACAGCTTCAGTGACTTGAGTGACTCAGCTAATCAGCTAAACTTTTATTGTTAAATCCAATCAATTTTTTATGTAAACTTCAAATTCCATCTAAAATCTGTAGTTCTCAACCTCAATTGTGATGTAAAATGACAATTTAATTGGCCTGAGTCTCTAAAGAAAACCTTTGTGCACTGTATAATCAAGAATTCACACAAATTCATTCCTTATTGTGACACTGCAAAATGATGCATTTCCAAAAAGGCCATTGGTTAATTGATTAACTTTGGAACAAACCAGACTATATTTGCAGTTTCTTCATTTACCATTGACCATGTTATTTATAATTAAAACTGGGAGTCCTGACTTTAATATACACAAGATCCAAACAAACCCAGGGCAAAGCCCATAGTTTATTAAATTTCTTCACCACAGCCACTCATTGTGTCACTCATTGTTAGTCAGCTCATGTCATTTATTCAGGGTATGAACAATATTGTGCCCTTTCATGTTTGTTACAGGATAAGTGTGCTTTACTGCAGCCTGGGTCATCACTTGGCCATCATTTCTACCAGCTACGATAACATTAAAGTCAATGCTGAGATTTGGAAACACAAGGCAACAAACATGAGCCATAAAACAAACAATCCAACATTTTATATAAACCATTTTCCAGTATTTTGAGGTAAAATCAAAAGTTAGTGTCAGTAATAGTCCTCATGTCATGACCCCAATGTTGTAAAGAGCAGTTACCAGGTCCATTTTCTAACAGCAGTCTGTGTGTGTGTATATATGTGTGTGTGTGTGTATACATAGATGCTCCATGGTGTGGACACTGTAAGGAACTGGCTCCCATCTGGGATCAGCTGGGCGAAAAGTACGCCGACCATGATGACATCATCATAGCCAAGATGGATGCCACAGCCAACGAGGTGGAGTCTCTGGAAATCCAAGGATTCCCCACACTCAAATATTTCCCAGCTGGTGGCAAAGAGGTACACACACATACTTACAAAGACACACAGACACACACACACACACAGACACACACACACACACACACACACACACACACACACACACACACACACACACACAGGGCTTCTGATTATTTCTCTGTACCACTGCCAGGTGGTTGACTACAGTGGGAAAAGGGATCTGGAGACAATGTCTAAGTTCCTGGATGATGGAGGAGTGATGCCTGTGGAGGAAAGTAATGAGGAGAAAGATGATGATGACGAGGAAGATGATGAAGATGAGGAAGACGAGGAAAGTGATGATGCTAAAGAGGATGGCGGTGCCGGTGATGATAGCAAGGTTTGTATTGTTGCTGCTGCATTGTATATTTTCCAATAAAAAAACTGTCCTGCTCAACTTCCTCCTATTTATTGATTTCTCTCTGTTTCAGGACACTGACGAGTCTGCAGAGGTACCGACCGACAACACCTCTAAAGATGAGCTGTGATGTCACTTTGGTTTCTGGCCAATCAGGATCAACCTAGCATCTTTCTTTTTTTCTTAATAAAATTAATTTGGGTTTAAAAGTGTTGCGCACTCATGACTATTTTGAATTGGCTTTAAACCAGGTTCAGGTTTGTGCTAATACATTTCCTGTAAATATAGAAATGTTTCATGAAGCAGTTTAAGCCACTTATAGGTTTGTAAAATAGTTAAAACTTTGACTTAATAATATACAACTTCATCAGTGTGGAAAGAACCTGCACCATGTAGATATGGTATGAGATATGTTTATCAGTCAACATTCAGATGAAGATGAAGAAGCTGATTGAAAGATAGAAACAAGTCATGTTTCTCATTCCTGAGTGACATCGTCACGACAGTATGGTGTAATAATTATGGAGCTGCATAAGTACATGTCCTGAGAACATATTGTGAAACATAGTCAGATGTAGAAGACACAGTAGATTGAAATAATAATAATAATATTAATAAACAGTTCTCATATGTATGCCATTAACAAAAAGTGCTGTAATTTCCTTGTACGAGCACCAAGATATAAGTTGATAAGGCTTTTATCTCCGTGAGGCCGCACTGAGAAGTATGTTTGTGCCAGATTTAATGCCAATTCATCAGGTAGATGTGATATATATATATGTATTGCTTATAAATGCTAAATAGGGTTGTAGGGGTAATTAAACCACTGGGGGTGTCTATTGTTTTCCCCATTTTCATCCATTAACGTAGGCTAAATAACAGAAACACCTGAAAAATAATCTGAGCGTTATAAACTTCAAGGGGGATTTATTGTGGTTTATTGTGTATTATTGAGTGCACAGCTTTTATTATCATATATATACATCGGTATTACTGCATATTCATATATTGTTTCAAATTGGACTGAAAAGCATCCACATTATTTGTCTGCACTTATAATTTCTACACATGGAGGTAATTTTGTGATTTTTACTTTTGCTTTTCATACAAACATTGTTATACTTTTATGTCACAGCTCAGAGAAACACTGAAAAGATTTGTTGGGGTTCAAACGATTCACTGTAACATTGTATATGTATGTAAATCTAATCAGGAAAACAAACTTTAGCATTAATATTAAAAGTGAATGTCCTCAATCAAGGCCCTTGTGAGTGTATGTAGTGTATATTTACTTCAAACACCAAACTAATACAGGTAGTTCCTCTCTTTGCTTTCAAAACAGCCTCAGTTCTTTGTGGCCTTCATTCCACAAGTTGTTGAACTTTGAGCTTCTGCTCCATGTTGACATGTTTGCATCACCACATTGTTTCTGCAGATTTGTCAGCTGCACATTCATGTTGCCTGTTCATCTCCTGTTCTACCACATCCCAGAGGTTTTCAGCGAACTCACTCCTAGAGACGACGTTTGCTTAATGACATGGAGCCTTATCGCGCTGCAAGCAGCCATTAGAAGATGGTAAACTGAGTCCATGAATGGAAGCACAGTCACCAACAATACTGGACAGACTCTGACATTCACACCATGACTGATCAGTATAAGGGGCTCAGAGTCAATTCATGCTGTTGACACCAGACTCTGAGCCTACTGTCCGAGCGCCCCGACCGCTGTGTGTCATCAAACCAGGCCACGTTTTCTTGTCGTCATACTGTCCAGTTGTGTTGAGCCTGTTCCCATCACAGCCTTGGGCGTCTGCTCTTGTCTGACAGGAGTCAAACCTGACGTGATCTTCTGCTGTTGTTACTCATCCACCTCAAGGTTTTGACGTATTCTTCATTCTGAGATGCTTCTCTGCTCACCACAGTTGTAAAAAGTGGGTATCTGAGCTACTGTAGCCTTTTCGTCAGCTCCAACCAGTCTGTCCATTCTCCTCTGACTCTTTATCAACACCTATCTGAGTAAGAACTTGATCTTGAAACTGTTGTGTGCGAAAATCCAAGGAGATCAGCAGTTTCAGAAAAACTCAAATCACACCACAGTCACAGTCTCTGAGGTGTGAACATGAACTGAAGCTCCTAACGTGTATCTGCATGACTGAATATGTATATTTCACTGCTGCCACATGATTGGCTGATTGGTTGCCTGTGTGATTAATCCTGTGTTACTATCGAAGTAATTGGGAGTGTAGACACGGTTGGTTTTGTCTGTACTGTTCAGGCTCATTCTGTTTTTTCTTAAGTTATTCATTTGAATATTTTGACCTTGATTTGAATCATGCAAATCAGCTTCATCTAGAAACCCTGCCTACACTAAATCTGTTACAGCACTTATTATGTAACTGTTTATCTGTATGGTCTCCTTTAAATAAGCAAACAAATAAATGAATATACAAACTGTAAAGTACATTATGTTTTGACAATGACGTTGCAACCAAGCTGCCAGTTTAAACAAGTTTGAATTTATGAGGCAGGTTGGTGTAAGACAGCGAACTCCTGTGTTGGAAACACGTAAAGAGGGTTGGTTTGCAAACTGTGGGAAGTGAAATGTTTCTAATTCCAGAGGAAAACAGGTTCGGCAGGCTGCGATGTCACGACTGTCACCAACATGGTACGCGTTTCCTCCTGCCAGCCGAGCTTCCTCGTTTGTCCAAGGTAAGACCACTGCTCCACTACGGCTTACACATCACACTGTTTAATGGGCGAAGGAGGACATGTGCTACTCTTAGCAGACAGTATTTTGAGTTTGTGAACTGTGGAGGCCGGTTTGTGCCTGTTTGGATCAAATACCAGGGCTTGGATGTGTGTTGTTTACATAAGAGAAGAGCCCCATGTGAGCCAGAATGACTTGGCTGCATTCAGCAGGTGTGTTACAGCTGGTGTTAGGTGACATATTGGCATGAAAACACTTCTTGTGGAGAGAAGGTGAAGTGGAGTGGCATGATTCAGGATTACTTGTGTGCTTGCTTGTTACGTACTAGATCAGCTGTGTTGTTTCGAACTTTAACTTAATTTAACTGGACATGTGAACTGTCTGAAGCTGATAGTGAGTGTGTGACAAACCATTAAAAAGGTAAATATATTAAAAAATATTCTGAATATGGATTATCTCTGAATCTGTTCTGTTTGTATTTGTGTTTGTTTAGTTTAAACTAAATGACCCAAATCCTTGGCTCAATTAACTTTGAATCTGTGCAAGTAAAGTACAGGATCTCTACTTTATCTTTGTGCTATCTTTACTGTATTGTTGTTGTGTGTATGTTTTTTTTTTTTGTGTGTTTTACTTTAAAACTCTACTCTTCTGATGAAAGTTCAGATAAGTGACTATTCAACAATCTCTTGTACTTCTGTATCAATGGAGCCAGGAGACAATAACACAATAGCTCGAGGTACAAAAAGCTAAAGGCTAAAAGCTGAGATGTTCACATTACTTAAAAGTGAATGAGCCACTTCTCCTCCTCCTGCCACCAAATTCTACACACACACACACAATGGGCTGGTGTAAAAGAAGTAGTATAACCAGTTGGTAATTAAAGTGAGATGCTAGTGCCAGTACAGTGCACTTCATTTACTCTACATACTGGAAAATGATATCTCGCGAAGAAAGGACACTGTCATATCATGCAATGTAAAAAACCGCTATGCAGTCTTTTCTTTATTATGTAATTATAGCCTCTTCAGAATTGACATCTGTGTTGTTTTCATTCCCAGTATGTCGGTCTCATGACGGTAAAATTTTTGATACCATCTCCACATTGCAGATGTTTAAATTCTGCATGGATGGACTCGGTCATGCAGCTGGATCTAGATCCATGTTTGCAAACCTTTCTTGTTTCTATCTCTGGTGCAGACATGAGCTGTGAGCATTTTGACCGAAAAGTGATCTTTCCCTCTCAAATTATTTTAATCTACGTACACCAGTAAATTATAGAACAATAAGTAGGAAAAAAAACATATTTTCCATTTAACAGAAATGCAGTACCGTGAAAAACATTTTGGACACAATAAGTCAAGTGAGGATACGTAAGAAAAAGTCTATTTATCAGTTAATGTCATAAAACGCGAAGTTAAAGTAAAAAACTATTTTTTTGTGACCTGCCTTTGTCTTTAAAACAGCACCAGTTCTCCTCAGTAAAGTTTTTCATTGTTCATTTCATGCTTAAGTTTAATGTATTGTATTGTATTGTAGTTTAGTGTCTTCTGTCTCCTCAGGGTGCTGTGTCCTCTGTGACATGTTGAGATGTATATTATGAGAAAGGCCAATACAGTAGAAGAACCAATCAAACACTGGCAGGTTATTCAAAAGGCACTTGTTTAAACTGCTCTGTGTGTGTCCAACATAACCAACTTCATCTCCATCTCCATCCCCAGTGTCCTGTTTGAGTGGACGATCTCCTGATGGAGCCGCCTTCGTATGAAGAGGCCAGTCTCCACCCTCCTCCTCTGAGCACAGAAGCGTTAAACATCCCACCTCCCCCCTCCTACGACGCCTCCGTCTCCTCTCGCTCAACGCCTCCCCCCACCTATGGAGAGGCAGGTAAGATACCATCTCACTGCTCTCTCCCCATTTTCCTTCACAGCTCATCAGGCGATGATGAGCATCCATCCATTGAACTAATCTCTCTGGAAACAGTATGTGGAATAGATGAACCTGTTTTGTCTTTTCATCTTCACCAAGAAACTGAAGTAAACCTGCACAGTCATTAAGTAAAGTGAAGAAACCTCTGCAATCGCTAATTTAAAATTACACAGTGTAGCTGCCATTAACTTTATTGATGTTTTGATTGTCAGACAACTTCATAAAAAAGAGATTTTGTTGACATTTGATTATATGAAAGTACTAAAGGGAATAAAATATTAAAGGGAGTATAAATGTGTTGAAATTGAGCAAAATAACGCAAAACAAAAGGGCCTCCTCAAAAGAGTATGACAAAGACATTTAGCTGTTGTGTAGGTATTTTAATGTGGATGAAGATCAACACAGACACACTAGGATTATTCTTTTAAAAGCTCCACACACCCATGGTTAACCCACACAGGTATTAGACATCTGCTGAGGACTGTGTGTGTGTGTGTGTGTGTGTGTGTATGTGTCTGTGTGTGTGTCTGTGTGTGTACAGACAAATTACACCTTTATCATTTTTAGTAGTAGCCTGAACCCCTCTCTAGGATTTCAGGGTCTTTAAGTATAATTTGTGACTTAAATTATAACAAATATTTTTGCCCAAATAGCAATATATATATATATATATAT
>CM076650.1:6567840-6624438 GCA_038496675.1 Rachycentron canadum | reverse complement strand
TATATATATATATATATATATAGTTTGTTTACATCATTCAAGACCGGGCACATGTAGAAGGTTTATAGGTTTATATTTTCAATTGTGATTTTATTATGACTAAAGATATGATTTATTTTGAATTATTATCAGTTGAGAAACACAAAATGCCAATCATCGACTCTTCAGTTCAAAATTTAAAAAAATATATGTGTTTACAAATTGAATATTAACTTAAACTTGAGCACTATTACTATAACTCTTAAGTTTTACTTCCTAACTAGTTACGATCCAGCCGAATCCAGTTCCTGGCCTGACCCCTGCTGTAACCTCACCTCCCCAAAACAATGGAACTATAATCCATCCACACACACAAGGTATAAGGACTATGTATAAATTATTGCGCCCAATCACATACGTAATCCAACTGAGCAGGTCATAATAATAATTGTCCCTCTTTCCTCTGACATCCCCTCTGTCCCTCCTGTGGCCTCTGTGAACCAGTGGGTGTGAGGCCGACTGTCAACGAGAGACAAACTCAGTCAGTAGTAGTTGTGACCCAGCCGACGCCTGTTCCTATCTCAGTGACATGTTTGAGAGACAGCCCTGGTTTGGTGCGCTGCCCACACTGCCACCACACTGTCACCACTAAAGTAACATACCTGCCTGGGAGGGCTGCCTGGTGTCTGTGTGCACTTCTCACAGTGATGGGGTGAGACACAAAAATACATACACCATGAGCATGAGCCGTTACAGCTTTAAGAACAAAATATATAACTATGTAATCTGCATTTGTGTAAGTGTGTGTCTGTGTGTGTGTGTGTGTGTTTCAGGTTGGTTTGTGGTTTCTGTCTGATCCCATTCATGATACAAGGGCTACAAGATGCACATCACTCCTGCCCACGGTGTGGAAACAATCTGCACGTCTACACAAGATGACACTGTCAGGATGGATAATTCTCCTGTTGTCCTCAGTCCACCCAAAATCTTATAACACTCCTACATTTGTCGCAACATGGATAATTTGTCATGAGCTTGAAATGTAAGCAGCTCACGGTACAGGCTACAGGGGGAAGCAGAGGGTACTTAGGTGATTATAAGTTTTTAATATATAATATATAGAGTATGTACTGGGCAGAATGATGGACAGAAGAGAAGTGGATTGTGAATGACAGGTTTCTGTGGACATTTTTGTATGTTTTCTTTTCCACCGTAGAAACTTGTCACCGTTGAAATCTTTTTAACCAACAGGAATTAGAACTGCTGCTTTTCACATTTAAAACTTACAGGGGATGAGTGTAAAATACCCAAAATATTATATATTTGATTTTTAGTTATGAATTTTAGCTCTATATTTAACATTTTCAACATTTCTAATATATATAGAAGAGAACTAGACAAAACACTTCTTGCACTTTTGTAAGACTGTATTGTGGAGGTGAGTGGGTGCAGTGTTAATTTAAAAACAAAATGAGGAGAATATTGAAGCCATCAATGCTCATGCATACAGCAGCATTTTACCACAACTCAGACTGAGAGGACATTTATGACAAACCAGATATTGTCCAGTCAGGGACTTAATTGTCAATTGTTTTGTTTGTTTGTTTTGTAATGAATATATTTTCTATATATTTAAAAAAAAAACACTAGTTCTCTTTCTAAATGCAGATACAGCTAATGTAAATATTTAGCAACTAATGAAACAGGGGGAGATGAATATGAGATATGGATGCCAGACATTTTTTTCTTTGCTAATCCAATCAAAGTCTATTGGAAAACACATTGACATAGTTTATTTTTTCTGCACAATTGTTATTTTAGAAGCTCTGCACACCCAGGTATTAGATATCTGCTGAGGACTGTGTGTGTGTGTGTGTGTGTGTGTGTGTGTGTGTGTGTGTGTGTGTTATCATTATTACTAGTAACCTGTAAGTGAGGTGAGCTGATGCAATTCCAGCAAAAAGACCCTGCCAGGATCTTTAAGCACAATATATATATATATATACAGTACTTTTTTCAGTTTCTTCTTTGAGAGACCAGTCCAGCAAGGAAATGGCTCAGCATCTGGGAGCTTCACCTTAAATGATTGTGATGAATACCTAATGCACAATTTTTGTTGACAATGAGCCTGATTATATTTTATATTCAGTTTTTCAAATTTGCCTATTTGCCTTTGCATAACTTTTCTAATCCATTGGTTTGTTAAATATGAAGCTGGTACTAGCAGCTGCTTCACTTGACACACAGCTTTTAAACTAGCTGAACTGATTGAATTAGTGTTGCTCTGCTGAAACTGGAATACTGGATTTACAACTGTGATGTGTTTTTGCATCTCAGGTGCTCATATGATCTGAACAATGTGAAAGCTGTCAAATTTAATCAACCAATACTTCAAGTTTAATTAGTATAGCACCAGCTGTACAGATTAATGGCAATTTAAAGTTCTTGAGAAGCTGATAAGATGATGATGAGATATTAACTAAATAGTAAATAGTTTTAGTATTAGTATCAGTAGTAGTAATATTACTAGTATTTTTAATACTAATGCACAAATAATATAGATATATTATATATATAGAGAGTTCAAATAAAATAAATAAGCAAATTCCATTATCATTAAAATAGAATAAAACTAAAATTTCAAACATTAATAAATGAATATATATGATGAAATAAAATAGATTCTAATTAAAAGCCAGAATGGTGGATTTTAAATTTGCACTTTAGCAATACACTTTGTTTTATGTACAGATTAAACAAATCAGATTAATGAGCTTCAGAGGTGCTAGAGATTTGTTACCCTTTGACAGGGCCAGTAGTCTAGTGTAGCTAGCAGTCTCAATGCTAACCATCTCTTTGTGGTAGCTTCATATTTACCAGGCAGATAATGTATGAGAGTATGGTATCAATCTTCTCACCTAACTCTCAGCAACAACACAATTAAGTTTATTTCTCAAAATGTTGAACTACAGACTTGATGTATACTGTGATCAGACCTGCTGTGAATTCCTGGAGTGGAAAACTGGCTGAAGGTGGAGGATGAAGCTTATAGTAAAGCACCTGTACCTGCTGAGTCCATTATCTGCAATACAGTGACCAATTAATGCAACTTCCTTTACCTGTCACTGTAATGGTGTGTAACAATCAGTATCTGTGCTGAGTTGGACTTTTTTTTATTTAGTCAAATCAAAATGTTGTCATGTTATTATTTATCACTCTATCTTGTTGACAAAGAAATAAAAGTGGTCTTGGTTACACTGAGAAGGCTGTGTATTTTTCAAATATGTGTGCAAGTGTATGAATTATGTTACATATGTGTATGTGTTTAGTGAGTGTTTGCATGGATTTGTGCTTCCATTTTGACCTTGTTGAGGCTAACAGTGTTAACAGGTAAAGGGCATTTAGATATTAGTGATATACTTGATACGAACAGCAGCCAATAGCAGAGATACAGCAGGGTTTAGATAGGAAAGTTAATCAGCAACAGACTGGGGGGTTTAGTCGGCAGATAACAAAAGCATTCACAACTACCAGCTCAGCACTGACACACACACACACACACACACACACACATAAATCAGCCCTTCCTTTCACCACTCCCTTCATACCTTCACGTCAAACTTGTTCCACTGTTCAATTTGTCAGATTGTGGGTGAACCGTCATGAGGAGACTGTTGCTGCTGGGGGTGACGGCCTTCTGTCTCTGTGTGTTAGTCGCCGCTGACACACAGCACAGCCGACAGGGAGACAAATCTCTGCCCGAGAAGGATGGAGTTTTACAGCTGAAAAAAGGAAATTTCAAAAGGGCACTGAGAAAATACAAGCAGCTCCTGGTACATTTCTGTAAGTTACGCACTGAGACTCGTGCAACTTGATCTTGACCTACATGTACATGTACAATGAAATGACAACATAAGAGTGATTGAATAGTTTCCTGCCTCAAAGCCAAATACCCAGCTCACGCTGCAGCATAGTCATCATATTCTTATTTGTACTGACTGTGTGTGTTTGTTTCCATGTGTGTAGATGCTCCTCTCTCTGGAGAAGGTCTCCATGTATCAGCAGCCTTTGAAGGTGCAGCTGCAGAGCTTCGGGAGTCAGAGGTCAAACTGGCCGTCGTCGATGTGACAAAGGAGAAAGACCTGGCTAAAGAGCTCAATGCCACAGGCCCCCCGACAATCAGGCTGTACCTCGCTGGTGATAAACAAAACCCTGTGCCCTGCCCTGGTACGTGCAAGCGATAAATGGTATATCCTCTACACATTCATATCTGCAGGGCTGTAATTTATTATTATTATTATTATTTCCCCAATAACTAGAAACCCCATTATAGTCATCTGGTTTCAAACTGTCTGAACCGGGTTTGGGCCTGCACACTGTTATTTCCCTGCTTGAACAACAACTAAGCCAATCAGAGCCTAAACTAATCTGTAGTTATACGATCAGTCATCAGTTAAATTGCTACTCATGATAATGGGCTTGTAAGCACAAATTAAAGCTGCTGTATGACAGTGGAAGGCAAATAGAGACCAATGGGCCAAATCTGGCAACAAAATCTGTACAACAAAAGCATTTTGCCCCCTGATGAAAATTAAAGTTTCCCTTTATAGTCTGCATCAAAACCTTTGCATAATTTTACATAAATCTACCGTCTTGAACATGAATAGTTAGCAGATAAATATACATTGGATGCTGAAAATTTGCCTTGAGATACAACCAGAAAACAGTTTTATAAATTTTTGTTACTCATAAATGGAAAGTTAAAAAGAGAGAGATAAAATTTAGGGATTTTTCCCACATTTGGAGAACCAGTCTGTTTCCCCTGTCTTCATGCTGAGATGAACTAATCGTCTCTTGCTGCATAGACAGACAGACTCTAATTATTAATATGAAATGTAATAGCCGAGCTGTTGACTATTATTTAGTTTGGGTAAAATATCTAAGGTGAAAATTATTTGTTTTCCTGGATTGTGATTCAGTTCCTCAGAGCTCGGCATCCATCTTGACCTGGCTGAGGCGGAGGGCGGGGTCTGCTACTGACCTCATCGCTGATCTTAGCCAATCAGAGACCTCAGAGGAACTGACTGTGGTTGGGTTTTTTAAGGTGAAAACCAACTGTTTCATGTACATTTTCTTCTCTCAGGTGACTTTAAGATTAACAAATGTGTTCTTGTGTGTGCGTGTGTGTGTGTGTGTGTGTGTGTGTGTGTGTGTGTGTGTAGGAGCTGGACCAACAGTACGTCCAGGTGTTTTACTCTGCAGCCATTGACCTCCCTGACATTAACTTCATTGTGACACAGAACAGTGAGGTTATCAGTAAATATGGTCACACAGCAGCACACGATGTTGTGCTGCTGCTCAAAAAGGTACTTTACAGCCAACTTCACACATTAGATATAACATTACTAGGTCAATTACAGAATTTACAAAATTACAAAAAATATCACTTTTGAAAACAAATTGAACAGAAACACACACAAAGATGTAAAAATATTGATTATCTGATTACCAGACGAGGGCTGTAACCAATGATTATTTTCCTTATTAATCTGCCAGTTATTCTCTTGATTGATTACTTATGTTAAATGTGCAAAATGATTGAAATGATTATTTCTATTCTGGTGCTCAACTAATGTCTGCAGCTGCAGACCAAAGAAGATTTGTGTAATTCTGATTTTAAAAATGGACAATAAACAATAAACAAATAATAATTTTCAAAAACTAACACATTACACTGTCACAGTGTTAATAAAACAAAAATCAGTTGTGACAGAATGTAGGATTTAAGATTTGAACCATTAGACCATCACATGTATGACTGTAATAAAGTTGTTCAAGGCCAGTGGTTTGATGCCCTCATACCTGTGTATCTGTGTGTGTGTGTGTGTGTGTGTGTGTGTGTGTGTGTGTGTGTGTGTGTGTGTGTGTGTGTGTGTGTGTGTGTGTGTGTGTTTGTGTGTTTGTGTGTCTGCTGCAGTCTAAACTCATCCAGGCTTATAAAATGATGCCTCAGACATCTAAAGAGGAGCTGATCGTCTTTATCACTGTCTACCAGATGGAGCCAGTCACTGAGTACACCGGAAAGGTTGAGTAATAGAGACACATTTTATTTCTACACACACACCCTGACTGCTCTGCTGCAGGGCCATGATAGATTTGTGTTTTTTCTGTCTTTTTTTTTTTTTTTTTTTAAGTTGAACTCGCTGGGATTGTTAGACTATAATATTATATGGGGATTTTCTATTGAGAGTTGAGAACATATGACACAGCAGAGGAGTAGTATCATGCAGCACTGAAACACTGTATAACTAACTTTTAACAGCCATCTTTTATATATGCAAACATCAGTCTTGAAAACTGAAAACTTCTGAACTGTGTATATTGTTCTATGCAAAAGCAAATTACACTTTTTTGTTGATTTGAAGTGGAAATTAACATTAATATTCAGCCTTTCGTCAATAACACTGTTCTTTTTGTTCTACGAACTTACACAGTACTTTGTAACTCCACATTTAGACTTTTTGTAGCTGCTAAGAATCTTGATTTAAGGTTTTTCACCCACTCTCTCTTGCAGTTAACTTCAAGTCCTGAGATATTTTTAGGCTGTTACCCATATAATTTTCAATGATGTTCAAAGTCAGGGTCCTTCCAACAGCTTTGTGTTTCTACAAATTTATTGGACTTTATTTTGCTATATGTATTTGCAGTGGTTTATTGACGACATTCAGAAAATTCTTCCAGGGTTCCCAAACTGTTACACATTCAAGTTCATGAAATAAGAAGCAACAGCGCATTGATGTTAGAAGAAATTCTCATTTTTAATGTTTGTTTGCACTGGGGTTTTATTTCTTCTCAAATCAAGGAATCTGTAATCTGATCCCCCATACAATTGCAATTTAACATTATATCATGTAGCTACATTGTGTCTTGACCAAAAGACAAACAAAACTGCATATTTTTCTCACCGTCAGTTTGTGGACAACTGCAATAGCAAGGTGATATTGCTGATAGCTCCATACACTGTTTATGAGTTCTGCCTTTAGATACAGTCTATGATGTGGACTGAGTTCATGAATGTTATTCCATCTCTTGCAGACGGCCACTCAGATCTTAAACTCACCCGTGTTGAACCACGCCCTCCTGTTTGTTAACAGAAGCTCTGCACACTTCAGTGGGATCTACGCTGCCTTTAACAGTGCTGCAGAGGCTTTCAGGTTGAAGGTGCACACCTCACACACACACACGCACACGCACAGTACTGCAGCACATATAGTGTTAGACGTCAGCCATTGACTTGTGAGCTGATGTTTTGAAGGCTTGTTTTGTAATTTGGTTGTAGCCATATTGATATTTTGAAACCAGAAGAGAGACTTGAGACTTGAAACTAGAGTCTGAGGTCATCAACTCATTAGGAAAACTCTTACTTCAGGTAATAAGTGAGGACTTTAAGTGACTTCTTTTTACAACTAGTGGAGTCGCCCCCTGATGGTCATGAGATTAGATTAGCACACTTCTGCATTGGCTTCACTTTTCAGTCCTGGAGTCTATGTCGACTTTTATATACAGTCTATGCTTGTCAGTACTTCACCTCTGTGTGTGTGTGTGTCTGTGTGTGTGTGTGTCTGTGTCTGTGTGTGTGTGTGTGTGTGTCTGTGTGTGCGTGCATATTCAGATTTTGTTTGTGTGGGTGAACGTAGATGAGCCTCGTAATGGCAGGCTGATGGAGTACTTTCGAGTGCGTGATTTTGAGGCTCCTCTCATTCGACTGGTCAACCTGACAGACCATGTGACCTATCACCTGCCCTCTGACACCCTGGACGTAGACAACATAAAAACTTTCTGTCAGTCCTACCTGGAGGGCAAAGCTAAGGTAACTTGCACTTCCATCCTATGTGTGTTATACATAACAGAAACTCAGGTCAAAGGTTGTACTGATGTGTACAATGTCTTCCTGTGCACGTCGATGTAACAGCCTAAGATGCAGAGTGAGCCGATACCTGAGGGATGGGACAAAAAGCCGGTGAAGGAGCTGGTGGGAATGACTCTGGAGAAAGTTGCCTTTAACCCTGACAAGACAGTATTTGTCCTGTTCTGTATGTAAACACACTTTCATTCTTCATTTTTCACACCTGGATATTATTTGACCTCTAAATCAAGGTAGATGTTTATTGCCTGCCTCTGTTTCCCTTTGTGTTGTCCTTGTTTCTGTGAGGAATAGGTTACTCATGTATGCTACCTGTACAAATCCCAAGTAAAAGCATCTTAAACTTGCTGTGTGTACTTCAGATCTACCCTACAGTAAAAAGTCCCACGCCCTTTTCCCGCTGTGGGAGGAACTAGCTGAGGCCTTAAGGGAGCGAGAGGACGTGGTTGTTGCTCGCATCGATGCCTCAGCCAATGACATCAACATGTCGATGCAGGGATCTTACCCATCGCTCTGCCTGTTTCCTGCTCTGCATGCTGAAAGGGTACGAAGTATCACTGGAGCAATTAGTTTTAGATGCTTTTGTCTGAACTGAGCTTAATTATTTACAACCATCATCAAAATCCAGATACTGTTATCATATAACAGGTAAATAACAAAAACATTATGTTAATGAGGATAAATATAGATTTAAATGTGTCTTATTCATTAAGAAATGCAGATGTCAAAATCGGAAATATTGGATTACCTGTGTTAAACTATTAAATTGAACATCTATTAAGTTTGTTAATGCTCAGTATGTGATCTGTGTTTCTGTCAGGTGGTGGTTTACACTGGAAAAAGGAAGTTGAAGGATCTGGTTAAGTTTCTAGATAAAGAGATGGAAAAAGCCAAAAAAGACAGAGTTAAGGTAAATCATCTTCCTCAGTAGTGCTTCAGTTTGAGTTTGATGTGACTGTGTGTGTGCTGGATGTCTTCCCTTTTCTCTGTGTTAAAAATAAACTTCTTTCCTTTGTGTCTCCAGGAGGATGAAGACAGGAGGAAGTACATTGAAACCATAAAAGCTGAAGAGGCAAAAAAAGGCAACCAAACCAAAGACGAGCTTTAACACAAGAACAAAGAGAGTAGTTTGTGTGTGTGTGTGCGTGTGTGTGTGTGCGATACCTTTTAGTCAGTCCTTCCCAAACATGGATTTAGTTTTATCTACTCAACTGTGCTGCCATTAACTCAGTCCAATCAAATCCAATAAAAGTAGAAATAAAAAAACAAGGTTGGTTACAAGGTTTTTCATTTCTTTAACTTCAGTGAACTTCAGTTCATGTTCATCATAGAAATTCAAAAGGCTGATGATGCTTTCAACAAAGTTGCTGAAATAAATTAATGAATGAATTACAGAGCCCGACTGATGCATCGACACGGTAACACAGATATAAAAAGAGCTCTGACAAGTTTTTTTTGTAAAACGTCTCAATGTCTTAAATGTCAGTACATATTTTAGTCACAGTTCTTTCAACAATGTTTAAAACTGACTTGAGGGATCCTTATCAAAAATTTTTCTTCTTGTTTTGTGTTGACATTAAGATGTCAATATTAAACTATGTATCATTTTCTGTTCTTTTTAAAAAAAATCTTGTATTGGTTAATTGACAATATATTCAACCACTTGTCGTAGTAGAGCATTATCTTTACCTGTGACAAAAACTGATACCACAAATAAAATCAGGTGACTGTAACAAATGTTAAAAAGCTGCTCTACTACAGATGTTAAGTGTCAATTAGTGGATTAAAAATAGTAATAGTAATCTTTCTGTATGTGAATGACAGATTAATGTACAATCAGTGCAAGGAATATGAAATATTAGTATATATTATATATTACACAGTGCGGTGTCTGACCAGGACACTGAGGTTATGTCCTTAGTTTTTGTTTGTTGTATTTAGCAGCATTAAAAAAAAAATTCAACTCAAAAAGTTGAAAAATGATGCACATTTTCTATTGGTTTTTTTTTCCGCGCGAAAGAAAATCTGTTCCAAAAAATTCCTTAAAGATGTTTTTGACTCAACTTTTAAGCCAATAATAATCACAAATTATTGGCTATTTCCAAAAACAAAAATGTTCTAGCAGTGTCACATGTTTTGTCACAGTATTTTCATCCCATTTGGGAAGATAAAATACACCAAATATTTAATTTAAATCAATAATATATATATAGAAAATCCTGACATCCTTTAGTGGAGTGGGGGCTTGGGCTTGTGACTGGAACAGTAATCCTGGCTACGGCCCTGCTGTTACACCATTAGCCTACACAAAGCTCTGTCTTTTAATTACAGGGTATTTATTTTTTCTTAAAATCATTCATTTCTGAACTTGCACAGATCATGATGTGCTTCCACTGGCTGTTTAATAAATGATAATACTGAAACACAGCTCAGCCCTAATTACTGCAGCCAACCTATGGCCACAGCCCATTGTAGGAAATATAGGTTAGACCATATAGCCTAAGGGGGCGGGGTCCCTTTCATGAGCCTTAAAAAAAAAAAAAAAAAAAAAGAAAAGGAAAGAGCGATTACGATTTTAATTTAAAGGCATAATGAGTGTGCACAGTTAATTCTGCAGCAGCCTGCGATCTGCTCCCGGTGACGCGGTGTGACTTCACACGGAGGCTGGAGGAGGACGCCGCCGCTCCGCGCAGCTCTCTGACCGTCTCCTCTCGTTCTCTCTGCGGGCGTCAGGCTGCACTAACCCGGAGGGATGGAGCCAGCGGGCGCGTACGGCGCCGGGAAGGCCGGGACCCTCGCCTTCGATCCGGTCGCCTTCTTCACGCATCCCCGGACCATCCTCAGACTGCTGTCGTGGGTAAGCCTCCTCTGCATTGTGTCGGTTATCATCAATGGACGGGCCTACCTGCACCCCCTCCTCTCTGTCTCTCTCCCATTCACATTGTTTTTTGTATCCCTGCCTCCCTCTCTGCTGATTGTATCCATTCAGGTTAGGATTAATGTAAAGCATCATCTTTATTAATGGCTGAGGACGTTCAGGCTCTGATGTGATATTCATCTCAGGGTCGTATTGCAGAAATCATTTCAGTGATGCAGCTTCTGGTTGGAGCTTGAGGACCAGCGTCTCATTACCATATGTTTATCGGGGCCCCTTTGTGTCTGGATTGAGCTGCTGTGAACGCTTTAGGTTTAACCCCCCCCCCTCACATCAACCACAGTGATGCTGTGCAGCTGTGAGTCACCACACAGCTTCAATGTGCACTGAGGGAACAAGCAACAACTTGGTTTTAAAGGAGAAATAGCAAGTTAACAGATGCACATCAAGCCTCTGTCTGCCTGTCTCTTAATCCAATTCAGTTCAACCCAGTTTGTCAGAAGAGATTTGCCATCCCTTTTTGAAACAAAGCATAACTGCAAAATGAAATAGAGTGTGGTAAACACAAAGGCACAAGGAGGCACCTCAGATAAGAAAAACAGATATATTACAAAATGGATTAGGGCTGTGCAATAAACAATGTGGTATAGACCTGAATGAATAGATAGACATTAGGGCTGAAACTCATGATTAAACTCATGATTATTATCAATTAATTGTTTGCGCTATAAAATATGAGAAAATTATAAAAAAAAAAAGGTTGGTTTGTCCTTTAAACACTCAAATTCATTCATTATCACACGAGACAAAGAAAAGCAGCAAATACTCCAAAAGTGACTAAAAAGAATGACCAGTTATCAAAAATCATCTAATAAATTAATTAACTAATTGTTTCAGCTCTAATAGAGAAACTTGTGATGTTTCCATATTTTTTCATGCTGTTGACAGTCCTTTACCGTCCTTTATTGTGCAGTTGCATAAATGTCTTCGATTACCATACAAGTTTTTCAAGGACTTCAGTAACAAAATGTCTCAATAGGATCAGTTCACCCAAAGTGACAATGTCTCCTAATGGTCAAATGGTTTTGGTTTTATTTACTGAGACTTTGATCTAGACATCAAGCAAATACAGTGAAAGTAAAGGGCAAAGCTGGATTACTGAGTGGGAAACCTCCCCAGTTTGGCAGTTATTTGGGGGGAATTTGATTAACTGCAAATACATTTTAGTGGTATGCTACATTAAAGCACAGTATACTTCACTGTAAAATGTGGCAGCTCCTGCAGTTTTCTGTCATCTGGAAGCCATGTTGGATCATTTAGATGGACCATCTGTTAAAATATCATTTTAATACCTTTAAATGAGTTTTGCTGTGAACACATAAGAGCTATGTTTATTATTATTATTATTATTATTATTATTTTATTGTTTCTCACTAAAACCTACATTTCCTTTCTCATAAAACCTTACTTTTTTAAATCTTCAGTTGATGTAAGCACATTCCTTTGTCTGCACGTTGACAGGTGGGAGGACTGTGTCACGCTGCCCCATGAGCTCTCACAATTGCACGTTGCCTCTAATGTGTGCACAGCAACAGGGACACGCCTGTAAAAACATTGCTTCATTGCAGAACTAGCTGTCAACAACTCCACATGATGCTCTGCTTATATAAAAATAGCCTTTTATCTAATTAAAACCTGACTTGGCCCCAAGGTTTAAATCGAGACCAGTTCATTTTTGCCCAAATTACATTTTACATTAGAAAAACTCAAAAGCAACAAGTCAATACTCCACAGAAATCATCATGGGGACTTTTCTGCCTTATATAGAACATGAAAATGTCTGGATGGCTCAGTACCATTGAGAATGGAGGAGATGTTTTGTAATTTGGGTGAAGTCAAATTTCGTTTCTTGGTCCCCACTTCACCAGCTGAATGAAAAGTTATACCGATTTATTCACAGCTCTACTTTACTGGGCAGTTTGTATAGTTTTCTGCATAGCTAGATACATATCACTGAGGGTAACTGGTGAAAATATGGTTGTAAGTAAGATTTTTTTTGTCATTTGGGTGAATTATTACATGATCATCTACTGTATGTTGTGCCCTGATCACAGCTTGTCTCACACACACAGCAGCAGTGTTTGTTTGTACTGGTGCGTGTGGCATGTGTGAGGAATGAAAGGCATTCGTACGCCAGTGTGAATTCATTCTCTTTTACCTGTTAGATAATAAACCGGCCAACATGTTTTCGTCTGCAGGTTTTCTCCATAGTGGTGTTCAGCTGCATCGTGAATGAGGGCTACATCAACATCGGCAGTGAGCGTTTGCTCTGCGTCTTCAACAACAACGCTGACGCCTGTAACTATGGTGTTACTGTCGGCGTGGCCTGTTTCCTCGGCAGCATCTGTTTCATGATCCTGGACGTTTACTTTCCCACCATCAGCAGCGTCAGGGACAGAAGACGCGCCGTCCTGCTGGACCTCGTCTTCTCTGGTATAAACACACAAACATCATGAACTCCCGTACATTTAGAATTAAATATGGGCCGTTTTTAAAATCAAATTCATGCTCAAAACACTGGAAACTAAAAATATTAAAGGTTAATCAAAATCCTTCAGGTGCACGAAATACATGCAGCAAAATCCAGAAAAAAAAAATCTCCAATGTGTGACACATGCCATACAACCAATGATTTCAGTTTAATACAAAGACTGGGAATGAGGCAAAAAGCTTAACTGGCTCTGTGTAACAGTAGCAAAGGCCACCTACCAACATTTTTTTAGTTTTCATGGATTCATGACGTTTACTCAATTGATTGCCGCTAAATTGATTGTTTGACAAATATTCATGGTTCTCAAACAATCAATCCAATCAATCCAGGGATATGAAAATTTAAAATAAGATATATTCTTTGTTTAGCTGAATTTGCCCAGACATAATTGGGCTCAGTTTAGCATCAATTTAAGATTATGAACATTTATTTGTATTTCTTAATCTGACCTTCTAAGAAACAGCCTGAGCCCAAGTCCAATTGAAGTTAAACTTAAATATTCTTTTTTAGTTCTTTCCTTTCTCACTGCTCTGGTCGTTATTTCTCTACTCTACTTTTCTTAAGACAACAGTAAGATCTTAAATAAAAGTTAATTGGCTTTGACTCGACAGAAAGGTGTGATTGTGATTAAATGAAGGGCTTTAAACACAACACAAGAACTTCTGCTTTTCATGCGTTTCTCCTGACATTCTCAAAATGGACAGGATTGATCTCTCAGGTCTTGATCTACTCTCTGGGTAATAACTTTGGTCGTCCCCTGACTTTTCCTCTGGCGCCATTATGAGGTTGACATTTGTGGTTTTGAGTGAAATGCCCTGAAAACTATTGGATGGATTGCCATTAAATTTGGTTCAGATCATGGACAAAAAATTGACCCTTCTGATTACTAAAAGAAGACAGATTGTTTTTGAGGAAATGACCCTACTTCTCAGCAAATATTTGTCCGAATGATTATGGTCTCAGTCACTAGTTTCAAGCCTTTTTTAAAGGATGATGTTTATCTTGTGAAATATGATTCCATTTAGTATAAAATACACAATAAAGTGCTGAATAATTTAGGGTGTGGCTGCTGTGTTATTGACAGGTACAAACAGTCATATTTGCTCAGTAATGGAAGAACTTTATTGATTCTTGAGGTTGTCATCAAACTCTTTTTTGTTAAATAATCAAATACATACCTGGATCTCCTGTGTCGCCCCAGATGAAGTTTGTTTTTAGCAAATGTTAAAGCATGCTGAACCAAGATAGAGTTAAACCTGCAAATCATCAGCATTTTAATATTGTCTTTAAACGCATGTTAGCATTAGCAACATTAGCATTTAACTTAAATCAGCACTGTGCAACCACTCAGAGCTGCTAAATTGACTGTAGTCTACAGGGTTTTTTTACAGTCTACAGTGAATTTAACATAAATTTAATGACTTTCAATTTCATCCAAATGTTTAAAATGATGTCAGTCATTATTAATCCGCTAAACATCACATTCACAGACATCAGACTGATGTCTGTGAATACAAAGACTGAAACAGAGTTATCTGTATGTGAAGCAGCAAAGTATGTGAGAAAATGAAAGAAACCAAAGTATCATTTATGTAAAATTGAGTAAAAAGAAAAAGTAATATAAAAAAATCATGATAAACTGGATTAGAATATGTCTTGAGAAAAGACGGTCCCAATTACTTTTCACAACCTAAACTTTGTTCTTCCTCCAGGCCTCGCCAGCTTCCTGTGGTTTGTTGGCTTCTGTTTTCTGGCCAATCAGTGGCAGGCGACCTCTCCAGACGAGCTGCCATTGGCCCAGGGCTCTGATGCTGCCAGAGCCACCATCGCTTTCTGCTTCTTCTCCATCCTCACCTGGGTCTGTATACTACCTGTGTGTACACCTGCCCTCTGTCTGTGTATCTGTATATCATCATCATCGTCATCATATTTGTGTGTATGACCAGGAATGTGTGTATGTTTCAGGGTTATCAGTGTCTGCTGGCTATGGACACAGTTAAGAGCATTTCCTTTATGGAGGATGAGCAGAGGCTGCTGCCTAGGACCCCTCCTACCCTCTCTTTAGTCTAACACTCTCACACTTCCTGTATATTACTGATCGATGGCATATCTGAAGTTTGTCATAGTGTCAGATTTGTTCCTTATTTGTCGGTCAAGTGGTGGAATCAGCAGATTTATATTAAGGTTGGATAATATGGTTGAAGCTGATACCACAATATGAAAAATACATATTTTTCCAACATTGATCTATGCTATTATGTGGTATATGAATCCTAAAAATCATTTATCAAAGATAATCAAATTGATGCTCAATACAATGAGTTGCAATACACAGACAAAATACTACCATATGTGTAAAACAGAAACTGCAAGAATTCATCTTTGCTTTCAAAGATCAGTGGTTACACCATTAAGTTCCTATTGACCAAGGCCCTAAACCCCCAGCTCAGTGGCAGCTCGACTGGAACAGGACAGACTGGGGTTTTACTGGGAAGCCTTCATGTGCAAATGTGTGCTCGACCATGTGCACGCTAACAAGGTGTTCCTGAAAAAGGGAACATTGTTCTCAGTGATAGCTCCCTGGTTAAATTAAACTTTCAAAAGAAATTGCAATGCCAGAAGGCATCACCGCTCAAACAGAAACCGACTGATTTATTATCCAGTGGTAACTCAATGGAGGCTTTTAAAATCTCCCCTCCAAACATAAAGCAGCCATTCATCTCACCGTCAGAGGATGTGAAGAGGTTAAGCTGTAATTGTGTCAAGGATGTACAGTATGATACAAAAGATCTTTTTTTTTTAGACCGTCGTAATTTTTTACCCCCAATAGTCCTGTGGTAAATTATTTCAATATTCCTCTGTAAAGGATTTATAACATGTGACAAAAGGTGAAATCAATTTTCATTAGATTTTGGATACTGAGGTAGTCTACTGATTTTACACATTAAAGTAAGGCTACTAGTCAAGAGGAGAATAACTCACTTCTTTAAAGTCTATCTATATTCTGAGAAAATGATTTGAGAAAGTGATTTCACTATTGTTCTGGAGACTAACTTTTAACAAAAGAAAAGAAGGAGAATGGAGTTTGAATGATGGAAAGGTTTACCAAGCAGGCAGACTATAATGTACAGATGCATTATGGGAAGTGGAGGATCCAGCATTTAGAGTTTGACGCATACTAGTTACTCAAAGTCAGGATACATTGGTCTCATGTGAGTCCAGCTTTATAGAAGTACAATACTAAATTGCTGGATTCTTTTAAGGCCATTTTCCAAGTGATCTCAGCTGTTCTCCAATCCTCTTCTCCTGTTTGTGCAACTACACTTGTGCATATGTGCACTTTTCCATTGCAGGAAAAACAAAACATGGTGTAACTGTTCTCCATCCCCTTTGGAGATTAGTTCCTGCTGCACTGCTCAGGATGTAATGACAAATGTAGTTTCAAGGTCAATGCAGTTGTTAGCACGGCTGATTATAATTGGTCGAGCAGATGTGTTGTCACATCACAACAAGCACAACTACATCAAATGCAACAACAGTAATCACCATTTTGTGAAATAGTACAAATTCTTCAACAAGGAAGAACAATATACATTTGAGAGATTGGTGTTTGGAGAAAGCGACACCAAGAGCTGGAGCCTCACTGGATTCTTGAAAATCTGGCTTGTGGTATTACCAAGATACAGGTTGTTAAACGTTTTTAGCCACACTAGTGACTCTAGTGATGGCAACATTAGACTGTGGAAGTGTATATATATATATATATATTAGTATATTAGTTAAAACTACTTCTACCTTTACTTCAGAAGGATTTGAATGAAGGACTTTTACTCATAACTGAGTTTTTTGCATATATATAAATTAATCTATAAATCTCTTTAAGGGGGTGTTTTCTATGTAATTTGTACTGTAGAATAGTACTTTTACCAATGAATTTATGTTCCACCACTTTGACTTCTGGGTGGACTTCTATGAAATGAATGAGATGAATCCTACTGACTTTGTGATCAGTAACTTGCAAATCTAATGGTGCTCATTTTAGTGCTAATTGGCAACTTGCAGACTTTACAAGTATTTTTTTAATGCAAATTAAGTTTTTGATATCATCGGTCAGTCCCGTTTTTGCCTACAATCCCACAATGCATTGCAAAGTGTTTTGTTTGTGTCCCGCACAAACTGAATGAGGGCAAACTTCTTCATCTACTGTTGGTGTTTAACATTAGTCTGCTGTGATAAAGTGGCTTAAAGTAATGAGTGTTTCTAATGGAAATAAATCTGTGAGCTAACAGCCTCTGCTGATGCCTGTGTGTGTTTGTGTGTATGTTACTAACAGGCTGTACTGACGCTGAGCGCGCTGCGACGCTTCTTAACTGGCAGCAACTCAAACTTGTTCACATGGCAACACCTGGAGCCCGCCCCCAGCAACGCTCGAGCTACACCGTACCCCATTGCCAACGGTGCTACCATAGTAACCACCAACCCCTATCAAGCCCCGCCCTTCACTGAAACCCTGGACCCCCAGAAACTCACACAGCAGAGACCCATGGCTCCGGCCTTCTAGAGACCGATAGATGGACAGACAGACAGACAGAAAGAAGAGGTGTGAGTTGTACAACACCGCACGGACAACTTCCTGCCTCGCTGTTTAATGGCTTTCCATCCTCTCCTGGGATTGGCGAGATTCTGGGTCATGTGATGTTTGATCTATTTTCACCATGGCAACTGCTGGCTCAGCTTAGTTAGTTGTAACTCTCTGTGTCAAGAATACTGTCTTATGTTCCTGCACACACAGGTATCGACGCACGCAAACACAGCTGTAGTCACTCACACCTGGAAATATTTATTGTGTACACCTGGAAACACATGTATATATACCTGGAAGGACACACACACACACACACGCACACACACACACACACACACGCGCACACACACACACACACACTTAAACACACACCTTGACTGCATGTTCATATGGTGAGATTAACATAGATGTAGATCAGTGATGATGCTCCATCTGCCTTATTAAAGGACACAAGGTCTTTAGTGGAGGAAATATGGAGGACAGTGAAGTGCCGTTTATCTGCTCCTGTTTGCCCTCAGTCAGTCTGACCAATCACAAGCTGCCCTGCAGACATGTGGCCTCCCATTGGCTGACATGGACACAGACAAGCAGCCTGACCAATAGATTGTGAGCAAACTAGCGAGGATGGCCAGAAATTGGTACATTTTCTTGGCAGGGAAATAAAGGCAGGACAGCTTAATGCATTCTGAACGCTATAGTGTTTCAGTGTGAAATATTCATGTGATTAAATATTTTATTGTGATATGCTGAAGTGGTATAATGAAATGAAAAATAAAATCTATCCACCACCACAAACACCGTCAGAGCTGTGAGTCTGCCTTTGTTGTCATGTCATCTTTAAATAATTTCCTTTTTGCTTCTTGCAATGTGAAAAACAGTTTTGAATATAACTATCTATTGAGTCCAAGATCCAAGGATGTGTTAGGCATATTAATCAACATCTGCTGCAAGACCATAATTAGATAGTGTACTCGAGTTTTGTCGAATTCATTAGCAGCAGAAGGCAGCAGCTGTGTGTTAGCTTTATTTTTAGATTAAACAGCTCATGTTGAAGGACTACAGCCGCTCCCACTGCTTTTTTAAAAAAAAAAAAAATCTTTTCATATAGAGGGAAAGGACAGATTTAGAAGTAACATTACAGAGTCAAATGAAAGTCAGAAAGGAAGTGGTTTTATTCCAGCACTGTCCAATCATGTTACTGCAGGTGAGCTTCCTGTATATGACGCCCTGCTTCCAAGTATCTGCAGGAACATTATATAATATTATGAACATTTGCATCATCCAGAGTCGTCATCATCATCATCATCGTCATCGTCATCACCACCATCATTCTGTAACACTAACATCATCGTCGTCCATCCTCATCATCACCAGCACAAGCAGATAAAATGACATTCAAAAATGTAGAAATTGACCTTTGCAGTTCTCATATCATCGCTGCTGTGTTAATAAAATATAATCTTAGCCTTTTTCTACAAAGTTTACACACCGTTATATCACCTGAATAAGCCCTTCTTTACATCTGCTTCAGTCTACATTTCACCCCCACACCCATTATACAGAATAATCTCTGCAGACCTCCAGCAACACACGGGCCAGCTCAGGCTGCAGACAGCAGGGGGCGATCTAACTCTGCAGACCTGCGATCACATGCTTCACACTCACCTGCATCTGAACTACCTCTACCCTGAGAATACTAAGACAGAGAAAAAGGAAAGTGGGAGTGAAAAAACTAAGCTGTCTGATCATTCGAATGGGTGGGATCAGGAAAAAGCGAGGTAGAGCCTACTAAAGCCTAGGTCACACTACAGGATTTTAACTCATAGGCCCTGACAGCGAATTGATATCTCTGTCAGCGTAGGGTGGATTCAGGCATGGGAGGAAAATCCTGTAAAAATCAACAATCAATCAAGATACCAAGCTTTTTTTAGACTGTGATCTGAGAACAATCAAGCAACATCCAGTGGCAGTTTACCATAGGTCAAGAGGTAAGAGAAATTAGACCAGAAGTCATATTTAACAGCTAAAAACTCCAGCTTGGTTAAATACAAGATTCTCATTTTTCTCCACTTTCAACAAGCTGCTGTATGTATGTTTTTCAGAGGAATATTTCTTCTATAAAATGGCTGAGGCTTGCACCAATCGAGATAAATGTGCAATTACAAATTAAGCTATTTCATATGAAAAAGGATTTATTTTATATATATATATATATATATATATATATATATATATATGTGTGTGTGTGTGTGTGTGTGTGTGTGTGTGTGTGTGTGTGTAGTGTAGTGTATCATTTAAAAATGAATTTTATAAAAAACTAAAATAAATTTCATTTGTAAACATAAACTGTAATTCCTGCACCACAGAGCAAGAGATGCTAGACTTTCACTTGTAGTAAACAGCTCTAGTTAATTAGTTATTATAAGCATAAGTGATTATTCAAGAGTTGCAACAATTTTCCTTGTCTATCTGTTAGATTTGGATTTTTGGGTATGAAGATTTAAAAAAATGTTTTAAAAAATGTATAGAGGAAATAAACAGCAGATTAACTGATAATTAAAATTAGTTGCAGTCCCCAGCTATGTTATCTCCTGGTCTAGATATGTGCATGAGCAGATCAGTCAATAACCTAATCCCTGCTGCACCTTCTGTTCGATTTCGTCTTGTACTCTGACCTAGGCTTGAGGTGAAAGGTTAAGGATGAGAGTGAGGGCAGAAGGAGAATCGCAAGCAAGGGAAGAGTTAGTGTTTGGGTAAATATCGCTGGAGAGTGACTACTGTGTATGAACTAAAGCTAGGACTATGATAGAAGAAACAGAAACATCCTCTTGTGTGCATCTTGTGTGCAAACAGCACAAAGGGGGTTAAAGTCTTTGAACACATACACACTCATACATACATAGTCTCAAAGAGTTTGTCTCAAACACCCTGTGAAAATCATGTGATTGGACGGGACAAGGCGAGGGGCGTGGCCTGAAACAGGAAACAGGTATCCTTCCTGTTTTGGACTGCGACTCCCGCCCCTCTCGTGTGCTCCAGCAGCACCTTCGTTACCTCCACTTTAGAGAATATTCAATCCATCCACCCATCACTGGGTTTGTTTACTCGTCCACAGAGCTCCCCTCTGGCTGATTAGGAGAGAGGGTTGTGGCATCAAATGACAGAGTCCGCCTTCTCAGCTCAACACTGCTGTCCATCAGCTGGGTTGCCATAGTAACTGGCTCCTCCCCTGGTGGCGGGCTCATCCTCTGCTTCCTGTTCCTGCCCGATACCGGGGACACTGATTGGCTGAGGCGGCTCCTGTGCTCCCCTTGGCTTGGAGTAAGGTGTCTGCTTTTGTGTGAGGAGCTGGGAGGACGCTGTGTGCCCAAGTGAGTGTGAACAGAACTGTTAATACGGCTGACTTCCTCATCAGTGTCATCTAACTGAGGGCTGGGGTCAGGGATGGGGCCGGGACTGGCCCCTCTGGAGCTACAGAGCGGAGCTGATAGGGTGGATTCACCGCTGGGGACCTTCAGACTGGACAGGCTCTGCGGGCTGACAGGCCTCTTCTCGACAACTGTTTCTGGCTGTGAGCCACAGATGGCCTGCTCAGGTACATGTTCTTGTCCACTGGTTTCACTGTGGCTCCGGCTGTGGCTCCTACATGAGATGACCCTCTGGGGGTGTGTATATTTCAGTGTGTGTACACTGGACGACCGCTGCCGTGGTGGCGTGGAAGAGACGGCAGACACAGCGAGGTGGGGCTCTGCCAGATCATCAGCTGAACCGCTCTGATCCAGAGAGTCAGAGCGTACAGCCTCCTGCAGACACAGCACATGGTCAAACACATATAACCACTGGTCCGTTTTACTAATGATAACTTGGCACAACAGCAGCTGAAGAACAAAAAAACTGGTGAATGCAATCTGCATTGAATCTGTATCTGATTGGGTTTTGGGATTGAGAAGAGAAGAGAAGAGAAGAGAAGAGAAGAGAAGAGAAGAGAAGAGAAGAGAAGAGAAGAGAAGAGAAGAGAAGAGAAGAGAAGAGAAAAAGAGAAACACCCACCTGTCTCCGTAACTGTCTGCTCGCAGTGCGTAAAGATGCCGGTCTCTTCAGACCTGAACCCTCTGGGACGTAGGATGGACTCAGCTTGTTTTTGTCTAAACTGTCTTCAGGACTGAGCCAATGAGAAGAACATCGGCTGGCACTGTGGGTGGGACTCAGTCTAAGTGACGGATGTCTGTCTATACTGTGGCTGGACATGAGTTTAGGCCTCTCTGTCTTTTTCTCTTGATTCAGCCTGTATCCATCTATACTGTGAGCAGAGCTGAGTCGGTGTCTGTTTATCCGACGGGCCGGGCTGAACTTGTATCCATCTATGCTGTGAGCTGAGTTAAGTCTATGTCTATTTATTCTGTGAGCAGGACTGAACCTGTATCCCTCGATACTGTCAGCTGGACTCAGTCTGTGTGGGGAGTGTCTGTCGATGCTCTGCGAGGTGCTGAGGCAGATCATCGGCCTTGAGCTGCGTCCAGATCCCAGTGAAGCGTGGCTTATGGTGGGCAGAGCTCCTGGAACCTGCAGCAGAGAGCCGCCTCCACTGGAGCCCAGAGACGACATGGAGCCTGCAGAACATAATGTGACAAAAAAAAAAAAAAAGCACACGGATGAAAAGAAAACAGCATAATAAGGTACAGTATTTCTAAATTAGAACTTAGAAACAGCTTTATTGGCAAAGTATGTGTACACATACTGGGAATTTGACTCAGTTTTTGTTTTTGTTGACTAATAAGAGCTAAAAGAAGGATGGAAGAAGGATGATAGATAGAGATAGACAGTTAAAAATAAGTACTAGGAAGCTGAACAAAGATAGGTAAACACAAGCATTTAAGTACTTTGTACATATGAGTAGACAAGTAGATGATAAAAATGTGTATATATATATATATATATAATACATACACATATATGTATTACATATATAATACATAACAATTAATAACTACATATAATGTCAATATAATATATGAGTGGTTGTGGAAAAACTGCATCCTCCTTAAAAGGGTGACTGTCGTTATTTCTCTAAATTCATCCCATAAAAAGACCAAAATCAACAATTAACTGATCATTTTGACAAGTATTGTTTGTGTACACAAAGCCTGATATGCAGTAGCTTATTCCTTTGTGCCCTGAACTTCCATTTTTGCCCATAAGCTGTTGAAAACACATGAATGAGTCTCATTGTTGCAGAGTGACATGTTCCATCATTATGGCAAAAATGGGCACTGGAGTTTAACCTGACTCGATGCTGCCTACGCTGTCCTGCTGCTGTTAATGGTCACTAGAGCACCAAATGTGTTTTAATCCACAACTGAAAGTAGACCTCTACAAATACCCTCATGTATTTCTTCAGTATTGTTTCATAAGAAAACTACGGAGCTCTGCTGTTTAAGGGCATATTTAGCCTTTTTAACAAATTATGGTTATGACCTTTTAAAAAGAAATTGTCGTTAATTGGAACAAATGAGCCTGTGGGTCTCAGAAATTTGAAAGTATTGACTAACTCTTCAGCGTTTTCCCTAAGGACATCTAGACAAGCAGAGTGAGCCGGGGATCAAACCACCGACCTCCTGATTAGTGGATGGCCACAGCCGCCCCAAATCAAGAGTAGACGGTTTGGGCTTTTCTTTTTTTGCCCTTTTCCATCTCTGTAAATTACTTACTATAGTGTTTTGTTTTGTTTTTTTTTAGTATTTTTTATTTTGACTTGAGCTCATACTTAAAATCCAAAACTCACTGTTATTTTCTGTTTTTATTTGATAATGACCCAAGCTATCCTTGCCCCTGGGATGATGCCACCACCTGGAAAACTAAGCGTGGGATAGGACAAGCAGCTGTGGAAGAAAGTCACTATTGTACTTTGCAGACATGAGCTAGGCACCAATAATTGTCACTTATTATTAAAAAATATCTTCCACTTTCAGGGTTATAATAACTGTGCCACTCATCATAACACATCACACCTCAGCTGTCTTCTAAGATATTCATGGAAGCAATAATCTTTATAGCAATCAGTTAGTGGTTAAAGCCCAGTAAAACCTGCTCCTTAAATTAATTGGCTATAAATAACTGAAGTACCTGAGTAGCTGTAGCCGGAGTAGGCCTCGTGGCCAACAGGAGGATAAGGGGAACATCTGAGTGGCTGAACGTAGCTGTCGCTGGGGAGAGACAGCATGCGTCCCATGCTCAGCAGGTTGCCATGGGAACACTCCTCATCCTCAACCTGCACCTGCCACATGAGATCATCACCGCTGTCATTGTTATTGTCAACTCAACTCCTTTCACTTGCACACATGGAGAAATATGAAGTGTACGTTACCAGAGCAGGTGTATCCACGTTTGGCCCCAGATCTCCGCTCAAAGATGCAGCGCTGAGGCGACGGTTGGCCTCCTCCCTCTCCCTCCTCTCCTCCCTCTCCCTCATCTCCTCCCTCTCCCTCCTCTCTTCCATCTCCTCCAGCTGTGCCTCCTTGTTGCTCTCCTCCAGGTGCTTCATTAGAACGGCCACGACCACGTTGACCAACACGAACTGAGCCGTCAGGACAAAGGTGACAAAGTAAACGGGGGAGATCAGGGGCAGGTAGGAGAGGCAGTGGCGGTCCTGGGGGCGACACTCACGCAGGGTGTCCTGGATGACATGGATTATAGAGAGTAAAGAAGAAATGAGAATAAAGATTATAAGGCAATGAAGAAAACTGATAACAGACAAAGGGACTAAGGTGGTTTTCAGGTCTATTCACGCAGAGCATTGTACTTCCTGTCCTCTCCAACAGGGGGAGATGTTGATCTGAGCCGGGAAGGACCTTCAGACTGTCACTGAAGAATAATACACTTGACTAACCCTCTAATGTCAGCAGCTCTTAGTCTGTCATAAAAACAGTGATCTGCTTTCTGCTTAATGCAACGCCTGTCTCATAACTGGTGCTTTGAGACACACAGATATGTGCAGACACAAACATGGATGTTGTCGTCTATCCATCTTCTTAAAAACTCCCACGAAGCAGAGGAGAGAAAGAGAAATAACCTTCATAATCCCATTCCAGTTGTCCCCGGTAGACACCCTGAACAGTGTGAGGAAAGCCATGCCAAAGTTGTCGAAGGTAGCGTGGCGACTAAGACCCTCACATGGGTTCTCGTCCGAACACTCTGAAAGAGGATGAAACGAGTGTCAGAGACAGTAAGTGTGGGAGAGGAAGTCGAGGGGAGAGAATAAAGAGAATTGTGTTTAGATTAGAGCACTGATTATAACACTGCTTCTCAATTGACATAATTAATGTATGTAACACAACAAAATTTATTCATGTTACATAATCTATGGATATCTCACCAGTGTCAGCTGGGACACACTCACACACACACACACATCTGCACATCAGCACCGATTTATATGCATGCACATACACACACACACTCACGTGCCCGCGCACACATGCATGCATCTACACGCACACACACACTAACCCAGTTTTCCAAAGAGCTCAACTCCCAGAGCTGCATAGATGAAGAACAGCAACATGAAGAGCAGACCCAGATTCCCCACCTAGACAGACATATTACACGCACACACAGATATATACAGTGTATGATACACAGAAAAAAAAAGACATGTACAGTATACATCAAGAGAGACACAAACATGCAAACAGATAGAAAGAAGCCATAGACAGAGACTGCTAAACCTTACTGCATTGATGTTTCCTAGTTCTTAGAAACTAATAGGAGCCATCATGATACCTGGAGTTGAATCATATCTCAGATTTCAGTTTGAGAAACAGAGGTGCGCTTTCATAGCCTGGAGCCAGTTCTCATGAATGACAAACATGCCTGTTTATTCCAATTATGAAGCAATTCACATGGCCCTGACTTGCCTTCCCTCATGGTAGGATGTATGGAGATGGCTAATTAGATGATGGATAGACCTATTGATGAAGCACAGGGGAAAAAGCACTTGGACACCGCTGCAGTCCTGGCTTCAATCCCTGAGAGTGATGTGTCACTTCAAAGACAGAAAAGACCCACCACTGCCTTCCCACCTACAAGGCAGTGGTGGGTATATTCATACTAGTTTGCTGGAACACCTGCGAAGCGCCACATGGTTTTGAAATTACCCATTCAAATTTGGGAGGAGAAAATCATTTTGCTGAAGTTCAAAAGCAGGACCTCACCTCAAACAGTTCATAAAAGTGTGTTTGTTCTTGTTTACCATGCACCACCCTACCTGCCCCCTTCATTCTGCACTTGCTCATCTCTCATAGGGCCCCCTGAGGGTCTGCCGGGCCCAGAGCTGAGTAGGATCCTTGCTGAAGCCTTCCCCCACAACACAGCCATCATCAATCACTGCTCGCACATTTCATTTTTAACAAGAGTCTTCAGACAGGCTAACAGCCAAAGGGACAGGACTTTAGTCTTAGTTAATTGTGCTAGTATGCTAAGCTAACATTTTCTAATGAGCAATCAACACAAACTACAGCTGAGGATGATGCAAAGGCCATTAGTTTTGCAGGTATTTGGACTTGAAAAAGTTTTTATTTTAAAAATGACCCAGATGATTCAAAACATTAAGTGTTCAAAGAAGCTCTTACAATTCATCCTGTGGTGAAATGAATTGTTTCACCAAAATTCATGGCAATTCATCCAAGAGTTAAGAGCTATTAATACCTCGCTCAAAACAAAATAAATATAAAATCTCATAGTGACACTGGAGGAACAGTGAAGAGATCACTAGAGTCAAAAGTACATGGTAGTCCATCTAATAGAGGAGATATTTCAGTCTGGACCAAAGTGGTGGACTCACCAATCGACAGCAAAGGTCACCTGTCAAAAATTTGAACCAGGCCTCATAAATCACTTTTGCCACTGCACGTCAACTAGAAATCCTTTTGCTTTAGCCAAACAAGCAGCAAAATACAGGAGAAAAAATATGGTTGACGCATTGAGTTGTTGTTACTGATACTAGTATTGGAAATGCCTCCTACGCTGCCTAAAATACTGGATCAGGTATCTGCAAGTACACCAGTCTATGTAGCAATCCAATACAGCGTAATTTATTTATAAACTTCACAGTTTCACACCAAGATAAATGGCAGTTTCCACATAAATCAAATTCTTCTGGCCTGTCCAAAACAGTAGTCAGCAGCAAAGAAGAATAAATACAATATTTTAAAAAAGTCCCACCAACAAGACAACCTGAGCACTGCATAAGGCAAGATTTAATGACACATCCATACTGGGTTAGTAGTACACAGCTTTTTACATTTTCAATGCAATGGTATCTGATCAGTACTCGGTATACACAAGTTCCATTATCAGAATTGGTATCAAGAAGGAAAACTTTGTATCGGGGCAAATCTACTGCTGTGATAACTTGACAGAGCTTTAAAATCCTGCCTCAAAGGGGAATGAACTCCTGTGTGGTGTCTTTGTGTATGATAAGATTTCAGTCTGCACTTTCATATTTTATCTTCTCACAGATAACAAGTAGCAGAACAATTGCACCAAAGCAGACATCATGTTATTATGTCATACATTTTTTTCACTGGTGATTTATCAGCCACACTGATGAATTTAAGAATCAGCACTTAGCCTTTAGCTAAACATGAGGATGTCTTTGTGCTTGTTTAGTGGTTATTTGGTGTCACTAGGTTAACACCAGGCTGGCTGGGGAAATCAGTGATGTTAGTACATCCTGTGGGAGGCGGTCAGTGCCAGGCCTCATAAATCGCTAAATAAAACAAGCCGTCTGCATTTCATCAGATCTGGAAACCAGGCTATTGCTGTTCTACAGCATCAGTGCTGCCTCTTACCTGAGGCAGAGCTTGCATCACTGTGTCCAACAGAGCTCTCATTCCTGTAGCCATCTTCAACAGCTTCAGCACTGAAACATTGTCATGTGTCAGCTCTCATCAGCCACATATCATCATGTTTTTTAGTGCGTTTTCCGTGTTTGTGTCACAGTGTGCGAGTACCTCGTGTTATCCTCAGGACTCTCATGATGCGTATGATGGTGGGGTTGATGGGCAGGGATGCACTCAGGTCTATTTCTTCTAATGTGATTCCCATGATGGACAACAACACAATGGCAAGATCCAGCTGGTTCCATCTTGACACACACACACACAATTTAAATTTCTCTGAGGAGGATGGTGCATGTTTAAGTGTCTTTGTATTCATGTGAGGGCGTGAATACCTCTCTTTGAAAAAGCGGCGCAGGCCAAAAGCGATGAGTTTGAGAATGGCCTCGATGACAAAGACCACTGTGAAGACGTAATTGCAGTACTTCAGTATCTCCTCGAGGTACTGCAGGACACACAGACACAGACACACAGTTCAACAACCCACTCTAGCTGCACTGTCCCATCGCATACTGCTTCATTACTATGGTTCTAGGACAGGTGGATGGAAGTTGTTGCCATGGTTACCTGAGGCTGGTTGTAGTGCTCCATGCTCATGGTGAGGAGGTTTGTGAAGATGATAATGGTGATGAAGAGATCCAGATAGTGGCTGGTGCACACGGTGTGGATGGATCGACGCAATGGGGAGTAGTCGGCGTAATATGGCTTCTCCTGGGCCCCTGCATCACACACACACAAACAAACACACACACACACACACACACACACACACACACACACACACACACACACACACACACACACAGTCATTAAAATGCTTCTAAAAGAAAAATATAGTATGGGCTATGAAGTCACTAATGAAGTGGGTGCCAAGTGGCGCACTGTGTTGTGTGAGTGTGCATATATGTGTGTGTGTGTGTGCAGACAAAAAGTGCCACCTCAGGAATTCAACCCTATCCATCACGCACACACACACACTCCATGGCACCTCAAGGTGTCTTTGGGCAGAAACCCTCGCTGTCTCTTGCCAGACAGTTAACTGACTAAGAGGAGGGCACTACTAGAGATTACACTGCAGGGAGAGAGAGAAGGACAGAGTGAGACAGAAACGAGGTAGAGTGAGAGAGGGAGTGTAATATAGGCAGAAATTATGCATCTACTCATACACTATGTATACAGAAAAAAAAGGTTTATCGTGTTTGAGTGTAACATTACATTTACACTATATGGCCAAAAGTATATAGATGCCCTTGTCTTGTATATGTTTACTCTGGGGTTGTTTTACGTGGTTAGAATTAGGCCTAATGCCACATGAAAATGAAGACAAAGCAAAAAACTCAAAAACTCTGAAGGTGTCATTACATATTAACAAATACATATTACAAATTAATTAAAAATACATTTTTCAATAATTACAGGCATTTATAAACATTTATGCAGAAACGTGGATGCGGAAAGAAAGCAGAGTCAGACATAAGCTGTGAGTGAGACCCCCTCCTCATTGGCAGAGTGGACACTTAAACACCAGCCAGGATGGAAGTGGATCATCTCTGGCAGCTGCTGTGTAGCCAGAGTGGCTGAATAGAAGCAAATCCCTGCAGCCAGGTTCCAAAATGTTGTGTAAAGCCTTTGCATGACAGTGGAGTCTGTTGTAGGAGCAGATTAACGCCCATGGTTTTGGAATGACATGTCTAACATGTCTTTGGCCACGTACTGTATGTCTCCCACCCCCTCCCCTTCATGCATTCTCACTTCTCCTTCTCTTCTCCAACCGCCTCTGTCGTTTCTCCTCCCTCAGCCGCGCCTCCTCCTCTTCCTGTTGCTGGCGACACTTGTGAAAGTTTTCCACCACCACGCCCACAAACATGTTGAGCACAAAGAAGCTGACGATGAGAAGGAAAGAGATGAAGAACAGCAGCATCCATGGGTTGTTGTTCCTTATTGGCTACAGTAGGAGATACCACAGAGAAAATGGAAGGAGAAGAGGTGGGGAGGTAGCATGGGGACAAAAAGGAAAAAGAGGTGAACCAAAAGAGTGACGAAAGAGGGTGAGGAGGGGCGAGGAAGAGGAGAGAGCATAAACAAGAAGACAATGTAAGTCCTGAGTCAGCAGTGAAACTGCCAGCACTGTCAACTCACATCTATTTATCCTTCTGCCTTTTTTCTTTCCTTACACTTCCGTTCGCTCCTGAAATATTTCCCCTTTCTGCTTGAAACAAATAAGATCAGATGGAGCCTGAGACCGACACAGAGCGGAAACTAAACTCAGTGAAATGCAATATACACTGGATAAACGGTTTGTATGTCTCCCTGATGTTCATTTTTCTCTCCACACACCCTGTTTCTTCCTGTGTGTGTGTGTCTGTGTGTCTGTGTTTGTGTGAGTTTGTGTGTGTGTGTGCGTGTGTTCACCTGCTGATCCACTGCGACAGCATCCAGGCCATCATACATGATGCTGACCCAGCCGTCTTTACATGACAGCACAAATAGTGACATCAGCGCCTGGAAGAGCGATGCACATGAAAACCAGCGTCATGCTATCAATCAATTTGTAAGAGCAGGTGTCAGTGATGGGTGTGTGTGTGCCTGAGTGTGTGTGAGTGTTTGTGTGTGTCTTTGTGCAACAAACCTGTCCCAGGTTGTCAAAGTTATATTTCCTTCGATCCCAACGGTATCCTGCCTCCAGACACTGGCTTTTATTGGTGATGTTACTCACATCGAGTCCATTGCAGTAGAAGAACTTCCCCTTGAACAGCTGCGCACACAGACAGATGTGTGCACACATGAACACACACGAGAACACTGTAACCTCAAGGTAATGTAAACAAAGCTCCACAGAGCAGAGATGAGATTGATGTATTGTTGTACAGTAAATTACTCAGCCAGTGCCTACAGGCCTACTGTATGTTACAGCTGAAATATCCCAGTACCATCTGGTCCGGCCTGCTTTACAGTCATTACAAGCCCTGAAACACTCCAGCATGGGGTGTTCTAATTACAAGATAATCCAGTGTTTTTGAGAAATATGCTTGAGTGTTAATATTAGCTCCGACATTCATCAAGCGTCATTTCTTGTGCAGGCTTTAAATCTGAAATCTACAAAATGGAAACTAGCATAAGGAGGAGGAAAGGACTTTATGTTTTTGTATAAATGTACCATTGGAGAGATTGTATTTTACAGAGCAGTTCCAAACTTTTTTGGCATGTGACAATGTGAAGCAATATGAGATTTGATAAATTCAACCAAATCTTTAAATCTTTTCCCTATTTTCATTTAAAGGACCTTAGAGAGCTGTCAAAGCTTTAAGATGTGACACAGGAAAAAAAGAAATTACGAGCAAAAAGAAACATAATTTTGTGTAACAGAAATATTATTTTCTTTCTTACATCTTTAACTATTTTGTGATCCTTCAGACTTATCACGAGGTCAGGAATCACTGTTTTAATCTTATTGATTGTCTGTTTCTATCAAACAGAGCTTGTTTTTTGTAAAAAAAAAAAAAAAAAATTATGTTTTTTAAATATTTAATAAAATGGTGATAATGAATAAATAAAATAATTGAATGATAAAAAAATTATCAATTAATGAAATGAATAATACAAAAATCCATGTGAAAATCAGATTTGAAAAACACATTCTCAGCACAATCCCCCTGTAGCAGAACTACTGTTTTTATAGTTACTTCCAGGTACTCTGGTGCATAATCAGCAGCTCGTTTGCATTTTCTCCCAATTTTCTATTCACTTTTCATTACCTGGAGCATTTTCTAAGCTCTGCCTTGTTAATTTTAAAGCACAGTGATCAGGGTTTTCTTGCAGCAGAAAATACAACAATCTTTGGATGTTTGGCAACATTAAACTGTTCTGCAATGAGTTTAAACTGCAGATTTTTCAAAGAACGTCAGTAAAAAGCTGAAATGCTAAACCTTATCTTCAGCCAGCAGTTAATCAACAGGGAATATACAACATAAATGTTTACCTGGACTCCTAATATTCCAAAAACGATGAAAAATGCACAGCAGATTAGGACAATGTTCCCAATGGGTCTGAGAGATGTGATCAGAGTCTCCACCACCAGTTTTAGACCTGGAGCCCGACTTATCACCCTGCAACAGACACACACAGTCACTCACAAATGTGTGCTAGATAATTTCAATGGAATAAACATCAGAGAAAATCTCCCATGCAACTACCTGAGAGGTCGCAGAGTGCGGAGCAGACGAAGCACACGGAGGATGCCTAAGATTCGATTACCACCTGCTGACGCGATGGAGACCAGGATGTCCACCAGCGATACAAACACCAGCAGCCCGTCTAATATATTCCAGCTGCTCTGGAGGTACACACCGTTTCCAAAGTACAGGCCCATAGCCACCACCTTATCACACACACACACACACATAGACACAGGCAAATTACTGAAATAATAAAATAATATGAGGTGTAAAATGAGGCTGAAAGCAATTCTGATCTCCACCCGGGAAGAAAATGACTTTAGAGTGGAGTGCTTGTTCAGAAAAGGTGCACTTTTATAGTTACCTTGATCATCATTTCACCCACGAAGATCACAGTGAAGATGTAATTGGACACACTAAGGAAGACCCGCTCCTGTCACACACACACACAAACATGCACGTGAGAGTGTGCACAGACACACACAGAGAAGCACATTTAAGGGTTTTTTGTGTCCCAGTAGCTTTAGCTTTGATTTTGGACTCAAACTAATTACAATGTCTGACATAATGGGTCAAAAAAACATCCATTACGGCTGCAGCAGAAACATGATAAAAACATATTGGGAGCAGCATTTGTCGTTATATGACTCCTAAACTCCTCTTACATCAGCTACAAGTATATGAATCCACACTGTTGTCAAAAGCTTGTGTGGCGCTGTTTGTTTGTGATCTTGCACTTATATAGCACCTTTAAAACTCACTGCTTTACACAGGCAAAAACACAATGAAGATGGGAAAATGTCAATAAAATAGACCAGAGCAGACAAGGGACAGAGTTTCATTGCTAAATCATTGAGGTTTAAGTTCAAGCTTGGGGTTAAGCATGTTGGTACAATGTGAATGCATGTGTGTGCTACCATGCTGTTGGGCTGTATGTCCGGCCTCTCCAGTGCAATGGTGATACAGTTAAGAAAGATGAAGAGGAGAACAACATGGTCGAACATCTTGTGACTCACAACTCGCTGACACCACAACCTGAACCTGAAGAAAGACACAACGGGAGGGAAAGAGCATCCTCATCATCATCATCATCATCCTACTCTCCTCTTTCTTAGATGATTTGTACTTACATCACGTCACCTGCATCACTGCCATCTCCACATTTTTTAACATAATGTGTATGTTTACACTCGGCTGGTTTTAATTGATAAAAGTGAAAATTATTACAGCTAATCCTCAGCCATAACCTTCACACCTTAACTGTGAATTTTCACACATGCTCTGGTTTAAGCCACCTAGACCACAGGAGAGTATCAGGGGCTGCGTGTATGTGTGTGTGTTTGTGTGTGTGTGTGTGTGTGTGTGTGTGTGTGTGTGTGTGTACCTGTTTTGTGGGGAGAAGAGATAGAGGGACCACTCTTCATGCTCCAGGCACCACTGAGGCTCATATGGCTCCAGCATCTTCTTCAGCTTCTTACATAAACTCTGGTAGGAACACACACACACACACACACACACACACACACACACACACACACACACACACACACACACACACACACACACACTTGCGTATGACACACACTTAAATACACAGTTAAAATATTATGAAATATTATGTTTTCCACTTTCTAAGCTCATAGGCTAAATCATTATGCTGTGAATATTTATTGGTGATCTTATACAGTATCAGTACATGGGCGTAAATCCTCCACGGCTAAGGTTTTTCAAAACATTTTCCCAGTCTGTTCTCACAATTTAGATTCAGCGAGGCTGAAGTCTATACCCACAACAGAGGCAGTGGAGGCTGTCAGAAAACACAAATACAAGACAGCTCACTACACATCAGAACCAACTTCATCCCTGATCAGATTTGCACCTTGTTAGACCTCTGCCTTACCACCACCTATTTCAAATACAACGAAGGTTTCTACAGACAGAGGCACGGCTGTGCCATGGGTTCCCCAGTGTCACCCATTGCAGAAGCACCTAGCCACTGGTTTAGATACGTGGATGACATCAACTCAGTGGACAGGAACAATAAGTTCACTAGAGAGGACACTAAGAACAGTAGGTTATCGTTCCTGGACTGTGCTGTGCTCATTGAAGGGGACAGAAGCCTCAACATTGAAATTTACTGGAAACCCGCACACACACACAGACCGGTACCTACTTTTTGACTCCCACCACCTACTGGAGCACAAACTTGGGGTTAGCAGGACCTTACACCACCAGGCAGAGAGCCTTCCCTCCAAGGCAGAGGGAACAGAAAACGAACACACACACATCAAGACGGGCAATGGGCTTTCATCCAGTCAGCAAAGAGACGCAGCAAAGAAGCGCAGACACCAACCAATGAGGAACAGGACAGAATAACATTGTCTTCCCGTATGTGGCCGAAATTTAGAAGATTTTTTTCCAAACACGACATCCCAGTGCCCCCGAAGGCAAAACACCTAGGCACAAGCTGAGCAACGTGGTGTATGCTGTGCAAATCACTGCGGAGTGCTCGGACCTATGCATAGGAGAGACCAAACAAACACTCCACAAGCGCATGGCACAACATAGGAGAGCCAGCTCCTCAGGACAAGACTCAGCTGTGCATTTGCATCTAAAGGAGAAGGGACAAAGAAGGGAGACGGTTTGAAAGAGGAGTGAAGGAATCCATTAATGTCCAAATGGAAAGACCATCCTTGAACAAAGGTGGTGGCCTGAGACACCAACTATCAGCCACCTACAATGCAGTCTTGAGATCCCTTCCCAGGTGCACACCTTGAAGCATGTGACGACTCACATGATGGTGGGGTGGGTCAACAACCCTCAGGACCACCTCCAAGGTGACCACCCCACCAGAGGTTAAATACCTGGGACTCCCCTTTAACATTTCCCCTTTAGGAGGAGAGTGAAAAGACTCAGCACTTAAAACTACCATGACCGGGATGAGACCCAACACAGACATACAACTAATTAAATATTACGTAAGTGTCTGAGGGAGGAATTTATGCCTTTGTAAGATAATTAACAGCAGTTTTTGAACTTTTGAACATGCTCAGAAAAAATCTTATTAACTTGTTTATTTACAGAATCGGGACATGATCAAAATGTATTTTTCCTGTGACGTAAGCATAAACCAGTTATTAGGCCAAAAAACATCTATGCTTTTTCATCAAATAGATAAATGAATCAAACGCCCAGAGATTCACCTCTTCAATCTCTTCCTCCTCCTGATCACTGTGGTAATGGGTCGTCAGGGGAGCTTCATCGTAGCAGCTGTCAGGGAGGTGAAAGGTGGTGCCGTTGCAGTCGGGTGGGTGAAGCATGGGCACCTGCAGGTACTCAGGCTGGTCCAGAGACTGCTCCCTGCTGCTCAGGTTGGAGCTGGTGTGCGTGTCAGACAAAAGGGACTCCATCTCTCCCGACTGGCTCTTCCTGTGGAGGCTGGGGGCTCGACCGATGCTGGTCCAGCTGGAGCGACGGCTCTCTGGTCCGCTGTCCCACAGAGACTGCGTGGACACCTGTAAAAAACAGTAGCATTGGGTTGTATTTCTGAAGCATTGTTTGAGTAGAAATAAAAATTTCAAAGGCACACCATGGAGTTTTTGACCACTAGCAGTGCTGTCGAGCGATGTTTTCATGAATGGGTGTTTGGTTTTGAGCTAATGCTCCAGCTAGAGTTTTCAAAACATTACGGAGGCTGAAGTCAGTATGCTTCTGCCATGTTTTTCAGTCCCTAACACTCTTTTTCTACTAAAATTAGTGGGTAAAGTGGGGTTTTTAGACACAGGTTAACTTGCAATTAAAAGCCAATCGACCCCTTTTTCACTGCCAGTTGTTGTTGGTTGCAAACTGATAAAACATATCTGTCACGTCTCATCCTCAATTGCTGCGCTTGTAAAAGTGTCAGAGCCTCTGAGTGAAACACGTTGCTCAGTGATTGTGTGTTTTTAAAACTAGTGTCAGGGCAGCGCTCACTCATCTCTGACCTCTGTGTAGCTGCTGTGTTTGTTAACAGCACTATACTAGACAGGTGATAGTCTGTGCTCTAAAAGATTTTAGAGCAGGAAAATGGGTGAAAATTCACAAGTTCACCTGGGTGTTACATCAATGCCGACTGGAGCCGGAGCCAATAAATATCCGGGTCTACTGCAGAGTCATTTGACCTGGGTGTGAATGCCAATTGTAGCCTTTTCCATTGCCAACAAAAGTCAGATGTTAACAGGTCTTAGTGGGTTTTTGACCAATGAAAACTTAATTCTGCTTCTCATCTTGACCAGAATTGTGCAGCTCTAGTGTGCGATGACAACACATCCCTAATGACTGTAGAGGGCAGTAATGCAAATGCATAATGCATGTTTGAGTCAATCATATTGCTGGGCCCAAACTGAAACAGACCTGTGGAAAACCTATCTGAAGGTGTATTCATTTATTTTCAAACAAAGAGATGCAATTCAAATGAATGTGAGGACATTCTGAAATACAGTTCCCCAAAACCGACCCTAATGGAGAGGGAACAGTAAAACTGACAATAACACGATGTGCCACCAATTAACAACCAGCGACGGTTGAAAAGAGTCATTTTTTCCTGCGCTGCACAGGTTTAACTCTCTGTCACACCTCAAAAAACACATTTTTCTCCTGTCATGATTCTGACTCACCACATGATTTGAGCTGATAGTAAGTTTGCCTGGATGCACTTGGGTATTATGGCATGTCTACAAAGAAAGTGCTTCAGCCATGTTTTTCAGTTGTCCGTCTCAGGCACTTCTGACAGAAGAGATACTCTCTTATTTTAATCACTCAAGCTGTCTACGCTGGCAGTGTAACAGGTTGTGTTTTACTCGCACTACATAACCATAAAAGCGTGTTTTTATGCTCCAAGTCTATTTTTCTGCATTTTACCCATGTGATTGTGTATTGCGCTTTGATCACTTTCAAAACACAGATGACCTGTGACTTGGTGCTGTGCCTGAACGCCTCCTGCGTAGACACACACAGAGCGCTGAAGCTGCTGCTGCTGCTTTTCTACCATTCTGCTCACGTTGCACCTACTGTGTAGACATGGTGTTAGACATAATGACACACAGACCAGAGCCTTCAGGCAAAAGACCAAGATGCTATCTGATTAGATTGTAAACTATACACTGTAATTTGGATCCTGCCCGACTCTTGTGCTGGGTCAGCTCTCAGGTATTAGGAAGGAAGTGGACAGAGAAGACCTCCAGCACCAATGAAATGTACTTCCCTAACCCTGCACATCAAATCGTCCAATTAAACTGGCATTTACCTCAGATATAAGGCAAGTCATATCTGTGAGATTATGGTTATATGACCCAACTGATGTGACAGCTGGGGGTAAAAAATCTAAATATAAATCGATTTTTATGAGGAAGGAAATACATTCATGTCCTTTTTTTAGGTTTTGAGAATATACTATAGTTATTGTGGTGATAATACTGGTAAAAACACATGTCCAAGGCTCACCGGTGACCTCTGCTCGAGGCTGTTCACATCCGTGGAAGCACCACTCGCCCGCCGTGATTGGACGGAGTTTATGGTAGGTGTGGCTGCGGTGTGTGTGATGACCGGCAGAGGTGGAGGAGGGTGGGGCATGGAGGCCTTTGGGTTCAGGAGACCATTGGGGCTCAGCATCATGGCCTGGATCTTGAGCTCTGCACATACACACACACACACACACACACGGATGCAAACATTTATTCTCAAGACTTGGGAATTACAGTATTTCTCATAACTGTAACTACCACTGAAGACACAGATGTCATGTCCACTCTAGTTTTTTAGTCTGGGAATTTGAGGACCTAGACAGCAGTTCATATTTTATAATTTAAATGCTCAAATTTCAAAATTTGGGTAGTAATATTTTTCAGATTCTCTGTTGTTTAAAAGGTCAATTTTCACATAAATTTACATGAATAAGTAAAACAGAATTTATTTTTGGCAAAATCTTAAAAAACTGTTTTTAGATCAGCACAGACTTTTTTGCAGTTGGAGATTTTAAGTTGATTTAAATGAATAACGTTTTTTTTTAATCAATAAAAGGATCCAAATCTAAAATATATCAACATCTTTGGATCTTTTCAAAATGACATGATGGTGAAAGGGAGGAAAACCATGACATATGATTATATCATAAAAAGATCATGATACTAGTCTGTAAATTGTAACTGATAATTTTACTGTTTCTGTTTGTTCTCTCTTCAGAATAAATTTCGTTAAAACCTATATAATCGTGTGACTTGTGTGTTTTTTGCTGCATTCCCAGAGCTTGGTTAGCTTGGTGAGCAACAATGTTACAAATACAAATAGAAAAGGTCAAATGTCACCACAACTACAAAAATAAGAAGTTGTGATAAAGCAAAATTCTCCCTTAAAGGGTTTATTTGTAATGGGTTTATTTGTCAAGGGTTTGTTTGTAAAGGGTTTTCTCGGCTGCCGAATGTGGCTTATTGCCGGGAGCAGGTGGTGGTGACTGTCACCTGACGAGTGAGTTGCTATCAGAGCTAGCTGGTTAGCATCCTAACTTCAGACAAAGGAAAGTCGTGATAGAGACACCGCCACCCGGTGGAGACAGCACTTGGTGAGTAAAGGAATGAAGTTTGACACATGTGAGTTTTTATCTCCTAAGTTGATCTAAGAGTTTGTACCTGCAGCATATAACTCTCTTAACTTCTCCTCATCCTCGAAAGAGAGTGATTGTCTCTCGTCATCTGATTCAGATCTGTTGGCATCACCCTAAAAACACATGCACACACACACACACACACACACACACACACCAGTATTATCATCATCATCATCATCATAAGCACCACCTTCCTTTTGTTACTGTGTGTTGACTGTTGTAAAAGTGAAAAATACGAGCAAGTCGAGAGGGAAAGACTGAGAGACAAAGAGCGGAGGAGGCAGACGGGTGGAGGGGATCTCCAGTATTCTCTAGTTGAGTTATGTGCATGGCTTTGGCAGCGATCTCCTGTAGTCACGCCAATAAAGCTTTACTGAATTTAATTAAAATTCACGCCAGAAAGATGGAGGCAGACGGCTTTGGCAAAGGGTATCTGAGTGTGTGTGTGTGTGTGTGTGTGTATATGTGTGTGATACAGAGAAATAGAGAGAGAGAGAGAGAGAGAGCAAGTGCTTTCTGATGCTGGAGATAAAAGATGAAAACTAAACAACAAAAGCTCACCAGCTGTGAATGGCAGGCGATATCAAACACATCCCTACCCTGGAGAGTATTGTGTGCGTGTGTGTGTATGTGTCAGCGAGAAAGAAAGATAGAGAGAAAAAATGGGATGGAGAGGGAGATAGAGGAAGAGAGAATAACTGACAGAGAACAAGAAAAAAGAGTGATGGATAAAGAGAGACAGGGGAGAAACCACACAGGCAGGATGGTGGAGATTATTCTCTTGTAGGCAGCTTTGGTATCATCAGCACGACAGAGCTCAATTAGTCTCATTCCCTCTCCCCCGTTCTCTAAGCAGCTCAAGTAAAACTGCGTCTTTGCCCTTACTTCAGCTTGAAAGCCTTCGACCAAAATGGCCACTAGCAAGTTGAAGAGGACGTAGTTGCCAAAGGTCATGAGGGCAACAAAATAGAGGGCAGCCAACGGCGTGGTGGAAGCCATCCCGTTATAGAGCACCGCGTTCCAGTCCTCCTGGGTGAGGATCTGCAGATGGGGGGAGAGAGAGACGGTGAACGGAGTCACATCACACACAAAATGGACCAGAAACAGCAGCAACAACAGACAAAGCTACAAGCCGTTCAGAGCACAATAATGAGAAGAGTAAGAGCAGTTTCCTCCTTTAATATCTCATCGTCAGTTGAGCAGTAATAATCATCAGTGTTAAACGAGCTCCTGTGGAGTGTCTGTTTCATTACCCTTCCTCACCCTCAGCCTGTGAAGTGTATCTTACCTGCCCACTGGGAGAGTTTTTATTTTTTGTTGAAAATTTGAGTGCGGGCGCTCCCAAACTGGAGCAAATGAAATAAGTGAGAAGATTGTCAGGACCACTGCCAGTGACAGCAGCAGCTGCTATTTGGATCTCATCACAATTAATTTAAAATCAAATTCAATGGTAATTCACCAATGGGGAGGGCAGGGGGGTATTCCTCTAAATTAGATATTCTTAATGAATTTCATGTATTTGTGTGCTTGTACGCATCTGCTTGTATTTGTGTGTTTGTCTAACCTGAAACACAGTGACAGTCGCCCAGAGCAGAGAGTCAAAGTTTTTTCTGTCAGGTAAAGTGTCTCCGCTGTCTTGTCGCAAACCAAATTTACAGCCAAACAGATGCATCCCCAAGATACTGTAACACACACACACACACACACACACACACACACACACACACACACACACACACACACACACACACACACACACAAAGCATTGAAAAAATACATTGCTTTCATTACATGGTAATTTAATATGGATACTGTGCAACAAGATGCAGTAATGCTGCCTGTGTGAATAATTGTGTTTGTGTGAAAGGTGATGATACATGCGGTAATATGTCCTGTAACAGTGTAAGAAAAAGGTCAGTAGCTGTGATTAGCATTTTTGTAGGGAATAATCAGTATAATTAAAGCTGAGAAAACATTTTGGCTTGTGAGTCTCAGCCTGTGGCGCTGCCCTTGGAGAAAGAGAGAATATACTGTACCTGAATATGAATATAAAGAGCATCAGCAACATGCAGAACGTAGCCACGTTGTCCATGGTCTTCATCAGCACCACCAGCTGCCTCCTCAGGGCAGGAAGGAACCGGACCAGCTTCAAAACTCTCAGCAGACGGAAGGTACGCAGCACCGATAAGCCTCCCTCTGCCTCCCCCACAATCTCCCACACACTAAAGCACACACAGATGACAAGCAGATTATAAACAGGAAGTTTAAAAGAAAGCAAGGGATCAATACCTACTTAACCTCAGCTGTAACAATTTTTAAGTAAGCATTACTATCACCCTCAAAAAGCTTCCCTTACAGGTAGGGAAGGTCTTTTTTTTCTTGTGACTTGTGATAAGTAAAAAGAGGAAACGGGCCAATTCTGTTCACAACATACCAGCCAATAAAGAAGGTGAGAGCAGTTTTCACTGGCACAGTAAACAAGCAGAGCCTTAAAGCACAGATACATAATTTAGCTTGTATTACTACATAATGGAGTGAATACAGGCTCCCTGGACTAGAGCGCAACCACTTGGCTTCAAGGAACCAGCATCACTGTGACAGTTCAGAAGATGTGACTGCAGTGCTGACTCGTGATGAGGATTTTCCAATGACAACAGGGAGATTTATTGACAGAAACACACAGACAAAGCCCCACCACCACCACCACTACCCCCCTTCCCTCCTCAGAGCCCCACCTGATGATGACAATGACACTGTCGAAGCCGTTGTAAGGGTTCTTGATGTAGCCGAAGAGCCCGAGAGCCAGGAGCTTCAGCAGCATTTCGAGGCTGAAGAGACTTGTGAACACCATGTTACTGATCTCCAAAATATCTGTCAGCTCCTGCGGCTGAAGAGGTGCAGCATTTGAGGAGAGAAAAGAGGGAAAGATTGATGTACAGAGACGGACAGGCACAGAGGAAAATGAACAAATAAACAGAGACAGACAGACTGACTGAGTGCAGCGCTGTAAACTCAGCACGTCAGGAATTTCTAAAATGCCATAGTTGATGCTACAGTGAGGGTCTGTGTGGATAAAGTCTTTAATATACAAAGAGAAGCTGCCCCAGAATTTGAATGAAGGGGTTTTTACCCATAGTCATGTTCAGTGAATGCACTTCTATTGCTGATATTATTGATATTATCTAAAGGGGGGAGTCTCCCATTGAAGGAGGGAGAAAGATGACTCAAAGGAAAATGGCAGAGAGTTAGATCTGTTAAATATGAGGCTGCAGTGAGGTTACGTGCCAAACTCTTTCTTGGCTGGATGCTGTCACCGTGAGGTTGTCAGGCAACCAGTGGAAACTCCTGGAGATTACTACTCCCAGCCAAGAAATAGTCGAGCAGCACATAACCCCTGTAAAACATCTAAGTGTCATTTGTGCAGATTAAACAAATGAGATGTAATAAGGGTTTCCAAGGGGGTCATGAGGTTCTTATGTTAGTAGGAATGTAAGGATGATGTGAGTAGACCACCGACGGTCTCCGAAATGTCTTCGCCGAACTATATTAAGCCTTGGATAGTTAGATAGTCCCCATATATAGTGACGCCAAGGAGACAAATGAAGCGGCTAATGCTCTCACTGTATATGAGGGAGCCCCATCCTATATCAAATTATCATTCTCTGTTACTGATTCTGTCTCTAGTGTGAATGAACCGAGCTTGTCATTAAACTTGTAAGAGACTCTCTGTGACCATCTGACTCCTGAAACCTCATCTCTATATTCAACAGTTACAGTGTTAAATACAATGGATTTTCACATGCTGCTGTTCACAGCACTTTTTATGCAGCACAACCCCCTTCAAAACCCAAATAACACTATTTGGTTGTCTGTTATAGGAGCTATACATTTTTTCAAAGCTCATATACTGGAACATGCATAGGATTAAATATTTCCTAATTAGGTGTTTTAACAGTTCTTTATGTTCATTTCAGTATCTTGTCACCTCCATCAAATGTGAAGATAGGTTAGAGGAAAAAGGAAAGGAAACTGGATGATTTTGAAATTACTGTTTTTACAGATGCAGCACTGGGGCAAGTGATCAGCAAGAAATCTGCTAATATTGGTAATCATTTATAATAATAACAGTAACAAGTAGCCTAATGTCTGAGTAACTATGCTATGGTTTATGCCACTGAGCCATAGAGCTGTTGTCGAACAAAGTATTAATTTTAGTATTAGCATTAAAAGCATATGGAAGAACTGTATCATGGCTGAAGGGGACATTTCTTCACTACACAACCAGGAGGTTTATTCCTCTTAGTTTGTCAACTAGCAAGGCTGCATAAACAATGATGTGTCTCTGAGCATGCCCAGTGACATCTGCCTGACACAGCTGCTCTCAACCTATATGAGGCAGAGCTACTCTCCAGAGATCAAACGCAAGTCTCTGAGGTGTTTCATACTAAACTGCACTGGTCACATTCACTGAAATGACACAGGGGAAAAGCTTAATAACACATTCATATGTTATTGTATTCATTCATATATCTTCATTGTTAGTTCTGGCCTCTTCAGAGGATTTGTTGATACTAAAAAAAAGGCAAAAATAGGACTGGCCTTATCCTTTAACGTTAGTCATTCTAGAAGTTCAGGCCAGATCTATCATATTGTTCAGGAAATGGGCCAAATGCAATCTCCCCTCATCTCCCACCCACAGTCTATCCCTGCCTTTCAGCCAATCACAATGTCAGATCTGTCCTCCTCCTCCTTCTCACTCCTTGATTCGCTCTCGCTCGCTCGCTCGCTTCTCTCGCTTCTCTCGCTCTGCCCCGTCTCTACACCGCTCATTCTCTGTCCTGTCCCAGGGTCATGCTTTAATTAACACTTCAGGTCTTATGAGTTTCTCCATCTCCTGATACATGCATGCACACACCTACACACAGTCACTCACACACACACACACACACGCACTGTGATCCCATATGCATTTGCTGCAAGTGTTGATTGGAGGGTAAGTTTATTGACTCCACCACACACAGTGATTAGCACATCCATTTTCAATCAAACTGTAGTCACATCCAATCTGCACGAGGCACATGCACGGCTGTGCACGTGCCCACCTCTTACACTAATACACACGCGCGCAAACGTACCTGTTCATGGTACTCTATGCCCATTGACAATGTGTTAATAAGAATGGCAATCATGATTCCCCTGTTGAAGTATCTGCTGCCAACAATGAGCTCGAGTTTAGTTCGGAGACCCGCCCAGCAGCACTGGAACAGCCTTTTCTTTGGCTCAGACACCTGTGCATCACCGTGGCAGGGGCTGCTACAGTGGCATGGGCTGTTACTATGACACGGGCTGTTGCCATGGCATGAGTTGCTGTACCCAAGCTGCTGGTCTTCAGGCTGCTCATTAACATTTTCGCTGTCCCTAAGTTGGTTGTAGTAGACGCAGTAGGGGCATACTGAGGACTCTCCTGGGACTTCACCCGGCAACAGCAACGGCGGATGCCCACTGCACCCACCTGCACAGACACAGGAAAGAGGTGATACAGACATGGGCCACACAAATCACAAACTCAAAAGGGAATAGCAGATAGTTGATTCCTTATGTTATGGTTACACAGACATTCTGTTAGTCAATATATTCTCTGCTCAGTATGGGAGAGCACCTTCATTTCATTTCTGGGAGATGAAAATTCAATAACATGGAAGCTACTGTGCAGTTGGGATGCTTTTGTGCAGAGGGGGAGTTATTTTATTAGAACAGGGATATGTGTGTGTGTGTGTATCTGTGTGTGTGTGTGTGTGTGTGTGTGTGTGTGTGTGTGTGTGTGTGTGTGTGTGTGTGTGTGTCTGAGTGTGTAGGGGGGAAGGACGGTGGAGTGAAGCGGGAGTAAGATTTCAGTGGAATTCATTAGCAAGCAGCTCGGGAGAAATGCTCCAATGACATAACAACAAACACTAATCTAGCACGAGCAGTTCACTTGTCATCACAATTACAACAAATTCATGTTTCACTGGAGACTGATATAGTAAATCCAATCTAGTCGTTCTGTGGTGATAATGTGGGCTGCAAGGAAACTTTGAGCAGGCGGGCTGGCTGAAAATGACTCTCCCCTACACACACAGAAAACACACTGATCAAGAGCTGTGATTTTCAACCACTCACGCCCACAATCCCCAGTGAAGTTAACTACATACTGAATAATTTCAGTATGAAATTAAAAAAGTTTTTTGTGCATTTGAAAATGTCCCAGCAACAATTAGAATTCATTACTGAATTGTATTAAAATTTGATGTGTTTTTAAACAATTTTACACATCAAGGCCGGTTTAGTCAGCATGGGAAGCGCTGCTGAGCCTGTGAAAACTGTTGTATAATATTGTCTGAGGCTGGAGGAGCTTTGTAGAGTCTGAGCTGTCGATCATGATGTCATCAGGGGTATTTCAGCTTTGGGAGTTTGACGGACGCGTTGTGCTTTTGGAGCATGACCCATAGCAGGAATCAAAAGTCTTGCCTTTTGCTGCTTTGATTTTCGCTATCACTGAGTTTTATGGAGTGCCCTTATGAACCCCTGACATCTGGGAAATAAAATCCTGAAGGATCCAGTGGGAGCCATCAAAGAATGTGGGTCATAGAGTAACTTGACATAGTCTCTGGTTAAGACATGCTGCTCCTTCAAATGTATTTTGATTATGCTTTTTTTACAAGTAAAAGACATTTGATCACAAGTGCATCAGGTGTAATGCGCAGAATACTTTATCAAGATCTTCAATATCCTGCTGCAAGTCATTTTTCATTGATATTTTCATCCTACCTGGAGGCAATCTGGACAATAAAAGTTCAGTCTAAAAGAAATGTTTTAGCCCAACTGTCTGGAGACACTTCAACCTTTAAGCTTGAATAATTTTTATTTGAGGATTATGCTCTAATTTGACACATTTTTCTTTTAAACTGCAGTGTCATGTAGTGTGACATATGATCTTTTTCATAGCATCGCTGTTTAAAGTGTATGCAGCTGTTTTAAATGTGTTTCCCCTTCTCTTTGTGTAATACATTACGTTCTTGTCCTTACAGTCTGTTTGCTCTGAGTGTCTGATGAAGGCATATGACCGAAAGCTTGTAAAAAAAACAACTATCCAAACTCTTCTTCTTCATTTACAATAATTCAAGCTCCAAAAACTAAATGAAATTCATCTAAACTGTGTCACAGGTAGCAAACGTTTCATCAGGTGATATTTCAAAATTTTATCAAATAACTTACAGGTCTAAATACTATTGAAGGTTATTAGGAAATTAGTTTTTGTTATTTGGGTGAATTAATTAAAAATGCTTTTCATCAAGAGAGCTCAGATCTGCAAATGACGACCTTGTTGTGAATTTTGACCTTGAGAGGTCACATGGTAACACACATTCACATTCAGTCTCACCATGCTCCAGCACCAGCTGTGGCAGTCTGTTGACAGTGTCCGAGGCAGCCAGCCTCTTCTGGTCCCGTCCTTTAGCCTCCACGTGACTGAAGAGGGGCGATATGAAGGGATAGTTAAAAACGTTCCCTCCATTACTGACAGCAGGCTCAGGCTGGGGCTGGGGCTGATGATGCTGATGGTGATGCTGATGATGATGATGATAGAGCTGCTGAAGGTGTGACAGGTCGTTGGGGGCGTGGCCTGAGTGCCGGTGGGCCAGTCCATTCATCTCCCCAACTGCGCTCCCTCTGGCAGATCCACCGCCTCTGTCTCTCTGGCACACGCACACGCAGTGAAATTGTGGGCGTCTCTGAACATAGTAGCGGGACAGCCTTCGCCAAGCCTTGCGGCCGAGGTGTGCTAGGTAGCGGATGATCTCCTCGTAGCAGCTTCCTGGCTGGCTGTCACTGGCCAGCGTGGAAGCTGATTGGTGGAGCTGGCGGGCGTGCTGCTCTGATTTCATTAAGGCGTGTTCTCTCTGCTTTGTTTCAGAAAACTGAGTTGCTATGACAACCAGGCACAGGTTGATCATGAAGAAGGAGCCCACCTGGTCACAACAAGAAACACACATACACACACACACACACACACACACACACAGTCAATATTTACTTATTAGTGCCAAATCACAACATGTTATCTCTGGGTTTTTCATATAGAGCAGGTCTGTGTCCTTCTCTTCATAATATTGATTACAGAGACCAAACAATTTCCACATGAGCATTATGTGTGTGTGTGTGTGTGTGTGTGTGTGTGTGTGTGTGTGTGTGTGTGTGTGTGTGTGTGTGTGTGTGTGTGTGTGTGTTTGTGTGCATACTTACTATAATGAGGAAAATGAAGTAGATGAAGTTGTAGAAGGAATGTGCATCCATGACATAGTACATGATGTCTACCCAACCTTCGAGAGTAATTACCTGAATGAAGACACAGACACAACAGTAATATGTGGTGTGTAGTTGTGCATATCATTCGGTGACTGTGGATGTATTTAAACCTTTCAAACATTTACCTGAAAAATGGCAATCCATGCATATCCGATGTTATCAAAGTTAATAGCCCCTTTGTGTGGGTTTATTTCCCCAGCTCGACACTCGTTGTAATACTGATACCAGTTCACACATGAGACTTGCTCATCCACTCTAGGTCCCATCTCTGGACGGACCTCCTCGGCACTCAGGAGACAGGAAGTCCCGTCTACACGGCGGCGAGGCACATCGGAGCACCGGAGCATCCCGTTCTCTCTTTCTGTCGAGCAGATGAAGGGGTGGTCATCGGTGCCATCTGGCCGATAGTAGCCACTCAGGAAGGAAATGTTGTATTTCCTTGAAAGTGAATGAAAAAAATGTATTTTACATTTTGTACTACATGTGTACAAAAATTAAAAAACAATATACAGTCATTTAATCTAATCAGGGAACCAAACATAGCATGCTTCCTTATTAACAAATTAAATTAAAGGAAAAAAACAACAAAGCTTTAGTCTGTTTCTTGGTTCTTTCCACCTTCCCTTTCCTGTCTGTGGCCCTTTCACTCCTTATGGGTTTATTTTAAAAAAAGAACAGCACACTGTAGTTTTAGGTGGTCATTACTCAAGCAGAAGCAAATACTGCACTTTCCAGGGAACTACTTTATTTTACAAAATAAAGAACAGTGCCCATGTTCATTTAAATGAAGGAACACGTCACCCTGTGCAACTGTGCAGCTGACTAATGTGTTTTTAATAGTTTTTGGACAATAATAGAGCACTATGGGAAAGAGGAATGAGTTATATCAGGCTTTGACCACACAAATAATAATTGTTAGTAGGAGTCAGTCAGTCAGTTCATATTTGGCTTACTAATGGTAAAACATAGGACACTGCCAGCTGCTTTCACCTGCCAAAACAGATAATGGGCCTAAAATTCAAACAATGAGTTTCCAGATAAATCCAGGTAAAGTCCAAGTGGTTTTCAGGAGGATAAATCATTTTATTGACCTGCTCTTTGTAGAAAAGGTCTGTTTTCTGGAAACACAAAAAGACAGTATGAAATACACAAGGGTGCTAAAGGACAAAATGCTGAAACAGAGAGGGAAATACAGATGAAGAGGGAGAAAAAAGAACAGGGAGTGGGAGGGTGCAGTGGAGAGATAAGCAATCAATCATCTGTGGTGTAGAGAAGGGTCACAGAGGAGCAGAGCTCTCACTTCTTATTAGGAAAGGTCATTTTGTTGTTTATGAAGCAGGAAAAAATTCAAATGAAATGAATGAATGAAAATAAAATCTAAAGCAGAATTTGTTTTCAGTAAAAATATATGGGCTCCTGTACAACAGGCTAATGTGACCATGTGTGAATAATAACAATGTGATATTTAACAGACGTAATCTGCTCAAGATGCAACCACAGACTCCTGCACCAGTGATGCAATCAAAAGAATAAAAACTTCTTGGTTTTCAAGGTTTTTCAGCACTTTAGTTAGTACTGATGCATGTTTTTGTTATAACGTCGTGTTGCAGCCACGAGACAGAGAATCACTTCAATTCACTTCAATCTTCTTCTCAAATTACAGTCACTTCCTTAAACTTTTTTTAAAGCCTTTTATACGTTTTATTCTCATATCATACTGTATTTTGGAGGTTTGTTCAATGTACTTTTATTTTCAGGATAATTTATTTTTCCCTTTGCCGTCATTATTATTGCATATTATTTTTGCTCTTCTTTAATACTGAAAATGACAACACAAGTAGAAGATTAACCTACGGTTCAACCTGAAGAAATGTTGGTTGCACTTTGTGCATATAATTACTGCTCTCCTTTTATACTGAAAATGAGAACAACAACAGCAGGTTCAACTAGTGTTTATCAACCTGAGGAAATGTTGGTTGCACTTTTAATAAAAGGTGAACGTATTTGCCATTCATCATTGTGTTTACTTGTTTATATCTATAATTAATTTATCCTTGATTCCCGTACAAGAAACACCTCTAGAAATCCCCACCTGCACTGTGTCCACAGTCACACTGTTTGAATTTCTGTATCAGTTTCAAGTCATTGAATTGTATCATATCTTTCTAGATGAGCCAAACATTGTTCATAAATAACAATACATAATAACAATACACTGTACATTAATTATCAAAGACTCAATCGCTTGTATTCGACAGCTCCAATCCTGCTCTCTGCATATGAACACTGTCAGTGATTATTATCTCAGCAGGATGGTCGTGCAGATGTGAATTCAGAAGGTGTACGTGATGGCATGTGCTGTTATGTGACATTATGGGATTGTGTTTGTTAACATGTAAGCGGGAGCAGGAGCGAAAGTGATGGTGTAGCAGCGACAGACAGACAGTGAACAGGCACGACACCGGGGATCATGCGGGAGAGAACAGGGGTGACAGAGAAACTCTGAAGGTGTGTGTTGCAGCAGCCACGGAGAGTCCTCAAAGACCAACACACAATATTCTCTTATCCTTCTTAATCCCTTGATTCATGATCTCCAATGCTGAAGCTTCCAGCAGGAAATACATTCACACATTTTCTTCCCCAGGAAAGAGCTGATTAGAGAACAAACAAGATCAGCCTATCAGGGATATCGATCCCCTCTTAGAAATAACAGATGGGTGAAAGAGGATCAGTTGTGAGGAAACTTTTGACATGGGGCTCAGAGTAATGAGGCCGGTGCATTGCTCATTGTAACATTTGTCAGTTACTATAGTAACTCACATCTTGACATCCTCTCCCATGAAACAGCGGTTCCTCAGTAGCCCCGCCCACAGCTGCACGCCAACGATGCCGAAGATGAAGAAGACAAAGAAGCACAGCGCCAGCACGTTGCCCAGCATGGGAAGTGTGTCTAGGAGGAGGGTCACCAGGATACGCATACCTACCAACACACACAAACACACACACATACAGCATAAACACTCAAATAAGTGAAGATCTGCACATAACTAAGCCTTGAATTTAGCAAAACATCAGTCACAGTGTTGGCTAGACAGGGGAATCTGTGCACAGAACAGGACCAGTGCAATTAACTGAATGGCAAATAATTAGAGTTCAAACACTGATAATTAGCCTCCACTCCACTCTGCTGAAGTGCACAGACACAAGATCTTCCTCCTTGCTGCCTCAAGACTTTTGGCAACTTCAAACACACTCTCACATTTTACAAGAGCTCAGTATGAGTTGTGCCAAGGTCAAAAAGTGTAGTTAAAAAAAAAGAAAGAAATTTGGCTGGCCAGTTTGTGCGCTGAGCTGTTAACAACAACACAAGCATCTCAATGATTTCAGTGACTTTGTTCACTGCGTCCTGATTTGTTTACACGTGTCCATTAAAAATGGACGGCTGCAGCTGTTAATCGCCCGTGCAGCTCGGGAAGTTAAGGAAATGAAGTGGAATTTACAGTGTGGTCAAGTACAAGAGCAGTGACACATTTTTCATTGTCTTGGCTGTGACTAATGTGGTTTCTGACTTTGAACTTCGGGTTTTTCCGAATCAGATGCACAGTGCAGGAATTTTAGTCCTTCTAAAGCACTGTCAATCTGTCACAGGGGGCAGGAAGGTGATTGGACAAGTTAACACACACTAACAAAAGTCTTGCTCAGTCAACATACTTAATGTTTTGCACAGTCAGTGGCTTTCTGCAGGCTACAACCCACAGACATCAGCAGACTGTTGGTGTCTTTCCTGCTGATGTTCTGCCAGGCCTGTCCTGCAGTCATCTTCACATCGAACTCATACAGAGGCTTCATGCCTTCAATCCGGGTCTTAGGCAAGTCAAACACATGGTGAGGTCAGTGACTCATCATATAAATAAATAGATAATTGAAATATGCTTTTATCAGGCCAACTTCCCTAATCTTTTACTTCAATCGTTGAACTGCTGCATTGTCCTAAGGTCAGGAGACTTCTACACTGTTCACCCAATATATAAAAACAGTGTTAAAGTTCAAACTCAGCACTTTACCTTCACAATCAGTGTTTTATATAAAATCCAATGCGCTGCAATACAGAGCCAAAACAATGAAAGTCAATACACAAGGCTAGGTCAAAACGTAGTCTATGGCTGGACCACCTCCGGTCACGTTCTGATTTTATAAAATAACATATAATCATTTGACAAAATCACCAAACATAATGTAAAGACTTACGCATTAAATTATCACTCAGAACAAAAGAGAAGTTAGACAAGGAGGAATATCTTTCTTATTTTGTCTCTCACGCAGCTCACAGCCTCTGTCTGGGATCCAATACAGTTTAGCCATTATTTACCTCAAATCTAGAACATCACAGACTTTTATTTGAGGCAGGTCTTTACTTTTGATTCTCTCTGTTTGATATGTATAATTAGTCAGAGCGGTATTACAGTACAAGAATAAATTTTCAGTCGCTCCTGTTTGACATGTTACTGCATTAAAGTTACTGCATTTTGTGTTAATGCAAACTCAACAATTTATGTAACCATTTCAAATTAAAAGCCCTCTTGCATTTCAGTAGGCAGAGACCATTTATTTTTTAACAGAGCTTTTATTGCTGTGCTGCAGTAAGTGTAATGTCTTGTTGCTGTTGTGTTTATGTTATTTACATCCTATTGAGGTCGTCTAGTTTCTTTAGCTAAGCAGTTAGTGATGGCTTCTCTCTCCCACCCACTCTCCTACACTCTCTTGTTTGTTGTGTTGAATGTGTTGTTATTCCTCTGCCTCCTTTATAAGTAATGATAATGTAATAAAAATAGTTTATTTGCCATAATGGCGGCGAGGCTCAGTGTAGTGTAGTGTAGTGTAGTGGAAAGTGGAAATTTGCTTCCCTGCATCCTGAGCGGCCTGGAAGCCAGACTAGTGTAGACTAGTCCAGTCATGTACCAGATTTATACCCAGTTTGCTTGAAGAAAAGTCTCTAAATCTAGTGACAATGTGCTAAGTTGGCAACACTGCAGACTGTAAACACCCTTCTCACAAAAAATAATGCTAGTGTGCCAGAAACTCCAACTCTGTCACGTCCAGCTGACCACAGGTGGGAATATGATCACTCAGTCAGTCAGTCAGGGATATTCCACATTATATAGCTGTTGTGGTCCAGCCAAGAATGACTAATATTGTCTAAGTGTTGTGCTGGAGGAAAGAGGAGAGAAACTCACTGGGAACTCTGTTGATGGCTCGCAGTGGGCGGAGAACCCGGACAGTCCGGATAGCTGATAGGCTGACGTTGTGTCCATCAAGGGAGTACTCCAGCATTCTGCAAAGAGGGAAAGCCACTGCTGTGTCACTGGCATCCTGATGAGCCTGACCTTGGCAAATCCTGAATCTAGTCTACTGGGAATCCACAAGAACGCAGTGCACTGTCTCTGGGATACATAGCCTTTTAACTACCAATCGCTGCGGTTTCTTGTCTCTCAGGACCGAATGATGCGATTGTCATTCTGTGAAACTGTCGCACACACACACACACACACACACACACACACACACACACACACACACACACACTCTCGCACACGGTACGCCCAAGCACGCGCACACACACGCTTGACATTTAACTGGCATTAAACAAGTGTCTAAGCTTTACACAAAACACACATACATACACATGCACACACACTTTTGGCTCATATTTAATGTCAGATGCGCGTGCGTCCGTGTGCATGTGGGTGGGTGCGTCAGTCAAACACTCACCCCACTATAACAATGAAGAAGTCCAGTCTGTTCCATGTGTCGCCTAGGTAACCACTCTGACCTATGACCCCAAGAGCCACCATCTTCACCACCATTTCCCCAGCAAAAAACACAAAGATCCCATCATCCAGAGCCTGCACACACACACACACACGCACACACACACACACACACACACACACACACACACACACACAAGCCCAGAGGATTAGCGTAAACTGATTAAGTGGGGGAAAAAATTAAAGCAAAAACTTTTCAGACCCTTGATAATGAAGTCTCACAGCTGAACATAATTAGTTTGTAATTTCAGATTGTGTGTGTGAGTGTGTGTGTGTATGCACATGTCTGCCTATGGTTGTGTGGGCAAATTTCAGCTCAAAACCATTATTGTGAGGAAGTGGTTTGTGGGTTAAGGATAGCATAATCAGGTTATGGCCTTCACAGTAATAACAGCATGTGTGTGTGTGTGTGTGTGTGTGTGTGTGTGTGTGTGTGTGTGTGTGTGTGTGTGTGTGTGTGTGTGTGTGTGTGCACTTTACCTGCAGGAAGAAGGGGGTGTGGCCACAAGGCTGGAACATCCCTAGAGTCACACAGTTCAGCAGGATGGCCAAAATGCTGACGCGCTCAAACCATGTGGGACAAAGTTAAGGCTCATTGATTGAACATTAATTACAGGAATAATAAAGACACATTTTACAAAGCTGTGCTTGTAAAATTAGTTTGACTGACAGGTGTCTCAGCCAAACACAACAGTAGTTTGATCGCTTCTTGCTTGTCCCACCAGGTGTCCTCCCCTTTTCCACAGAATCACATTTCACAGCTCTAGCTTTGTTTTAGATCCAGTCAAAATCCAATCTTTTAACATATCATCAGAAACCAATGTGGACGTGTTTTTCTGGAATCCGTGGAGTTAACAGGGAGTCAAGATTCAATTAAAACAGATAACAATCAACAGCAGTGACTTAGTGAAGTGCTGGACCACCAGCAGCTACCAAAACAGTTCCTGAAATGTTTGTAATTCATTATCCATGTTGCTTCACCAATAATTGATGCTGATAATACCCGACCAGACCAGATCAGCCGTGTTTCCAGAACGCTACTTTCCCAGGTTTGAAAGTAACGTGGACGGGAGGTGATGACGTAGCAAAAAACATGAGGTGAAAACATAGTAGTGTGGACGTAACCTAACATATCTGTCCGTGATATCCCATTGAGATGTGGAGACTGTGAGTGCTATAGCATATGATTCACATCATTTTCATCCCCATTAAACCATTCAGTGACCTCTGGCGCCCTGTGTAAAATCATCTGCATTCATTATGTGTCTCCACTCATTTATTCTGCTTTTTCCTTCCACTTGCGACCTGTCTGTATCTAGTCAATGCTAATGTCTGTAGTTACCCCGAGGAAACTCCAAAGAAGTAGAAGTTTAAGCTTAAGCAATCTCGATCTTGCACTGTATAAAACATGAACAAACTTCATTTACAAAAAAACTTTTAAAAATCCATGTGTGAATTCAGTGCCTTGCAGCTTAAAAAGAAAAATCTAATTTACAAGCATGTACCTGAATGTGCTAACTTAAAAGTAACTTCTGTAGTGAGTAGAAAGTTAATATAATAAGCTCAAATGTATCAACCTTCAGAACCACACACACAAGTTCTGACAAGACATTTTCACTGTTTAATATTCAGGACTACAAAGGCAAGAAAGCTACCATCAAACAGCCAGTAGGACATTTACTCATCTGACAGATGCTTTTAACCGGAGCGACTTACAACTGTAGGACAATACTGAAGCTTCAGTGCAGTAAGAAACCCCAGAGTAAGTACTAAGTACCATAACACAAAGTGCAAGTAGATCAGGTAAAGAAGTGCACAGTAAGTGTGAGGCCATGGTTGAGTGTTAGATGAGGTGTGAGGACAGGAGATGCTCTCAGAAGAGACAAGTCTGCAAGAGATTCGTGAAGACATCCCTGATCCGATGCTGTTCAGAAGCTCATTGCACTATCAGGGAAACACAAATGAGAATAGTCTGAACGCCGATTGCCTTGTGTGTTGGGATGGCACATCCTAGACCATATTCCTTGGAGGAATGCAGAGGCCGAGAAGTTTAAGCATAAACTGTGTGTGCGTATATGTCAGTAGGTTGTTGCATTTGTGTTGTTTGGTGTCAAACTCGGAGAAGGAGCACGGCTCAGAAGTGAAAAGCAGAGGTTTAGAAGAAGAAACAGTCAGAAGTAGTAAAGTTAAAGTAAATATTGTGTTAGATTCGAACACACACACACACACACTTGAGCACAAATGTGAAAACTGCTGAATGGATGACAGGAATGTATTCAAGAGCCAAGGACGCATGCATAACAAAGCCTGGAGCATGCACATGGACTCAAACACATGTGTGAGCACACATTCGAACACACACACACACACACACACACACACACACACATACAAACTCCCTTTCCTGGACACTTTGCTCTCAAGAGGGCAGAAAAATTAATGAGAGTACAATCCTTTATCACCCTTGAGACAGAGAGAAAGAGAGAGAGGGGAGCGAAAGAGGGAGAGCGAGGGTAATCCAGTGTCCTCCCTTTGCAATGGTTGCCATGGGAACCCCGATCTCACCGTGGGAACTGACTTCTGAGTTTCACAATCCGCTTGCATCCTGTCTGGACTGGAACAACACAATTAATACAAACACACACACGCATGCAACAGAAAATGACGTCCTTCAGCACAACTCCTGCTGAAGCGGCCGTCATCTCCTTCGATGCCGAGGAGGGTCGTTTTGATGCTGCTCCGTCTGTATAAGTTACAGCAGCTTCAACAACCGTAAAACACACGCTAACAAACACACACGCACATACACACAGATGGACGCACGCATAGTTAAACAGGGGCCAAGCAGGGTCAAGGTATGAGTGATGGATGAGATGAGTAGTATTTCCACGGTTGGCCCATCATTCAACATCAGCAATGAAACACAGAGGGAACGTCCTCTCCACCGTTTCACTCTCTCTGCTCCTTTTCCTTTATCTCCTCTCACACTCAACCTTTCCCTCTATCATCTCTCATTTTCCTCTACAGCTTGTTCCCCCTCTCTTTGGCCCAATTATTTTTCTCTTTGCTCTGCTCCTCCTGCTCTCTGTCTCTCCCTCTTCCTTTATATAGTGCGGTATAATTTCCCATCTTCATTCCATATCATTTCTCGCATTTTCTTTTTTTTTCTGTCTTTCTTTTTTTTTTTTTTTCTTTGCCTTTTCTCTCATCCACTCCTGTGCAGCTACGTTCTGCTTTCTCTCTGAATCGCTTTTGCTTGGTGAACTCCTCTGCCTACGATCTCCACATATGACTGCCCTTGGGTACAGCTTTAGTGTCTCTGTCAGAAACCTGAGTCTCAGCCAACAGATAAACTACAACTACACTTAATAATTAACATCGTCAGAGAGATGGAGAGGCAGAGAGACAGACAAGGTGAGAGATGGAGAAAGAGATACAGCGAGGGAGAGGTGGAGGAGAGAAAAAGAGGACAAGAGACAGGGACAATTAGAGATGCAGTGAGGAAAAATGGCTTGATGCCTGAGGAAAAAAAAAAAGCACAGCTGAACAGCGAGATGAGAGGTTAAGACCCTGACGATTTAAGCTTTTAAGTGTAAACAACAGCAAATGTTACGTGGCCTCCACACTTTCTCTTTTCTCCCTAATTGGCTGCTCTTTGCATCTTCACGTTCTTCCTCTCTCTCCAAATCCACCACCACCACCACCACCAACCCACCCTGCCCTCCTCTAACTCCTCATCTCTCGTGCTCTCCCTCTCCCTCCCTCCCTCTCTCTCTCTCTCCCTCCCTCTCTCTCTCTCTCC
>CM076650.1:6474910-6562410 GCA_038496675.1 Rachycentron canadum | reverse complement strand
ACCCTCTAGCACAGCAGCATAAAAAAAAAAAAAAAAAAAAAAACCCTTCTATGTCTTTCTCAGAAACAATAACTGACCTCTGGAAGAAGAATCACACACAGAGAGCAGTCCTGAGCAGGAAACATAAATATACATTTATCTAAACAGAGTGAACTAGACATGAGCAAAGGTGCAAACACAGAGTCAGTGCAGATACCAGGAAGCACTTAGACCCTTTAGGTGTAATCCTACAGCTGTACAATTCTGTGTTGACCACAGGCCATTACTGCCGATGTTTTTAATCCAGACTGGCTTTAAACAATCTGGACATATAGAGCGAAAGTAGCTTAGACAGCTATTTCATATTACTCCGTAGTGTGTGGCTGGTCACTGATATTGTCAGTTCTTTGATTCCTTTTTTCATTTTCAATAAAAATTTCCAATTCTGATGATTTGTGTTACTTAAAGCTCAGTGAGTTATAATTTTTCCTTGAGCTATAATTTCAGATAATATCTCGTGAAACGCAGTGACATTGTCGAGCTACAGCTGCCTGTGGTTAATTGTTATAAGTACTGACTGGAATTTCTTGGAGCATTGGAATATCATGTAGGAAATGTCAAGTTGAATGATAATCTCTGTTTAAATTCAGAGCGTGATCACAAGAGCAGATTCATTTCTTGGCTTCAGCTAGCTTTTTTTTTTTTCTTCTTCTTCTTTTTTTTTTTAATTTCATCACATTTTCTGCTTTATTGGGCAGTATGCAGTGGGGTTTGGCAGGAAGAGATGGGAGTTGGAGCATGTGACACAAGCCACATTGTCACAAGTACACAGCAAACACTCCCTACTGGTCTACCGTGTGCTCATTGCTTATTGATCCCCAGAGATTCCAAAAAAAAAAATATTCCAAAGCTACCAATTTGTTATTATGTTGGAGCAAGAACTGGACAACTAACATAAAGATAAAACAGAACAATAGAAGAAGAATATATATATATATCCTGCCTACAGTAGGATAGGACAACAGAAAAGCTGGGATGCAAGTTCACAGCATAGAGAGGAGTATGCTCTGTGTGTGTGTGTGTGTGTGTGTGTGTGTGTGTGTGTGTGTGTGTGTGTGTGTGTATTTGATGATGAAAATAATGAGACTGAATCTGCCAGTACTCCTTTTTTCCTGTGTATTTTCATTATGGGCACGTAGCCTAGACTGTTTGAGAAGTCCAGGGCCACACAGTTTAAGGCTTTTTGTTGGAATTCAATGGTGACTATTGGGTAGACATCAATTAACCATTGAAAAAAAAGAAACCCATTCTCCTGCACAGTTAAAAAACCTTCTGATGAGCCTTTTCCAAAGATTTTAAAAACTCATTATGAGCCTCCCTTCCTAAGAGCCAGACCATGTGGAAATTAAATCATCCTGCTGAATCTAAACTAGACACCAGAACAAAATATATTCATATCCTCTATAAGACCTCTGAAACCTATTAACTCAGGTTTATATTCATACAGCCACATATCACAAATGCATGAACTGCCCAAAGTCTTTACCCAGTTTTTTTTTCTAACTGCATTTCATGCTCAATAAAACCAGAGCAAACAGCAAATCACTAGGTAATCAGGCATTTTCTTTTCACTCTTGGTGTTATACAGTGATATACATCCTTATGAAGGCCAGCCAGTACCATGTACCGACGACAACTGAGGCAAAGCATTTCCCAGCATTACTGAGAGAACTCAAACTGAAAACAGCCTAATTAAAACTGTATTAAATTACAGAATGATATGTATATAAAAAAGCAGATCTTTAAACAAAGCTCAACGTTTTTGTGATAGGCCTATTATTGCCGGTGATGTATATATAATATTGGCCCACCATAAAGTACGGTAAGGTCACTGACTTAGTATATTGTATCCCAGACACTCCACACCTCAGAGAATATTGTTTTAATTTATCCTATTTGTTGGAGACACACCGCCATTGGCAAAGAGCGACATCATAGGATGTGGACATTTTCTACTGTGCCACGGGCAGTCAGCCAGCGAAGTGCCCAGGACAGGAGAGCGAAGAAAAAGTACATTATGGCAGAAAAAAGAGAAACTTTGAATGCAGTCCTCACCGGGGAGCAGCGTCCGTCCACCAGCGTCACTCACTCCAGGTCCGCCGTGCGCCCTGAGCTCCCGGAGCCATAGTGCTCCATCTGAGAGCAGCCCGCCGGTCCTCTGCCTCCTCCCCCCCTGCCGATATCCAAACTCAGTCCGTCAGTCCGCAGGATGAAGAGGAGGCGGAAAATCAAGAGAGGAATGTGACGCAGAAGTTTTAAGAAAGGGGAAAAGTAAAGTTAAATAGGACCAAGCGGTCTCCGGCGCGTCTGCGTCCTCTCAGCCGCTGGACGCGCTCTGCGGTGTCAGGTACCGGAGTTCAGGCGCACCGGGGAGAGGGAGAGCTGCGTCAAGCCAGCCACAGTGAGGCAAGACCGGAGGTGCGCGGATTACACCTTCAAAATAAGACGACCTGAGCCCGGAAGTAAGCGTTTTAATTAAAAAAAAATCTCGGTTAAAAAAAGATTCAGAGTTCAGACTACCACCTGCTGTCTGATAAAAAAAACCCTTACTGTCAGATTACAGAGTCATACAATGTTGTCGTGACTTTGCTGCACAATCTCAGTATTGTTATCAGGAAGTAGGTGCCAGAGACTCACTTCAGGGAACAGAAAAAAAGACAAAGGGAACAACAATATAAAGACACAATGGTGCTCAGAGTGGTGTGATGCCGGCTGCCCATTTGTGCTGAAAAGCCTTTAAAAATAAAGACATGTTATAAGGGGGTTGTTGTAAGAAACCTTACCTTGTGTACCCTGATAAATGCTCTTTGCTCATAATGGTCAATGTCAATCCCAGAAAATGTTCAGGGAGATTATTTTTGTAAGAACATAATGAGGGTTCCCAGATACAGCAGTTTCATCCACCATGATACAGGATAAAACAATCAGTCTCTTAATAGCAATAGTTTGTCACATTTCTGCAATAAAAAACTCAACATCCTTGTGTTTTTGACTGTTGGTCAGACAAGTCGAGTAACCTGAACATGTCAATCTGGACTTCAGGAAATAATGATGGGTATTTTTCACTATTTCTGACATTATTTATACACTAAACATTCAATTGGTTATCGAAGAAAATAAAAGTCTGACACAATGGTTGGTTGCCGCCTTAAATTTCTCCTTAGATAAGCAAATGCTACCTTTCTTGAGGTCTTCTTTGTGTTAGTGACTTGACAGCCATACAAAATTGAAGATGAAACACAACTTCCCAATGATATAAATGAAAAATATCCTAAACAATATAAACTAAAACACTAAAGACCATGAATATGGCTACTGAGACAGAGCTGACCCACAAGACAGAGGATGGACATCTCATCATTGCTGATATTTTACTTCTGTGGTGAAAATTTCTCACAAATCTTATTGTTTAATCAGATTAGGGAGAAGCAAATGAGTAAATGTGGGTCTTCCTGAGAGTCTGTGGTCTTTTGCCTGTTTTTCCTGGTTGGTATTCCAGTTTAGAAAATGCCTCATCATGCAGACAGTGAATTTGAAAAGCTAAAATATTAAAAATATTATTCATAATATGGTATGGCAATGTATCTTCTTCAATAACAGTTTTATTTTGAAGGTTTTGACTGGAGAACCTTATTCTTAATAAAGGATAACTTGACACTGACAGAGCGAGTCAGAGCATGTGACTTGTCCCCTCTCCTCCACCTCACAGTAAGCCCCATCCCAACATCCCTCTTTCTGTCTCTGCCTGGCGGTTATCTCACCAGCCAGCGACCCGGACAGTGTGTGTGTGCGTGTGTGTGTGTGTGTGTAGGCGGAAGGTGCCGTCATATAAGAGCTGAAGCTCCACAGTCACACTCAGCAGGGGTGTTGATTCACTAAACCCAAAAGTGTGGCAGAGCTCCAACACAATACCTTGAAGTCAGCTTATGCTATGTAAGGTTACTGGGGACAAGGAATTACTAATGACTGAGTCTGTGCTATATAAAGCAGCATTTTCATAATAGTGGAGGAAGACAAATCCTGATCTTAAGTAAAAGTAAAGAATACGACAATGGAAAAAATGGCCCACTCAACTACAAAGACAAATCCTGCATTTGTAATACCACTTAAATAGAAGTGCAAAGGTTTAATCAGCAAAATATTAAGTGATGCATGACCTGCGTACCAGAAATAAATCTACTCACAAAAGACAGAAAATGCACACACACACACACACATACATCACATTAGTCTCACAAATTCTTGGGTATAATCTAGTGTATTCAAGTGAATTGAGAGGTAATGAGGCAATTTTGCAACAAAGGATAATACAATGGATAAATAAGGCTAAGGATAAATAATATAATATATCTATATATACATTATAGGTTTGTTCTAATTGGTACAGTCACATTATCATTGTATAACTAGTCAGGGTGGATGCATTGATATGTAATTTAATGTATTCTATTTTGTCAAGATTGTAACTTGCGAAGTAGCTACAGTAACTATATCTGTTAACAGGCCAAAACTCAGGAGTAAAAACTATAGTTTCTCTCTGAATTACAGTGAAGTATAGGTGCTAAGTGGCATAAAATTAAAAGTACAAGTAACTCAAAATTGTACTTACGTGTAGCTGGTCTGAGTAAATCCAGCATTCCAGCATTGTCCATAATTTATTTTCACTTATATATACATATTAAAAATTTGATGAGCTCTCATCAAAGAGAAGACAAGGCTGAGGGTGAAAAAGGCAGAATAGTCATCCTCAGTATCTTGAAATAGAGCTGAAACCCAACTACTGTTCATTTTTCTGGCGGCTCAATGCAATTCCCTAAAGCCCTCCTGGCGGTCCCTGGGTCCCACTTTGGGAACTAGTATTAGAACTACAGTATACAGTAGGTCTAAGCAAACAGCTTACAGGGAGAACTAGTCTTAAATGCTCTCCTGCTAATTTTTTAAATATCCACATATGGCCTCCAAATAATTTTCTGGGGATGTTTTGTTTGATGTTTACACTCCATTAGACAGAAAACTAGAGTCCCACGATAGTTTCTCTGAGAGGCTTTAATGCTCATTACATGCTAGAAAACAAATCTAAATGGATTAAAAATAGACAGGCAACTTCTTAGATCCACGGAGAGGGGCAAAACATTAAACATTTGGTCTGTTGTGCAGGAGGATAAGCCATGTTGCAATAAAAGGATTTACCCTCTGTACAGTGGGTATTTTCAGGCATCTCAGACTCAGGCTTGTTAGGCTCAGCTCTGAATTGTCAAGGTGTGCTCAGACTGAGAGTGAACCATATCACGATGAAAGCGTGACAGCAAATGAACCCAAGTTAAGCAAACTTCAATAAATGTGCTAATGTAAGAGGTTAGGGAAGAGGAGAGAAGTTCGAGGAAATTAATTAACAGAATTAACGTCCCTGCAGTTGGTAGTTTTTGGCTATTTTGGGGAAAATACTTCTTTGAGGTAATTCAGTATGTTATATTTCAGCTGTATGTTATGTATGTATGTTAATTAGCTCATATAGTAACAAGTACTATTTAGAATAATAACTTATTATCCTGCTAAAATTGTCTTAGCTTGCAAGTTTTAGCATGTAGTCCCAGCATGTTTGTGTAACACATCAAGGTCGAGGCTTATCAGTACAGTTGGATGCCAGTTAAGAACCTGAGTAAATGAGTGGAAAAACACAACAAATTCAGTTGCCTGCACACAGGGCACAAGGGGTCAGTAAATGGTTCAATGAGCACCAACACGTTTAGTTCAGCGTTCTCCTAAATGAGGGAATATGGGGTTCATCTCCTCCTGGAGATAACAGGGATTTTCAAGCTCTTTGACAAAGTGTTGGCTCAACACTTTCTTAAGACAATTCATGATGATTTTCTCATCCATTTGCATCATGTCATGAACTAAAGTGGACATACGGAAATTGAAGGCTGTTGGTGGTGCTGGATGAAAGGCCACATGATCACCAAAGTCAAGCTGATTCATTTTCTGCAGCTTCGAGTGTCTGCATCAAATATTTTTAATATCCACTTATTTTCGTTCTGGATATTGGGCTGATACGCAGCAGGCTGAGGGGTTGACATACACACTGTCTCGCTGCTGTGGCTAAAAACTAAGATTAGATTTTCACTCAGAGCAGGGAAACACCGTGCAATACCCAATCAACGCCCACAGCAGACAGAGTCCTCGCAGCTATCATAACTCTTACAGCAGCAGCATACATCAAACATTTAGTGTATCTCAAGAACACAGTTTAAGATATCTAGGACACATTCAACCATACAAACACTCACACAGACTTTCCCCATCTCTCCCAGTGAAGAAACCCCATAAACATTGTAGGAAGCCTCTGTTAGGCCTATGTGTGTTTCCACTCCCACTCCCATTCGTTTTCCTTCTCCTTCCAGCTCATCTCATCCTTCTCACACTTACTGTCTCGTGTAACTCATGCAAGACTCTTTCTGCTCCACAGAATCATTTCATGCATTTTTTACTCCAGCTCTGTCACTGTGGTGTGTTCAAATGCTGGTTTACATTAGTCACTGAAATGCGTGCACACACACACACACACACACACACACACGCAGAAATACATTCCCTATGTTATCGCTTGAGGATGGGTATCTAGGACAAACATTATTATCAGTGTGTGGTAGGCGCCCCATGGGTGTGTTTCCATGGTGACCATCATATAACATTATATATGGGGAAGTGTTTCATTCCATGCCATTGTCACAAATGTGCACACACACACTGTGGGAATTCGATTACAGATCAATAATCCTGATCACTCGTTGAAATTGCCATGACAACCACCTGAGGGCACATCCTGATACAGAGTGCCAACACACGCATATACTGTACGTGCACACATGTGCAGAAACACATGAGCAGCGTGACACTGAGCCCACTCCTTTACTTGACCTGGTTATAGAAGAAGTACACAAAGGTTATACACACACACACACACACACGCACGCACATACACACACACACACACACACACACAGCATGGTCAGTGGTATCAGTGTCAACTTCTTAAAAGTTTCAGTTTTCAGAGGAGGGGGACAAAGGAAACAAGAGTAATTATATCTCTTCTTCGTCTTCTCTGCCTCTGACTCTTTACTTTGATGTTTATTTACACTGCTGTAAACATTGAAGAGGATCTTAACATTACAGCCCCCAATTACAGTGCACATGTTTTTATATATGGAGTATCAATAAAATACTTATGGCTGCCGACTTGTTGTTAAGGAGTGAAGTATGGGAAACAAGGGGTCAACAAACTTTTAGGAAAGAGCTAGAAATGAATTACACTGTAAGGACCTTTTAAAAGTACTTGACTAGATAGAAGGGAATAGGAGGATGTGCAGGAAAAACCATATTCAGATTAACAAGTTATGGTTTTTTGTTCAGAAATACTAAGAAAAAAACATTTCAGTAAGTGTTTGTATATGGGATCATGGTCATTCCTGGGTATCATGTTGTTTGGGCTTGAGTTGGTTCCCCACTTTACTTTACTTAACTTTACTGATATTGACTGAAATGTCAGTTGGCCCATTACAGTTTTTAGAGACACTTTATCCTCTGAATTTTCCTTTAGTGCCACTGTGATGTTGATTTTTTTTTTTTTCTCCTCAGAGTGATTTGCAATAACATCCCTGAATTTTTTATCTGACGTCACCATCAGGTCCAAATTTCTTTGTTTTGTTTTGTCCGACACTTTGATTTCACGACCAAATACCTGCAAAATCCTCAGCTGTGCTAATGTTACCCCACTAACACATGAGTCTAAGATGGTGGACATGGTAAACACGACACCTGGTGAACAGGACACCTGCTAAATATCAGTATATTAGCATGCTAACACTAGCATTTACCTCAAAGCCCCACTGTTCCTCTGTGCAGCCTCACTGAACTGCCAATGGGTCTGGAGACCTTGTTGAAATAAGTCAGTTACCAGTTTATTAGGAAAGTCAAGCCAAAACTAATGCTGTCCAATGCAACCGCCATACAGTTAATCCTACGTTTGTCAAGGTTAAAATGTTAATATTTCATTGAACCTGCTTCGTTGCACCTTTACTGATGTTTCAGGTGCTGTATAGACTGTATAGAGCACCTGTATTATAGTTAGAGTTGTTCCCAGTATCCTGCCCCTGCTGATATAAACGGGGTTCTCTTCTTGATATACAGTAATAATATTACATATATTTGTAATGTAGTTGTCACTATATTTGTAATATTGTAATTACTGTGTAATATGAAAACTTACAATGTAATTTCACAAACACAAAGTTGTCACTTCCTTATTACCTAACCTCTTTTTGTCTCTTTATATGTGCATGTGTCTCTATCCAGGGACAGTAAGTATCAGTGTTTTTGTTTATTTTAAGTATATGTACAAATCATTTACAGTGTGTGAGATAAAGAATTTTTAATGCCAGTAATTCTTATACAGTGTATGTTAAAAAGTTATGGTTACAAATCAAAGATATAATTTCTTTTACCAGCAGAATCGGCTGTTCATGCTCAGATATTTTGTTGTATTTTAGGCAAACCACTGGAGGGAATCTAGCTTGCGGCAACAATACTGACTCATCCTTTTTATTAGTTGGAGGAATCATAGAAATCTATCAGACAATACATCTTACATCCTACTCTCCACTCCTCTCTCTCTCTCTCTCTCTCTCTCTCTCGCTCTCTCATTTCTCCTCACCATGCAAATAAATGCACACTGATCCATACAACTGCATCGGCAATCATGCACACATAGCCAGCAGCCTCCCTCTGACGCTACACTTATGACAGAGGATGAGAGAGAGTTGGGCTGAGAGTCGGTCAGCGGAGAAGCATCTTTTCTGACAATCCACAGAAGTGAAGTTGCTTAGCAACCTTTGGCCTTGATGACAGGAAACGATGTTATGCTTGTAAGACAAAACACAAGCAGACACACCAATACACAGGCAGATAACAGGTGCACACATGCGCACACATGTGTGGACACGCAGACACACACACGCATACAGAGTCAACCTTGCAGGATGCTGGATGAGAGGAATCATGAGTTGTGATGATAATCTGAACAAGGGTTAAAACAATATATTAATCTTCTCTAATGGTCACACTGATCTGAATCCATTAAGGATGACCTTATATAAATACACAAACACACACACACACACACACACACACAATGTATAGACTAAGCTTAGAATGAGCTTTTATGTCTGTGGAAAAATACTCCTGCTGCTCTCCTCAGTCTTCCCTCAACCCGTCTGTGAACCCATCTCCTGCCTTCAGCTTGTTTCCTCTGTGATCCACCAGTCACGCCATCACTCCGACTGGGTACACACACTTATGGCATGCACACATGCACACGCAGACACACAAACACAAACACCATGAAGCTTATTGCTATGTGTTCTGGGAGGGAGAGAGAGTTGGAGAGAGGGTCGTGTTTTGAAGCTGAAGCAAATGAGAGATTTTTTTTTTTTAATTTTTTTTTTTTTTATCGTTAATCTGTTTCCCTTCTGTGTTCAAAGTTGTAGGACTCACAGCGCCACACAGTGTTCAGTCTGTCTCATTGCACCTGTTTCCTTCTGGGGCGTTTTCATTTAATTATTCATGTGTGTAAAGAGATGAGCTGTCAAAGAGCCTAAAACTCACCAGTGTCTGAGGAAACTGCTTTCGAGGACACACTCCATCCTCTCTGAAAAATCCTGTTATTTCCAAATATATCTGATCGTCCATGTGCAGCTGTACATCTCTGCTCTTTTATCACTTTTATGTGTGGTGTGTTTATATCATTGCCCCAAATACACTTTGTCCTTCTCGTAACAAACATTATCAGTAGCACATAATTAACAATATAAAAGTTTGTTGTAATTCCATGGAAAACACAAAAATAAGTGACACAGCAATTTTATATTTTGGTGCATTTTTTGTATCGTGTAATAAGTTTACATGAAATTATTAAGTTTATGATGGTAATGTACACATGTGGGTATTGCAACTTCAACTACAGCTAAAATTTCCTATCCTGCATTTCCATCAAGAAAAAAGATGGGTTAGTGTCTCTCACGCTTCCTGATAAAAATAATCAGAATGAACACATGGTATTAAAACTGAACAAATTCAATTATGGTTTAGTTTAATTGCCTTGCTAATTTGTGCGTTGCAATTAAGCTGTTTGTTCCACTGTTGTAAATTACATATTTTGAGAACAATGCTACTGTTATGATGGACTGATGCACAGTTGGATTTTAATCATTACTCCAGTAGGTTTTATTTCATTATCACTCACAGGACTATAACCACTTATGTTTAGCATTAAAGTAGTTTTCTCAGCCACTGTTGTTTTATGGGAGGCAGATAAAAGTGTGACAGTAAGATGTTTGCCAGTTACAGTTCAGAGCAGCCCTGAGAGCGCTGGCATTTTGAAGTTCAGCATCTACAGTCGTCTATATTTGTGTTATTTCGAGAGACTGCGGCCCGTTTATCAGCCACAGCTGAAAAAAGACTGGAGTACAGAACTGGTCACCTCTGGTGTACAGCTCCACGTGGAAAGATCTCAGTACAAATATGTCCACGTTAAGTCCCAGTTGTTTCCACTTGGTCAGTAAAGCCCAAATCCACATTAATCTTAATTGGTGTGGTGAGTTCAAACACTGATAAAATACAACAGACATTTTCATGAGGTCAAAATGTTTTAATTAAAAAAAAAAAACAAAAACAAAAAAAACGAACAACTTATTTGTAAGAACATTAGTCCCCCAATTTGTCTCATTTCGGTCACATTTCACTTTCACACGATCAAACACACATTCACTCGTTCACAACCTGATAGACAGTTACTGCACCTTTGGAACAAAAACATGCAGACTGATTTGCCATTATTAATAAACATCTTAGTTTTATACAATCCAGTGTAGCATGAATCTGTTAAAGTCTGCTTTAACTTAAACATACTGGTGATTTTGCAAGTTTTAGTCCATTAATTACAATTACTTTATTGTTAACCATTTCCAAAGCTTCATAATCTTCCAGGTAGCTGCTAGATTTAATTCATGTTAGGTTTGGTGGGAAAATTGCTTAGGTAATCTATGCAAGAATTAAACGAAAAATAAATGAGTGAAAAGAATTTAACTGCCTTAATTTACATTAAAATTTAGGCAAAAAAAAGAACAAAAAAGAAAAGCTGGCATAAACCATTAGCTTCCTAAAAATGAGATTATCAGCACTGAAAATGGTTGGTGCTAACAGAAAGTTTACAATTTGTAGTTGATGTGCTAAAACATGCAAATCTGCAAAACTGCCAGTGCAGTCCTTCAAAAAGAGCTTACAAAAGCATAGCAATGAAGGTTATCCAGTATTTAAGCCTTGAACAGCACAGAGGGATGTGAGCAAAGGAAACTATGAGGAAAAAAATTATGTGACCCAACAGTTCATCTCTATTTACAAATGAATCAGAGAGAGAAATAGCAATTCCTCCTCTACAAAGAAGCAATCACATCCCTGAGTACAGCTTGTTACTCCTATCATTTAGATTTACTGCTGTGTGATCAGTTATCATCAAGTCCTTTCTGGCTTGCTCTACGTTGACCACAATAGCGCAGCAAAGTATCACTTCTGGGTTTTTTCTTCTTTTTTGACCCAAGTCACCAGAGGTTCACAGTTAACATTAAAGAAAACCTCAGCAGTGCTAAAATTGCTACAGTCCAGACACTAAATAGTACCTTGTAAGTTTGTAGCGCTGCAATGACATGAAGTGTTGGATTAACAGCCCTTCATCAGTGTCATGAACAGTCAAAGATCTGTCGTCATTTCACTTAAGTGGCACATGGAACAGCACACCAGCGTTGGCCAATATTTCTAGATACATCATTACCTCCTGATCAACAAAGAAGGTTACAAATTTTGGCCAGCAGGTTTAGCTTAGCCCCTGTTAGCATGGAGCTTCCTCTTCTGCTTTGTCTGTCTTCTGCTCCTCTTCCTCTTCTTCTGCATCCTTGTCTTTGTTCTTTTTGTGTTTCTTTTTCTTGTGTTTGTGCTTATGCTCCTTGTGTTCTCCTTCTTTGTCCTGACCGCTGTGCTTCTTGTGCTTTTTGTGTTTTTTATGTTTCTTGTGTTTCTTCTTCTTCTTGTCTCCTGTGGTGGTTGCGGTGTCGCTGTGGTTGCTCGGGCTGGGGCTGTGGGAGTGTTGGCTGGGGGACAGACTGAGGCTGCCGCTCCTTCCTCTCTCCGGCTCTGAGCCTTCGCCTTCGCTGTAGTCGGGCACGAAGGCGGCCTCATCTGTTTCACGGCCCAGGTCAGAACACAAGCGCTGCCTTCTGGGCTCAGGGCCACGACTCTCCTCTCGTCCTCCTCCACCTCTGCCATCAGCTGATCTCTCCTCCTTTCCTGCCACTCCTCGTCCCTCCTCTCTCCCACCTCCTCCTCTACTCTCCTCTCTGGCTGAGGCTCTCCCTTCTTCTCTGCCCCCTCTCCCTTCCTCCCTCACCATTTTTGTTTTGGTTGATTTGTCAGAACTTGTCTGTGCCACTCTGCCACCCTTACCCTCTTCCCTTGGTGCTCTCCCTTTCCTCTCCTCCCTTACTACTCCTCTCCTCTCCTCCCTTATGGCATCCCTAACTTCGGTCCTGACAGGTTTAAGTGCATCAGTCAGCCCATCTCTGCCTCGGCTTCTCTGAGGGGGTGGTGAGGGCTCCTTGGGTGCACTAACTCCATTTTCCTGCCCCTCTTCGTCATCCTCTCTCTCCCATTTGGAGCGAGGAGGAGGCTGAATGAGTGGCTCCTCTCTGACCAAGCTGGGTGCTGGGCTGACACTTGGGCTCCGACCACGGCTGTTCACAGGGCTACACGGGGGCAGCTCTGCAGGTTTAGAGGACATGCCCTTTTGGTCCTTTTCCGATTCCCGTTTTGTCTCCTGAGTTGACCTGTGGTTGAGGGAAAACAAGTTTAAGGTGATTGAGAAACATGACTGGTCAATCAATTTTCCTTACACAATAACTAAGAGCATAGTTCAAAATATTGTGAAGTTAGTGCCAATATGATTATATCATATTGCCACTAAATTATTTGTCATTATTTGCATTAAACAATCACTTTCATTATCAATTAATCTACTGATTATTTTCTTGACTGATCACTTGGTCTATGTCAGAAATCGGTTAAAAGTTAAAACTAACCAAAGCCCCTGCTAACTCTTACAATCACATCAGACGAAGAAAAGCAACAAATCCCCGCAATTAAAAAAAGCTGAAACTGTGGCATTTTGGCAATGAGCAATTAATCATTTAAAATTATTTAAATGATGAACTGATTAAAATCTGTGCCAATTCATTTTCTCTCAATCAATTAATTGACTAATTGTTCAGCTGTATTTCTCAAAAATCCTATACACTCAATCACCTCTAGTTCCAAAACTGAAACCAAATGTTTGTAGCTGTACCAGTGTAAAAAGCCAGCGGTAATGGAAGGGGTGAGATGTGATATCATTTAGATGCCAGGATAATGGCAGTTAGATGTTCAGTGTTTCTCTTAGTTGTTGCCAAAAACCGTTGTGTAACTAATGAAAATAGAGCTGCGAGATGTTCATACTCTGGCTCGTGTCTCACCTCCACACAGCTGGCTGAGTGTGACGTGAACTGGTTGCAAATGTTGAGTCGTTGGTCTCAGAAGATTAGACACAAGCCTCATCAATACGTCGCAAAGATGTGATGACAAGGTTTCCATAACTATTCAAACATATACTCAGGCAGTATACTGGCTATTCTGAACCTCAGATTGTAATGAAAAATGTAATGAAAAAATGCAGCTACATACTAAATATACCATTGTCCCAAAAACTAAATGTTGAACTATTCCGTCTAATACAGTCTCAACAGCGGCGGCCGCACAAGAACCTCATCTGAATTGTCTAAAACTGGGGACTTTATGAAATATTGTCGATTGTGACATTCAATGGTTCTGGTTCTGAATGGTTTTCATTACTTGGTGTGAGAATTTGCCTGGTACCAAAAAACATCCCCACACATGCCAAATAAATAACTACAAACCATTTCCCTGTCCAACTTTATTTCCTGTTGCACTGTTGAGGCTCAAGAGCTTAGAGAAACTAAATTGAGACCGACAGCTCCTGTATTTTCAAGCAACACTACTTCATATGAACTTTTTTAATTATGGTAGGTAAGAAAATTTGGTTTGCAGCAGGAATTTAACATAAAGATCACAAGAAAGCACCAATGACAATCCATATCCAAAAACATAAAACAATGCACAACATAAAATATAACATTAATGGTGTGTGTGTGTGTGTATATATATATATATATATACACACACACACACACACACATATATACACACACAAGTAAGCCATAAGTAATGGAGCCATAACAGACTCACCTGGAGCTCACAGTGTGGCTTGTCAGAGTCTTTCGGCTGATCCTGGGTTTGCTCTTCACAACAGACACCTCACCATCTTTGACTGCTGGAAGAAAACGAGGGAGTAGCAATGAAAACAGGTTTAATCAATGTATAATTAGATGGCACAAGACAAAAATCAAAGTTAGCATCTCTTCACACATGCATGCACTCATACAGTGATTCCAATTACCTTCTCTCTGAGCAGCAGCTGGTTTCTCTCCTGAGGGGACACTCCTCTCTGTTCTGTCCTTGGACGCACTCCTGGGAAATAAGAGAATGTAATTACACATATTACAACTGTGTTTACATATAAAAACCACTTTCTTTCAACCATGGATATGGATGGTGGTTTGATAAGCAGGAGAAACACCAACCTGTCAGATTTAGCAGCTCTATCTGACCCCTCACTTCTCTCCTTAGAGGACACGCTTGGTTTCTCCTGATGGTCTGGCTGTCTCCTGGTGATGGCTGATTTCTCGCCAATGGTCATTTTATCCAGACAGACTGATCTACCTCCTCCACTTCCACTACTTGAGTTCTTTCGTTCTGTCCTCATTGATCTCTCTCCTTCAGCGTCTCTCTCCCCTGTGACCGCTACTTTCTGTGAGCTTGACCCAGAGACCCTCTCCCTCTCTCTGTCAGAGACCAGATTTTTGTCTCTGTCTCGTTCTCTGTCTGATGCAGAGGTTCTGTCTCGCTCTCTGTCCAGTCCAGAGTTTCTGTCCTGCTCTCTGTCTGAGCCCTGCAGTCTATCTCCAGCACTCCCTGGTCTCTCTCTGGAGACCCCTCTCTCAGCTGATGCAGACCGCTCTTTTCTTCCAGATCCTTCAGTCGTACTGGGTCTGTCTTCTTCAGAGATGTTAGCAGCTGATCGGTCCGAGGTGGACGTTGTCTTCTCAGGACCTGATGGTGCTCTGTCTGAGACTGCTGTCTCAGTGCTGCCTTTTCTGCCAGGCTCTCTGTTCAACTTGATCCTCCTCTGGGTCAGTGGCTTCACCTGGAATAGGACAAAAACGCATATAGAACGTTAAGGGGGTTCATTCAGAAGTCATACTCTTAGGACTGAGTTCTGAAATGACAAGGTGAATTGTAGCTATGAATGATATGTCAATCAACAGAAAATTAAGATATTTTTTTTTAAATTCATTAATATTTTACTTTGTTAATTATCAACAAAACACACCAAACATTCTCTGGCTTTAGCCTCTAAAATGTGCGTTTTGGACTGGAGAAATGAAGCCTTGCACCAAGGGAAATTTAACTTTTCATTTTATACATTTTAGACCATTAACTCAGGCTTAAGCTGTTATGTAATTAATTGGAACTTATTAGACATTAATGAAAACCAGGGCTACAACTAACATGCCAATGATCCTTTTGATTAATCATTTACTCATGGGTCCAAAACCCAAATGTGTCCCATTTACAGACATACTAGAGGTTCACGTACTAAACTAATTGATTAATTAATTTCTGCACTAAGAAAAAAAATGGCACCACTTTAGTTGCTCTATTTAACATTGATAAGAAGTATAGACACAGTGAATGGTTTATAAGGTTCTATCATGTGGTTGTAAGCAGATAAAGTTTATCGACGTCTTTAACGAATGACATGGTAAAACAGTTGTAATGATATAAAAAAATCTTTTCCTTTGATAAGTTATAATTGCTAACAAATACTGAATGTTAATAAATATTAAAAATGTCTTAATAGTTGTGCACTACTAATGCTAAATTGGGGGACTACTGAAAGCAGTCATTAGTGGTGGTCCAATGTAAGTGTAAATGCAACAGAAAAAAAAAAAGACCTTATAGAATTGCATTATGATTGGTGCTCAACTGTAAAAATAGCATTCAGGACCAGTGTGGAAAAAGAGATGACAATTAGAGATGCATCTGTTTGAAACTGATGAACACATCTGTATGAACAAATCTTTCCCTCCCAGAGGAGACAATAGACAGACCTGCAGGTCCATTAGAGGTCTGATGGGTCCTCGATCTGGCTCTCCCCGGCCCATATCACGGCTCCCTGTTAGGGGAAGAAGACCAGGTCTGTCTGAAGAGGGTGGGAGTCTGTGGAGCAGGGGCTGGTGAGACATGTGTGAGTGGGAGATGACATCTCCACCACTCCCTAACCCATCCATCCTCCTCTGCTTCCCAGGAGGAGGTCCGAGTAAAGAGCGGCCCTCGTCTCCCATCCTCCTCCGACTGTCCACTGGAGAAGGAGGTCGATGGAGGAGTGGGAGCCCGTGTTGATGGGGGATAGGAAGGAGACCCCCGCTCAGTGGAAGATCTCTCCTTCCCCGGATGTCGTGGCTGGGTCGAGGGTCATGAAGAGAGGGGTGAGGTAGAGGCAGGTTTTGGGAAGACAGTGGAGGAGTCTTTAGCAGGGCAGGCCTAGCTGTGGAGCTTTTACTTTTTTCCTTTTTAGGGGTGGCTGAGTTCAAAGTATCTTCTGACTTTGTTTTAATGGTCTTTAACGGTTTAGCAACAGATGATGAGGAGGATGAGGAGTCTCTCTTTTTGATTACTACTCCTTCTCCAGTCTTTTTCTTCACCTTTTCGCTCTTGATTTTCACACCCTCTGTCTTCACTTTGGCTTTTACCTTCTGACCCTTATCTTTCTTAGTCTTATCAGACTGAGTCTTCGATGTGGTCTTGGTTGAGGGTTTAACGGGAGGTGCAGAGGAGCTTTTAGAAACTGGAGCTTTAGTGGTTGCAGTACCAGATGGAGGCTTTGAGGAGATGGGAGGGGTTTTAGTGAGTGAAGGGATTTCATCCATCGGTTCGTCTCTGACAGGAGTAGCATCACCTCTGTCCACTGACTGATGTGACGGTTCTTGTTCCTCTCCAGTCTTTTTCTTTTTTATCTTCTTTGTCTTCTGGACTTTAGTGCTGGACTTGGTCCCCGATGAGGAGGAGGATGGAGGATGGTGAGGGGGAGCCCCCCTCTCTTCTTTCCCTCTTCTTCCTCTCCCCTGGGGGGAGTAATCTCTGGATAATGGGGACATTCTATCCCTCTCCCTGTCTCTGCTGCCACGACCTCTGTGATGCAGTGAGGGATGTTGGTTGTCATAGTCTTTGTAGTACTTGTTGTACCAGTCTACATAGTCCTTTTCCCATTGTCGATACCTTTCTCTCTCCCAGCGCTCATGGCCTCCAGGACTTGGTGCCTTCGGATCATATGGTGCTAGCTCCCGAGGAGGTGGCTTCCGTCCACCAGGGCTGCGGCTCCGGTAGCCACCAGGGGAGCGAGACCGTGACCTAGACCTGTAGGGTCCTGCCCCTTCTGCTCCTTCCCAGCCTCCACCCCGATAGGATGAGGGAGAACGTGGTGAGCCAGAGCGTCGATACCCGTAAGACCTTGAACGAGAGCGGGACCTTGAACGTGAGCGTCCATAACTGCGTCCGTTGCGTCTAGAGTAAGGGGAGCGGGGATACGATCGTCCATGGGAGCGTGAACGAGAGCGAGACCGACTGGGTGAATAAGAGTAAGACCTGGACCTCGATCTCGACCTTGATCTTGATCTAGAGCGAGTGTAAGGAGAGCGGCTGAATGGAGACCGACTGTATGACCGAGACCTGGAAAGGAATTGATGGAAGAACAGAAGAAAACAAATGGAAACAGATCATGTAAAATAATGGACCAAATGTCTTAAAGGATTATTATTATATTATTATTATAAAAACTAAAATGAATTTTGATGTACTCTTAGTGAAGTTACCTGGAATAAGATGGTCTTCGTCTCTTTGGGGGATTTCTGTACTTCATAAGCTCTTTGTGAAAGTCTTGGGTAAATTCATCCAGTTTGGATGTAACTCTGTGGATACAAAGACAAGACACTTAAAAGAACAACTCCAGTCCTTATAGTTTTGCTCTTGCTGACTTCATAATCCCAACTCTGAGTGATCTTTATTCATATTCTTTGAGTAAATCTCAAATAAGCAAACATCAGCAGCTGTAGCTGTCTGAATAACCAGAAAAAGAATCCACTCACTTGTCAGGTCGGTGCCGCTGCCTATAGAAATCTTCTTTAGACAAGGGGGGCTGAGATAGGGCAGGTGCAAGATGGGCTAGAGGGGGCTGAGTACCAGGGGGAACCCAGGGAGGGTTGAGCCCTGGTGGTCCAGGGGCATAAATAGGCTGGGGCTGGTAACCCATGGCAGGGGGAGCAATAAGGCCGGGGCCAGAGGTGTATGGAGGAGGGTAGGGTTGTGGTGGGGGTGGGTAGAGGGACGGTGACGGGTATACTGGAGGAGCAGGTGCAGGTGGTGGAGCTGTCTGGAGGTGAGGTGGGGGGTGCTCTCCTCTACTTCTGTAAGACCTGGTGGAAAAAGAGGTACCCGCATCATGGAGAGGTTGACATAACAGAATACACACTTTTAATAGATCAGATACACCGATGGACAGGTCTTACCTCTCCCAGTGTCTGCCTCCCCCTCTGTGAGAGTGATGGGGACGTGGCTGGTGACCTGATAGGCGGAGCGGAGATACAGTGTTAGCTGCTGAACGTCTCACCTTCAATCACATTTCATTTGTTTAAATCCATCTCTTACCTGATGGATGAGGTGGCCTTGTAGGTGGTGGATGGGCGAGAACAGTTAGATGGTAGCCCTGTGGAAGAAATCAAAGTGAAAAAATGTTACCTCAAAGAGAATGAGTTACCTGTGTTTCAGAGATACCAAAGTATGTTCTGAGGAAGTACTTAAAATAACATTCTTAATAAACAAACCAGTACACCATTATCAGGTGATCAAGTCAGACTCACCTGTGAGCCACTTTCTGAGGTACCTGATGAGCCTGGTGTCACAGTAGGTTCTGGATCTGTCTCCCTAAACAGACAAGAGACATTACGACTATTAGAAATGGCTCTTTGCTTCAGGCGTCTTTAGGACGCATGTAGTTTCACGTAGGTGTGCAGCCTATCCCAGACAAATCTTACCCTGGTGGGGGTGGTTCACCCTGGTTGGAGGAGTGCATAGGAGAATGGTGGTCAACAATAGGTGCAGGTGCTGGTGAAGCATCTTGACCATCAACAGCAGCGGCATGAGGGGGAGTAGGAGCAGCAGTTGTAGCAGAAGCAGGCGCAGGAGGCTGTATCTGTGCTTGAGTTGCAATTGTGGGTACGCTTGTAGAGGGAGGATGAGTGACACTGGGCAGCAGAGGGTCTTGCTGTCTCGAGTGAAGAGGCCTGGCCAGCTGAGGGCGTGGTGGTGGCAAAGCTGCATGTTGGAGCTGCTTGCGAGCATGTTTGGTGTAACCTGTTTCATTCTTGAAGTTGTTCACAGCCTACATGGAGAAAAACATGACAAATCATTGAAAGACATTTTAGTTTTGCTTTTGAGTTCAAGCAAAATTAAACAAAACATCAATATGCGTGCATTTAAAGTTGTTACCTGTCGCAGAAATTTGTTGGCTATGAGATTATCAGGTGAAACGTCTGACTGCTTGCATGTGTAGCAGATGTGCTCCTCTGAGTCCAACAAGGCAGTCCGGATACCTGAAAACAAACAGGAATGAATTAGATCAGAGCTAACATTAATTAGACCAACAAATAAGAGCTCAGTTTTTACTCTTTTGATACAATAATCTGCTTCTGATTACAAAAACTACCCTTCAACCTGTCTAGACTACATTTTTTTTTAAGTACATCATTTTCTATTTTATCTGTATAAGAATAACTGTTAAAGAGTCAGAGCTTTAAATCATTGCAATACAATATGAAACATAAGGACAAGGGAAGTTTCAGCATATCACAAAGTACAAATGAAGCATGGCCGGGGACCTTTGCACGTTGAGATCAAGTAACAACTTACAATCATCGCAGTAACTGTTTCCACAGCAGGGTATAACCACAGCATCCGTCATCAGGTCATTGCAGATTGGACACAGGAGCTCGTCAGGAATAGGGTCTGAATCTTCCTCCGATGATGATTGGTCATGTGGAACAAAGGGGGGGCGCTCCTTCTTTCCTTGTGCATACGCTTCACTGTAACATATTTGTTTGTTTTTAATTCTGGGGGGTTTGTTGCATGCACAAAGAAAGAAATTACAATACACCTGTCTGTTTGTAGAGACACTTTCAGGAGGACATAGGCACAATATAGGTTATGACAGACAGATACTACTTAATATGCTATACAGGTTTTACTAAATGTATATAATACATGCAATGTGTATATTTGTGGGCATCCTTTATTGACACGTACGCATCTATTGCAGGTATTGCATATTCTCCAGTGCTGGTTAACATGGCTCCTTTGGTGCCTGGCTCTGCTTTCACCATGAAGCTCTGAGGAATGCCCTTACTAATCCTTACTGGCTTGGGACCCTCCACACTTTTATCCTGGACCTACAAAGTTTTAAAAAAATAAATAAATAAATAAATAAATAAAAATTATGACCATTCAAAGGCCTGACAATGAAAATGATTACAATATAATGGCAAATGATAATTACCATCAGCATGGGGCACTGTCGAATGTAATGACCAGCCTTTCCGCAACGAAAGCAGGTATAGTGAGCAGGTGGAGGTCCTACTGCCTTCTTGGAGTAACTATAGAGACAAGTACAATTTTTTTTAAATATCTTCAGTTAGTGAACATTGTAAAGTTTTGATTCATGTTATTAAAACATGGAACAAAAATCTGACTTAAATCAAGCATGAGAGAAAGGTTTCTGTCGTGTACTAACTGTATCGGGTCATATTCATGGTTGGACTGAGACATCATGGCTTTAATCTTGTCTTCCTCTGATGCATTTGCGTCAACCAGGTTTGCAGTCTAAAGTGAATTAAAGGGGGGAACAAAGAGAAGTAGGATGTTCAACTCCACAAGAAACACAAGGACATATCTTTTCAACTTAGACAATGCTTTCTCCAAGTACAACCAGCATGTAAAGAAACTCTACCTTGGCAAGTTGGGCGAGTGACAAAGACGGAGAAGAATCAGTCTGCAGGAGAATCAGAGTACAGATATAAAAGGTGTTAACATAGCATCTAGTTGATGTACAATGGAAGATAAGAGCCCAGATAGTTCCCCACCAAATGTGTGTCCAGTCCCCTACAGTTTCAAATTAAGTCTTTGCAATAAAATCAAGGCCTTTGTCGAGTACTCAAAGCACATGAAATAATGCAAATATAAGAGTGAGCATTTAAATCTACACATGATTACGATGCTTACGCACAATATTCATCCCTCTCCTGACTGCGCTGTGTCCACATAAAGTCAATGCTGTCAAAGCCTCATCTAGGGATGTGTCAGCGGCTTACATGGTAGAAATCAAAATTTTTGGATGTATAAATTAAGAACTATTTGCACAAAAAATTTTAGGTTAATTAAGTTACTAGTTTTTAAAACCAGTAATCATGCTGACGGTAATGGCCATGTGATATAAACCTATTATTACTATTACTGCTAAGATTCACCAGTGCAAACTCTAAAAATTGGAAATTAAAACATGGCTGCCACTGTATGAAAATCCTAGAGACCTCATGCACCACTAAACAGCATAAAAATTAAGATGGATTAACATTTAACAAGTAAAGCAAACTCTTACTGTTACTACACTTCCACATATACAAGTGTAGACCTTCTTACATGCTCAGCCTTTAACCTCTAAATATGGTAATGTCCAAGAGTATCAAAGCTGTCACACTATTTAGGCTTCGTCAGCAAGTAAAAATGTTCACTACTGGCACATCCCTCTATAGAGTTCCTACAGCTTCTCCTGCTATGAAGGGAGAGGGAGATTTTCTCAAAGGAATACTTGACATTTAATTTTAGCATGCAGTTTCCCTCCATAAGGCCACAGTAATTTAAGATTTTTACACTGCGTTGTCAAAAGAGGTTGTCATGACTGTTCGAAACTCCTCAAACCAGTTTAAGACTGCTTTCAGTAAACTAATGAGCTAGCAAAGAGTGACGCCACTGTTTCAATAAAAAAAAATTTTAAATTGCAAACTCATCGAAGTGTCAACTATGTAGAGCTGATAATGCACAAATATAGATATTCTTCTTGAAAATGAGCCAGTTAAAAGAAAAAGCGAACCAACAAGAGCTGTCAAGTATTCCTTCAAATTGTTCACTGAAACAGCCAATATGCCACTACAGAGTGAAGGGTAAAAGAAAGGGATCTCTGCTATGCAGGGCAGGAGGCAATGTACCATTAGGATTAAGTCACACGCAAGTACAAAAAAAAAAAGTCAAATTTTACAACAAAAAGGCTGCTCTGCCCAAATATTATGAAAAACATCTTAAAGTAAATAAATAAGCGGGCAGGGTTGGTTATCCATGATATGCAGGGCTCTGAGGAAAGACTGGGTATTGCAGTATGCTGTGGAGGGAACACACAGGGATCTGGTGCAAGCGGTTCTGACACTGAACCACTGAACAACTTTATTGACAGGTTCTGCAGCTTACAGCTTACAGGACACACTACACCAGTATACTTCTCACTGCAGCAACCATGGAAGGCCTCCAAAGATTGACAAGATGTTTACTTTACTGATAATGTGTCATCGTACTTTGTGATCATGTCACAGCATTAAATGTCAGTGACCAAGTCACAGCATCTCACTTATTAAAACTAGCTTCTTACCGATGCCCCAAACCACAGTTTTAACAATACACTTTGAACTAGTACCTGTTTCTTTTCAAAACAGACACTTAAGAATCTGAATTAAGTCAAAGCATTTAACTCAGTAGAAAGAAATCTGTGAGCCTTGAAGGTTTAAGGGTTATGCGAAGTCCATACTTAAAGCAGAATAGAACATTGTCACGGTGAAATTGTACAAGACAAAACAAATGACATTGGTAAATGTTATTGAACAACAGGTTTAAGAATATTAAAGTTCAGCAGAGAAAGCTTTCAAAATAAAAATCACTGGCGAGTCTCTTCCACTCACACAAACTTAGTTTTGTAATAGGTTAAATACAATCAATCCCAGCCACACTTTACTTCACTGGGTTCTTAAACCACAAATAAAATATTTTCACAGAAAATAAAATGACAATGAATTATCAATACAAAAATACCATGTCTTCCTTTTACAAACCCCTTTAAAAAACACATATGCCTGGCCTGAAGCAGGCTACAAAACCATTTCAATATGAAATACAGTCATTAACAGTTTAAATGATTTCTCAGTGGCAACATTTAACAGTTGGTCAGTTCAGAGCATTCAAAAACAATGGTGGCTAGTCTGTTGTTTCTCATTTAGCTACAATTGAAACTTTAATTTGCTTTCAAAACAGAAAAGCGAGTTTGTTTTAGAGAGAGAAACAACAAACTACTTTAACTGTAGTGACTTTAGAAAACCCTCCCCAAAAAGACATCATATAACATATAGAGGTTGAGATCTGAACACAAATGTAACCAACACACGGTGAACAGAAGATACACAGAGCTTGATCATTGTTGACAGAATGTTTTTGAGAAAAGTGACTAAAGCCAGAAAGAGGGGGAGAGAGTGATAGGTGAGAGGAGGAGGAGAGAGAGTGTTGTTTTTGGGTTTGTTTTACATACGGGTCTTGAAGATCCCACCACAGCTGTGTCAGAACGATCTCTGCAGAAACAAACAGGGACATGAAGAAACCATCACTTACTAACACAATTCAACAGTCAACTACTGATGGAATACAGCGCAAAGGTTTAAACTGTATCTTATTGCACAAAGACTTTAGCTCTGTAATTCAATGACAACTATTGAAATTGTAAACAGTTAACTACAAATTCTTAGTGGCTTTGTTGCTAAACAATACATACACAATGAACGTCCTGCCAGCAGGTTTTACTCCACCAATTGGAGTACGGCGGACAATCACGGATGAGTGTTTTGGGATGTGGGCTTCATCATCTGTGTATTCTACAAAACATGAGATAAATAATGAGGAAATATACATAACATCACACCTAATCATTCCTACCAACATTAATCCAGTAATGCCATTTATTGACCTTGAAGCTCATTAGACAGTAACAACATAGTGTTAAATAAAAGCCAAAGCAGGAATTGTGGGCGAGTTTATGACCTGCATCAACTCACAATTTTCAGCTGAGCTGTGAAACATCACCTGAATCCATACAATTCCAACTTTGTATGCATACGCGTGTATGTATAAGTATACATACATAGATAGATTTCCCCCCAAATAACCATTTAATTTTAATAGCTCATACCTGTAAGATTGCACTTTAGTTTTGTGACATTGTACAGCGCCAAGACATTTCTAAAGAAACATGCGGAGCAGAGTTGAATCAACTGATCAATAGAAACCTGCAGCACCAATTTTTAAAGCAGTTCCATAAAAGTGTTTGTTATACTAGTCTATCAGAATTACACAGGGTAAATCCGCATTTGTTCATTTAATTCTTATTTTCAATTAATCGGCTCAATATGTTTTCAGTAACTATTAACAACCAGAGAAAAATCGGAAAATTCTTAAAAGACCATAAAAATTGTTTTAATTATGAGTCAAAATTTCGTCCACTAACTCCTCAGAGATCGATCACTGGTAATAAAACGGTCAGTAATTACAGGACTTAGTTGTAAACCATATTATACTGTAATAAAATAGACACTATTAACCCTTTTCCCTGGCATTTTCACCAAATCTTATGTAAAGTCGTTACTTCCAAAAATAATGGCCGACATGTGTCATCTGGTAACATACCTTCCCGAGTCTGCGCGTTGGTGATCTGCAGGTCGCAGTCTGTGGCCTTGAGGCGCTCCCGGGCCATAATCTGCCTTTTAAGCTCGTTGAGGGTGATATGCAGCCCATCGAAAGTGACTGTGTTGTAGTCCAGTTTGGAAGAAAACTTATAGTGAACACACGACATTTTTACAGGTCTAAGCAGTTTAGTCAATCAAGCACAAGGAAAAAACAAAAAACACAGGCCTGGTATGATAACAAAATAAAAACAGCGTCAACACTGAACACAGGAGGCCAAATCTGGTGACTTTAATGGGTAAACCTTGTTTATATTCGCTGAAACACTGGACAAAGAAAGGGCTAAAATGGGGGGTGGGTTCAGCTCGCAGATGGCGACAGAGTCCTTGTTATTGCCAAAGAAAAATAATCGAGGTGTGAGGCCAGAGCGCCATTGAGCGACGCCGTGTGCCTCGCAAGTTCTTTACAGTCCGATAAAACACAACAAGATGCCACCAAATCCAAGGGAGTCCATGAAGTAGCGTAAATCTTTTCTTAAATGGATGTAAATGAGGCCAAGTCCGTCGTAAATTGTCCTTAGTGGAAAGCCCGGGCCGCCGCACTGCAAGCCGCTAGTGTAGCTAGCAGCAGGCCTGGGGTTCCCTCAACATTGGTCCTTGTGGTGGGATTTAGCCGTTTGATAAACAGTCCTTGTCTTTTAAGTCACAACAAACACTGCCGAGCCACAACAAAAAAAAAATCCACAAAACTGCGCAAAAGCTTCCGCAACGACTTCACAAGCTTTACCGATGGTAGACTCAAAGAGAATAATTATGAAATCGTAATCTTCCGTATAACAGTCAAACTGGCGTGTTAGCTAATGCCAAGGCTAACATGCTACACCTCGAGATTAGCTAACGCTCCTTCTCCGCTAACAAGAGCTAACGGCTACCGCTTAACATTGCTACGCTAACAATGCTAGCCCAGTTGGCTGTCGAATAATCAAACAAAATCCACGAGTTACGCAGTCTAAACGTAAATGTTCCTCTTCAGTCACGGTCGCGCTCCACTGTGAAAAAGTGTAAAGTTGTGTATCCGAATTATTCTTAAAATGTATCCATAAAATCCTCCTCGGTGATCCTGGCAGCTCGTCCCCTCGCTGTTTCATCAAAATGGCGCAGGACGGAACCGGATGTGTCCGAGGTTCTTCCAAAGAGTAAATATAAAGACAAGAGGATCATCGTCGCTGTACTTGGATGCCAACTTCCGTTAGATAAAAAGGAAGGAATTAGTCGTTCGCTCAACAAATTGACCAAATTCCTTTACAGATAGGGTTACCTGACCGGCTGATACACACAGCTGAGCGTTTATCTGCATATGTCGGGTATTTCCTTGATTTATACCCGTCGTCATTGCCTGAAAGTAGTCAAATAAAAATATAAAAACAGAATTTAAAAAAGTGAAGTAGCTTTGAAACGCAGATTTCATAGGTTTGAGAATGAAATGAAATTCAGTTATAGTCCTGGTGAGCCCTAAGTGCTAAAGAGTTCTGTGTTGGTGTTTGCCATCTTGGTTTCAGGGCGAAGCTTTCACGGTTGATGTGAACCATCTTGATTCCTGGTGTTCTTTGGCTTTTTCCGTGATGAATGTCAATGAGCCCTGTTGTTCTTCCAGAGTCGTTATCGTTCGGAAATGGGAAATAGATCATGTCATAATAATTTGATCTAAAAACCAGCACCATTCAAAAATGTTATCCTTTTTCTGCTGTATGGTGATTCAAGATAGTACATGTTGAGCTGCCAGCACGTCGGTAGCGTGGCCGAGCGGTCTAAGGCGCTGGATTAAGGCTCCAGTCTCTTCGGGGGCGTGGGTTCGAATCCCACCGCTGCCAGGGTTTTATCACCTGTGGTGCCAACAAAGTTCTCCCTGAAATCATAGTTTCAAGTTTCACCACTGTGTTTAATGTAATATCCTCGTGCAGTCTGTAGCATATCAAAGTCATGGAGGACTTTATTATATTAATCAATAACTGTAGTAATCGTTGTTGCTCTTATGAATTTACCCACATGACGTCATGATTACCTCGTGCTGAGGTAGCGTGGCCGAGCGGTCTAAGGCGCTGGATTAAGGCTCCAGTCTCTTCGGAGGCGTGGGTTCGAATCCCACCGCTGCCATTGTTTTAACAGACCTGAACTAGCATCATAAGAAGAGCTCAGTACAGAGACATCGAACTCGGCCTGACACATATTGATACAACACTTATTACTGCACAGTGAACATACTTTAATACTTTTTACAATAATTACTTTCAATTTGAAAGCATGTGACACATTCCACACACCAACCCCACCCATTCACACACACACACACACTATTGAGTGCAAATGAACTAATAGCAGCAGCAGTAAAAACATTAACAAAAACATTAACCAGAAATGTCCATGAGACTTGAACTATCACTGTGTAAAATCTATGAATGAGATTTCAAAGTTCATCAAGAATGAAGTATATCATCTGAACCCTTTGACTGTTTGATAGTTAGATACCTGTCTATCTGTGCCTATGTCATTATGGTAACTGAAGGTAGCGTGGCCGAGCGGTCTAAGGCGCTGGATTAAGGCTCCAGTCTCTTCGGGGGCGTGGGTTCGAATCCCACCGCTGCCAGGGTTTTATCAAGCATACATCTGAAGAAATGCTCTCCATCAACACTTAACTTACCTACAGGCTACAATAAACAACAGAAGGTCAGGGCACAGTCAAAAAAGCAATTGGTACAATAACTATCAAAGACCATGCTATAATACATCCCAAAGGCCCTGGTTATAATAACCACCAAAGAAAAGCCTGTCACCAGCAACAATTCCACACTAGACCACAGTATAGAGTTATTTCCCAGATCCAGGCTAGACCACAGCGTATACCTCAGCAACTACAACAGTTTCCTGATGGAAATACCAAGGTTGTATCTGAGGTCAACAGAGACATGACCAAACCAGGCCTCCTTCCATTGCCTGGCAAACCACCAAATCAGGCCATGTGCGAGCTGGTAAAAGAAAAGCTTGACTTGGTCACTCAGGTAGAGAAATTGAAAGAACTGCTCAAACATCAAACAAGTCTGGCAAACAGGAGAAGGAAGTCCTATATGTTGAGCTGTCCAAAAAGGAGAAGGCGGAAGAGGATGCTGCCCAACAAAAACACCAACTAGAGGAAGCCGGCCAAGCTGCAGGTCTCATCTCCTGGCTGAACAAGAGCCGACAACCTTCAGGCTTAAGGCAGCATTTATCCAAGACCTGCACGACAAAAGATCTGAATGGCAGGAAACCTCCAGCCTCAAGTCAGCATTGATGAAGGTACAGGAAGACCTGTAGATGGAAAGGCTCCAGTGGAGTGTGGAGGAGTCCTGTTTGCCTTTAAGCAGACTCCAAGGTAGTGTGGCCGAGCGGTCCAAGGCGCTGGATTAAGGCTCCAGTCTCTTCGGGGGCGTGGGTTAGAATCCCACCACTGCCAGGTTTTTATCAAGTATACATCTGAAGAAATACTGTCCATCAACACTTAACTTACCTACAAGCTACAATAAACAACAAAAGGTCAGGACACAGTAAAAGACAGGTTGCAGGCAATCTTGACCACCAAAGTCATTTGTACAATAACTATCAAAGATCATGCTATAATACAAATCCCACCACTGCTAGGGTAGATATAGATTGGCTCACCTCCACACAAAGCAGGGAACCAAACTCCTGGAGAGGCTGACTGGGGGATTTCAAAGCCCATGTGGGCAGTAATGGAGAGACCTGAAGGGGTGTGATTGTGAGGAATGGTCTCTTTGACCTAAACCTGAGTGGTGCTTTGTTATTGGACTTCTGTGCTAGTCACAGTTTGGCCTTAACTAACACCATGTTTGAGCATAAGGTGACTCATAAGTGTAATTGGTACCAGAGCACCTTTGACCAAAGATCGATGATCAACTTTGTCTTTGTATCATCTGTCTGACATGCCTCTTCAATGTCAGCACTTCCAAGTCTGAGGCCATGGTTCTCAGCTGAAAAAGTGTGGAGTGCTCCTTCTAGGTGGGGGGTGACCTGCACCCAAGTGGAGGAGTTCAAGTATCTCAGGTCTTGTTAGAGTTAGGGTAAGTTGAAGTGGGAGATTGACAGACAGAACAGTGCAGTGTCAGCAGTAATGTGGTAGAGTCAGTTGAGGTATAAGCGATAAGGATGCCGCCTGGGCACCTTCTTCTTTTGGAGGCTTTCCAGGCATGTCCAACTGGGAAGACACCTCAGGGAAGACCCAGAACCCGCCGGAGGAACTATATATCCCACCTAGCCTGGGACGTCTTGGGGTCCCTCAGAAGGAACTGGAAAACGTTGTTGGGGAGAGGGATGTCTGGAACTCCTTGCTTCGTCTGTGGTCAACATGATCCAGCCCATGATAAGCAGAAGAAAATGGGCGGATGGATGGAAGGAGTTTCAGATGAGGAGCTTCAGTCATTGGTGTCATCAGGTGCCCTCCTGTCAGTCAAGAACAGGGCACAGATTAACCACAACTGAACAGTTTTACCATCTGCTAAGATCGCAGATGGTAAAACCGAAGCATGAATCCACAGCTCCAACAATCCAGGCTGGTGATGGTGGCATTTTATTGTGGGGGATGTTTTCTTGACTCACTTTGTCTCACTAAATACCAATTGATCATTGTTTAAATGACACAGCTTGAGTGTTGCTGCTGACCATGTGCATCACTGTATGGCCACAATTTGCCATCTTCTAATGGCTACTTCCGTCACGATTATGGATCAGGACACAAAGCAAAAGTTGTATCACACTGGTCTTTTTACGAGATTGACAATGAGTTCAGTGTATTTCACCTGATGTGAATCCAATAGAACAACTGCCTTGAATGTTCGCCTGAATGATGCTGCTGCCATGGTAACACATCAAGTTCCTCTGTCCGCCTGCTGTTCTGCTGTCATCATCTCTAACAAAGCTTATTCATGCATGTTCACACACATGAAGGCCTTAATGTTTTGCAGTACAGGGGCGTCCATTATTTTTGATAAATTGTTTGTGCTTTTGTTTATGTATTTGTTCTTGGCTCGGACATTTGCTTCTGTGCCCATTTATGCAAGAACCTGCATTTGAATATTCCCTCTCTTTTTCTCGTCCACGCACAGACACCTGAGATGTGCCCCGTACAACACAAAAGAAGCAAGACTACACCTTGAAGCACTCTCATTTCTCACATTTTGAGAGATGCTGTTTATTTATAAGCTTTATTTGATGTAAACAGAGACTCGATGGTACAACTGTAAGGGCAGAATCCTTTTTGGTACACTTATGCATGCTCACATGATTACATAAGATACACTCTGACACACAAATACACACAGTGAGAGACAAACAGAGTTTTAATGCATTTAATGGGGTTTCGATTTTGTGCTTAGGTCCACAAAAAGGAGGACAGGACACAGTTAAGTCAAACCCACATGTACATGTGTGTGTGTTTGTTTGATTTTTTGATAGTTTCTTGTTTTAATGGGCGCTGGTCCTTTCTGTCTCTCTCTGCATGACTGTACACAAAATACTATTACTATACACACTCATTCACACAAACTACAGATATACTGCAGATATAGCTAATGTAATAGCGTCGCAAAATGACATACAAAGAGCACAAAAGTTGCAGATCTCAGAATTATCTCTCTTTTTCAGAGTAAATGAATCAGCCTCAGACTAAAGCTGGAATGATAATTGACCGACAGAAAATAATCAGTAACTACTTTGATAATTCAGTCATTTTTGTCAATCGATCCGATTCCATATAATATTATAAAATTAAGTTTACAAATAACAAACAATTTGGAGAAGTCACATTGGGCTCTAGGAAATTGTGATTTTTTTTTTTTTAGACAATGCATCGACTAAACAGTTAATCAAAAAAAAAAAAAACATCCATAGATTAGTTGATGCACCCCTACTCCGATATATAAAGTCTTTCATCTTTCTTTACCATGGAGGTGAGAGGATTTCCTCTTATTTAATGTTCTCCTCTCACTGAGTTCCATGTTTTGTTTTGTCGCTGTACATCTGCCTCCCCCAGTATCTCTCCCCTCACACAGGTGTGGTCCTTCTGTTGGCAGCACAGTTTCCAGGCAGCCTCTCTGTGTTGTTGTGAGCTGTAGTTAAATCATCCACAGCACCATCAATCTTTCCATCTTTGATTGGTGAGGTTAGGGTGTAAAGCATGAACTCTGAGCCCACTGTCACTGGTGCTGGTAAACCTGCCATGCCGGCAACTTTGGACTCATTGGAGAGGGACGGCTCCCGGTCTTGTACCAATGATGCTCGGAAAGAATGTGAGGTCGAGTCCCCTGCACTGTGATTGCTCCTGTAACTGTATCGACGGCAACGGTTGTGGTAGTAACGGTTGCGGTAGTAAGATGAGCTGCGAGAGATGGGTGGCTTCATGAGGGAGGGCCGGCCTTTAGTGCGCAGCTGCCTGTGTTTTTCTATGAACACGTGCACTGCCAGGACGCCAACCATCTCAGCCAGCACGAAGGACAAAGCCCCAAAATAAAAAGACCAGCCGTAGGAGTAGCTCTTCTTGTTGTCGCTCTGGGTGGGGTCACCTGAGTTGGCTGATATGTACACAATGATGCCAATGATGTTACTGAGACCTGGGAGGGCGGGGGGGACATAGTCAATTAACCGAACTTCATTTGTACAGTAACTTTCATACAAGTTAGTACAATTCAAAGTGCTTCACAGGCTAAAGGGGTTAAGGGTAAGCGTGAAGTTCACTCCTACGTAGATGAGCACAGAGGTCACGTGACTCTGCCCACAGATACAATCCATAGAAGCATAGTTGCACTGGACCTTTGTTGTCATTGGCAACAACAATAAACACAATGGAAATAACGGAACTGTTGTGGTTCGAGGAAACGGTGATAACGATCAATTTGAAATGGGAAATAAACTACAGTGTCCAGTGTCACAATCCTCCATTTTGTAAAATCATCAATTAACTTTGTTGCTTTATGTTCTCCATACTACGCTACCAGAAATACTATGTGTATCATCACACTGTTAAAGTCATCATCATCATCATCATCATCATCATCATCATCATCATCATCCAGACAGCACACATTATCTCTTCTGAACTGTAGACTCTGTAAACACTAAATAGTGTCAAAGTTTATAGTTTATGGTATTATATATCATTATATCATTAAATTAAAGGGATGAAACAGAAGTGATAAAAACACTATGATTACACCAACAGAAATATAATCCCATACAGAATGAAACTAACTAGATATGTTAAATACTACTACTACTACTACTACTGTTGCTGATACTACTATATTTGGCATCTGCATCCTGCAATTTCCCTATCAGTACACTTATATTCAAATCTTACTTGTAACTTTTCCTTTAAACCCACTGGATCTTATTTTGAGAGTGCAAGTATAAATTTATAGACATGTATATAACAAGTAGAAATTTAACTTACTCTTATAAGAGAGTGAAATGTTGGTTGTGTTTTTTGTGTAGTTTACTGCGTCCTAAATATGTTGTGGAAGTTGATTTTCCTGTCAATACTCTTTGGTGTTACTTTTTAAAACTTTATTTTTTAATACTTTAGTGAAAACAGGAGTGAACACTGTAATTTCTTTGTTTCCTAAAATGAGCTATGGGCTTGGATATTCTCTTATTGAATGTAAACACAACTGATGTAATGACTTGTTAACAGGAGATGAATATGTGCTGTTTCTGACCTGCAGAGACAAAGAGTATACCCGCGCTGAGAATGACGTTGTAGCGTGACTTGTAAAACTCGCTGGCAGCCACACACACACCTCCGAGAAATAATAACCCCACACTGAGGATAGGGAAGAGGCTGGAGGCTCGTACTGCTCCTGAGGAAGAGGGGAGAAGAGAATGAAATGAGGTATTTGCAACATTATAGTTGTTTTTCACCATGGCAAATGTAAAATCTGGATTTTGAGGTATGGATTAACTTTTAGTGACCAGACACCGAATGATGTATGTGTTTGTTTGCCTGAATGAAGCGTTACAATGTATGTAAGAATGGCAACAGCTCTTTGTGTAAACAACAACAACAACAACAACTGGAAAAAGGTATGAATAGATTCTCAGTGACAACCAAGTAAATTTCATTTTAAATCTATATCACATTTGCACATTTCTATATCAAATTTCTCCCAAATAACTAGGAAGAGGAAAGAGGACTTAAAACTATTTAACAATCATGGAAAATACAGCGTATTCTCTACAGATCTCACACTTATGCGTCTTATGTGAGTTACCCACGCAGTAAATACTCTGCAGCATCCTGCTCATAGTCTGCATCTTCAGGAAAATGATCAATGTCTTTACAAACACCCCGAAACGTCCCTGTAGAAAGACAGAAACAGAAATACATTACAGTACATCTTTTATTTTAACTACACAACTATAGCTTTGAGACCCTCCTCATACATACTGTATACTCCTCATCATCACCACATCTCTCTTTAACAGTGACTTACTGACAGTAAATTCTGATGAGTTTTGATTTTTCTTTCCTGCTTTTGAAAATATTGGCACACTTTGTACCTTTTCCTTTGGATATTAGCCACGTGAAGAACTCTGAGCCTAAATCCAGAGAAGTCAGAGCACTGAGAATAATCTTTATCTTCTGGACGGTGACGTCAGCAGTTTCCACAGGAAGTGTGTCTTTCACGTGACGTATACTCTGTGGACACATATTCTACTGCATAAATTCTATGGTTGATTTAAGCCACTGGTTCTCAGCTTTGTTTAACCCTAACCCTAACCCAATGCCTGCTTCTGACCTTTCATCACAGTTTTAAACAGTTTGACCAAAGACTGATTTTTCCATTTTACATCATTTAACTTGGAGGAGCCATCAAGAGTAGAAAGCAGAGGCTGCTGCCAAGACTGAAACTAAATGCAGTTGACTGTCTCAAAGCCTTTTCTATGTCCCTCATGCCACCAAATGCCTGTATTTTTTATACATATTCATCAAATAAAATTTTCTTCCTACTGTATTTCTATGTCAGCTCTTCTTGCTGGGCAGCCTTTCCCACTCTTTTTCAGATCTCTTTTAATGTGAAATGAGGTGATATTGTAAGTTTGTAAGTATGTTGTTGACCTTTTTCACAAATTTAGGGTCATGATTTACAGGTAACTTTCACATTATTGAATTACAATACTATTTGATATTGAATTTTAGGTTTATTAGTTTTTTGACATTCATAATTATAGTTTCACCTAAAGCCATGAGCAGTGTTAAATACTTGGACCGGTACCAAGAGCCTGAAGCATTTGAAATGTAGTTAACTTTAAAAGTTTACTTTCTGCTTTCACTCAGTTTGTTGTGTATAGTTCATATGAAGTTGCTATCAATCTGTCTGTGTAGAGTTTATTTGTATTTAATTTAATTATTAGATTTAAATTGCTTTGGATGGTCCCATTTCCTGAGTTGGGAAGTCATTTTCCCAATTTCAGTGTGTTGATATGCTTTTTAGTTGTAATATGGAAATAACATGGAGACTACAAAGAGTCTGTTCTGTATTTTATGCTCAGAGCCTCAGAGTAACACGTTGACAGCACTGGATTTGTTACTTACTGCTAATAAATAACTTTCCACTCTGCATGGACAACAACTGTAACAACCAGCCATATTACGTTTGTTCACAAAAAAAATTATATGTTCCATGTGAATTTGCACCATTAATCAAAAGTTTTTCACCATCAACCAAACATTTACTTTGTGCCATGTTTCTGTGTTTTACGACATCAACAACTTGCCCATTTGTGTACCAAACTTTTTACCGTCTCTCTGGGTTGTTATTCCAACTTTAAGTGAATTTTTTTCTCGGTCATTCAAACATCACATGAATGCAGGTTAGTGTTTGCAGGATTTTGTGTTTCATAGAAGAGTTAATCAGCTGAGTTGCAGTGCACTTTGTTGCATTTTGAGAGTATTTTTGTTCAGAAGTGTTGGATTAAACCTAAATGTTACTGTGCAGTACAGTAAAATAATACCACTACTATATTGATAACTTTCTCAATTATCCTATTTATCCCACTAAAACCGGCCCATTAGATCAAATAGATGGCCTGATAAATTTTGACAAACTGTCTGAAGCACATTTCATGTCTGAAGCTTCAGACGTCATCAGTTAACATGGTTTTCCTCAAGCTCAACACAATATGTTAAAACAATGAGCATCACAGGGGTAAAGAGGCTTCAGAGATCCTGTATCATCACCCCTCTCTGTTATTTTATACTTTCTCATTTTTGAAGTAAATAAAAACCCTGCAACCTGTCTCTTACTGCTCCTGACAGTTGGGTATGTATGAATATAGGAAACATCTCCTGGGACTTTATGTTGATGAATCCAAGCCACCATCAACACTAAACTACCCCATCAGTCATTAACCTGCCAAACACACCAAGTTTCACTTTCATCACCTGTAATGGCTCCGATATATTTCTGTGGACCTCCATCCTGTAAAGATTCAGAAATGAGCTGGGCTGGACGTTTCCTGTTCTCTTTATCCTTTGGCCATGTTGCGCCTTTCAACATTTGCACACAGGGATATATTGACGAATGTGTCCCTATGTGCTGCACTGATTGAACAGTATTGATGATGTGACTCAGTCACCATGGTTACCAAAATAAAACTCATTCACTAGCTACAACTCGGCCACAGTGAACAGGTCAGAGAGAAAAGCCCACGGTGGAGAAAGCATTTATTCAATCTATTGTCAGGAGAGATGAGGTCACATGTCAAACTAGGACCTCTCTCCTTTTTCTTAGTCTTTCATGACACTGTTACATTAAGGGGCAATTTAGTTGTTGCTTTACATGAAAATGGCCAAGATCTACAGTAACGTCAACTAACAGTAATCTTTGTTATTCCTGTCATGTCACTGGTAATTGTTTTGTCATTTTGCATTGATAGAAAAGGAGATTTAAGGCAATTATTTTTGAAGTAAAATCATACAAGCCTCTAATAAAGACGCTGTATGAAAAGTGCACAACCAACCAGACATAATCCTGATGAAATCAATACTGCCACCATCATTATTATGATGGCACATAAAGAACAGACAACTTTCAGCTTCCCATCTTCCTCCCTGTCTGTTTGTCCCTCTATCTGTCTGTCTGCAGGTGGCTTTTCGTGATGAAGACTCACGGACACCCACACAGATTGTTGAGGCATTGATGTCCTCTGAACGCTTTGTTACCTCTCCATTAAACCATTTTGGAGCTTAGAGATAGTGGTGCTGCAAGAGTGGGAGGGGCTGAGCGGAGCAAAGGGATGGAGGTGAAAGTGTATGAGCAGAAACTAAAGGGCTGAACATTTCAGAAAATTGGCAAAGCAAAACAAACTGGGGGTAGAGGGCAGGAGAAAGAGAAGCGCTATTAAAAAGCAATGAATAATTGAAAATACCATTTCACCATATTGCATACCCAGGACTTAAACTCCGCTCTCTCCATCCTTTCCTCCCTGAGATGCACCTTCTTGAATCTTGCCATCAATCAAAAATATTAATGGGATGTGCTGCAGGAGACATTCAGTGCTTAACAAATCCATTTTTTCTCATTGAGATAATGTTTGCTTTTGGCTGAGAAGGTTGGTTAAAGGAATATTAGATCAGCTCAGTGGCATTTCTATAATTCCCAAGTTTCTCATTTGTTTTGTTTTAATTCTCTGTTATACAATCCAGTGAAAATGCTTAGTGCCATGTTATTATGTACATGTGTGAAGCAGTTTGTAACTCTGGTTTTGAAATGTATTATTGAAATAAGTTTTACTTTCTTATTTACTAGTTAAACAGTTACAGGTTTATTTGTGAAACACTATTATTATCAGTTGGGTGCCTTCAATTTGCAGTTGACGACATTATTAGAGTATTTCCATGGCATTACTTTATATGTGGCATTGCATAGTGTTACATTAATACATATATAGATAAACATTTCATGTCTACTCTATTTCATTAATTCATTATTAGCAATTATTTATTTAAAAAATACATTAAAACACATTGCTATTAATCAAACAAGTAGGCAAAAAATACAATTGTTCCAAACTATCCCCGACAGCTAAATGCTTTGTAGAGGTCAAATAAGAATCACTTATAGTTTTTAATAATGCACTATTGCTTCTTAAGTCAAGGCTCTGAACTCTTCCACCACCACGGGACACTAGAGATAATTTTACCAATATTTATCACATAAATACAGGGACTTTTCTCCCATACTGACAATAACAATTATAATGTGTTATATGATAAAATGTAGACTCTTATTGTTTTAATAACCAACAGAGACATGAAGTAGGAACACAGCACTGAAGCCTGATGTATCTATGAAACCTTTGGTTGATATCAGTGGCTTCAGTCTATTCATCTTTGACTTTGGTATATTTTTACCCCAGATAGATTATATGTTGTGCTGTTTTTGTCAGTTGTAGAAACACACTGGTGAACACAGGGGTGGTGCACGTCCTACCCTCTGTGCAGCAGGTCCTCCACAGCCCGGAGTGGGTCAGGACCTCCTCGTTCTTGCGCACGGTCTCGTTGTCGTTCAGGCTCTTGGAGCGGCACATCCCGCGGGAGTACAGCCAGTAGTCCGTGCCCACGGCGATGGTCATGAGGCTGAAGGCGCAGAAAGCCCCCGCCGTGGTCAGCAGCATCATCAGACCCCGGTTACACAGCCTCATGCCTCCCCCTCCTCCTCCTCCTCCTCCTCCTCCTCCCGGAGACCTCCAGCGGACAGGGCTTCACAAACTCTGGGAAACTTCCCGCCGGTGTCTTTTCTCTGCGTGGATCCAGTCGGCTGAAGTTGACTGAAACTCTGATTTTGTGCGCATCTTCCGCAACCTGCGCTAAAGTCCCATAGGTGGACAGTTGTGCAGGTTTAGGGACGGGTCATTTTCCACTAAGCCACCTTCATAAGTCTTCGGAGCTGGGGTGCCTCCATGTCAGGGGCCGCAGACGATGATCATGGGATGAGAAATTTAAAAAAAATCAGAGGAAACCAGGCGAACAATGGCAAAAATCCAACATCCTAGATAAAAGGAAACAGAAAGCAGCAGCAGCAGCAGCAGAGCTCCCCTGGACACGGTCTATGTGGATCAACTCTGAATGGCAGTAAGTGCAGGATAAACCCGCCCTCCAGCACCAGCCTACATCTGAACCAGTCCTGCAGCTGCACACTGGGTTAAATACTGACCCACTATTATACATATACAACATACTTAGGATACCTTTATCCAAAACCAGGGAGTTGTTTTGGCACCGTTTCTGTAAAGTTAAAGTCCCACTACACTCCTGTTCCTTCACTGGTCTGTTTGGGTTTGTGTTTGACACCAGAAGCCTGTTTTCACATTCATCTGCTGGGGGGAGAAGCTAAGCTCTGACTTTATCACTGTTTGTAGGGGCAGAGGTGGTTCAGAGGTCAATCATGAACCACTGTACAATGCATGTGTGTGTACATATATGCTGACGTTATGAGTTATATCTTCATAATCTTTCTTAGAGCTTTGAACATTTCTTGGTTAAGAAATGTTGGACTGCATCATATTTGGTTCCAACATGAAAGTGGCATTGGTAAAAAAAAAAAAAAAATAAAATAAAATAAAATAAAAATAAAAGACTGAAACATTTAAAAACTTGTAGAGAAATAAATATTTTGTGGCTGATATTACAGCTCTTTACTCATTGAGTCTACATATTCTTGATATTAATCATCTCAGCTGGATTACACCCACCAGCAAATGGGAAAGGAGTTGTCAAAAGGGGTGTGAAGCTCCTCCATCTGAGTGAATAAAAGAATAAATGAGAATATGAATATTTTAAGAATTTGAATATAAATTGAGGGTGCATGTATCAAGAACCCAAAGCAAAAATTTTTATTTATTTTTTTTTTTAATGGTGGCTATTATTTAAAATAAGCAAAACTATTACAGTACAGTTCAAATACCTTTATACTTGAGTTAAATAATCAATTAGTCAGTTGATAGAAAATGAAGTGGCAACTATTTTATGGACTGTTGGATTAAATTTTCCTCCTTCATGGTTCCAGCTTCTCAAATATGAGGATTTGTACCTTTTTCTTGTGATTTAATAATTTTATCAAACAAACAAGATGTAAATTTCAGATCTATAAGTAACTGTGATGAGCATTTCCCACCATTTTCTTCTACAAACAAGTCACTGAATAACTGAGAAAATAATTTGTAGATTAATCCATGATGAAAATAATCATCAGCTGTAGGCTTGTGTATTGGCTAAACTAGTTTAAATTCGTCCCAACTCAACCTATAACCATGAAATGCTGCTTACAGGTTAATGTGCATGAAAGTTACAGGAGCCATTTTTCTCTATTGAGCACTTTTACTTTTGCGTATTTACATTTTTCTGATTATTCTTCATTTTCACAGTAGGACTTTAACTCCTGATAAAATATTTATACTGTATGGTATTAGTACTTTTACTTCAGTAAAGGATCTGAATACTTCCTCCACTACTTCCTGTTGTGTACAACCCTGCAAAGTAAAACACAGGAGCCAGAGTTACTGAAATGGTCTTATGATAATTCATTTTAATGTAGGTATCATACTGGAGGTGTTTCTCACGCGCAGGTAAAGACAGCGCATGCAACACATGAATACTGTCCTGTTACACCGTTCCTCAGTTTGCTTTATAAAAGTTGCCCTCTTTTCCTCATCCTCCTCTTCTTCTTCTCCTGTCTTTTGCATAGTAAACGCTTTTTTCTCCCCTCTTTTCCCTTCTCCCTCTCGTCTTGCCAATCTCATTTCCTACTTCCTTCTCTTTAAAATTTGATGTGAATGTGAGGAGAAAGGGGAAGTAGAGAAGGAAAAAGAGATCAAATTAAGATTGAAGGAAAGGAGAAATGGAAAAGGAGGAGAAGTGGATAGATTAAAAAAAAAGAAAGTGAACAGGTGACAGCTGAGATAGCTGGCAGAGAGAAAGGGAGATGGGGCTGTGAGGAAGTGTGTCATTGCATGAAAACCACTTCTAACTCTAGATCCCATTCTTATTTACACATACATTGAAACACAAGTCATATAGAATAATTACATCTATTTTATATGTTCATTTAACAGACAGCCAAACAGTCTTTGCTCCATGCTTTTTAAAGCAAACTCTTTAGCCACACATATTTCGACATTATCTGAGATAGCGTACACAGCATTCAGAGTGGAAACTAAAACTTGATTTGATCATGGATATCATAAAACTGACTTGCATCAATAAATTCTAGACACCGAGAGTTTCTCCACGATGTCAAAAGCAAATCTGAAACTACTGTACCAACAAATATGGCATGCATAGAGGAGCTGCACCACAAAGACTGTATAGGCCTACACAGCACTAACCCACTGCATACACAGTGCCATAGAGAAGAGAAAGAGAGAGATTAAGCAAGAGAAAAAAGACAGAGACATTTTTAAATATCAATTGGGGGATTTCTCTCCTTATTTTTTTATTTTATTTTTTTTAATGTTTTTGCATCAGTTTGGAAGACAAGACGTGCTTAAGACTAAGTTTTCGGACTAACTTAGACATGAGGTTATAAATCAGGGCCCTGTTCTTCATACGTGGAAAACGTGGAGTCTGGGGGGGGTGGGGGTTATTTGGTTTTTTGACACCGTATTAAAGTTTATCTGCCAGAACAACAAAGCATGTGTCCTTGAACGCACCTCTGACTAAACGCTCCCAGCCCTGCCCACTTTGGCCTTTTTGGGCTCTGGTTGGTTCTTCACTTAGACGCAGGTTTGACAGGTGCGTTTGAATGTTTTTAAAGCTCGTTTTAAACCGGGCTGTAACTGTTCAGGCTAAAGGGTGAATACCGGACCTGCTTCACTTTGTATTCAGAGTGAAAGGTTAGTCCAGTTATAAAAAATACTTTGCTTATATCTGATGTCCTAGTTTTTTTGTTTGTTTGTTTTGTTTTTTAAGTCTACTGACATTAGTTTGATTCAGGCTCCTCCTGGGTTTTATTGTCCTGTAGCAGATGGATGATTTAAGATGGATACAGCATCTCTAGGTTTTCAACTACATCTTTTAAAAATACTTATTACTCAAACAATTTTTTAGAAAAGTATGTATTTTTATCGTTGTCCTTTTTTTATGACCAATTCACTGACATGCTGTGTCTGGTGAAGGACAATGCATGGTGGCAATAATTACAAATTACTGCTATATTTTAGTTTGCTGTGTTTGGGTTTTGGCCTCTCCATTTTTTGCTGACCCCATTCCCAGGAGTTCTTTGGCATCCAAGAACCTTTAATCATTTTTTTCCTAGTTGTTCCTCTATCACTATATTGTTGTTGTTCCTAGCTGGATTATACTTTGGTATTAAAGCTCTGGTTGGAAGAGCAGCCTTTGGGATCAATAAATCTGTTCACCTTCATTTACACACTAACCTGGGTTCCCTAACTGAAGCTCGGTTACACAGGCTCAACAATTGTAAGTTGCATCATCTTTCTTAGATTTATAACGAAAAAGCATCGATATAAATAGGATTTGAGAAATCATTATCTACTGATGTAATTATCACAATTACTCAACAGAAAATACAAGTCTGTGTTGTTGTTGAGAATCAGGACAATTTTAGAGACGCTGAACAAAAAGACGAACTCAGCCAAAAATGTCTTACTGTTAAAGACAGTTTCCTAAAATGCGAATTTGTAATTTAAAGGCTAAAACATATTCAATGATTACTTACCTGACAAATAGTTTATGCATTTAAATCTGCCTCTTAAGAGAATTTATTTGCATGTCAGCTGGGGAGAACCTCAACACTCATGCTCATATCTAATTTAACACCAATGAGGCACCATGTAGAAATTATTAACGGCAGCAAAATGTAGTAATATGCATTAAAAGACCATGAATCTACTATCCCAGTGCATCCAGTGAAGGATCCCAACCCACAAACCCACAAGGATTAACAAATAAATCCCCTAACTGCTTTCAGAGAACAAAATTAGCAGGATGAGAAAAAACAGGATTATTTTTAGCCTGATAACAGCAGGTTAGCCTGAATTAAATCAGCCACATTTGAAGAACAGGGTCTTGGATTTTCATAGTTTAAAACCTTTTCATTCCCTCCAAACCACAGCCTACAGACACGTGTGTGTGTGTACGGTGTGTGTGTGTGTGTGTGTGTGTGTGTGTGTGTGTGTGTGTGTGTGAGCATATACGTGACATATTGATCATGGAATGTTCATGACGCAACTTTTACAGGCCGAAGAGAGAGAAATCAAGTAAACAAACACACGCTGTTGTCGATCAATAGACCACATACGCACAGTTACACATATACTGTGAGGCTTGATCATCAGCCACTGTATTGAGCTGCTCACCATGAGGTCCTGTGAGTTTTTCTGAGACTGAGTCAGAGTCAGTCCCACTGTGACCAACCAGCAGCTGAAGCCGTCTGAACTTTGTATCTTATTGTGCTGCTTGTGTGTCGGTAGGTGTGGTGCTTATGACATTTATCCATGTCCAGTTTAGATGCTGGCGTGGATTGAGTTTGAAGGTTTTTATGTGTATGTATATGATCGGTGTGAGTCCGGGAGCCGCCCATGGGATGCTGGATGAAATGTTACTGGGCTGTACGGGTTTGGAGTAAGGTCTTGTCCGGGCTGCGTCTAACCAACAGGAACTCCTCAGACTTGTATAATAAATTCAGGGTTGGTGTAGGAGAAGCCTTGAAACTCGTTCTGGTCCAGGTTCATGATGAAGAGCTTGTCTGTCGGTGTCAGCTCCACCGCCATCTTTGTAAACTCTTTGTCAAAGTTGCCGACATCACAGCGAGATTTCTGTCGCAGAGACAAGAGATGGAGAGGGAAAGTGTCAGAAACATAAACTCAGTCAATTTGTGCAGCGTTGAAGAGGAAGTGTAGAAAGACCAAGGTAGACAACAAGCAAAAAGAACAACCGTCTCATTGAAGCACAAAGATGAAGAATAGAGGAGGCGGTGAGGGAGGTTGACTGTTTCAGCAAACAAAGGCTTTTTTTTTTTTTTTTTTAATCTGCAGAGGTGGGACAAAGTCATTGTCAAGGCACAAGTCTCAAGTCTATGAACTGCACTGCTGGATTAAATCAAAGTATATCTAAGTGTATTTAAGGTAAATTCACTGTATTTAAAGTAAAATTATTAATCATCTATTAACTATTAATATAAAAATATTGGTGGTGCAGCTTTAAAATGAAATGACACCTCAGGAAGCCAGAGGTAGTGATTGAATATAAAAAGTACATGTATTAATATTTGTGCTTTACTTAAATATTTGTATTTGAAATTTTTTACTTCTACTGTACTACATGTCTATCATATAGCGTTTGTACTAACAGTTGTACTAACTAATTAGTCGACTGATAGACAATTAACTGGCAACTATTATGATCATTTAACTTGTTTTTAAAGCCTTTTCTCATTTTTAATTAATTTTACAAACCGAATAATCAGTTCATTAATTGATAAAATAATCAAGGTTAATTCACAATCATATCATTAGTTAAATTGTTTTTTAATTTAGCAGCATCTCCTCTGACTACAACAGTAAAATGCTGCTTATAGACCAGTGCATGAGGAATAATTATTTGATATATTATAAAACAGTTACACAGGCTATTTTTCTGTACTGAATACTTTTTACTACTTTGTATTCTTATGATTTTACTTTGATACTTTTGTAGTATTAGTACACAGCAATAGTCATATGTCAAATCTGGTCCACACCTCTGATAATCTGTAAATGGTGGCACCACAATTAGTCTAGACTCAGCAAAACACACCACTGATTCCATACAAGACTGAGGGGGAGAGAGAGTCGACAAAAAACAAACACAACCTGCCGACAAACCCAGCGACAGTCAAAAGATGGAGAAGACCCAACCGAAACATTTCAACAGCACAGATGCAGAAAGATCCAAGACAAACTTCCAAAGCCAAAGAGAGGAAATGTTCTGGTACAGAACAGACAAGGATCGATAAAACAGACCAGCTGCAGACCAAACCACAGCCGGAAAGGATTTTACACAGGGAAGTGAAGCAGTGAGCCTCAGGCAAGACACATGTATCACACACATTACACACATCACAAAGCATTTAGTTTCCTACCTCCACCTTTTGTCTCATCACAGGGCTTCCAGCTGAAATGAGGAGGGGCTGGAAACTTTCCCATCTCTACCCCTGGTCCACGAATTCACCACTAATTGTGTACATGGTATGTGTGATGCTGCTGTGTGCAGTTTTAGTTTAACCCCCTATATGCAGTATTTATGAGCAGTACATAAACAAATGGCTGCTAACTTGCTATCATGCAGTTATCTGTAAGCAGATGAAGAGACTTTGTGGAGCCAGGCCAAATTTGAGGCTTTTAATTTAATTTTTAACAGTCAATGCACCAGTTATGGACAAAAAGTACACCAACCATGACAACTACATAAGTCACTTGACTAGAGTTTCTTTGTCATAGTAACAATAACAAACACACTGTTAACATTGTAGAGCTGAATCTGTTTGTTTAGGATTTGGCACCAAAACTACTTGGTTACATTTAGGAAAATATCTTGGCTTGGGATATAATAAGTATTTTATTAAGGTTAAAAGGACCTTCATTGTCATGGTTACAATGATGAGGTTAAGGTTGTGAAACGGCAATGAATAAAAGAAAGTGATTAATGGGTTCAAACAGGAAACAAACGACCCATTCATCCACTGCCACCACCTCCTTACGTGGGTTTTGTTGCTCTTTATACTGCGCCATCCTACTTCACTCTCATAATTACTGTGGTCAGAGGTCACTTAACCATAAAACAAAACTAAGGGCTGTAATGATGTGGATTTTTTTGTTTTGTTTTTTTACAGGACAGTCTCACTCGGGATGTTTCATGGGAGAATTTATACATTAAACATTTAACCATCCAAATCTGCTTACAGCTACATCATAGTGTGTTAAACTACTTATCAAGTGTTTGTATACTGCTTATGCATTTTTGAAAATACACTTATTTGCTTTCTTGCAGAGAGTTAGATGAAAAGATTGATACCACCCTCACATCAGTGCATTAAATTAAGGTACAGTCAGGAGATTATTAGCTTATCTTAGCATTGAGACTGAAAGCAGAGGGAAACAGCTAGCCAGGCAAAGAAACTGTTCACATCAACCCATGTGACGTTCAGGCAAATCATAAGGGTTTTTGTACAAATTAAAAAAACAAAATATAACCTAACACGTTTCAATAACAGAGCAGCAGCCTCGCAATGTCCCGCTGTTTGCCATTATTATGCTAAACTAAGCTAGTCGTCTCCTGGCTTCATCTTAGCTACAAAATATAAAAGCGGAACCAATTTTTACACCAAACTCTAAGCAAGAAACCAAATTTTCCAAAAAGAAGAACAGTTTGTCGTTGTTGTTTCTTATCTTCTTTTTGTTACGTTATTTTAGGTGTAGCAGTAGTAACAAGGCAGACACAACAGAAGTAGTCTGGTAGGCACCAGTGAGTATATTATCAGTTTCCAATCATACAGGACAATTACACAAACCACAGAAGCATCTCTCTCATTCGGAACAATTAATCCAAGTATCTCTCCGATTTATAGAACTCAATATATACTCTTTTTTTTTTTCTCTGTTACATCTCTGGTTAGGCTATTGCTGATTCATCATTGTTACCATCACCACCATCTTTGTCTAACAGAAACATCTCTTTGATGTCGACCTGTTTCCGCCTACATTTTTGATACAAGCTCAAAGAACAAGATTTGACACATTGTTACTACCCTGCATCTTTACACGGTTACAAAAGGAAAAACACAACCTGCCGCACAATGAAACACACGTCTTCTCAGACAATTCATTTTATATATGAAATCGACTTTCCAAGTGTATTGTATTGTTGGAGAACAGATAAGCTAAAAATGCATATTCTAATAATTATACTGCAAAATGGCACAAGATGGCTGCCCTTCATCACAGTTGTTGAGGACATTATTTTTACACACCTTCATGATTCTGAACTCTAGTTTGGCACTTTTGAACATCTTGTTTTTGTAAGCTAACAAACTACCAACTTCACAAGACTCTACAGGGCTTTGTCATATGTGAAATTCTCCAAAAATGGTGGTTTAGAAGCTAAAAGATATGTCCTCCATCATTAAAAACACAGTGTAATGTGGTGAATGTTTTCAACAATCAAAAGTAATGAGCGATCAGTCAAAAACCTCTAACGTGACGCAGACTTACACTCTTGCATGTGTAAAGACTTTTATCCTCTGACTGGTTAAAAATGAAATCAGCATGAAATCAGATAAGCTCACCACAACACTGACTGAACAGAAAGTGAAGAAGTATTTGGTCCTATAGACAAAAGTAAAGTCAACATTAGGAAACTGATTAGTATTCAAAACAATCATAGCAAAGCAACCGGTCAGTTTTAACTTACGCTGTATGAATATTATCAATATGTGATCATATTACACTCATATTACTGATAGGTCGTCATAGTCAATATCAAATTACAGGGGGTTGGGGTGACACACAGACAGGGCAGGTTCAGGTCGGTCCTGTGGACGGACTCGGACGTGAAACCTGCTGGTGTGAGCGGCCAGGCAGAGAAATACAGCCAGTGAAGCTGATATGAGCGCAGCAGTGAAACATGACATGTTAATCCACAGTAAAATGAAAACAGTGTCACCGCTGGAAACAAGATTAGTCTCCTACTGGCAACTTGTCACATGAATATCTGATTATTTCTCTAACTGTTAGCATTTGAGCACCTGTCTGCATTTCCATCTGAACGTTATTGAAAAGAACAGTTTAACATGTTGGAGAAATACACTTGATTTCTTTCCAAGGGATAGATGAGAGTACTGATGCCATTCTTATGTCTTTAATTTAGATAGAGAGCTTGAGTGAGGAGCCTATAGCTTTGCAATAACACTGCAAGTTTCAGGGGGGGAAAAAAAAAAAAAAAAGACTGGTTCTCCTCAAAATATGGCTACCAGAAGTAAAATTTACTAACAAAGATGGTTTATTATTTATTAGATTGATGCACAAGGGAAAATATAAAAAGGACTAAATGCTTATATGCAGGTTTCCATACAAACCAGTGTAACTTTTAATTGAATCTGAAGAAGACTGTCAAAAGAAAATGCAAACTAATGCACATTTTCGTTCTCTTATATAAATGTTACAAATTGGTTTATCAGGATAAACAGCTGGAGGTGCTAATTTTTAGTTTAGTGCCATTAAACAGTCACAGAAGTAGAGGCCGTAACAACAAGAGCACCAGTCAAACCTTAAATGGTGAAAAACAATGTAGAAAAGAAATTTGGTATTGTTGTTTTCATTGCATTAAGTCTCATCGCTCCACACAGATCTGGAGTCTCTACTGTCACAATCTTTTTCTGAGTCATGATTTATTCACCAAGTTTGTCTCCATTGCTCTTTGCAAAGCTTTTTCTTTTACGGGTACATTAACTTTTTCACCTTTTTTTTTAGAATTTGTGGCATTTATTTATGCACAAATTGAAAATACAAAAATATGGATGGGGTGAGAAAAAAAAAAAAAAAGAAAAATCATTTGTGGCTTTTAAGGGACAGACTCAACCCAGAATAGTGAGGGTCACCTGACTGATGGGTGTAACCAAGACAGACAACGAGCTCATCTTTTAGCATGCATACTGCCAGCTGGCGACTGCTGGCTGCGTGTCTTTTACTAGACTGTTACAGAGCTAAACATTTAAAAGAAATTGTCAAAAGCATGCTAAAATCTTCAAAATGACAATGCTAACATGCCAACGCTTAGCAGGTATCATGTTTACTACGGTCATACTAATTATGACCCAACCATGAGGTACAGCAGAGGTTGGTGGAAACATTTGATCCTTGTTTACATTCACTTCACAGTGATAATGCAGGCTAATGCTTTGTAAAAACTCAGAAAACAGAAAACAAACAGGTTTTTCTGAGCTGAAAACAAACCTGTGAGAAAGCAGTGAGCTTTATTTCTGGTAGCATATTTTGGAGAAAGGAGAGACAGTTTCCTCCTACTGCCGAGCTCCATGCTAAACTAAGACGACCACTCCTGCGCTCTCGCTTCATAATTAACGCACCAAAGTGAGACTGATATCAACCTACTCATTTCACGCTTGGCAAAGAAAATGAAGACGTGTATTTCCCCAAATGCTCCACTATTTCTTTAAAGATTCACCCTGCTGAATGCAGTCTGGATATGACATCATGGTGATGTTTTATTTTTTTTCAATTTTTATTTTTGCCTATGTGTCTGAGGTGTAGGGGATAACTAGTGCAGCCCAGTGATATGTGGCATGGTCAGTGGGTCGAGTGAAGGTACTCAGGGTTAACAAATGAGAAGCCTTGGAATTCTTCCTGGTCCAGGTTGGCTATAAGCTCCTGATCTGGGGGGGTCAGCTGTGGGAGGTGGCGCGTGAAAAAGCGATCAAAGTTCTCCGCATCACGCCCACACTGTCGTGGAGAGGAGAGGAGAGGAGAGGAGAGAGAGAAAGAGATGGAGAGAGAGATGGTGGGGATGGAGTGAGTTTGATGAGGGATGTGAGGAAAAAAAGACAACAACAAACAACAAAGAGAAAAAAGAGAAATACAACTAAAACATGGCATCAACCAATCAAATCACTCACAGTCGAAACTGTGGATTTCAATTGGTCCAAATGGGAGCCAGTGACATTTCAGCTTCACTATTGGTGACTACACTGACAAATCTCAGCTGAGCATTTGTCAGAGAAGTGACCAGTGGCGGGTGATGGTTGGGTTTGTGGGGGGATGAGTGATCTAATCGTTTCTATAACTTACCTCGAAAATGTGACTAAGGAAGTTATCTCCGTCCTTACTGAGACAAATTTCTAAGGTAATCGGTTAAGTTGTGGTAATAACAGCTCATAACATAACAGCTCAAGAGTGTGTGTGTGATATACTCACAGCTTTAGGTTTGAAAGGCGGTTGCACCTCTTTGTTCTCCAGTTTTTCCCAGTCTATATAGCGGAAGAAGGCGTGCTCCTTGATGTCTCTCTCCCCCTCTGGACCACAGCCCAGACGCTTACCTGGGTGTTTGGTCATCAGCTGCAATCACACATATCCAGTGTATGAGATTGGAGCCACCAAGCTTCCATTGGTGGCTAATAACACAGCTCAATGTCCCAATGTATCCACCGACTACCCCGTGATCCTGCTCAACACACACTGCTAAATTTATAATATTTAATAATTAAAGCCAATACTATCACCAGCTTTTGTTTTACTGTACTAATACAGTTTGTTGTAGCATTACAGCTACTACTGTTGTTGCTGTTACTGCATATATATATATATATATATAAATAAAATATATATTGAGTTTACCTAACTCCTGACCTACTGTGTTATGTACTATTTAACTGTAAATTTTTTATTTTTGTCATTTAAAGGTTGACGTGTCTCTTTATGGTTGAGAAAATTCTCCCACTTCTTGACCTAAATAAACCAGCAAAATGCAAAAATAAAAAATGCACAGTGATGAAAAAAGAAAGGAGAACATATTATAAATTGGTATTTTTGTTTTATGTGCTTTACCAAAATAGGAAATTTCAAACTGAAGGTATGTTTTCTTCATTCTGTTAGTGCAGCCTCACTGGTGGAGTTATTCTTATGCTTACTCACTTCGATATGGTGCCCCCACCACTCATCAGATAAGGAGTGGGAGTCTCAATGTGTGTGCGCATCCGAGTGTGTGCATCCGAGTGTGTGCCCTCACCCCCTTGCAGATAGCAACAGCTTCTTTGGACATGGATTTCGGGTAAGAAACATGATGCTCCATGATGGACTGGAACAGCTCATCTTCATCCTCTCCGTCAAAAGGCGGCTGAAGAGGCACAAGTACGGTTTACAGTTTTCAGTTCTTGTTATTGGTGTTTCTTTAATAAGAGTGGACAGTTTGTGCATACGAACCTGTCCAGCAAGCATTTCATACAGCAGCACTCCAAAGGCCCACCAGTCCACAGACTTCCCATAAGGCTGATAGGCTATGATCTGCAAGGCACAATGGTAAATTTATTCAAAAACGATGTGATAAAAAGAAAAGGCCAGCTGTCCGATGATGTGTGAACATACCTCTGGAGCAATGTAGTCGGGTGTTCCACAAAAAGTCTTTGTGGTAACACCGTCGAACATGTTCTCTTTGCACATTCCAAAGTCAGCGATCTTTATATGGCCTTCAGAGTCCAGCATCACATTGTCCAGCTTCAGATCCCTGCAAAAACACATTCACAAACTCAGGCGCTGAACGCACTCGGCTTCTGAAATGAATTGTTAACTGCACCTGCAGATTCAAGCGGATTCACGAATGGACTCACCGATATACGATGCCTTTGGAGTGAAGGAAGAAGAGTCCAATGGCAATCTCTGCAGCATAAAACCTGAAACGCAGACAAACACCAATGCTTATGGGTGGATGATGCAGACAAAAACATTACATCTATGATGCTAAATCTGCACAGTATTTTTGTGTTTTTAATAAATATTGTGTGATGTTATTCACATTACAGTACTGTGAAAACCTTTAACATCACAAGCCTTTTAAAAGTCAATAGTCAACAACATAATTAAGGGGAGTTTTTGACCTTTAGTAGCCCTACAGAGCCAAAAGAACATGGGAAAGGCCCAAGAATGAAGGGAAGAAGATGCTTTGCAAATGTTTCACAATGAAGGTAACTCATTCATCACTTGTCACACCTCAACAATACACACAATGGTGTTTGTTGACTAAAACTGAATGTAATCATACATTTTCTTGGTCAACAAGAAAATCACCCAATGGGCACATTTAAATGCAAAGTGTTTGAATGACTTTTTAATTTCCAGGAGTGGAGCTCTGTCGGATATTTACCAAAAAATGTGACAAATTTCTATGGCAAGAGCGATGTTATCAATCCTTTAACATGAGATCAGCAAAAACAGATGTCAACTCAACTGAAGAAATACAGAGGAGGAGGCTGAATCACAGCAAAGACTGAGCAAATACAAGAATGTCTTTTGCAGTTATGAACATTGAATAAATGTCCTATTATTCAACTCTTTTCTGTGTGTGTACTCACACAGCATGAGGCTCCTTGAACTTGCCGACCTGTTGGATCTGGTACATAAGGTCTCCTCCATTTATATACTCCATCACAAAATACAATCGGTCCTAGAAAACCAAGATGAATAGATAAGAGAAAAGAGGAGAAGAAGCTGCTGCTGCTCATCTTTGTTCATGCAAGACGTTGTTGAGCTCTACCATGGTTTGGAAACAGGAGTGCAGCTGGGTGAGGAAAGGTGGTTTCCCAGACAGAGCGAGGACCCTCTTCTCCACCATGGTGCACTCCACATCATCGTCCTGGATCACCACATCCTTCTTCAGGATTTTGATGGCATACAACTCGTCCGTCCCCTTCCTCTCAGCCAACATCACCTGAGGGGGGCGAGTGAAAAGTATGTGAGTGAACTTCTGCAGCAAACCACCAGCTGTAGGTTCACATCATGCAGCACAAGTGTCTGTGTGTATGTACATCACCTTGCCAAAGCTGCCTTTGCCCAGAACCATGATGAAGTTGAAGTCTGAGAGCTTGACACGGTCCTGATTGCCATTGCTATCATACTTGCACACCGAGGAGGAGGAAGAAGAGTCTGTGGGCTTCCCTGGACCCACCCTCGCCCTCTAAAGAGAGAGAGAATAACAAGAATTATGATAAAAAAAAACAAAGACAGCCCAAATTAAAACTATTGTCCCTTTGAGTATCTGTTTCTGTGTCTCACCTCAAATTTTTGCCGTAGTTCCTCGTTACCATCCTCTCCCTCCGGCTGGACAGGAACATTAAAGTATTCGCCTTCCTCCTGAGAAAGAAGCTTATACCTAAACCCCAGAATGACAACAGAACAATGTCAGATAAATCCAGGATTATCACCAGACTATGACAATAAAGCTCTTACATATTCACACCCCTGTTCCCTCTGCCTTTGTTATTTCTATCTACACCTGTGTCATTTCTTCTCCATCTCCCATTTCCTCATCCTGACATCTTACCATCCGTCTATCCCTAGTTTCTGTAGCTCTGAGATCCCAAAGGACAGGGATCCCATGAAGTCGTTCCTGCTGGTCAAATCCCAGTCCCAGACCTCCACAGAGAGACGACGGTCCTTGTCACTTTCTTTAAGGTTGCTGAGATATGAGAGAAAATGTGGAGGGACAGTCAGATGAAAGAACAGATAAAGAGGATGTTCTTAAAATAGGTAAAGATGAAAACCAAGAACATCATTTGATTTCAAAGCCACATCCCTCACATCTCTCTCTTTCTAGTTGAACTGGCAGACAACTCAGCGGGTGACATTTTTTCGTGCCTGTGCCTCTCCTAGCAGTCACAGTAACCCAGAATAGCTTGAATACCAACAAGCAAAAGCAGGGAAAAGAATGAGGACAGGGTCACTTGCATGAGCTCCAGTTAGCTTTGTGCTTACGTGACTAAAAATGAGGCCAAGAGAGGAGCTTTAAATCAGACGAGTTATATTCAAACAATGCCAAAAATAGGTTGATCAAAAATCACCCAAGAATGGTGCAGAATTAGAGATGTCTTACAAAGTGAAGCTCTCATTCCAGGTGGGGTTGAGGCAACATTTGATGGTCTTGGTCTTCTGTTTGCTCTCACTCTTGGGATCTGGGATCAGTTTGAGCTTGACGTAGGGGTCTGACAGGCCGTTGGGGTCCATGGGCACCAGGTTCCTGGCTTCTTTGACTGTGAGGGGGTGGGAACATGGATAAAAATGAGTGGCAAAGATGACAAGGTAAAACACACTGGAGTTTGTCCTTTCCAGAGGACAGCAGGAGGTGAAGTCTTGTTCTGTCCTGCCCTAAATAACTCTGGCTACATTTGACAACACTTAACAACAGTTTAGTTTCTGTTCCATAATCAATCCCCAGCTGTCTGAGAGAGACAGAGTTGGCACGTGGATGTACGTCCCAGTGGTGATGTGGGTCAATCATTGGATCATTGATCAACTAATGGACTTTCCAGTTTTAGTCTTAGGCTCATAAAGAGCTTTGTGAGGTGCTGAGTGTGTTTGTGTGTCAGAGACAAACAAAAATGAGAGTAAAAAGACAGACAGACACTCACTGCTGACGGTGAGAGTGTCCACAGTGATCTGGGCAGAGATGTAGATGCGTCCTCTCCTCTCGGTGTGATCTGTTCCACACAAGCTCGGGACGTTGGCCACACACCGCTTGTGTATGTTCATCATACAATCTAAACACAGTCAATAAACACACATGCTTGTCATTAATAGCTTCACAATCTGCACAACACATGACATCCTTCATCTTTAAACCAAGTCATTATCATGGCGCTTTCAGTTCTGCATTACCGGATTAAAGGGACTCTTACTGTTGCACTTTCAGAAAATTATGGGACTCACAAGAGACAGATTAAGATTTGGTCAAACATGAAGCAGCAGGAGCTGAGGTATCACGACTTTAAGTCTCAAAAATACTAGATGCTACACTTCCCAAAATGCAACTCAGTTCTGAGGCATCTTTTCATTAAACCCTCTCCGCCTGATAAACACCCACATCTTTCAAACTCCACAGCCCCAATTTGTAACACAGGCTTTCCTTAAGCCGACAGTAACTCCTGATGATATGACTCGGGTAATTTCTTTTACAGACTTTAAATCCCTCTAGAGCCACAGAGGACTATTTTCAAAGGTTGGTCAGGCCTTTATGTGTGTAATATTTTTTCTCCCAGATTGTAGTGAGGCCACGCAAAATGGATATCAGATGAGCTTAAATGACAGCGAGAAAAGCATGGGTAGTCGCTAGAGATAACGTCCAGTTTGTTTACGACTCCAACTCGTGATGGAGTCAGTGCCTCCATCTCTTGGGTCTCCTGTGTCAACACAAGTTTATTCATCTGGTACTGCTCCCACTCTCCCGTCTCAGACACCTCTCCAAGGCGCAGTGACTACAAGAGCATCTTGTTTTAGGCAATGATAAAAGTAAACATGTTTGAAAACCAAAATAGCATCTGATAAAATTTACAATGTGGCCAGGACTCGACTGTGAACCACTCAAACTGGAGGACTCATTGTGACAGGCAAGAGTGACAATTTCATGCTACCTGCAGGGTTTTTGTCCCAGATCTAAGAAACACAGAATAATGCAAAAAAAAAAACAAAAACAAACACTAAATCAAATCAATATTTGGTTTGTTTTTCGGTTCTCCTCAATGCACCTGCACAGTTTTTAAAAGGTACTCAGCAGGTTCGAACTTGCCACAGTTCTAGTTCTTCTACAGTTGAAGTCGTCATTGTATCTTCTGTCTCTTCATGTGATCTCAGACCGACTCTATATTGTTGATATCAAGGACCAGACCATTTGAAGATAGTTTCAGAACAGTCTCAGCTGAACATTTGCAGTTATTGTCAGGCTGCTGAGTCTATTTGGGACTGAGCTGACGCCTCCCTGGTGGTGTTGCATGATGGATGAGACTCTGCACAACTTGCCTAAAACCTTTGCCCAGTGCTTTAACGGGCAAATTGTGGCATAAATCCTGTAGTCTGCACTAGTCCTTGTACATTCAAAAAATAAATTTGATTACATTTTAGATTTTGCACTGAGTACAGCAGCACAGAGTCAAAGTACAGAGTATAACAGTAAAAAAGAGCTGATATAGTTACTCAGTGTGTCCACTAGATGTCAGACTGCTCCGATGAACAAATCTTTTACTCCTCACTCAGTGGGAGGTGGCTCAACGTTATATTTCCATCAGGCAGTGCACTAAAGACGTCATTCATTCATGTAACTTCACATCTCTATCACCTACACTTTCTACACAACTTTTCCAGCCATAAGAGGGAGGAGCCAGATGAGAACAAGCATTTGATGCAGCAGAACAAAACATTTCATCTCTGCAGAAAATCTAAAACATCTAAATTCCTTGCTTGTGTATTAAGAGCCATGTAACCATGTTTGTGGTTTCAACCCTGCAGACAGACAGTTAGGAGGAACTGAATCTTGAGTTATTGAAGAACAGGGGAGAAGTGAAAACTTCAAAAACTAATATCAGGAGAAGGCTAAAACTTTGCAACCTGACATCACCAGCAGAAATGAGCCCCACCTCTCAGTGGTGTATCTTACAGTGATCCTTAGGAACATTGAGATACCATAAAAAGTCTTAATTTCCTCATATACTGTAAAAAAGTTAATAATTAAGCTGCATGAAGTTGATTCCAGGCACATCTGTAAAGTGTGCATCACCACTATTTACTATTTAAAAAAAAAAAATCTAATTTGCTAATACAAATAAAATTTGCAAGAAACACAGCACTTCTAGTCATATGCTGTTTATTAACATGGATTAATATATAACCTAACAGCAGCTCTGTGACAACACAACCCCCAAATTTCCTTTCCATTCTCTTTCGTTTACACCCAGGGACATATTCAGAAAGGATCTTATCTCCCCACTGGTCATGCTCATAAATGGCACTAGTGTACAACCACTGAGGTGAATTAAATGAACATAGTCGCTGGATCTCAGGTGGAATTGGTGCCATATAACTCACTGATAGAGACTGGTCATCTGTTATCAATCACTAGAGACACAGTGATTAAGTTCATGAGTAACTAGGTTGATAGATGGGTTGGTAGGGAGATGGGCAGGCAGACAGACAGGTAGGGTAGGTTTTTGTGAAATCAAAAATAGAGCTGTGCATCCAGCAAACTGATTTCAATTGGCAGAAAGGACTCATTCTACTCACAGATATGTTTGATAAGCAATATTTCATATATTTTTTAAAATGTGTCATACGTCGTATTACATGAAACAAACTAAAATATTTATTCGTCATGTATTTTGTATCTGCCATCGAATACCACAGATTTATTTTTTTCATCAAACCTCAATTTGGTAATTGTACGACACTTTAACTGGATAATCCAGCAACAGTGATGATTCCTATTTGTGTATTTATTGCAGTTGGTGATGACTGAATGTGCTTGTAAAACAAACTGAGGTATGAAGAGCATTTTTGATTGGATGAATAATCCTGTAAGATGCTGCAAACTGTATTTCACAGGTGACTAAGTAGCATAGTGTTGTGAAAACTGTCATTTCCTATGTTACTGAAGCCTTGAATCTGCCTTACATATAGATCAAAAGTTTTATTTATATTTATTCATAGTTATATTGTATTTTTACAAAACACTGACAGTTAAAGGACTAGGATGATTTGTGAAAGTTTTTTTTTTTTAGCCTTGAGATGTTGATCAATGGTGACTAAATATGAATGGCTAACAAACTGCTGCAGGCAGCTTTTCAAGAGGCCATGTCAAAGTTCATTAAACACTTAAAATTGCACACTAGTACAACTATATACCCACTAACTAAAGTTGGTCACAGCTAGAAACAGCATTGCAGAGACATAACCCACTTCGTATCTGTGTCTTTGTTACCAAGAGCAGGTAAAAGGTCAACACAAAAAAAAAACACGATGGCTACAGGAATGTGAAAACTCCTCAGTTATTGCTATGAGAGGATGATATTATCTCCAGTTGTCATTATGCTGATAATATCCATTTAACTGTCTGTCACTATGAATTGTGAACACACCAAATATTGTGAAAGATTTGTCTAAACTCAGCTTAGCTTTAACTACAATAAATAACCCTCATATCACAAGCAGCATGTGCAGTATGAACATTACAATTTAAAATACCATCAACTGTGTTTTTGGTCATTGTCCACAGACAATTCACTCACGTGAAATTTGGATAATGTGAAAGTTTCACTGAACCACAAAACGAGCATGATAGACGTTTTCCCGTATTGTAACGTGATGTTTGTTTGGATCAACTGCTGCAAAAGAAGCAAAAGCAAAAATGTGTAGCCAAAACTAATTTAATCGACGGTTACACATCGATAAATGTGTGAAAGAGTTCAATGTAAATGTATAAAAATGTAATGGTTTGACATTTCTACAGGTAAAGTGGAGACTTCTCTGTGCATAGGAATGTGATCAATATTTGTTTTTGTATTTTCACTAACAAAGTAATTTGAATGTCAAGGCCAAATGGTTTAACATATCAATAGTCTCTTAACTGTAAAGGGGTATAACTCTATTCATCTTGTCCAGGCAAAACATTTTTGTATTTTAGTTTCGGTTTATACTTTTTATAAACAGATAAAAAGGGTAGTATAATTTTGCTAATGTGTCTATTTACTTTATCTGGTGTCACAAAGAGCTCATTACCGAACAAAATCATATTTCTGGCCCAAACAGCTAATATTGTAGCCCCATTATCATGACTGACTGACTGACCATTTGCAGTGGTTCGACAACAGTTTCCAGTCCAGACATGTACAAGATTTTTGCTTCTGCAGGATTCATCAAGTTAAATTTTAGGCTTTTAAAACCACATAACATGCATTTTTATACCTGCTTCATGATCAATGTGGCTAAAGTATGAAAATATGATGGAAAACTAGAGAGCATTGGCCCAGAATTATTGATCATCATATCACATTTTCCACCAGCTCCAAGCTGTATTTAAGAGTTGTTGCCTGTTCTTGTGATAAATGTACAAGATATAAATTAAGTGGTCAATACTAAAGACTATTGTCTTGCTGTCAAGTATTAAACATCTGCAAGTGTACAGGTATTGAAGTAAATAAATATGTAATAATTATGAGAGGAATAACACCCTTTTTTTTCACTTTAGCACCTGTCCTCCAAAATGTCTGCGTACGGCCCTGTTTTTCACGACAGCAGTTACCCTGCTAAGGAAGTACATGCAGATGAACACAAGGTGTCTTGTACAGCAGTATTAAAAGGCGGGTCACTGTAGGATCACTACGCCTCACACTTTTTAATAGACTTGACAGACTGCCAAAGTAAAGGGAGCAGATTGGAGCTGTAATAGCTTTTAATTGCAGGTGCATTCATTAATAGTTTAGTTTGAGTTCCTATTAAAAATCACATCTACAACCAAAACATAATTTTGTGCTTTCAAACCACAAACAAAAGGCACCAGACGTTTGATCAAGCAGCAGGAGTTTGCCCCACACCCACCGACCTATGACATCCCAAAGTTTTACATTTACTGTGTGACTTGTCTTGAACAGAGAAAATCAGAGAAAAGGAAGAAATGCCGATATATGAAGCAAAGAAGTACAATATCAACAGTGACACAGCACCTTCTGCAGTTGACCTATAATAACTCTAAATAGATTCTACACAAAACACAACAAAGAACAAAGAAAGCACTTATCCACATACAACCATTAAGTTTGCATTTTGTAAAAGCACATTCATTTTGCCTGCAGGGGTCAAAATGGAGATGCTAATGTTTGACATACAAAGCAGGTAAAGAAGTTGTGCAAAGGTTCTCACACACACACACACAGTTGTTTCTGTACGTACGGTCACATTTCATGCCCTGGTGTATCAGCCCATAGAGGAGAGAGCCACAATGGTCACAGAAGGTGGGGCTGGAGTAAGTGTGGACCTTAAACTTGTGCTTACTACGAGGATCCTGCAGAGACAGAAACAGAGAGGAGAGAGCAGACATTTGAATCCAGTATTAAAGAAATTCAAGTGGTTTCAGTCGAGTTCCTCAGGTCTTCCTCAGTTGTCCCGTTAGATGCTTTTTGAAAAGTCAGTTTAGCCCAGGAGAATGTTTGTTTGGGCAAAATCTAAAATATCTGCCAACAGTGTGTGGACAGTGTTTCAGCCGTGTTACGACCATAACAAAATAACACACCATCCACATCTGAGAAGGTTTCTCACAACACTTTGGAACCTATCTGCAGGGATTCACTGAGTCTGCTACTGGTGTTAGGTGATACGAGCTGGCCTGGGCTCCAGTTTATCCCAATCCTGTTAAGGTCCTGGGTGGGGTTGGGGTCCGGGCTCTGGGCAGACCAGTTAAGTTCTTCAAAAACAGCAAGAGTGTCATGTAAAATACTGCATTCTGCATTCAGTTTTTACAGTGATTGACAGCTGCACGGCTGAGGTCAAAGTTCAACAAGTTTGACCTTTCACCTTGAGTGACAAGGACACGCCTGCAAAAGCTGTTGTTCAGCTCCAAAGGTGCAGTTTGTCCATTTATTGTATCTGTCTCAGATTTGTCATCCCTGTACAGCAGAGGTGAATGAGATGTGTGAATCTGCCCGATCCTCTAAATATCCCCTCCATTATGACAGAGAGCAAGAATCTAAATATTGAGAGGCAAACAGAAAATGGAGCACTGGTTGAGCGAGTTTGTACAAAAATAGGAGACAAACAGCTTTGGTGACATAACAAAAACAAAGAAAGAAAATGAGATTAACAAACATCAGTGAATGTGACTTCAAAACCAGTGGTGACTCACAAATGATCTGTGTGTGTTTGTGTGTGAATGAGGAGATATCGCCTCATTAACCTGAGTCTGCCAGGCAGCACATTTCCTCTTTACTGACATGTCTCAATATGATTTGGTGCTAACAGGCAATAGGTCAGCTGGAGAGAAGACAGGAGGTTACGTCTGTGTCAGTTTGTGGAAGTGGAGCCTCGCAATCTTTGTGAGGACACATTTCAGGTTTAAATCATCATGGTGAGGATGTTTATGCACTGCTAGGATATTTCTACAACTGTAAAGGAAGACTGAAGGTTTAGACTTCAGATCAATGTTAATGTTTGGACGAGGGGACTCAAGGTCCTTACGTGTGTAGAAAAACAAATATGTATGTGTGAGCACGTGTGTTCATTTAGCAACACAATCAGGAAATTACATGAAAGCACACACACACACACACACACACACACACACACACACACACACACACACACCCCAAAGGCCAGTGCTGACCTTGCTAATGTTATTACCAAGCATCATTCAAAACAATCACTAACCAAGTGCATAATGAATATTTAACATGAACAAGTGATCTGCTTCACTGTGCATCCAAACTCCCACAAGGAAACTGCATTTTTATGTGCTAAAAATAAAGAGCTGAGAATTAAACAAAGCAAGTTGTGTGTGTTGTGTGTTTTTACTTACATCGGAGGCAGGTCCTTTGTCGGCCCCCGGACAGGAGAAGGTGACAAACTCATGACAGCGCTTATGGACGACAAAACAGCACACTGTGGAGGGAGAGGGAGAAAAAGAAAAATATCAACTCAGGCTTTTCTTGCGATGCAAAATCGCGAGAAAGAGATGAAGCAATATTACAATTATATGGCATTAGTCACTGCACAATAGGCTACTCATATTTCTCCAGCTCCCATTCGTCTCCTCCTTGGTGTCAGCATCTATACTTAGTTTGTTATTGCCTCAGTTTTGATATTAAATTAAACCACCGCACAGTGGGACATCTCATAATCACACCCCATAACATTAAATCTGCCACACCAAACTTCCCCACGTTGGCAGCTCGAAATGCCAGCAGGCTCTGCACCTGATTTGACTTGATGCTTCTGCTTGCTGCTTCAAGCTGAGCTAAAAATCATTCAGTGTAGTGACTGACTGAAATAAATACCCTGCCTACTCCCAGCCCAATATAGTACATAGATACTGATCTGCTTTAAAAGGAAACAAAAAAATGCACTAGATCTTCAAAAGGATGCTTTGCTTTGTTGCTTTGAGCAGCTTAAAAACAAACTCGATAACTTTCACCCCGGTGCAATTTGAAAAATTTGTGAATCACACATGACTGAGGTTTTCCGGTGTTGCGCACTGAAGTAAATTCACGAAAAAATTCAGAAAAATCTAGCGTGACAAAGTAAATGTATAATGTATACTTTAAAAGGAGGGTTTCTGTGAATCAGTGCAGTTATGTGGGCAGGAAGGATATGTCATGGAAAAACACAGGATTTCACATGAATGTCATTTGAGGAAGCATTTGATTTAATAAGACAACTTCTAAAACGCCATCAGGTGCCAAAACGTAGCCATTTGAGTTGTGTAGAGAGATGGACAAGTTTGTCTAAGTCTGGAGAGGCCAATCCATCAATCCATCCACCAGGACTGCACCTTACAAATTCTTGCATTATTGATTCATCTGCTTATTATTTCAATTCAAACAGATGGTCACAATTTCCCAGCAATGTCCAAGCTGACTCTAAGTCCAATAGATTATTTTGTCCAAACAACAGTAAAATATTCAAAATTTGAGAAGCCAAAAACAGTGAATTTTTTTTTGTTTTTGTCTTAAAGATGACTCAAATGAATACTCTGGCTGCATTGGGTCATATGTTTTGGAATTACCCATTTTTTAGTAATTATTTGATTCTATTTCTGGTTTATGGCATCATATTAGTCTCTGGCATTGAATCCATTAACTGCTGTTCTGAATTTCACTGTTGGATGTATCTGACATTTCTCTCAAGTCTCCTGGGTCAGTGAGTAATACTTATGAACTGAAGAAGCCCCCTTCTTTTATATGGATAAAAGAACCGACATCTCTTCTACAACTGGAAAACATCAGGTAGACATTTCAAGGGTCAGCAGAGAAATATACCTTCACATGAGCAACGATTAGTGCTCATGCAGAGCAAGTGTCAGTCTGAAATGCTGTCTCAAAAGGACCTCGCTGATACAAGAAAACCATAGATTTGGGATGTACTGTTCACTTCTGCTGCAACGTATGATCACTTTGTATTACTATCTCAAGGTAAAGACAGATGTGTGTATGGTTAGAGGAGGAAACATGAGAGAGACAACATGTTGGAGCCTCATTCAAACCCAGACTTGGAAGTTTGTTGTGACCAAAATCTGCCACTAGAAGACTTATCACAACGGTTAGTTTAGGGAACTGGCTATGGTATTTGTTAGGTGAAAACTGGTAGTGTCTGAGAGCGTTCATGTGAAAAGGTTTTGTTGACCGGGGAAGTAGTAGCATGCATCAAGATATTTATTTTGGCAGAAACATCAGAGACTCAGCCACATCTTGGAGCCTCAGTCAGACCCAGACTCAGATGACAAATGCGTTGTGGCCAAAACTGACAAGCATCACATTAGAAAGGTAGGGTAGTCGGCATCTTTTATTTGTTTATGCTGTTTGTGTTGACACAGTGTTAGTGGCTGTGCTAATGCAAACCACTGCTCAATGTACTGACAGGGTCTCAGGTTTCTTTTGTTCTGCCCTTTGAGAGGAACATAAGAAATCATGGCTGAGAGAATCTGTTTTTAAGAGTGTCACTGCTTATTTCACTCAGGATATGTATTGTATTATATGTAAAACATCATAATGACTAAAACTAGATTTTTTTATCAGAGGGGGGTTTTCAACATTTTAGATACCAAGCTAATAATTGATAAAATAATCTGCAGATAAATCAACAATGAGAGCTTTTGGTAGCCATTGTAAAATGTGAGCGTCAGACTAGTGAATACAGAGCAATAAACCCCAGCGGTGGAAAAGCTATGTTTGCTCTCATTGAGCTGCTCCTGATCCATAGATCAGATCAGTATCCCTTTAAACTGCACACAGAGTCATGAGAAACACCATCCATGAGTTTGTCTCACTCTGGGTCAGATAAAAAGTACAATCCTTCCCTTTAAATTTTAATAAACCACTTCCTACAGACGAAGACATGAATATGGCCAACACCAGAACTCCATTTAGAGAAATAGGGCAGATCAGTGAGGAGCAATCTGCTCTGCTACAGCCCAACTTTGTGGTTTGCCTCATGTATTTTTGCATAAAAATCTTGCACAGTGCTGATTTAAACCACTTCCAGTTTACAGTGACTTGCAGTTTCCACAAAAAAATGTAATTAAGACATAAATTCTGTTCACATTTTCAACAAACTGTTTGAGCAAACAACACTCAGGTCCTAACAGCAGGGACTTCATATCAAAAAACAAACACACACACACACACACACACACACACACACACACACACACACACAGAGGGTGACATTACGAGCTGGTTTAATCTTAATTATTCACATTCTCGTTACATTTTCATGAGGCGCCGTGGACACTGGCAGCACTTTCCACAGGTTTCTAGCAGTTAACCAACAGAGAGCGTATGTCTGTGCATATGTGTGTGTGTTTATTTGAGCCGGAGAGGGTGATTCACATCAGTGGACACCTGGACCCACAGAAAATTTCAGCGAGTGCAGTTTTAATTCAAAATACTGACAGATGCCACAGACACAAAGGTAACTTGGTCTGAAGATGGCAAACAAGGCGGACAGCACGGCTGAACTCAGCACAGACAAACTGTGAAGAGAAAGGGGAAACGACGGCAGAGAGACGGAGGACAGGATGGAAAGAAGAGGGTAAAGACGAAATAAAGTCAAACAGAGAAAGAGAGAGAGAGTGTGTGTGTGTGTGTGTGTGTGTGTGTGTGTGTGTGTGTGTGTGTGTGTGTAGGCAGGAAGGAAGGGATGGGGGCACAGCTGGGTTTGAGGCAATGTGAGGGGGTGGAGAATTCATTTGTTTGTTAGTGTGTCAAGAAAAAAAAAAAAAAAAAAAAAACACAAGAAACAGAAGTGGAGCAGCAGAAAACACAGTGAAGCCACAGACTCACTTTACTGCTTTTTGTTCATAAATCTGCTCAGTCACTCTCTCACACAGACACACACCTGTACATACACACACTATTGAAAGATGGGCCTAGTGACCTGCCAAGGGTTGGGGGGGGTCTCTGCTCTGTTGCCTAGCAACCAGGCTGAGCCCTACAGTCGAGGCTACAGTCGCCTGATTGACAGCGCTAACGGCAAATCAGAGCCAATCCAAAAAAGACTGGGATGGGATGAACTGCCAGGATGACAGCGGGCCGACAGTTTCACATCAACGGGAGCAACAGGAAGTTCCTCCACGTTGGATGACAACCAGCCCGCAAACCACAGATGGAGACACTGGTAATCAGCATCATCCCAGGCCTCAAAATGCCCGAATAAATTGGACCAGAGAGATAAAGCCCTGCTACTGAACTGCTCTCTGAACACTTTTCCTGGTGCGTCTGGAATATCAGGAATTTCTAAAAGCAACAATATCTCTCACCTGGTGAAAAGAAAGGTTTGTGTCCGACAACAGCCCGATATCTGACATCAGCTGCTAGCTAGCATCAGCTGCCCAACAGGTAGCGAAGATCACACACAGTGGTCACACTTCTCACATGGCCTTCTCTTATAATCATAAAGCCTGGTCAACAAACACGAAACAGGAGCTCAGATCATCCTCTCTGGCCATTAAATTCACTGTAATCTGAGTTTACAGGGCTGTAAGCGATCATCCACTTCTCTACTTCCTGTGTGTGATGTAATAAATTTATTTTCACTATTTTGACATATTCCTCAGATTTTTGCCAAAAACATTATTATTATTATTATCATCATTAATATGATACATCATGACTGGGACACCTGAAGAACAGAGAAATTGGCTTTAGCCAGACAGACTCCACACATTAGATACAAAGTCCTGTTTCAAACAAGCTTGAATCAAATACTTGAGGCAGGAGAACGAGTAACCTTCAGGACTAGATCTTCTCTCATGTTGAGCATTACGCACAAGATGTTTTAACGGCGAGGGAGGAAGTTTATATGCATATAAATTACAGTAACACTAACAGGAAACACCTGAGCACCTGTTCTTCATATGGGGCTACACTAATCACAGTTAACAAGGCCAAAGTACAAAAAAAGACATGTCCACAATTGTAGATAAGAATGAGACATTACTTGGAGGGTTCATGTGCGTTACTGATCAAACTAAGATGACGTAACCAAACAGATCGAGACAGAGGTTGAACAATGACGCCCATAAGTGAAAATAAAACGATTTAATTGGTTGCATGCAAAGCAGAAATCCATCTACATAGACAAAAAGGCAGCATCAGCATAAAGCAGAACAGGTTCAAATTTATGAAACTATAAATACAGTTAGAACGATTAGTTGATTAATAGAATCATTTCATTTGTGAAGATTTGCTCCTTTTTTAATCTCATGTGATGATCAATTATCTTTCTTTTTATATCATTTGGACCCACTGGTCAGACAAAAAAATAAATAAAATGTTATACTTATATATTTATTTATAAATTTCACAATGGGTTTCTGGAAATTGATGTTCATTGAAAAAATGTATTAAAAAGGCGCTCTCAAAACAGTACAATCAAGGAAATGCAGTTAACCACATGCTAACCACATTCACAGGCTTATATCTCACCACGTATGAGCGATATCCATCACAAATACTGAAACTGGCAATGGCTGAAACTAAAGACAGAAGAGCAGAATCTTTACATGTCACATACTACGTAATATTTTCTTCTGCGTTTCAACACCAGTTCACCCAAACTGGAACCGACCCAGTTGTGATCAAATGTCAATGTTTTTAAAGCATATTCTGATAAATAACCTGCTTGTTTCCATCATTAGGGCTGAAACAACATATCAAGTCATTTATTAATAGGTCGCTGACAAAAATGATAATACTTATAATTACTCATTTGGGTCATTTCACACAAAAAAAATACCCAACATCATCATGCTTCAAGCGTTCTGTATTTTACTGTATATCTTTGTAAATTAAATACCTTCAGGTTTTTGGACTGGACAATTTAAAGAGATGCAAAAAAAATAAAAAATAATTATTGTCGCAACTCTGTCAGTAAACAAAAAGCCTGCCCATCAATGATCAAACATTTGCTTTAAATTACACTGAAGCCCAAAAACAGGTTGATGCCTAAAATCAGCGTATTTTCATTTGTTACACAGCATCTTGACAGCAACTGTTTCCAGAAAACACAGAAACACTGCTGATCTCAAAATCTATTGTGAAGGAGCTCACTGACCAGAAGAAACTAAACTGTAGACAATTGTAATCTAAAATACATTTGTTTTCCTGGCCACAACCACACTGTGACAAACAGATCTTGTAATCAATATCTTAGACTGTCTACCATGTCGTCTAAAGATACCATTTTAACCGCTGATCAGTCGATGCTCGGGTTCAAAAGCCAGCTGCAGTCTCAATTCCATCAATAACAATTTTACTTGATGTAGGGTGCAGCATTTAAGACATTGGTTGTAGTTGTTGTGTTGTAATGTAGAGTGAGGCAATTTATTTTTTATTTATTTTTGTTGTAAAGTAGATTCATATCTTGACATAGTGAAGATTATCACAGGGTCATAATCACAGGGTTCATCCGGAGGATAAAACAAAATGTTTTGCTCTAGTTAACTTTTGGTGGAGTTAGACTGTGACAGAAAAGACACACTTGCCCACACCCAATACAAAAATACACTGTCTTTAAGCTTTAACTGTCCTCATATCGCTGTTCAGATGAAGTATGCTGAGCTTAGCGTTTAGCTTAAAAGCACCACTTTTCCTCAGTACAACCTCTGGTGTCTTGTTTCCAGATAAAATCCACAAGAAATTTAAGACACTTTTATTTACATTTTACCACATGCACACGTGTGCAGTGACCACAACTCTGCAAATCATGCTACATCCAACTCAGGATCGGCCTTCATCCTGTCAATGACTTGATACAATTAATGAATCTATTTATGAACTACGAGCAAGTTTGATCGTCTTCACAGGCTCTAACTCACTGATACAGATAAATGCTCTCTCACCCACACAGATCGTTCAGTGGTTGAACTGATCGGGGACCAGAGAAACACTGCAGAAGCTCAGTGCACCTTGTGTTTGAAATTGCTGAAGACGTTTTTCCTTTCTGCTTTAATGAGACAGAGAACAATGGCTAATTTCAGTGTAATTTTAGAGCAACTTAAGCTGCAGATACCACAAAGACAGAAGAGACAGACCACAAATGTATGAAGAAAATAAGACGTTACGAGTGTTATTTTGACAGACTGCTACTGACGCAGTTACACTGTGGAACCTTTAAACACCATTTGGATGGTTTGAGCAATTACATTTCAGCTTGTTTTGGATGTATTTATGTTTTTTTGTCAGTACAGGTGACACAATTGAAGAAATGATCTCTATCCAGAGGGCTGCCTTAGCTCCGTATCAGAAACCATCTCTGTCCACACACACCTGAAAACACTGACCATGACCATTGATGCACACTGGGCATGCACAAGCGAGTGGAAAAAGGAAGCAGATAGTTTACTCTGCAGTTGGATAGTCGCGGAAATAACTCCAAATGGGGAACAGCAGAGGGAGTTTTGGTTTTAAAACAGCTGCAGAACATCAGTAATGCTTGTATTTGGTTATTCATGTTCGCCACTGCTAGTCACGACTGATAAGACCAATCAGGGAGCCAGCCACCAGGAGTGGTTGCATCATCTTATAGTTTCTAAAAGTCTAAATTTTTGCCCATGCAGACGACAGCGCAGCCCTGTAGCTATAAAACTAAAATGGGGCCAGCAGCGTTTTCAAAAGTCTCCAATTTAGGCACTCAAACATTTCAAAGTGGTGTGGACGACCAAGGGTATATGTAGCAACAGCAACTCAACCAACTCAAATATTGTACTGTTTAAAATGGCTGAAATTAGTTAATTCGCTGCAGAGCTGCACATTGATTCACTTAAACCCTCCTTACCTCCCTCTCCCAAACAGAACAGGGAAGTGAGATCCAATCACAAGTGGTCACTGGAGATTCATGTGGAGAAGCTTTCTAACGGCAGCTTTGTACTGCCGTCCTTAGAGCTGTCCACTGTTGATCGGATCAACGAAGAGGTATCTCAATGCCAGGACAGAGCAGGGCCGTACTGGAGCTCTCTGATCCACCGGAGACCAATGGTGTGTAAATGGAGTCTTATTCTTTTAAATAGTGATTTGGTGATTTTTGCCCTAATGCAAAGACAGCACTTTGAGGCTGCAGATACTTTCACTGGAAATATTTTTACTCATAAAACAATGTTGAAAATAGTTAAATTCATTCAATCATTCATGCTGTAAACCTGGCCAGTAAGCTGATTCTAAAACAGTTAATCTTTTGTTTTTAGTATCTGTGCTTTTCCTACAATGACAAGTTAAAACGCGTCCTGAAAGGCCTGTGAGCGTCACTTTCAGTAGAACTCATTACATGTTACACAGCCACTTGTTTGTTCTAAAATTCATTTTATAAGCATTGCTTTATTTATTAAGAGTTTGGCAATATTGGAGAAGCGGGTTTTGCATTTCTAAATCAGAAAACCAACGCTCAACTCATCTGATAAGATAAGTAAAAAGAAGTAACTCTGGATCCTGCAAGAGACCCATTGATCTGTCAGTGGCCGGAACTGACATGAGGGTTGGTTCCTCTATTTTGCTCTTAGAGCACTGACTCAAAAGCAAAAAGCTGAAGGCAGGAAAGAAAGAAGAGAAATCTCTACCTGGTACTTGGGTGTTCAGACACACCCACAATGCACAGAAGGCAGCTTTGTCACACAAGACACACATACAAGATAGTTTCCCCTCACAGAAACGCACGGTCATCCCTACATGCCAGAACAAGTCTACACCAGATGTGTGACATTCCTCCAACCGAGAGTGTTGTGTGTGCGTGTGTGCACCTCCCATTCATACTGAACTGTATCTACACCCTTTTTGTTCCTCATGTTCTCAGACACAAGAACACCACTCTTCATACAATCCTACAGTCTCTTGTTCACAAATCTCCCACTTTACGCTCATGTTAGGTCAAATAAAGCAAAAGGAAATCCACCAAAACACAATTCAAGCGGCTCAAACCAAGTTAAAACCTGGCTAAATCTGGCTGAAATGTGAAAGTTTTAAAGTGTCTGGGTTACATATAACTGCTCTTTGAATACATTTTAATTTTTACATTTCACTGTGAAGCATCTTAACTACAATAATACAAATGCTGCTGAAACAACACCTGAGAAGCACTTTCCAACTTTCCATCTGTGTCTTCTGCTCAACCTCAACTCTGAGATTGAAAATATATTCTTGACCCTGGAAACAGCAGTTGTGATACAACAAAGCTGCAGAACAGCGACTAAAGGGCCTTGAGATGAGATTGTTTTGCCAAATGCTGTTTCCAAGAAACATCTATTCTCAACATTTAAGCAAACAAAATAAAATCCAGTAAAATAGGGCTCAGAAGCTGTTTTTTTGGTTTGTTTGTTTTTTTTGTTTTTTTTTTATGATTCTCTACCTGGCATACAGTGATTTTCTTTCAAAGTCTCTCTAGTAATGATAATTTTTTATAATAATCAAAATATAGTCACTTAAACGCTGTTGAAATTAAGGATCAGTCAGATTAATTAATTTATTTGTCATGATAAACATTTTGGCCGAGGTGCGATTAAAAGATGCAGGTCAAAAAGTACTGAAATATGTTCTGGTCTTTCAAGCAGAAACAGAGAAATCAGTCATCGTAACATTTAATAAACATTATTTCAGGAAATATATTTTGCTACGTGCTTTCATTTTTAAATGAATTGTGTTTCAAACTGCAAAGGAAGGAAAAGCAGATGCTTAAACTTCATTTATCCAGGTTTCCCCATCTCCTGTTTTCTCCAATTTGAATGTTTTGTTTGTCAACAGTGTTTGTACATCATTCATCCATAAAAACACCAATTCATATCATGCACTACACTATAACTGCATCTATTCATTCTAATTAATTTTACTCTTTTAAACCCTATTTAATGCATCTAACCTAAGGCATGTTGAATTGCATATTGAATAAATCTGACCATGTAACTCCCCAGTTAGGTCAAGTTAAGGAAATGAAAAAAAAATGAATTACTGTCTATATTCTGTATATTTTAAAATCAATTTCAATCAAACTCACAAAAATGTCTTAATTACATGCGAAGCTTTCTTTCAGCCTGCATTTCCCCAAATTAATATTAGCTGGTATGAAGTTAAAGACTGTCTGACCCATATTTCAAAATTACATATAGCTTCACTTTGAACACTGAATATCACAAGAAATATTTTGACACTAAATCTATACTATTTCCTGTTATTTAACATTAACCATTTTCTCAAAATGGGTTAAATTAAGGCCCCTCTAATGAAAATTGTAGAGCTGCAGCGAACAATGATTTGTTGTTGACTTTATCAAATGTATGGTTTTGTTTAGTCCAAGAGTTGAAAACCCACCAAGATTCAACATATTATAATTTAAATTTAATATTTGAGAACCAAACTTGTGGAGTCTTTAGTTAGTTAGTAATTAGTTTTGTTGTAGATCCAGAAATCTATTCATTGCTGTATTGCTAAGTTTAACCGAGTTATTTAACTTGGCCAGATTTTGTCAGATGTAGCTCAATGTTAACCTACATTATGCTTATAGATTATGCCTACATTTCAACCTGAAAATGATTGGATAGTTTGTTTGATTGATTGAGTGATTCAGCATAAACACTCATCACTGACTCACATCATAAACAACCCTCAGACCACTTTGTTGTTTAAGAGACGGCCTGTAAGTTTAAGAGTTATCACTTGACTCTTGGAAACTCACCACAAAACCCGAGCTGACAGCTACTCTCCCTGTGCAAGGCTCTGATTGGCCTGTGCATGTTGTTTGTGTGTATACATTTTATCAATTCAGGGTAATTCACCATACACGTTAGGTACGAGTCCAGGAGGCTGCGCAAACGCTGTCACTCAAGAACCAGTGTTCATTCTCTCTACCCCCCCAATGCATTTCCTGTATCACCACCAGAGCCGCCAACAAGCCAGTGTAGCCCGCAGAAACAGGGGAACTGACACAACCTCACACAGAAGCTTTGTACAATTCTACCAAATCGATGAATTATTACACAAGAGCGTAATGTGGAAACTTTAGCCACTTTCTTCCTGAACCTCACATGACTGGTCACATGACTGGAGTCAAATGAGTTGAGATTGGAGTCTGAGATGGATCATTGAAGAGCAGGAAGTGATACTGCAAGCACAGCGCGACAACATCTGCTGCAGTACAGAAGCATGCATATGATTGAGGGGTATCACTATGTCGCTGCAAGGCCCTGTTTATGAAACCATTTTGTGCAGAGGTCCATGTCTAGACACCCACTCACTCACTGCCACCACGACCAGCCGCCCCCACACGCAGACACACATCACCACCCACCCACACACACACAAATTCATTATACAAATCCAATCAAATGACTGATGAACTATGAACTAGATGAGGGGAAAAAAAGCTTAAGAAATCTAACTTCCTGGTCTCTCTTCCTCCCATCTCTCCTTGGCCAAAACCAGGCATCTCAGCTTTCACCACTCTACTGACTCTTCTACTCTTACATCTCACACTGTCTTGTCAGCCTGAGCCTGTTCGAGTATTCTCACTCTCATTTACCAGTGTTGGCATGCACCTGCTTTGAGTTTGACACCTGCCTGCCAACACCAACACGGCGTCAAGGAACGAGCCAACAGGTCACTCTTAACAGTGTGCAGACCTGTGCCCCTGAATACAACAAATACACACAGCCACACTCCTTCAGACAGTGAACATCCGTCCACACACCCACAGCCATATGCAGCAGCCCGATTTGTGAATAAGCTACTGCTCTTACCTTGGCACTGGAATCCCTGTTTCCCGAAGCCCCTGTGGACAGAGGACAGGCATGTGACATTTGGAGAATTATTAAGATGACAAAAACTCAGGGACATGCATAAAGTTTGGGGCTGCATCTAATGATTGTTCAATTAATCAATTAGTCTGTGACACATTTTTAAAAAAAATAAACTGGTGACATCTTGTTTTGTTGAACCTTAAATTCCAAATATTCAAAGAAAAGCAGTATAGTTTTACATCTGAGAGGCTGAAATCTGCAAATATTTGGCTTTTATTTTTCATTTTTGCATAAGAATTGACTGAAATGATCAATTATCAATATAGTGCTCATTGTCTTTCTGTCAATTAAACGACTCAGTCATTTTAGCAATGTCTCATGCAGACATCCAATCACGCATGGACACACAGATCATCCCACACAGCTGCCGCAGCAACAGTGGGGCCCTGTGTCTGTGTCTCCAGCTGCATTCCTCCACCAGACCTCCAGTTTCTGAGATGGGTGTCGGGTCGATGCGGTAACGCCGAGCTGCAGCCACTGGTCTGCGGCTCCCGACAAAACGCACCCCCCGACAGGCCCGCGGAGCTGTCGCATTGTGGAGAGCTGGTGGGAATGGCGCATCGCCGTGTTTCTGGCAATGACAATGAATGAAAGACTGCGGTGTCTGGGCTCCGTCAGTGAGGAAGGAGGCCGATTGGAGCCGCAGCAGCAGCAGCAGCAGCAAGTGAATCACCTGTGTCCTTTCCCCTCTCACACACACACACACACACACACACGAGCGCGCACGCACACACACTCACCAGATGAAGTCCGTGCAGTGGCTGCAGAAGGTGGGCTGCTTGAAGAAGCGCGCGATGAACTTGTGGTTCTTCACCTCGTGCACGTTCTTCTGGCGGAGGGCTCCCTGACGGGCGAAGCCGCGCGCGCTCTCCGGTACCTCTCCGTCGCTGCTGGGGTCAGCCATCTTAACGAGGAAGCGGCGGCGGTCCGAGAGGAACGAGAGGGGTGAGGAGAGCTGAAGAGCGAGAGGGAGAGACGACGGAGGCAGCGGGGGAGAACGAGTCGCTGTGCAGGTGTCTCCTCCTCCTCCTCTCCGCCCCTCTGGCCGCCTCGGTGTCGCTCGTGCTGCCGGTGTTTTTGTCGGTCTGCGTCCAGCTCGCGCTGAAGCTGCTGCTGCTGCTGCTTCTTCCGGCGGGTCCCCGTGCCGCGCGCCTGCTTCCCTATTCTCACCAATGTGTTACTGCTTACAACTCTCTCTGTCTCCCTCTCTGTGTCTCTCTCTCTCTGTGTCTATGTCTCTCTCTCTCTCTCTCTCTCTCCCCCCCCCCCCTCCCCCCAAGTCTTTACTGTCAAAATGTGTGTCACACCTATGAAGCAATAAACAGCAACACAAGTCAGACCACAAGTACTGCATACTTCCAGTAGAGTCAAGGAGATACACACACACACACAGGAATGGATCTCTAACCTGGGAAAAGTCTGGGCCCCAGATTTAGGGGCCCCCAAAGCCATTTCCCCAGAGCAGACATCTTTGCTTAAAAACACCACAATAATAATGTATTGTAATCACGTTCACTCAAAGAAAGAGTAGCAAAACTAATGTTATATAACTGATTACTTTACTGTCACTGTTCAGTCATCAAATCCTCCACACCCACCCGTCACATCTTTTGTATTTACCACATGTAGAAATAACTACACAGTGCAGTTTAACAGCAGACTGCACACAGCTCTCCGGGAGTTCAGATGTTACACTCCAGCTCTAAAAACAAAACAAACAAAAAAAAGAGAGAGAGAGAGACGTTTCCTGAATGTTGCCCAAATGTACTTTGGGTTAACACTCGCCACAGTTTAGACAATCCTGGACCAGATCACATTACTGGACTGTTCACAAGGGTCAGTGCAGACCCCTGTGCACACTGACTACTAGTGTGTTAACTGCGCATGAGCTTGAAAAGTAAAGTGGACACTCGTTTAAGGAACTTTGTGTGAGAACTGCACATTTCCCATCTTTGGCCCCTTCATCAGACACACACATTTTTTCGACTTTTTTATATTGTTCAGCTGGGCGGCACGGTGGTGCAGTGGTTATAACTGGCAAAACATAATATTTACGAAAACACAAAACATTGTTAAAAATGATTAACCACCTATATCAGATGTAGCTCTTACCATGCAACCTATATGGTATTTAAATATTCTCATGAACATGAATTTGCATGTTCTCCTTGTGTCTGCATGGGTTCCCTCAGGGTTCTCCAGCTTCCACAGTCCAAAGATATCCATGTTTAGGTTAATTGGCGACTCTAAATTGCCCGTAGGTGTAAGTGTGAGCGTGAATGGTTGTTTGTCTCTATGTGTTGGCCCTGTGATAGACTGTTCCAGGGTGGACCCCGCTCTCGCCCAATGTCAGCAAGGATTGGCTCCACTTGGTGAAAAGAACTCCACACATAACTCACTTATACAATCAGTTCAATTATTTGTATCTGGTTTCACTTCCAAAACCCAAATGTGTTCCATTTTCTAACATGGAAAACTACAAAAATGAGAAATATTCACATTTGACAACCTAAAACCAGAGAATTTTGCATAAAAAGTGACTCAAACTTACCATAACAATATTTATTTATCAATACATTCCTCTTGTGTATGTTTCTGAGTCTCAGTGAGTCTCCATGGCTTCACCCTGTCGCAGCCACTTTAGTTGCCAATTTATACAGCGATTTGCACCCAGTCTTATCATCCTTGAAGGTGGTTCCTCTTCCTCGTTTGGGCTGGATGCCTGTCTCTCTCTCTCTCTCTCTCTCTCTCTCTCTGTCTCTCTCTCGCTGTCAGCTCTGCCCTGCAGCAGCTTGGTAAAAGAGCCATCACCACTACCTACAACTCGACAGACGATAAGTTGAAACGGCCTTCCTGCCAATTTCAAGACGTTTCTCCCCAGATGGTTAGGATCTCCCTTACAATCAGATGAATCAGTTGTCTTGTAATGTCTTGTAATCTCTGATGGTATTTTACTCCAGAGTATCTCAAAACTGAAGTGTGACACAAAAGAGGATACAAGCACCAACACATTTTTTGTGTTGACTATTGAACATAAACAACATAAACATAATCAAAACATGACATTTCAACAACACAACATTGTTAATAATGATTCAAGTGCTCTATATAAAACCTTTTTTAGATTATATATATATATATATATATATATATAATGAAATTTGCATGTTCTCCCTGTGCCTGCGTGAGTTCCCTCCGTGTTCTCTGGCTTCCTCCCACAGTACAAAGACATGTACGTTTAGGTCAATTGGTGACTCTAAATTGCCATGTGAGTGTGAGCGTGAATGGCTGTTTGTCTCTATGTGTCAGCCATGCGATAGACTGGTGACCTGTCTGTATATTTTACTGTTATTTGGAGATTTTTTTTTAATACGTTAACATTTTTCAGATGTTTTACTGGTTTCTTAACTTTTTATCCTGAAGGATATGTTACAGATTTTTGTTTTGTATTTTACTGAATTAGTCTGGATTTAGTGATAATATTGTAATCTTTTAATTTATAAAAAAAATTTTTTGAGAATTTTACTAATATATTTAAAGCTTTACTGATGTTTTAAATATTAAAAATCAGAGTTGTTTTTCAATGCAGTTTTTTCATTTTTCTAGGAAAATTAATGTACATTTGAAAATATTTGAGGAGAAAAATTAGGAGATGAAAAGATCGAGATAGCCCTGATTGGTCTTTGCCAGGAGAGGCTTTATAGAAATATGGACAAGTTTAGCTACAGTTTAATCTGAAAAGGGCACCTGAGATGAAAAGAGCACTTACAGCTGATTTACAGTAGATTTACACTCAAAAACAGTGAGGTTTTATAACATATCATCCACCTGGTGAAGAGGGTCTCTGGATTGGGGTCGCATGCCGTACAGATTTTAAAACCACTCAGTGTAAGTGGCTGACTTGAAACATTGCACATTTTTAGAGCGGTTGCCTTAAAATTTTGGTCCAACATATTGTTCATTATCCTGAGTGTGGAGTGGGACTTTGCAGTCTTGGTGCAACAGATCAACAAGGCTGCAGAAATTCAAGGATTGTATTTACAGGGTGAACACAGTGCTGTCGTCCAGCTGTCTGCAGACTCATCCATATTGACATGACAACATCACAGAATTTCTACAGATTTGTCAGCAGCACATTTATGCCCCTGTTCCACCACATCGCACAGATCTTCTGCTGGATTTAGATCTGATGACTGCGGAGGCCACTGAAGTCCACTGAACTTATTATCAGAGTCATGAAAGCAGTGTGGGGCAACTTTTGCTTTGTGTCATGGTGCATTATTATTCTGGAAGAAGCCATTAGAAGATGGTGAACTGTCCTTACAGTGAGGCATGTGGTCAGCAGCAACACTCAGACGGACTGCGACATCCAAACTATGACTGGGGCCCAAAGTGAGTTAAGACAACATTTCCCACGCCATTACACCACCACCATCACCATCCTGGGCTGTTGACACAAGCCAGGTTTGGTTCATTGACACCGTTCTCAGCAAAAATCAAGATTCATCAGACCAGAATTTGTTTTTTCTGACCTCCAACTGTCCAGTTTTGGTGACACTGCAAACTCAGATCTCTGCTCTTGCTCTGTCAACAGAACCACAGCTGATGTTTTTTGTTTCTTTTTAGTTTCATGCACCATTCTGAGTAAAAAGTGCTATTAAGGTCATTGTGCATGAAAACTCCCAGGAGGAAATTCAGAAATACTCAAAAGATACTGATAAGCAATGATGCCACCATCAAACTCACTGACATCACATTTTTTCCCTATTATGATGTTCAATCTTTTGGTTAAACTTGACGTTTAACTACTGTGTCTGGTGTGTGTCTGTGATACCGAAAGACAGTTAATGAAACAACTGAGCGAGAACCTAAAACTAAAGCTACATTCAGCTACACGATTAAATGAAACAGCAGTTAAATAAATTTATATATTTATAAAAAAAAAAAAAAAAAAGCTTTTCCTGACTGTCATCAAATATTTTGGACTCCAGTGAATTTCATGTGTTGATTGATTGATTGATTGATTGATTGATTGATTGATTGATTGATTGATTGATTGATTGATTGATTGATTGATTGATTATTTCATGTCAAGACTGTGATGTTGACTTGATTTGTTACTATTGTTAACTTTAAGCCACAAACTGAAATGTGTTGTCATCCACTGATTCACTTTCATGTTAATATTAATATTTAAATATGTAAAATATTTAAAAATAAATTGCCAACTTAGTAATAGAAAGTTAGACAAACACAGGATTGAGCAATTGATTTCTTTAAGCTATGCAATTTTAAATAAAAACTGTACACAATAATTTAATAAAGAAACAAACTGAGACAGCAGTTTGTGTTCAAATACTTGTGAACTGCATACCACTGCTATTTTTAGACAAGAACATAATGTGCTGTAACTCATTAGCTAAGGGGGAAAATAACATCTTGGTCATTGGCCTAGAATAATACATTTTTATAAATGTCCTACATTCTGAAAATGTGTAGAAAAATTAACTGTGCCAACAAATTTCTTTAAAAAAATCGGCTATCATATTAAACTATTAAAATCATATTGGCCCTTATTACTGAATAACTGCTGACCCCGTGTTAGTGGTTATGTAAAAAGATATTGTCCTTTTATTTGACTCAACTTGTGTCAGGTGGCGCACACACACCGTCATAAACTGTAATGTTGCGCCCTCTTGTGGCTGAAGAAATATTTGCCCGGCAGCTACTGAGAACTGCAGTTGGTGTAACTACTTAAAAGCCCCGCCCACTTGACCGGAGCTCATTGGTCAGCGCCGGCCGTAGACGCGTCTGATTGGTCAGGACAGAACGGGAGCGTGTGCGCATGACAACGTTGTGTAAGCGCGTCGACCTTCTCCCAGCCGACGGTGAGTAGTTTACCGGCCTGCTCCGCTAAAAATGTCCCTAGAAATACAGCCAGAAACCGAGGAAACACTGCGACCAACAGTTATTTAACATTTTTCATTCACTTGTCTCCAGAGATGCCGACGTCCCCCGTTAAAACGCGGATCCCTCTCACCAGCCTCGGTCATCTGGTCACAGAGGTGAAGGTAGGATGAATGAACCACATCTGCTCGATTCATTTCTGTGGGATGTTTTTTTTTTTTTTAACAGATAATTCATTCTTTGCCTTTGTCTGTTTTATTTGTCTGTGGAAATAGTCTTACTTTTTTTTTTCTTTTTTTCCTTTTTTTTTTTTTGCCCTTGTAACCAGTAATGGAAAGTAACTAAATACAAATGTGAAATACTTGTAACTGACCTGAGTATCTCTAAACTTTTACTTAAACTCATGAACGTTGTACTTTTTACTCAACTACATATCTGTGGCAGCTTTAGTTTGAGAGGTTTTACAAATAAAATGTGCACAGTAAAATATTAAAATATTGCTCTTCTTGTTCTTTGTTATGGGTTTAACAACCCAGTAGCATTTGAATACTGCTGTTTATGTATCAATGCATTGGTTAAAGAATTACTGAAGTGTTTCAGTATTTTATGAGGTTAAAGGTGTTTTGTTCCATTGTGGTTATAAATTCTGGGCAGACCAGTATCAGTAAAATCACATGGAAAATATTTGCTTGTTAAATTGTGAGATATTACTTTTTCAGATATTTATAGATCAAAAACTTAAGATTCACTTTTCACTGTGTAACCACAGTTATCAAAAAAAAATTGGCGCTTTCAATTTGTAGTACATTACATTGCTCTCGCTCTCTCTTTATGCTTATGTCTTGATCATATAAGATAAGCTGAAATAAGACAACACTGATTCCTAAAAGAGAAATTCTGAAGAAGCAGGAAATAAACAATTTAAAGGAACAATTACCACAAAATTAAAAGTGAGACATTCAAAATGTGTGGTCTAATAGCTACATTATATATTATATGAGACCATAAGTAAGGCCTATGATTTTTGCAGTGTGCAAATAAATGCACAAAATATATTTGTGAGTAAGTAATGCTAAAAAAAAACAATTTATCTATTCAGCCATTATCTATACCGATGAGTCAGGGACAAGCTGGAGCCAATCCCAACTGACGCTGGGCAAGGACAGGGTCACACTGGGCAGGCCGCCAATCTACAATATAAATCATATATATGAAAATATACCATAGGCTTAATAGATTTGTGCTCAGGATGGTTTTGTTAATATTTTTTTTTTTTGTATTTAATATTTTCATTGGGTCATCAGCTGTAAATATGTGACCTGCAATGTTTATTTTTGTGTTAATTTTCTGGCTCCTTGGGGGCAGCAGAAACAAGCTACACTGAACTATTTATTAATTACTGTCATCAACACATCACCTTCTCAGTTACTGAGGTGAACCTGTTAGAAAAGTGAAATTATCATTCTTTATTCAGTTATGTTTCTGATGTTTAATGTTCACTGTTTTTTACCTCTGATTTAGGTCTCTATTAGCTCTGGAGGTGAGATTTATGCTTACATACAACACTAAACTATAGTTTCACCATAGAGCACTGAAGACAACTGCTGCTTTTGGTGTTAATTCAGTAGATTCATCAGTATTAAGACAACATTGATTACAGCTGCTTAAAAAGTCCCCCTCATCCTTTCATCAAGTCAAGCCCATTTTTATTTGTGTAGAGCCAATTCACAACAGAAGTGATCTCAGTTTCCAAATAGAGCAGGTCTAGACCTTCTGTTTAAAATATTATTTACAGAGACCCAACTGTTCCCACTAAGAGCAAGCACTTGGCCACAGTGGCAGGGAAAAAGCCTCTTTTTAAGAGGCAGAAATCTTGAGTAGACTCAGACTCAGAGTGGGTGGCCCTCTGCTTCCATACAGATAGGTTGAGAGAAAGAGACAGAGAGCAATCTTATCTATCACACCACTACACTACAGTGACAGATGTAGGTGTTAAAGATGTGTACTATTTGATATGCTCATTGGGACATTAACGGCTTCTGACATTGACAGCTGTAGAGCTGCTGAGCCGACACTGGGACGTCCAGATGAGTCTCTGTCCCTCCAGCCTCTGTAAGTCAGTACATTAGGCTTGTTCAGGATGAGTTTCACACACAGTACTTGCAGAGATCAGGCAGCAGCAGGAGACAGAGACAAAGAGCTGCAGTCAAGATGGACAGTTTCCAACAGATTTCTCAGTCTGTACAGGAAGTCACAGAAACGCTCACATGTTGCGACAACTGATCCCTTTTCACTCAAATGTGAGCATTCAGCGTGTACGCCAATGAATTTTGTGACAGATTTCCCTTTACTCCACTTCCATCATCATAACGGTTTCAGCTAAACTCACCAACAATGTCTTCTGAAGTCTGTTTTCCAGCTTTATAGTTGTAATGTTTGCCAAGTCTAAAAACTTCCACCAAAAACTACTGGTGCACAATTATCACACTCACCTGGAATCAAATGTTCTATATAAACTTTAGAGAAAAAAAGAAAAAAAATCACAAAAACTTTCATTAGTTGTTTACAGCGTCACATCTGACTTCTAGTTTACCTGGCATGAATAGGTCCTAAAAAAAGCACATTTTCCTGTCAGTGGTTTGGAATAAAGCCCAGATTTAATGGATGTATTTCTGTAACAGTTGGGGAATTTTTAGTTAAACATCTCATAAGCAATAAAATAAAAACAAGCTCGTCAACCAAAGGGAACTATAGCTTTAAGCTTTTAATTGCACGGAAATGTGGAGAGCTGGAGGTCAGTGAGAGCTCTGTGTTTCCATCAAGTCTGGGTGATTAGCTTGACTTCCAGCTGATTGCATTTAATCAATTCATGGGTGTGTTGAATGCGACAGTGTTGAAGCAGCATGAAAACAGTCACTCCAGTCATACCTTATCGTGCTTTTCAGCAAACTGATTACAACATGTAAAAGTATTCAACTTCTTTTTTTCAGTTTGATGCTTATCGGTGTGAGACACTTTTTTTACTTCACTGAAATTGCTTCATTTGTCACATATTTTTAAAATGTGGTTATGTATTTAGCTGTGTGCAGCATTTTCCACTCAGTAGTTCTCAATCTCAAAGCATCTCAAATAACAGGTTCTAGATTATAAGAGCTAAATGGATGTTCCAATAAATGAATGTGATGGTTTCACATTCATTTTTACACATGTGGGTGCAGGGTTCATTGATGCTACATTTGGTTTTGTGGTAAAAAATTTTTATCTACCATATTTTTCTTGCACATGAGTTTGCTTGCAAAGAAATGCGGTTTATGAATTACATGACTTTTTGTTGAAATTCACTGAAAAATATTTATTTTTTACATATTGGAACATTGTGTGAACATTTCATGAGTGAAGTGCTTCCTTTTATTCTGTGCTTCTGTGGTGGGAATGTGTGTGTGTGTCTGTGTGCGTGCGTGTGTTTTTTCTTTTTTTTTCCAGAGACAGCTGTTTGGCATTGAGGCCCGAACTTCTGAGGAACTTACTGGTTGGAGGAAATACTTTAATAGCGACACTCTGCAGGGTCGTCGAAATGTAAACAACACGCGCACACGAGCAGACATCATTTTTTTATATTTTTATTTTTTATAGTTTTCTCAGTCGGTGATGTGTTCCTCTCTGCTCTTTTTCAGTGTGTCTTGGCTACTTATGGGATCTTAGCTGTATCAGCAGCTGCCTACATGATGTACAGACGAAACAAAAAAGAAACTTCCAGCTCCGCGGCCTGAATGATCAGGACTGTTCAGTGACATATTCATAGAAGGAAACAATGTCTCACTACCTCCAAGTTGACAGCTGTACATTTTTGTTAATAAAGACTATCTAAATGCTCATTTCTGTCTGAAAAATCATTGTGGTTACCATGACATGTATGTTTATGCTTGTGCAATTAAGTGGCCATCCTCTTCTAAGGAAATTGCAAGTCCTACTGCCATTCAATCAGAATCCCAACAGCACACTGCGCTGTTTTCAGTCTTTTCTTAGATTAATTCATGAACACCACAAAGATCAATGCCTGAACTTGTGAATATTCTATGTAATATGAGTCTCTCTTTTTCCTTTTTTTTTTTTTCTTTTTTTTTAGGCTCCAGCCTGAAAAGAAACCCCTCCGAAGTACAATCAGCAATAATTATTATTGTACTCAGAGTATTTATTTATCAGATTAATAGGATGCTTAGTTTCAGGGCAGGCCAAAGGCATAATAAACAAAAATTACCTAAAACGACCCAAAACATGAATTAAACAGGACAAATCTTTCACCTTTACCATTAATACTGGTGTGTTATAATTACCTTTGATTTTTTTTTTTTTAAATCTAATAAATTAACACCTGATGTTGAAAAATATGAGACAATATAAAAGAAAAAGAGATTATGTAAAAATTCTCCCAGCCCATACAGTTGTGTCTTTTTACTTTTATATATATGTATCTGTTTGTTGGGGCCAAAACTGAATGTTTTTCTGGAGGTAACCATAAGTTTCGGATACTATTTCTGTTGGGTTTTAGGGGTACTCTGGAGGAAAGGTATGGAGCATAATACCAGTGAGTTTTCTTGTCTGCTCCCAAATTAAAATAAGCATCAATTAACGTCTCAGTCTTATAAGGGGGCCTTTTTCAGGCTGTTGGGTCCCGGGGTCAGTCCCTACTATAGATTTCGCCTGTAATCCAACAGCCAGATGAGGGAGTTTCTTTGGGTACAGTAAAACCACAACACCCTTGCCAGGCGAGTAACAGGGCAAATCTCCTGGTCACTGGTCAAACTTCTCCTGGTGCTTGGTGTGTATTTCCTCATTCTTTCATCTGCCAGCCAGGGCCAATACCATCCTCAAGAAGTTAGACTGGTACCAGTGGAGCAGCAACCCACAGGAACCTTCTCACGTAAAGAGTGTGGCCGACCACCAAGGATTTCACTTTAAACACGGGGTTAGTATCCAAAGTAAACGCTTTTGAACAGTGGATCTTTACCAGAAGCCTCCTAGTCACTAACCAATCATTCAGTTAAGGGTGCTGATCTCGCTGTCATGTTATTTCGCACCCAACCGCTCAGCTCAGTTCCTGCACACATCTATTCCCATTTACCCATATCACCTTCTCTGCATACATTTTATATATATATATTTATATATATACCTTAATCCCACTCTCCAGGAGCCAGATGTCATGTTTTATTTCATGTTTATTACCAAATTCCCCATACATTAATCTGAATGTCTGGCTGAGTTCCTGTTTGCACTTTCAGTAACCTTCCCTTTGCACCATTATCAGTTTGCTTTATTTGGCTTGTATTGAATTATCCCTTTAAAAAAAAAAAAAAAAACCGTCGAATACTCTGTTCCGCTTTTGCTTAAAATTGTCCACCCTTGCACGCGCGCTCACACGCACGCACTTTGCTTGCAGATCACGTGATTTAAGGGAATCAGCGGACTGAAGCGAAAGCAAAAGTACAACAGCACCTGAACAGTGTGAGTGTTTTCCTGAGCATGCGCGTTCTTAGTGTTACTGAACAACCGCTGTGAACTGCTCTGGCTGTTTGCACTCATTGCTTCATTTCAAATTTAGTGTAATGATTCGGACAAGAGAAAATCCCCTTGAATCCTCGACAGACTGTGTAGTGAAGAAAAAGGCTGAGGTGAGAGGAAGATCCTGAATTTACACACACACCCTAAACTGAACTATTGAGCACAGTCCTATATGGTTTGGGGTTGAGATATGTGGTCAAGCTACACTGAATATATATATGTTGTTTTGTTTTTTTTTTAACCAAGCGTATGATCAAATGTGATATTTACGTGCATCATCACAAACCGAGTAAAGGAGATCGAGCAAAAAGGTCAAATAAAACGTACCTAAAGTTTCAAAAAAAGGACAGATAGTAAGAGAAATCAGGGTTTTCCAAACTGATTTGTAACTTAAATAGATGTTGTACTTTATGTTTACGTCAAGGTTTCCAGCTGCTTTCAATCTTTAGTGATGTCCCTCGTAAAACAGATAAAAGGATCTGTCAAATGAATAAATATAATATAATGTAACATTATATTACTGGTACTTGAATCAACACACAGGATGATCTAAGTAATAATATATCCAATATAAAAATTCTCTAGTTATAATATCAACCTTTATCTTACTTGATGATAACTGCTTGAAATAGAAAGTGAAAGTATTTTCTTGTCATATTGTGCATGTAACACTTGCTTTTCACATTACTTAATTATATATAGAAATGGCTTATTGTCAGTCGCATGTCAGACTATCCATTAGGTGCACAGCAAGAGAGAGAGACTGGATTGCATTGTGTTGATTGTTGCATGTGAGTCTCGGCTCATTGTAGGAGCTGCAACAATTAGTCAATTTCATTTATTAGTCGAACTGCTGAAAATTTTGATGAGTAATTATTTCAGTAAAATGTCAAAAATGGGATGTTTTCTTATTTTATAGACCACATGAATAAACAGTCAGTGGCGTATCAATCTGCTCCACAGGGTTGTGCCTCTTAAGTTTTTTTGGTTTTATACAATGACAAGAGACTTGAATAATTATTAGTTGCAGACCAAGTTCACTGTTTAGTTGTCTGGCTCTTCAAGGTTTCATTTCAGTCAGTGTCATTTTTGGCTGCAGGAGGCAGCAGACAGATGTACAGTATGGTTAGAGATGACCTGAGGCATATGGGTGAAAGTGGCTCATAGTGTGAAGCATTATAGTGGCCTATAAGACTAGAAAAGTGATATGTAAGTGCAGCAAAGAGCCAGACGAGAGTGAATCTATGAGTAATATTTGCCAGGTGGACAGAGACACAACTCCAAATGAATGATACTGTTGTTCCATAACTGCTGAATGTGTGAATAAGCAGCTGTTTGGTAACATAACAATTTAAAACATTATTGTATGTTCATGATCATGTGAAATGCAATGAGGTTGAATACAAGATTTTGACTATGATTGTCTGTGTTCCCTTTTCTGTCTCCAGCCTCTGCTCCCCTCCAGCACTTAATATATTGTAATGTTGATTTAATCTTGATTAAAATGTCAACATGTTGTTGAATCATCTTGAGAGTCTCAAAGAGGACTGAGCAGCAGATGACTAATCAGAAAAGAGTCAATGATGGAGGATCTGCCACCAAAAAGTGGAGGAACTGGTGCAACAGGCGGTCAAGAAGAGGATTCTCCTTGGTAGGATGGTCAGAGACAATCTTCAGAAAACAGCAGTAAAAAGCCAAAAACAAAACCTTGCAGCCGAGACGCAGAGCCAAAATCAACCTCCCCAAGAACCTGCAGGCTCCGAGCAGAGCCCAGAGAAAGTTAACACAGACAGCCAAGAGCCAACAGAGCGGCAGCTAGATTTACTGGTCTGGAACAAACTCAATTTAAAGGAAGAAGCTGAAACCTGGCACAAGGTTAGTATCCAAAGTAAACAAACCGTGAATCTCAGTTTGTGGACTTAATTGCTTTGGCGTATTGGTTTCTACACTGTGGACAGATGGCTGGAGCAGGACTTCAGAAATGTATCATTTGTGAATGATACAGCTAGTAACAGAAGATCTTTTACTGAAGAAAAATTCAAAATGAATTCAAAAAACATTTAATTGAAAATCAAGATATACTTAAAGCAAATAAAAAAGGTTCATTCCAGAAGAATATAAATTGGATTATAATTATTGATGCATCAAAGTGAAATGCAACCTTTTAATTTTTTTAATTTTAACTACTTTATATACCTCTTGTTTAATGTTAACTTATTCTATACTAACTCAATTTGTATCATTATGAAAAAAAAATATTTTGGGAAAAACAGACCACTATATATATATATATATATATATATGTATATATGTATATATATATATAAACATTATTTTTTAATATGTTAATACACTTTTTGTAAACATGGTGATTCATCACTTTGTGAGTGATCAGGAGTTTTTGTGTGATGTGTATGTAGCTTTCGTTCCAACAACACACAAATCACTACAGAAATAACAACTATGGTGATACTAACCATAACAATTATTATTTTTATAGTAGGCAGGTCTGTGTGCAGATATGCAGATTTTGCTCTAGTCAGACTCTAATACTACTAATGCCACGAGCATATAAGTTTATTTTTCTGTAATACACTTTTATATAATACATTTTTCTGAAACGACTGTTGTGTCTCTTTTATTTAGAAGGATAAAACACATTAGTGCTCATGACAAATATGGACTGTGTACATCACTGTTTTTCATATAAGTAGTGCTTATGTGCATTAAATCCCCCAGAGAAAACAAACAGGGGTTTCCCACACGCACACATTTTCAGTGGTTTCAGTGTGTCACTTTTCGGAAACTTTAAAAGTCAAATATCTAAGGTTACCTTTCTGTTTTGAATGTTGTCATGGAAACAATGGCATCTCGTCTTTGTGACCAATCCTCCAGCAGCACCTGAACACGGGGCTTCTCACCTGCAACTTCCTGTTACAGTGTGTGCAGTGGTAGTCATTGTACATTATTACTATTGTAATTCATAAAGTGTGTTCAAGAACCCCTTCAATTTTCCCAAACAATGCACATAAACAATACGATTTAATTAATTAATTAAATTAATTAATTACATTAATTAATTTGTTGTAGAAGAGCTACAGTAATGTATACAATTAAATTCACTCTCAATTTTTAGACACAAAAAGTAACATTTTAAAAAATTTTATGAATAATTTATGGAAATTAAAAGATGCAACACGGTAAAAGATGTTTCATCTATTACTGATATAAAAAATCTAGCCTCTTTTAGGGAAACTTAGTGCCAGCAGGTATTTCTTTCTGCTTGTATGTAGTCCCAACAGCCTTTACCAGTAAAGTAAGTCTATTATGTCACCTGGGAGGTGAAACACAGGGCAAAAAGATCAACTTTCTCAATAGACTATGAGCTACTCTCGGGACTTGCAGCCACTAAGCAACAGTCTTATTTATTCATGCAACACGTTATATACATAGTGCACAGCCTGTGTTGTCTACACAACATCTCAAATATGTCTAACACCTTTTTGGCTGTAGCTGGTGACTGGAGCCGACGCTTGGCCCACGCACCTCCACCCATTCAGCAGCCCGGCAGAGTATGAACTAGTGAAAAGCACTTACCAACAGCTCCAGCACAGTGGATACTACTGGGGACCAATGGCTATGGAGGAGGCGCACAAAATACTGACACATGCATTACAGGGTACCTTCCTAATCAGGTAATCTGCTACTTTTTTGTTAGTGATGTTTGACTGCTTTTTATGCTCATCTGTCTTTGCAAAAGGGGATTTCTACCTGAACTGGATTTCTTTAGTTAAACATTAAATATGCTAAATATGAAAAACATGGCAAGTGTTGTAAAGTTTACCCTCTGTTGCAAAATTACAACAAACAATACTGAATAAAAGAGACGATAGTGCCAATTACAGTGGTAAATCTTGTTTGTACTCTCTACCACATGAGTTACAACAAGCACAAAATTCCCTCTTTGTTATTATTGTTCAAGATGGGCGCAAAGAACATTTTACACCAAAAAGCCTTTCCCTTTGAAAGATATTCACTTAATTTGAAACTTATTTTTGCACAACATGAGGCCTATATTAGACGGAAAGAAGCATTAGGTGGAATTAAGCGGAGTATTTACAGCTGTTTTAGAGAGACCTGAAATAAAGATTCAATCTTAAAGATAAAAATTTAACAAGCATAAATACTGTAATACTGTATTATTTGTCTAATAAGCATTATAAAGACAAGGATAAACTACAGTAAATATGCACAATGTGACTGTGTGTTTGTGTCTT